>OW679203.1:5833194-6164898 GCA_940337035.1 Agriotes lineatus | reverse complement strand
ATTGTCATATATACCACTACAAGAGCTATTACCACTCCAATCGATTTTAAGCCAGTTATTGAGCACCCGTTAGCGATGGAACGCATACACTTGTCAAATTTATTAATTTCTGATCGGCCCTATCTATTACAGTAGCATCATTATTATTTCTGTACTTAATAGTTACTGCAAAACGTGCTTTTCAGACGTTTTAACGTACTTTAGAACTATACTATTAAATTTGAACTTTTTGGATGCAGAAAAATTTGGTATTGTAGTGATATATGGTTACATGGTCTCCATATAAACCATACAAGAGCTATTACCACTCCAATCGATTTTAAGCCAGTTATTGAGCACCTGTTAGCGATGGAACGCATACACTTGTAAAATTTATTAATTTCTGATCGGCCCTATCTATTACAGTAACATCATTAATATTTCTGTACTTAATAGTTACTGCAAAACGTGTTTTTTCAGAGGTTTTAACGTACTTTAATACTATACTATTAAAATTGAATATTTGTGGATGCAGAAAAATTTGATATCGTAGTGATGTATGGTTACATGGTCTCCATATATACTACTACTAGAGCTATTACCACTCAATCGATTTTAAGCCAGTTATTGAGCACATGTTGGCGATGGAAGGCATATACTTGTCATATTACCTAATTTCTGATCGGCCCTAGCCATTAAAGCGGCATCATTAATATTTCTGTAGTTAATAGTTACTGCAAACGTGCTTTTCAGACGTTTTAACGTATTTTAATACTATACTGATTAAATTTGAATTTTTTGGATGAAGAAAAATTTGGTATTGTAGTGATATATGGTTACATGGTCTCCATATAAACCACTACAAGAGCTATTACCACTCCAATCGATTTTAAGCCAGTTATTGCGCACCTGTTAGCGATGGAACGCATACACTTGTAAAATTTATTAATTTCTGATCGGCCCTATCTATTACAGTAACATCATTCATATTTCTGTAGTTAATAGTTACTGCCAAACATGCTTTTCAGACGTTTTAACGTACTTTAATACTATACTATTAAAATTGATTTATTGGATGCTGAAAAATTTGGTATTGTAGTGATATATGGTTACATGGTCTCCATATAAACCACTACAAGAGCTATTACCACTCCAATCGATTTTAAGCCTGTTATTGAGCACCTGGTAGCGATGGAACGCATACACTTGTGTCAAATTTATTAATTCTGATCGGCCCTATCTATTACAGTAGCATCATTATGATTTCTGTAGTTAATAGTTACTGCAAAACGTGCTTTTGAGACGTTTTAATGTATCTTAATACTATACTATTAAAATTGAATATTTTGGATGCAGAAAAAATTGATATCGTAGTGATATATGGTTACATGGTCTCCATATATACTACTACTAGAGCTATTACCACTCCAATCGATTTTAAGCCAGTTATTGAGCACATGTTGGCGATGGAACGCATACACTTGTAATATTAATTAATTTCTGATCGGCACTAGCCATTACAGAGGCATCATTAATATTTCTGTAGTTAAATAGTTACTGCAAAACGTGCTTTTCAGACCGTTTTAACGTACTTTAATACTATACTATTAAAATTGAATTTTTTGGATACAGAAAAATTTGGTATTGTCATATATACCACTACAAGAGCTATTACCACTCCAATCGATTTTAAGCCAGTTATTGAGCACCCGTTAGCGATGGAACGCATACACTTGTCAAATTTATTAATTTCTGATCGGCCCTATCTATTACAGTAGCATCATTATTATTTCTGTACTTAATAGTTACTGCAAAACGTGCTTTTCAGACGTTTTAACGTACTTTAGAACTATACTATTAAATTTGAACTTTTTGGATGCAGAAAAATTTGGTATTGTAGTGATATATGGTTACATGGTCTCCATATAAACCACTACAAGAGCTATTACCACTCCAATCGATTTTAAGCCAGTTATTGAGCACCTGTTAGCGATGGAACGCATACACTTGTAAAATTTATTAATTTCTGATCGGCCCTATCTATTACAGTAACATCATTAATATTTCTGTACTTAATAGTTACTGCAAAACGTGTTTTTCAGAGGTTTTAACGTACTTTAATACTATACTATTAAAATTGAATATTTTGGATGCAGAAAAATTTGATATCGTAGTGATGTATGGTTACATGGTCTCCATATATACTACTACTAGAGCTATTACCACTCCAATCGATTTTAAGCCAGTTATTGAGCACATGTTGGCGATGGAAGGCATATACTTGTCATATTAACTAATTTCTGATCGGCCCTAGCCATTAAAGCGGCAATCATTAATATTTCTGTAGTTAATAGTTACTGCAAAACGTGCTTTTCAGACGTTTTAACGTATTTTAATACTATACTATTAAATTTGAATTTTTTGGATGAAGAAAAATTTGGTATTGTAGTGATATATGGTTACATGGTCTCCATATAAACCACTACAAGAGCTATTACCACTCCAATCGATTTTAAGCCAGTTATTGCGCACCTGTTAGCGATGGAACGCATACACTTGTAAAATTTATTAATTTCTGATCGGCCCTATCTATTACAGTAACATCATTCATATTTCTGTAGTTAATAGTTACTGCAAAACATGCTTTTCAGGACGTTTTAACGTACTTTAATACTATACTATTAAAATTGATTTATTGGATGCTGAAAAATTTGGTATTGTAGTGATATATGTTACATGGTCTCCATATAAACCACTACAAGAGCTATTACCACTCCAATCGATTTAAGCCTGTTATTGAGCACCTGGTAGCGATGGAACGCATACACTTGTGTCAAATTTATTAATTTCTGATCGGCCCTATCTATTACAGTAGCATCATTATGATTTCTGTAGTTAATAGTTACTGCAAAACGTGCTTTTGAGACGTTTTAATGTATCTTAATACTACTATTAAAATTGAATATTTTGGATGCAGAAAAAATTGATATCGTAGTGATATATGGTTACATGGTCTCCATATATACTACTACTAGAGCTATTACCACTCCAATCGATTTTAAGCCAGTTATTGAGCACATGTTGGCGATGGAACGCATACACTTGTAATATTAATTAATTTCTGATCGGCACTAGCCATTACAGAGGCATCATTAATATTTCTGTAGTTAATAGTTACTGCAAAACGTGCTTTTCAGACGTTTAACGTACTTTAATACTATACTATTAAAATTGAATTTTTTGGATACAGAAAAATTTGGTATTGTCATATATACCACTACAAGAGCTATTACCACTCCAATCGATTTTAAGCCAGGTTATTGAGCACCCGTTAGCGATGGAACGCATACACTTGTCAAATTTATTAATTTCTGATCGGCCCTATCTATTACAGTAGCATCATTATTATTTCTGTACTTAATAGTTACTGCAAAACGTGCTTTTCAGACGTTTTAACGTACTTTAGAACTATACTATTAAATTTGAACTTTTTGGATGCAGAAAAATTTGGTATTGTAGTGATATATGGTTACATGGTCTCCATATAAACCACTACAAGAGCTATTACCACTCCAATCGATTTTAAGCCAGTTATTGAGCACCTGTTAGCGATGGAACGCATACACTTGTAAAATTTATTAATTTCTGATCGGCCCTATCTATTACAGTAACATCATTAATATTTCTGTACTTAATAGTTACTGCAAACGTGTTTTTTCAGAGGTTTTAACGTACTTTAATACTATACTATTAAATTTGAATTTTTTGGATGCAGAAAAAATTTGGTATTGTAGTGATATATGGTTACATGGTCTCCATATAAACCACTACAAGAGCTATTACCACTCCGATCGATTTTAAGCCAGTTATTGAGCACCTGTTAGCGATGGAACGCATACACTTGTAAAATTTATTAATTTCTGATCGGCCCTATCTATTACAGTAACATCATTAATATTTCTGTAGTTAATAGTTACTGCAAAACATGCTTTTCAGACGTTTTAACGTACTTTAATACTATACTATTAAAATTGATTTTTTGGATGCTGAAAAATTTAGTAGTGTAGTGAATATATGGTTACATGGGTCTCCATATAAACCACTACAAGAGCTATTACCACTCCAATCGATTTTAAGCCTGTTATTGAGCACCCGTTAGCGATGAAACGCATACACATGTGTCAAATGTATTAATTTCTGATCGGCCCTATCTATTACAGTAGCATCATTATGATTTTAATGTATCTTAATACTATACTATTAAAATTGAATATGTTGGATGCAGAAGAATTTGATATCGTAGTGATATATGGTTACATGGTCTCCATATAACCACACCAGAGCTATTACCACTCCAATAGATTTTAAGCCTCTTATTGAGCACCTGTTAGCGATGGAACGCATACACTAGTGTCAAATTTATTAATTTATGATCGGCCCTATCTATACAGTAGCATCATTATGATTTCTGTAGTTAATAGTTACTGCAAACGTGCTTTTCAGACGTTTTAACGTACTTAATACTATACTATTAAATTTGAATTTTTTGGATGCAGAAAAATTTTGGTATTGTAGTGATATATGGTTACATGGTCTCCATATAAACCACTACAAAAGCTATTACCACTCGAATCGATTTTAGCCAGTTATTGAGCACCTGTTAGCGATGGAAGGCATACACTTGTAAAATTTATTAATTTCTGATCGGCCCTATCTATTACAGTAGCATCATTATGATTTCTGTAGTTAATAGTTACTGCAAAACGTGCTTTGAGACGTTTTAATGTATCTTAATACTATACTATTAAAATTGAATATTTTGGATGCAGAAAAAATTGATATCGTAGTGATATATGGTTACATGGTCTCCATATATACTACTACTAGAGCTATTACCACTTCATCGATTTTAAGCCAGTTATTGAGCACATGTTGGGGATGGAACGCAGTACACTTGTCATATTAATTAATTTCTGATTGGCCCTAGCCATTACAGAGGCATCATTAATATTTCTGTAGTTAATAGTTACTGCAAAACGTGCTTTTCAGACGTTTTAACGTACTTTATTACTATACTATTAAAAGTTGAATTTTTGGATACAGAAAAATTTGGTATTGGTCATATATACCACTACAAGAGCTATTACCACTCCAATCGATTTTAAGCCAGTTATTGAGCACCCGTTAGCGATGGAACGCATACACTTGTCAAATTTATTAATTTCTGATCGGCCCTATCTATTACAGTAGCATCATTATTATTTCTGTACTTAATAGTTACTGCAAAACGTGCTTTTCAGACGTTTTAACGTACTTTAGAACTATACTATTAATTTGAACTTTTGGATTGCAGAAAAATTTGGTATTGTCGTGATATATGGTTACATGGTCTCCATATAAACCACTACAAGAGCTATTACCACTCCAATCGATTTAAGCCAGTTATTGAGCACCTGTTAGCGATGGAACGCATACACTTGTAAATTTATTAATTTCTGATCGGCCCTATCTATTACAGTAACATCATTATTATTTCTGTAGTTAATAGTTACTGCAAAACATGCTTTTCAGCGTTTTAAACGTACTTTAATACTATACTATTAAAATTGATTTTTTGGATGCTGAAAAATTAGGTAGTGTAGTGATATATGGGTTACATTGGTCTCCATATAAACCACTACAAGAGCTATTACCACTCCAATCGATTTAAGCCTGTTATTGAGCACCCGTTAGCGATAAAACGCATACACTTGTGTCAATGTATTAATTTCTGATCGGCCCTATCGATTACAGTAGCATCATTATGATTTTAATGTATCTAATACTATACTATTAAACTTGAATATGTTGGATGCAGAAAAATTTGATATCGTAGTGATATGGTTACATGGTCTCCATATATACTACTACTAGAGCTATTACCACTCCATCGATTTTAAGGCCAGTATTGAGCACATGTTGGCGATGGAACGCATACACTTGTCATATTAATTAATTTCTGATCGGCCCCTAGCCATTACAGAGGCATCATTAATATTTCTGTAGTTAATAGTTACTGCAAAACGTGCTTTTCAGACGTTTTAACGTACTTTAATACTATACTATTAAAATTGCATTTTTGGGTACAGAAAAATTTGGTATTGTAGTGATATATGGTTACATGGTCTTCATATGTACCACTACAAGAGCTATTACCACTCCAATCGATTGTAAACCAGTTATTGAGCACCCGTTAGCGATGGAACGCATACACTTGTCAAATTTATTAATTTCTGATCGGCCCTAGCCATTAAAGCGGCATCATTAATATTGCTGTAGTTAATAGTTGCTGCAAAACGTGATTTTTAGACGTTTTGAACGTACTTTAATACTATACTATTAGAAAGATTTTTGTGGATACAGAAAAATTTGGTATTGTAGTGATATATGGTTACATGGTCAACATATATACCACTACAAGAGCTATTACCACTCCAATCGATTTTAAACCAGTTATTGAGCACCTGTTAGCGATGGAACGATTACACTTGTCAATTTATTAATTTCTGATCGGCCCTAGCCATTAAAGCGGCATCATTAATATTTCTGTAGTTAATAGTTACTGCAAAACGTGCTTTTTAGACGTTTTAACGTACTTTAATACTATACTATTAGAATTGAATTTTGTGGATACAGAAAAATTTGGTATTGTAGTGATATATGGTTACATGGTCAACATATATACCACTACAAGAGCTATTACCACTCCAATCGATTTTAAGCCAGTTATTGAGCACCCGTTAGCGATGGAACCGCATAATAGTTACTGCAAAACGTGCTTTTGAGACGTTTTAATGTATCTTAATACTATACTATTAAAATTGAATATTTTGGATGCAGAAAAATTTGATATCGTAGTGATATATGGTTACATGGTCTCCATATATACTACTACTAGAGCTATTACCACTCCAATCGATTTAAGCCAGTTATTGAGCACATGTTGGCGATGGAACGCATACACTTGTCATATTAATTAATTTCTGATCGGCCCTAGCCATTACAGAGGCATCATTAATATTTCTGTAGTTAATAGTTACTGCAAACGTGCTTTTCAGACGTTTTAACGTACTTTAATACTATACTATTAAAATTGAATTTTTGGATGCAGAAAATTTGGTATTGTAGTGATAATGGTACATGGTCTTCATATATACCACTACAAAAGCTATTACCACTCCAATCGATTTTAAGCGAGTTATTGAGCACCCGTTAGCGATGGAACGCATACACTTGTCAAATTTATTAATTTCTGATCGGCCCTATCTATTACAGTAGCATCATTAATATTTCTGTACTTAATAGTTACTGCAAACGTGCTTTTGAGACGTTTTAATGTATCTTAAACTATACTATTAAAATTGAATATTTTGGATGCAGAAAAATTTGATATCGTAGTGATATATGGTTACATGGTCTGCATATATACTACTACTAGAGCTATTACCACTCCAATCGATTTTAAGCCAGTTATTGAGCACATGTTGGCGATGGAACGCATACACTTGTCATATTAACTAATTTCTGATCGGCTCTAGCCATTAAAGCGGCATCATTAATATTTCTGTAGTTAATAGTTACTGCAAAACGTGCTTTTCAGACGTTTTAAACGTACTTTAATACTATACTATTAAATTTGAATTTTTTGGATGCAGAAAAATTTGGTATTGTAGTGATATATGGTTACATGGTCTCCATATAAACCACTACAAGCGCTATTACCACTCCAATCGATTTTAAGCCAGTTATTGAGCACCTGTTAGCGATGGAACGCATACACTTGTCAAATTTATTAATTTCTGATCGGCCCTATCTATTACAGTAGCATCATTAATATTTCTGTAGTTAATAGTTACTGCAAAACGTGCATTTCAGACGTTTTAACGTACTTTAATACTATACTATTAAAATTGATTTTTTGGATGCTGACAAATTTGGTATTGTAGTGATATATGGTTACATGGTCTCCATATATACCACTACAAGAGCTATTACCGACTCCAATCGATTTTAAGCCAGTTATTGAGCACACGTTAGCGATGGAACGCATACACTTGTGTCAAATTTATTAATTTCTGATTGGCCCTATCTATTACAGTAGCATCATTATGATTTCTGTAGTTAATAGTTACTGCAAAACGTGCTTTGAGACGTTTAATGTATCTTAATACTATACTATTAAATTGAATATTTGGATGCAGAAAAAATTTGATATCGTAGTGATATATGGTTTCATGGTCTCCATAATACTACCACTAAAGCTATTACCACTCCAATCAATTTTAAGCCAGTTATTGAGCACATGTTGGCGATGGAACGCATACACTTGTCATATTACTTAATTCTGATCGCCCTAGCCATTAGAGAGGCATCATTAATATTTCTGTTGTTAATAGTTACTGCAAAACGTGCTTTTCAGACCTTTAACGTACTTTAGTACTATACTATTAAATTTGAATTTTTTGGTGCAGAAAAAATTGAGATCGTACGTGCTCTAGGTTTCATGGTCTCCCTATACACCACCACCACGAGCTATTACCACTCCAATCATTTTAACGCCGGTTCTTGAACACATGTTGGCGATGGCCCGCATCCACTTGTCATATTAATTAATTTCAGCTCGGCCCTATCTATTACAGTAGCATCATTAATATTTCTGTAGTACATAGTTACTGCCAAAACGTGCTTTTCAGACGTTTAACGTACTTTAATACTATACTATTAAAATTGATTTTTTGGATGCTGACAAATTTGGTATTGTAGTGATATATGGTTACATGGTCTCCATATATACTACTACAAGAGCTATTACCACTCCAATCGATTTTAAGCCAGTTATTGAGCACCCGTTAGCGATGGAACGCATACACTTGTGTCAAATTTATTAATTTCTGATCGGCCCTATCTATTACAGTAGCATCATTATGATTTCTGTAGTTAATAGTTACTGCAAAACGTGCTTTTGAGAAGTTTTAATGTATCTTAATACTATACTATTAAAATTGAATATTTTGGATGCAGAAAAATTTGATATCGTAGTGATATATGGTTACATGGTCTCCATATACCGATGGGGCCATTAATTATATATAACAGCAATGAGATAACATAACAACAAAATGGAATGCTTGAGTGAGAAAAAGATGACCATCCAGATAAATTATTTCAGTAGGCATGTTTACTTGACAAATGTTCATAAATAAAATGAGCTCAGCCTACTCGAATATTTGCTACTATGTTTATCTCTGTCTTACTCAAGCAATACCTGATATTTTCTTATTCATGTTATCTCATTGCTGTTATATATAGTTGTGGCCCCATCGGTATACCACTACAAGAGCTATTACCACTCCAATCGATTTTAAGCCAGTTATTGAGCACCCGTTAGCGATGGAACGCATACACTGTCAAATTTATTAATTTCTGATCGGCCCTATCTATTACAGTAGCATCATTAATATTTCTGTAGTTAAGATTACTGAAAAACGTGCTTTTCAGACTTTTAACGTACCTTAACACTATACTCTTAAAATTAAATTTTTTTGATGCAGAAAAATTTTATATAGTAGTCATATATGGTTACATGGTCCCCATATATATTACTACAAGGGCTATTACCACTGCAATCGATTTTAAACCAGTTATATAGCACCTGTTAGTGATGGTACGCATATTCTGGCCAAATTTATTAAATTCTGATCGGCCCTAGCAATTACAGTTACTCAATAACATTTTCTGTAGTTAATATTTACTGAAAAACGTGCTTTTCAGACGTTTTAACTTCCCTAAATACTAAACTATTGAACTTGAAGTTTTCCGATGCAGAAAAATTTGATATAGTAGTGATGTACTATTAAATGATTTCCATATACACTACTACAAGGGCTATTGACAACTGCAACCAATTTTAAAACAGTTATTGAGCACCTGTTAGTGATGGCGCTCGTATTCTGGCTAAATTTATTAAATTCTGATCGGCGCAGCTATTATGGTAGTACAATAATATTTTCTGTAGGTAATATTTACTGGAAAACGTGCTTTTCAGAGGTTTTAACGGACTTGGATACTAAACTATTAAACTTGAATTTTTTAGATGCAGAAAAATTTGATATAGTAGTGATATTTGTTTAAATGATTTTCATATATACTACTACAAGGGCTAGTATCACTGCAATCAATTTTATGCAGTTATTGAGCACCTGTTAGTGCTGGCAAGCGTATTCTTGGCTAAATCTATTAAATTCTCATCGGCGCAGCTATGACAGCAGTACAATAATATTTTCTGTAGTTACTATTTCCTGAAAAACGTGCTTTCCAGACATTTTAAAAGCGCCTGAATGCGAAACTATTAAACTTGAATTTTTTGGTTGCAGAAAAATTTTATATAGTAGTGATGTACGGTTAAATGATTTCCATATATACTACTACAAGGGTTATTACCGCTGCAACCAATTTTAAGCCAGTTATTGAGCACTTGTTAGTGATGGCACGCGTATTCTGGCTAGATGTATTAAATTCTGATCGGCGCAGCTATTATAATATTTTCTGTAGGTAATATTTACTGCAAACCGTTCTTTCAGAGGTTTTAACGGACCTGAATACTAAACTATTAAACTTGAATTTTTGGATTCAGACAAATTTGATATAGTAGTGATATTTGCTTAAATGATTCCATATATACTACTACAAGGGCTAGTATCACTGCAATCAATTTTAAGTCAGTTATTGAGCACCTGTTAGTGATGGCACGCATATACTCTGGGCAAAGGTATTTAATTCTGATCTGCGCTATCTATTATAATAGTACAATAATATTTTCTGTGAACAGGGTTGAGTTACTAGTAAAAGAAATTATTTTAATAAAAATAATATACAACAGCTTCTCAATTATTCAGAGTAATGGCTAGAAGGGGGGTAAACAAATAATGGACAATCATGGATAACGCAAAAACAAAAGCGTAGTAAAGTCTTATACAATGTAAACATATTTTATTTCCTACGAGAAAAATATCAGATGCGCACAAACATAAGGAAGAATGTATTTGTAAAAGTGTCTGTTAGTACAGCTTGCAAGAATCCACTACAATACTACTGTGTTTCCAAAGTAGCTCGAGCCCATGAAGTCACCATCGATGGCTTAAAGTGTATCTTGTAAAATAAAACATTCCTCTTTAAATGGTTGTTCTTCCTTAATTAACTCCCTACAAAATTATCACTACAATCTCGTTTTTCTTCAGGTGCGTACCTAAAATTAGTTCTAAAGTTAAAATTTTATTTACCAATTACTTCGATCAATAATGTTGTAAACATCTGGAACTTCCAAGCTTCTACTAAAAATTGTTAACGTGTAGGCTCCCATATTAGAAAATACAAACCAGTCTCCCAAACTCATTTCGGGCAATGGAATATCGCTGACGATTGTATCTATAGAATAATTTGTTATGCCTCTGATCGTGCTTAGACAGATTTTAGAATTGGGGTATTTCTGCAATTATAAAAAAATCTAGCTTATTTATTAAAAAATCGTGAATACCTTTATACCTAACAGGATAATACATTTTTTAGCGTAAGTATAGCTGTAGATGATTTGCAAATTTGTATTAAATGCTTAATTAACCTTAATTGTATCCTAAAAATAAGAGTATTTTATAACTTAAAAATAAAATCATAAAAAATTTGTTTAGCTTTGTACATGGTCCGGCAACGATAGGGAGGTAGAAGATATTTCGAAAAGTATGAAAGTTACATAAGATTTTCTTATATAAAAGTTGTAGGTAGTAAGATGGTACGCACTAGTTTAACGATAAAATATTTTTGATTATTCAAAGTGACTCAAAAAAAGTATGCCGAGCCAAATTACTTTTTTTTTAAATAGAATCCGAAAAATTTAAATAGCTAACAAGTTTACCATCAAAACGCTGATAATTTTAGTATAAGATTATATCGTTATTAAGTGAGAGATATTGTTAATTTTATATAAAAGAAATCTTAATTTCAGGTAGCTGTTATAAATAACGTTTGAATAAAAAAAGTAAATTTTTTGTATTTATTATGTGCGTTGTCCATTTTTAATCTGCATTTTTATTTTTGATATTAAGTTTGTTAGTGTATTCTTTATTACTCTACACTGTTCTTTGTTTTCTTCATTTTTCATATTTAACCCGATTTGTTTGATTTAATTTTTTTGCTGCCTTATTTCTTTACGGTCAGTATCGTTCCACTATTCACCATATTTCTTCTCGGTTCTCATATACCTGAACCCTTCTTCTGCAGCTGCTATAATTGTAGTGATTTCAATTCAGTGTTCGTCAATGTTTCGTATTGCTTGCAGTGATCTCATTTTATTGAGCAGGTCTTCCGTATGTCTTTCTTTTGATTTGCCTTCTCTCGCTGGCATTATATTGCAACTTTTATTCATTTTCATTATTGGTACATATCCTCTTTGATATGTCTTTGTGTCAGCCGCATTTGGAGTTGATAGCATGATTTATTTGGTTTTCCATTTCCATTGCTGAGTGCCTCCAAGTTACAATTTCGTTGAGTCTATCGTACCTTATACATCCTGCAACGTTTTATAAAAATCCTTTTTTCTCTCCCACTTCAACATCTCTGTGGCGGCATGTGCATTCACTATTGTTATCTTTGATACTTTTGCTTTGATCCTGACTACTTAATACAATTCTTCCATTTGCACTTTTGAATGATATTATTCTTGTTCTGCACTTTTTAAATACAAAAACCAACACCTCTTTGACCTCGTTTTTTTCCACTATGAAATAAATTACAATTCTTACAGAGTTCTTCTTCGCCTGCCCTTTGTATTTCTGTACTGCCCTTATATCCATGTTGTACTTTTGTACGTTTTTTTCAAATAAACGTCTATTTCACATTGCCACTTTTATCGTCTTCTTTATTTTATTTTGTTTTTTTCTTATTATGCATTTTCGATTTCTTTCCAATTTCCTGGGTTTTGCTTATGTTGTTTTTATTTTATTCCGTTAGGATTTTGTATAGGTATTATCATCTTAATTATTGCCCCTCCTCAGCTCTGTTCCATTTACCTATATGTCTTCCCCTTCGTTATAAATCTCTGGAAACCAATAACATTTCTCTTTTATATTTTACATTCTTCCTTTGCCTTTTCTTATACTCGTACCTCTTTGAATTTCCATTTCTGTCCAGGTCCGGTAATTTTCTATGTAGGTATACTTTTGTTCACTTAGCATTTGTTTCTATTAGTTGTTTTCATTTCCCGGTTAACTATTCCCGTTGTTCTGATTTGCCATCTTCTTTTGCTCTCACCCTGTGAGCTTCTTGACATCCACAGTGATATATACCTTTTCTTGTATAAACTTTTCAACTCCTTTCTTCAAATCCAGAACTAGAAACTCCAGTCTATCGAATTCAAAAAAACCAAATCTAAAAAATTTATCAAACCAAATCTAGAATCCCAAATCTATGAACTAGAGAGCCAAATCCATAAATTCTAAAAGTAAATCCAAATTAGAGCACAGAAACAGAGCGTCTTTACAAAATCACTTCTGGTGTGATTTGTCTCAACGTTTTCTCCCCATTTCTACGCAGCACAGTCAGAAGGTGTGGACTTATAGAGCCAAACTGTCAATATAAGCGTTCGCGGTACGACTTACCAAAAACCCATCGTTTTCATATAAATCCACTTACAAGATGTTTTTCCCAAATTCCATTTATTTAATTCAACAATTCAAATCAGAAAAAAATAACAAAACACAAAGCGAACCTCTTAACGGGTCAGACGTCAGGTCATTTACGAAATCGATAATTTTTTAGCTAATTTCCGGTTTACTTGGCAACGAAACCAAAACCAGTCAATCAGGCGGAAGTTACTAAACGATCGTGCCAACACTCATGGCAACCAAATGCACAACTTTATAAAGCAATACGTCAAAACCCCACAGAAAACGTTTGAAAAGCTATTTGATGTAAGATATCACGCTGAGATTCGCTCAATAAGTCAGGCAATGTAATATCGGGAATAAAATGTGAAATAAATTCACATTAGTACAATAGACAACGCCTAGCGCTTTCAGATGCCAGCTGTCAACCTTCAACATGTCAAAATATACACTCAATTTGTCAGGTAAAATTCGAGCTCCCTGAGCTAATCAACCTACGTAACTTTTCCAGATGGAGCTTAATAAAGTTAGGAGACATCTTATTACTCGGGAAAACATAATGAGAAGAATCTCCAAAATCAAACGTTTACCTGTAACGAACCTCAACGTTAATCTGTGGCAATTAAAATTACCTATATTTTAAATTCGTATAACCATTAAGTAGCTTTTAGAATATTATCTAAGGTGAGGTAGAGCTTTAGGGTTAATGGTAAGGGATCTTCATAAGCCTCTTTTTAGGTCCATTCTTGAACATAGGCCTTCTCTAATTCCCTCCATCGTTCCCGGTTTTGTGCTGTTCGGATCCATGCTAACCCAGCTATTCTTTTAAAATCGTCATACCAGCGCATTGGTGGCCTCCCCCTGCCTCTCTTATGTTCATAGGGCCTCCAGTCTAAAATTTTACGGTTTCACCGAAATGTTTCGCTTCTTGCTACATGGCCAGCATAACTCCATTTGAGGCGTGCAACTTTAACACCAACATCCGTTACTTTGGTGATTGCTCTGAGTGTTTCTATTAGTTGTTTTCATTTCCCGGTTAACTATTCCCGTTGTTCTGATTTGCCATCTTCTTTTGCTCTCACCCTGTGAGCTTCTTGACATCCACAGTGATATATACCTTTTCTTGTATAAACTTTTCAACTCCTTTCTTCAAATCGACAACTAGAAACTCCAGTCTATCGAATTCAAAAAAACCAAATCTAAAAAATTTATCAAACCAAATCTAGAATCCCAAATCTATGAACTAGAGAGCCAAATCCATAAATTCTAAAAGTAAATCCAAATTAGAGCACAGAAACAGAGCGTCTTTACAAAATCACTTCTGGTGTGATTTGTCTCAACGTTTTCTCCCCATTTCTACGCAGCACAGTCAGAAGGTGTGGACTTATAGAGCCAAACTGTCAATATAAGCGTTCGCGGTACGACTTACCAAAAACCCATCGTTTTCATATAAATCCACTTACAAGATGTTTTTCCCAAATTCCATTTATTTAATTCAACAATTCAAATCAGAAAAAAATAACAAAACACAAAGCGAACCCCTTAACGGGTCAGACGTCAGGTCATTTACGAAATCGATAATTTTTTAGCTAATTTCCGGTTTACTTGGCAACGAAACCAAAACCAGTCAATCAGGCGGAAGTTACTAAACGATCGTGCCAACACTCATGGCAACCAAATGCACAACTTTATAAAGCAATACGTCAAAACCCCACAGAAAACGTTTGAAAAGCTATTTGATGTAAGATATCACGCTGAGATTCGCTCAATAAGTCAGGCAATGTAATATCGGGAATAAAATGTGAAATAAATTCACATTAGTACAATAGACAACGCCTAGCGCTTTCAGATGCCAGCTGTCAACCTTCAACATGTCAAAATATACACTCAATTTGTCAGGTAAAAGTCGAGCTCCCTGAGCTAATCAACCTACGTAACTTTTCCAGATGGAGCTTAATAAAGTTAGGAGACATCTTATTACTCGGGAAAACATAATGAGAAGAATCTCCAAAATCAAACGTTTACCTGTAACGAACCTCAACGTTAATCTGTGGCAATTAAAATTACCTATATTTTAAATTCGTATAACCATTAAGTAGCTTTTAGAATATTATCTAAGGTGAGGTAGAGCTTTAGGGTTAATGGTAAGGGATCTTCATAAGCCTCTTTTTAGGTCCATTCTTGAACATAGGCCTTCTCTAATTCCCTCCATCGTTCCCGGTTTTGTGCTGTTCGGATCCATGCTAACCCAGCTATTCTTTTAAAATCGTCATACCAGCGCATTGGTGGCCTCCCCCTGCCTCTCTTATGTTCATAGGGCCTCCAGTCTAAAATTTTACGGTTTCACCGAAATGTTTCGCTTCTTGCTACATGGCCAGCATAACTCCATTTGAGGCGTGCAACTTTAACACCAACATCCGTTACTTTGGTGATTGCTCTGAGTGTTTCGTTTGTAATTTTGTCTCGTCTTGTCAGGTTTACCATGGCTCTTTCCGTACTTCTTTGAGCAACTCTTATTGTCTCGATGTTATATTTAGTTGTTGTCCAGTTTTCCGCACCATATGTTAATACTGGTAGAATGCATTGTTCAAATAATCGCGTTTTAAGATGTTGAGCTATATTTCTTTTTCGGAGAATTAAGGACAATTTTCCGAAAGCCACCCGTGCTAATCTGATTCGCCGTTTTATTTCATTTTTTTTACTGGTTCTATCTAGCTCAAACCTCTGCCCAAGATAAACAAAATCTTTTACTATTTCTATTTATGTGTCTCCTATTCTTATTGGTGTTGTTGGTTCGTCGTACATCACCTTAGTTTTATTTAAATTCATTTTTAGTCCCACATTACCGGATGCTTCATGGAGGTCTGTGATCATTTCTTGAAGGTCGTCTATGTTTTGTGCTACGAGAACAATGTCGTCAGCGTATCGTAAGTTTGTTAATTGCTCCCCATTTATGTTTAGACCTTTCTCTTTCCAATTTATTTTTTAAAAACATCCTCAAGGGCCAATGTAAAGAGTTTCGGTGACAATGTATCTCCCTGTCTTACTCCTCGCTTAAGAGGAATAGGTTTCGTCTGATCGTGTAGAATGTACGTTGCTGTAGCCCCTTCGTTTATTTGCTTAATGAGTTGCTGGTATCTGTGGTCTATTCTACTATTGGTCAGTGCTTTATATATAGCCCATTGTTCGATGCTATCGAAAGTCTTTTCGTAATCAATAAATGCTAAAAATAAGGGAAAACCATATTCATTAGATTTTTCGATAATAATCTTCAGTGTGAGTAGATGATCTCTAGTGCTATAATTTTTCCTGAAGCCTGCTTGTTCTCTTGGTTGATAATCGTCTAACTTGTTTGTCAGCCTATTAGTTAGTATTTTTGTCAATAATTTATATATATATATATGATAATAGACTGATAGGTCTATAGTTTTCCAGTTTTGTATTATCTCCCTTCTTATATAACATTATCACGTTGGTATTCTTCCACGATTGAGGTATTTCGCAGGTTTTAAGGCACATATTTAGCAAACTCGCAATTGTTGCTGGCAACTTTTTACCTCCTTCTCGAATCATATCCACTGATATGTCGTCGTCTCCCGTGGCTTTGTTGAATTTCATTTCTCTTAATGCTTTCCTTATTTCTTCAACGGTTATTTCATGTTGTTCTTCTGATCCAACATTTTGAACTTTTTGAGCTGGCAAATCGTTTTCTACGTAGTCTGAGATCTTTGAATCGTATAGTTCAGTATAAAATGCTTCCACAAATTTTAAAATTTCATTTCTATCGTGAATGATAGTTCCATCTTTGTTGCGAAGGGCGTAGGTCTGTTTCCTTCACATTTGTTGTCTCAGACATCGCATTCCTTTATTTTGTTCGAGCACTTCCTTCACTAATTGTTCTTGTGTTTTTATTCTGTTTTGTCTTATAGATCGTGTAATTTCTTTATTGACTTTTGAGTATTCTTCTGTTGCTCTTTTATTTTCTTTAGCCAGTTGTCTCCTCGCGTTCATCAGCACTTTTGTGTTTTCGCTGATAATCTTTTTCTTTTTATGTGTTATTATCTTTTTTAATTCTCTTATAGAAGCGCATATTACGTTTGTTATTTTGCTATTTACTTCATCCACCGTGTTCATACATTCATTAATGTTAACTTTCCCCAAGTTTTTGTTTATTATTTCTTCGTGCAGCTCCCTTCTTTCTCGTATTGCTTCTACTTTTATTTTATTCGTCGCATTCTTTATCACTTTTTTCCTTTCTAATGTCTTGTTTATATTAATTAGTGCTCTTGCTAGTCTATGGTCGCTGCCAGTATTAAATGCATTTAGTACAGTGACGTCGTGAATTATTTCTTTGTTGTCTGTAAGCACATAGTCTATTTCGTTTTTTGTCTTTCCGTTTGGTGATATCCAAGTCCATTTTCGTTCCTTTCGTTTTTTTAAGAATGAGTTCATACCGTATAATTTATATTCACACATAAAATTCATCAGGGTATCTCCTCGTACGTTTCTTTCGTCGATTCCGAACTTTCCGATGTATACCTCATTGTCTTCCTGTCTTTTGCCCAGTTTGACATTAAGATCCCCCATAATAATTTTCCACCTAGTGGGGTCGTCTTTTATAGCGATTTTTATGTGTTCATAAAACTCTTCTACTTCCTCATCCGAATGTTGTGAAGTAGGTGCATGGACTTGAATAATTTTAATTTTCATGCTTGCAGATAATTTTAGTATTACATAGGCGACTGTGTTTGAAACTGCTTTGAAAGTTTTAATATATGAGGTTAGTTTCTTATTGATAATAAATCCGATTCCTCCTGTGGTTCCGTCAATTCCACCTTTGTGTATAATGTATGTCCTGATTGTAGAGTAATCCAATTTTCTCCAGCTCTTCTAATTTCACATAGGCCTCAGATGTCCCAATTTATTTTCTTTAATTCTTCCTCCAATTCTACCATTTTATCAGCAGTTCTTAGCGTACGAGCGTTATAAGTAGCAATCCATAATTTTGTGTGTTTTTCCGGTATCCGGTTAGCATGCATATTTGAATTTGAATTCAAATTCTTGCCCCCCCCCCCCCCGCCAGAATCCGCGGGGCAGCCTGACGTGTCAGGGTGAGACTGCGAGTTTTTTACTCTACTCACCTGGGGTCTCAACTTTCCAGAATTCGACATATCATTAGAGAGTTTTTGGCATATGATAAAACGCCGCGCTTGCCGGGCGTCTTGGCGAGTTGGATAGGAAGTAGAAAGGATTAGATCAAGGATTGGATAGGATTATGGTTAGGACATGGTTACCCCTGTACTAGGAGGTGGGGTAAGACCATGAGTACACGTGGGCAGGGTCGCTATCCTTGAAGTAGATCTCTCCTTCGCCGGGATCGCAGTGGAGGATCTACCCGTTACACGTAATGTTAAGGGATAAGTCAAAAATAAAATCTTACGTGAAAATGACCGTAACAATATCAACTGATATTAAAACGCAAAAAAACAATTGCTTTAATTTAAAATTAAATCAGGGGTGGCAAAGAGATCAGTCCTCGTATACTATAAAGAATAGACGATTCACATAAATAAATTAAGAATACTGCTGTGTTGGTAAAATTATAAAATTATTTAACATTTCCACATACCTTAAGTGGTTGAGGAATTCTCACAATATTGCAGACTATAACATCTCTAAAACTTCCAAATACACTCTCACATATATAATACACATATTTTGTTGAAGTTTCTCCAGTTGTAGAGTTTATGCTGCTAAATTTTCTTGAAGAGTGTAAACTACACGCTAAGGTAAATGCAGAATCAACCAAATAGGTACCAGGTTCTGCTACTATTCTTATCGATTTGTCAGAAAAATGTTCTTCAATTGCTGAGTTTATAATTTTTGCGAACTAAAAGAGAATACATTAAAGCGTGCTAAAAAGTAATTTAACTATTACCTCATTAATGGCACAATTCTGCTGACCTGGATATCCACCTCCTATATCCAGAAGTTTAAAGTGGTAGCCTAGAGTAGCAGCAAATGTAAACACTTTATAGGCGGCTTCTATGGCTTTTTGAAAAGCAATGGGGTCCTGACATCCTGTGCCAACGTGGAAACTAACGCCAACAACGTTTATGTGTAATCTACGAGCACGACGCAGCAAACGTGGAGCTTCACTGTTCGGGTCACAACCAAACTTTGCTCCTAGCAAAAAATTGGCTACTCTAGCATCACATCTTATTCGTATTATTGCCCTAATGTGGCCGAATTAAATAGTTATTTTGATATAAATAGATTAACTTACTGAGCATTAGCATGTAACTTTTTGATTTTGAGCAACTCCAATTCGTTGTCAAATGTTAAATAGTTTACTTTTGCTTCGGCTGCAAACTTAATGTGGCTTGATGGTTTCGTGGTGTGGGCATATATGATGCGGGAAGGCTTTACTCCCAAATTTAATATTTTTTGTATTTCCAATTGCGAGGCGCAGTCGAACCCTAACCCCAAAGCAGCTAACACTTTCAGAACAACTAGATGGTCATTGCACTTAACAGCTGCAATTTTATTTATTAATGTGTTTGTTTCTACCTACTTATATCTGCAATCTCCTTAAAAAGACAATTATACTTTTTCCAAATCTCCAAATCTATACAAGATGTTTTCAAAATATGTAAACAATTTGTACAGCAAATACATACAAAATTCAACTCTGTTTTACATCCCCTAGAATTGGCATTTGGCAATTGACTCGCTTAAAGGGAAAGTATTATTTCTAATAGTAGAAAAGATAATACATTTATATTTGGCGAACTTAAACAGCTTTTTAAACTAATTGTTTTATAATAATTGTAATAAATTCCTACGGTGGGAGAAATGTCTCTTATTTTTTCTTTTCAATCTACCATTTTACTTCTTACTAGATTTATTTCTGCACATTATATACAACTCGCTCTCTCCCACTGTGGTATTAACATTCTTCCCCGTACAATATTAAGCGCACGCCTCTGCTTTTAAACCGTTAGAAGGGATGATATTGCAAAGAACGCGAAACAAGCGACCGGCGTTTGCAGGCGCGTAGGAGCCGCGGGGGCCACGGGGGCCAATGGCCCCCTCAAATAATTTTCAGAGGGGCCTGGCCCCCTCAAAAATATCTGTTTCTAGTTTCATCATAATTTATAATTTTACGTATTTCTTGCAACCACTAACATGAACATATATGAACTTGAATTGTAATTAAAACCCGCGTCTGTAAATCGCCTTATTTTTTATTGCCGCCGAGTGAACGATATTAAATTTCACTCTTCCAGAAAGTAATCGGTGTGGTCGGATATAATTGAAATAGGACTACTATAACAACACTTTTCTTATCGGGTATTTGCCGTGCAACTGCAAGGTTGTTTCCAAAAGATGCCTACTATTATAGCTATTAACATATCTAGGAATGTTATGAGTATCATAACTGCCGCAGATGTTTTGAATTCCGAGCTCGTAGAGCGAGGATTTTAAAACTTCTAAGGCAGTTATGATTCATAACATCCGTGATTTGTTCAATAGTTTATCGGTTGCTATATGGTTATGGTTGCCATGTAGGGTAATATTCTTTAACCCTACAGATAAGTTATGATCTAGTTACCAGCCTACTTTTGTATATGTAAACAAAGGCTTAATATCCTGAAACCGATAAAGATTTTAACCGCCTTTTTGAACAACCGATTGGCGCGGGTTTGATAATAGTTATTTACTATACAAGTGGGATAACAGCATCACTAATATACGTGTGTGTAAGCACACAAGTATATTAATGATGCATTATCACACATGTATTGTACAAAATTTTATCTACGACTGCCTAAAATTGAAAAAAGTGCATTAAGAGAAATGTCAGATGTCATTTTCAAAAATATTTTAGTAGGCAAATGTCATTATGTCGTTCATTTGACACTATTTCAGTTACGTAATGAAGTCATTACACAACTCAGTTGCGTAATGAAACCATTACATAACTGAGTGGTGTAATGAGCTTCATTGCCTAACTGAAATAGTGTCAAATGAGTGACGTAATGCGTTACTTATCCCGCTGGAGTAGATAAAATACATTTATTGATTTATTATGTGGAACATTAGTAGGTGCTTTACCAACTAGAATTTCTGATTTTGGTATAGGTTTCGAAATGATAGTTTCTTAATTGAATTTATTTTTGTATTTGTGTTTTATTATTTTTAATCTTTATTTATGCCCTTTTTATTTTTCGGAAACTCGTTTCTACCGGGTGGCCATAAATATCTGAGATTCCGGTAGCCATGGAATTAGCTACTTATAAATGTTGGTTAGCATTATATTTCAATTACCATAAGTATTGGTATCTATGTAATGTAATAAAATGCAATAAGAGGAGGGGAATGTGCCCCGGATTCTGCAGTTTAGCCTACGACTCGATTATAACAATTTGCTGTTCTAACTCCATTACTTATTGCAATCTGTAATAATTTTTGACAGATAGGAATTTTAGTTGTGATGACATTAATGACATTTAGCTGAGTTGGATTCATCACTTTAATAAAGCGGTGTTGATTCCAAAGGTAATGTGATATCAGATATTTATGGCCACCCGGTATATTTATTTAAGTTTGCTTATTCATGTGTATTCTTTGCTTATGTGAAAATCTGATAATAAACATTGTTCATTGTTTAATTAATTTTTTTTATGGTACAGTGTTTTTTTTTTTAAATAAAATAGCACTTATTAAGTAACCAGTGCCTACAATATACTATTATAGTATAAAACTAAAAATTGATAATCAGGAAATCAGAAATATTATAGCTCGTATTAATGGATCAAGTTAGAAGTATGTCTTTATTGAAAATAGAATGGCCCCCGCAGTCTAGAAAACGCTCCTACGCGCCTGGGCGTTTGTACCTCTTCACTCTTCAATCCACTATTCGAACCCGAGAAGCAGGAAGGCGGTTTGCTACCGGCCGTTTCTAAGACAGGTGGCGCCCGCTGGTGTAAGTCGGGCTGGTTGTTCTCCCTTCGGCAAAGGTTGATAAAAATTATACAAACCTTACGTATGTGGAGCCTTAAGGCTTACTTGTTTCCATTTCAGTAGTTTTACGATCTGAAAAACGCTTGGGTACTTCCAGATCATGAAACGTTCTCTAGTGCTTAAACCCCTGAGCTTCCGTTTTTCGTTATCGTTAATTCAATTATCGTCGGACTCTTAGGATCGATTTTTATGGCATCAGAAATACACATCACCGTCAGAATTTTTTTATTGGCTTAGTATCTGATCAACGCTGGTTGCATTCGATCAACGTCCAGGCTTCCAGAAGCCCCATAAATTGGCTGCCAAATTCAGTGAGACAGCATTCAAACAGTTCTCTAAATTACCTTGCCGAAGTTGGGACTGTAAACACCGCCACCAATTTAGATCGCCGTTATGAAATAGTAAACGTCGCCAAAGATGATGCCTTTGGTATTGCTCAACTGCTGCATTACGCTATTATCGTCCTGTTACTGTAAATGCGATTGCCATATGTATACTTCTTTCTCGTAGATACATTAGGTTCGTCTCTTTTGTTTTATAGTGGGCATTTATGCGGTTTACATATGTTCGCCTAACGAACACTCGCTTTAAGTGTTCCTCTTCTGGAAACGCTAAACACTATTTGAACAAAATCATTTTACACCGGAATGAAACACCGTGTCGTCACCTTGGCCGATTTTCACTTCGTAGTAACAGCTTGGCGGGCGGGCTCCATAGCTCAGTAGTTCAGCATTCTGGCTACTGATTTAAAGGTCGAAAGTTCGATCCCCGATGCCGGTGAGGTTTTTAAAAGATTTAAAAATGCGGATGAAAGCCTCTACAGAATACCATCATTCGAATGTGATGTAAAGCCGTGGGTCCCATGTTACTACGATGTGTAGCATGTAAAATATCCCTTGCTAGGATTGGAACTCCTTAGTCTCGGCAAAATTCTAAGTAGGACTAAAGTACCTGGTACTCTGCATGCCTAGCCCTTGTCTATGAGGTTGGCAAAAAGGGCCTATGAGGGTCTACTTGCTTGACATAAGTCTCCCCACAACTAATACTAACTAACTAACTAACTAACAGCTTGGCTACAATATCAATATTCATTGAGTTTATATGCCGTTCACGATTCTTTTGGGTCAAGGGAGGCTATGGACATCTACAGAAACTACGACAGAAACTAATATGAGACATAATGTTCGACTTCGACCGTTAGGAGTAACTTGCAAGTGGTGATTTGAGCCTGCTCTCTTACCTACACTGCTGAATGGGTTTAAATTTCGGGGTATTTTCTAGCTGTTTTCACCAGCTATGTTCCTGGAGCTAGATAGTTTAATCCAACCATGAATGTTTCCATACCATTATGTTATCGCCCTGTATCGTACACGTGCTGTTCAGTGATGTCCTTCTTGGACACGTGTACGTTCTCGGCCTCATCCTCATCCCAGCTGATGAAGTGTTCTTGGCCCAGATTTCGTTTCGGCTGCTTGCTGCCGCCAAGAGCTAAGGTCAAGAAAACTCACCGAGGCCGATAAAGCAATGGCTTAAGTGTTGTCCTTTTGTTATGGGTTAACTTGGAAATTGTGAGAAATTAATCCTTTTGGAGCCGAACAACTTCTTGTAGACAAGGAAAACCGCTCCGCCTTGTTGATAAGCATTCCACGTTCTTCAGGGTTACACAACAGATTGCTCCTAACAATTGTCCCAATTTGTTCAGGTACTTTTTACGTAGAACCTGGCTCTGAACCCCGCGAGCATTTCTTATAGCCATAAGCCCACCATGTCTCCGCTGAGTTGATTGCAACAATTTTATTTTGTTGCATAGTAGTAAATCTGTGCTACCCCCTTCCATAATACTATTCGTACAGAATTTGCTATTACTTCTTCTCGTTCAACTTTTGGTCTGTTTGCCACTACTGTTGTAAAAATTTTATAAAGAATGTTTAACAGCAGAACTTCTCCATAGTTTACACACTCTAGTCAAGACCCTTTTGAATAGCTAAGAGCACATTACTCTTTATTTTTTCATTTTTTCACAGTTGCAAGTTTAATATTTTCTCGTTCAGTCCTCTTATTTCTATTCTCTTCCATTAATTTTCTTCGTTCTATAGCAATTTGGTAAAATACCTACATCGCTCTTTTACCTATTTTGGATATCCAATGAGCTTTTATTTGTTTTTACAGTACTTAGTTTTTTTAACTCCTCTTTTCTAATGACCCCGATTTGTTCTACTGCTTTTTGGTAAATTGATTCTATATTTTCTACATCCGTATTTTCTTTGTTTTTTTCCTTTTTGTTTACCCTTTCCTTGTTATAGTTTAATTATTTTTCAATATAATTCTCCTTGCGTTCCCTCTTCTCTAACCATTAGTTTTTTCTGGATCTTTTTAGTCTGCCAACACTTCTTTTGATAGTTGGATCAATGCTGCTTCAATTTAAGCCTATTTTTACTGCATGAATGATTTGTATTTTCCGCGAGTATTTGTTTTTTTTCTAATAATAACTTTATGAAAAAAAAAACTTGTACCTATAAGGCAGGCATTGCAACTTGCGGCTCCAAAGCGTAAGAAATCAAGCGTGGAATAGAGATCGATTTTTGGGGGCGAAGTTGTGGCTTGTTCAAACTTGAACATATGCAAAATGAGGAAATAAAAAGAATAATGGAAATAGAGGATTGCATAATTAATGTCATCGAAAAAAACAACTACTATGAACCCAAGAAACAGACCGACCATACAAGGTGGCTAAAACAAATATGGAAATGAATGCCTTAGAAAAAATAAAAAAGAAAAGCCAACAACAAGCTAAAGAAATGGTACCCAGATGGCAATCGAGGCCTGAGGACTGAAAGGAGATTATTGCAATCAAAAAGTCAAAATTAATGGTACGATCACGGAAGCAGGATGCAAGATGATAGGCTAACTAAAATATTCTATATGAAAAAACCACTGCAGGTAAGAAGATCACCTAGTAGACCTCCAAAAAAGTGGACAAAAATCTGGATTTAGTTCTTCACTGAATAAACAACGCCTAAATAAACAGGAGAAATCCAAACTCAAGAAGAAAAGTTTGACCTTCTCAAGCAGAAAACGGCTTTAGCTGTAAACAACTTGCACGTAAATTTATTTCATATTACTCCATCTGCTACTGCCTCAATATTGACCTTTTAACTTTTCTTCTTTGCTACCGCATTTCCTTTTTTTGCTTTATGCTTACTACTGGCAACATGTACTGTATGTTGTAATAACTATTCAAAAGATCGTCATCTGATGTTTAAGTCATTAGGTAAAAATGTCTGGTATTGTTGCAAATGGCGTAAGGGTTCCACAGTTGTTATTGAAGAGTTCAGTACACACCATTCTGTGAAACATTTAAAGTTACAACTATTATCGTAGTGTTGCCCCGCTGATTGTATTTTATAATATCTGTAATCTCCTCTTTTACCTGTAGAAGACCTACCTACATAAATAAAAATCTAAGGTTTTAAATTTACTCCCACTCCCCTAAAACGGCGCACGCTGACTAACAGCTTCAGAACTGCGTTGTACGTAAATCGCCTTAAAGCGCGAGGCCTGCAGCAAATAGTTTGCTGCACACTAATTTAAAGTGCAGTGAATAGAGTTAATAAATCAAGCGAACGCAATTTTACCATATACAAGATGCAACTCAGCAGTCCTGGAAGGCTTGCCAGCAATCGAAACTTTCCCAGCATTGGGTATATTAGTTTTCTACGCATCACGCCATCCAAGGTTTGAATGATGCAATGTAAGCCGAATCTAATTCAACGGCACGCAGCAGTTTCCATGAGCCCACTCAAAGATACATTTGATATAAAAAAGGTTTACAGTCAAAACGCGATAAGACTTGCGTTCAACTGTAAAAGCTTTTACACGCGCGAAAGAAGGTGACTTTGACAGGGTCGACTCCAGGACAGGGCCGTCTTTTAAGACATTTTGATATTTGCTTTTTAAAGACAATTGTTTTAATCTGTTGTCCATGTATGTTGCGTAAGTACATGAGCGTATATGCAGCATGTAGATTTTTCTTGTATTTTTTAATGGTTTTACATATGTTTTGAAGTCAATAAATTGTGTAAACAAAATGGCTTTTATTGTGCATTGTTTCAGCCCGAGAACACTACAGGGGGACCAGCTTTCTCTTTTGGGTTATTACAAGGACTACATGTTTACTCAGCTAGCAAGGTAAACAAACACGGCAAATAAATATTCAAATGTTAAGGCATTATTTAAATGTAAAGTTACTACCTAAGGGGCTAACAAAAGCCGCATTTCAGTTTGGTGTCCAACTAGGGGCTGAACAAAAGTGCCACTGCAGGGAGGAAAGGAAAAACTAAAACTAGGCAGCGTGTTATCGTATATAGATAAATTAATCTTCAAATTCATGTAGAAAAGTTTGTAAATATATTTTAGACGCACTCTGTATTTGATGTGGGCTTGGCTTGTTGCAACAGGCAAACAGCTGAACTCAACATATTTGAATTTTGTAGTAGTTTATCAGAAACTTTTGAACAGATTTCGGAAGTTATCAAATTCAATGTGGCATTAACAATATACCATGTAATAAAAAAACTTGTTTATAATACTGTACACATTTTTAGGTCACACAACCTTGAAACAATAAAAACTGGAAAAAAGTGGAGGGGAAATAGATTCATGTTCTTGCATTCTATATAATTTTTTCTCAAAACATTTTGTTACGATTTTAGCAAAGATAATATTTTCTTAAACAGTTTTCTTTAATTTTCTTAAATATAAGTGCTTCGTTAAAACATAGTCAAAGTTAAGTCCTAACCGGGCAAAGCTTTTTCCCAAAAATCTAAAAAAAATGTTTGGTCCAGTTATTCTCTTGTTTCAGCAATCCAAAAATATATAATCGTTACATAAAAATTAAAAAAGTATTATATTTAATTGTCTTTCCAATTTGCAAAAGTTATGTTTTTCCAGAAACTAACCATAGTGAGGTTCAACACGATTCAAAACAGCATGCCATACTTTGTACTTCTGAATGATATCATTAACATCACATATATAAAATGATGTATCCTGTTTTCCACTGTTAACAATGCGGCTGATGGTGTCATTCACATTATCGTGCTTGTTGGAAACATAAATATGTTTACTAATTTCTAATTGTTCCATATCGATAAAGAGAAGTTTTCTTTGCTTACAAATATTTTATGTATTGTATCCAATCGAAGCTGCAGCAAACCTGAGGACAATTGCAATGGTTAATATAAATCTAATCATAGGTAGCTACCACCTAACACTTAAGAATTTTTGATTCTTCTGGTAATTATTTGTGCAGCTTGCATTGGTTCATAAACAGTAGAAAGTCCAAGTCTACCAAGCATATTTGTTCATAAAGTAGGTATTCTAAATATATCATGAATGACTTATAACGGTTTACAAGTCACCAACACAAAGAATTGCCAGATAAATTTTTGTTAGGCTCACAAGGTACCTATAATGTACTCAAAGCCGAAAATTGCTGAGTTTTTATTTAGAAAGATGCAGGTGAAGATGATTTCGAAGACTTTCACGGCGATTGTAACAAACAACTTCCGAGATTGGACCGTGTCATTATGGAGGTCAAAGAACTCAACGTTTCGCCCACTTTCGTAAAGGGTTTCGTCAGGAAAAAGAAAAGAGCTTCGCCTCTGGCGTGGTTTACAGGTTGAGTTACCTTGCTCTTTTGCTTTTCCTCCTGATGAAGCCCCTTACGAAAGTGGGCAAAAAGTGGAGTTCTTCGACCTCAATAATGACACGATCTAATTCCGAAAGTCGTTTGTTTCATGATTCAGGTTAAGCCCATTTTTTTTTAATTGCAATAATTCAGAAGCAAGCCATAAGACAGACGTTTGAGATTACAATACTAGTTGAGTTTTCTACAGTTTACCGTAGAGATCTTCTCCCTGACGTCATGTACCGATGTGCGTATAAAGCAATCATGGAAATGATCTAAACTATTTTCTTCTACTAACAAGAAGAAACAGACGCAAACATAATTTTAGATTATTCTATGATTGCTTCATAGACAAATGATGTCAGAGAAAAGATCCCTGACAAGAACTATATTCTATTAGTATTGTGTTATCCGTACAGTATGTACTCCTGGAAACACAGTCGGTTCATTTTCTATGTAATTTAAACTAAGCGAAAATCATTCTCGAAATTTTTAGACCAGTATAGAAATGTGTCAGTAAATATATATAGTTCAGATCACTCCACTTTTGAAATTACAAGAATAACGTGAAGTAAGCAGTAATTTCTAATTATTACAAGAATACCAATACACACACTAAGTTATTATTTAATACTGTTGACATTTATTAGTGGTGTTTGATTGACATTTGTTTAACAAACGTGTACACTTTAAAAATACTCAAAATCCAAAGGCTACTATATAGAAGCGAATAGCAAATGAACAGCCTATACGCATTGGCCGTTTTTAACAGATAACACGTAATTAAGGTAAAATACACTTACGTTTTAGATTTAACAGAATCACAAATCACATGTTATTTGTAACTTCTCTCATAATAATTCGAGTAGAATAGTTTTGCTATGAATATTTACAGTTTTGTACTAATTGTGGGTAAGAATGGTATTTACGCAGATAAGTAAGCAAAATATATGTACTAGTTATCTTGTCAAAGCCTTCATTTGCTGTGCAGCTATTTTTAATTTGTCGCTATCAAGCTAATTCTGATATGACCAACTGTAAACAATCTACATTTCTAATTTATGTAATCGAAAATTGTAGGTTTGCCGTTTGTGTTTATAATACTTGAGTAAATTACTGTAAACTGTTTTATTACTAATGCATTTATAACCAGAAATATTGCATGTTGTTCTCATACTATTGTTATTAGATACTATAGCTGTGACGCAGAGTAGCTGATAATTATTTATTTATTTATGATAGCAGTGTTTTATACAAAATACATAGTTTTTACGCAATAATATTTACTTTAAGAAATATTAAAATAACAATAATAAACAATTACAGAACTTTAATTGCTTGTAGTTTAGGCGTTTTTACACAGAGTGCCTAAAACTAGTGCACAATGGTTATAAACTTTTAATTATTATTCGAATTCAAAAGTAGCATAATTATAAAAGTTGTTCGATGGTTTCGAACGCATTCTGAAACGGCCTTGAATTTTTCAGTAAGTACTCTTTTGTTGCTATGGCAGTATACTCTTCTGAAATGATAGCTCAACTCTTTGAAAGCTTTTTAGAGCAAGCAACTTTTTCTCTGGAATGTCAGCTTTTCAATATAGGCCAGGCGGCAGGTATTTCAACTCAGAAATAATGTCTGGAAAGCTGGAAATCCTTTTAAACTGCTTCTTTTGACGTTTTTAATATTATATCAATGGCCGCCATGTAATTTAGCTGGCTTGTATCGGAATTTTGAGTTTTAATTTTTAAGTGCTCATTATAAACTTGACCAAAATTCGCTAAATTTAGTTCTAAACTGGTTGTCTGGGGTAAAGCTCATATGCCCAGAATTCGTTCTACTCAAATGTATAAAATGCAGGAATAACACAGTGTTGGAATAAATTGTATAATGTGTTTAACTATACACAAAACAATTCTTAATTAATGAAAATGTTATGTACATAAATATGATAAAATAAAATGCCTTCGGCGTTATGATATTTTTGGGACCTTCGGCAACCCACACCGCAAGTTGACTCGGCCCGGTTGCTGTCCCTGCATCCTCTCGAAGACGGTAGGCGCGAGTGATCTGTAGCTCTGATGTACTGAGGGCAACAAATCTAAAACAGGCTATATTTGCGCCGGAAAAGATGGCGTTTGCTATTTATGTTGCTACGACGTACCCCGCCATTAATTTGTACTGATTCGGGTTCTTACTTCTTGTATCCTATTATTATATGTTTATGATTTTTTTATCAATTTAAATTGCCCTGTTTATTATTTGAATGTCAATAATTATTCTTTGTGCTAGCTTTTGAGAGTCAGAGGTGGATTCCTTTAGGTAGATTGCTTATTCTGAAATCTGATGTTCTGATTTTAATTTTATTGCAAGTCAAAAATAACTGCTGTCAAATGATATATCAAAGAAATTTGAAAAGTAAATGACAAATACCAGATCGTTTCATTAGTCACACAACAATATCAAACAGTAAGTAATTCTTTAATAGTAAATTTACCTTTTAAGTATTTATTTTCTTTTAGTGCTTACCCAAATATCTAAACTGACCCACCTTTAACTCGAAATTATCAATGTTCTGGATGTCAACCAATCTGCTCCACTCTGCCTACTACCACAACCGCTTCAATCCCCAAACACAGCAAACAGCTCCAATGACAACAAAATGTCCAAACTGACCAGAACCAGGGACACAAACTCCTCTACAGCATGGAACCAAATACCCTAGCTGCAGACACCCAACTCCAACAGTTGTTACCGTCAATTTTCGCTTTACTGTATTTTTGACATATTTTCAAATTGCGTGCGGGTATCGGTTGCATCGGTTTTGCGTCCCCACCTTGTTGAGCGTTTGCGACGCGATAATTTAGCATCTCGTTCCGGCGTTCGATCGAAGAAGGTCCTTGGAAGTTTTTGGGCGCTGTTCGAGGTAGCGATTTTGGCGAAGAAGGTGTCCTATTGATGTCTAGGCACTTCTTACCCTTTGTTTAAAGTATTTGTGAGCGTCTCGACATTTCCCTTAAGTATAAATATAGAGATACTGCCTGGGTCAAATTTTTTTGACGCCAAAACTTTCCGAGCACGACAGTTGGGGAATTTAGTGTGAGTATGACCGTTTTCAGCCCCTTTTCGATTGCCCGCTAACGTTTACTTCAATAATTTAGTTCGCCACCACGTTATGGGCCCCAAATAATCTTCGAATACCCCGGCTTGCTGCCCGATGCGTATCCTGTGCTCTCTTCGATAGCATTATCTCGGCGCGCTCAACTGAAGTGCTCCGACCCCCTGGTACAACCATCAAGTCCACCGAAGTCCGTCTCTGTGAAATATCAACACCAAGACGGTCTCGAAACCAGTTGAAGGTAACAATTGCCGTTTTATTATCTGTGCTTCCGATGTGGCTAGCAAGTGAACCTGGCTGCACGTGTGTACGTGCTTCCATCGATAAAGAACTGCCGTCAGTAACTTACTTCTAAATTGGGATTAGCGCCGTATACCAGCGCGAGATTTATTAATGTTTAACGCATCATTCATTTCACGGATTTTTAAGATACTAAATACGAGACCTCACCTCATTGCTAGCTGTGCACTTTTAGCTACAATCTTGTAGGACTCCATAAAAATTCCTGGGGGCGATCTCCCGATTGCAATTCACGAATTTAAATTGATCTCACTCTTTGGGATCTTCCAGGAATTTCCCCTATTTTATGACTTGTTGTTTTTAATTGGCCAATCTGTCTTGTAAACAAGGATTGTTGGGGCATTTATATGCATTTACATCGGCCTTTAAACTTTTGTATATATGTATTTTATGTGTGTGCCCGGCTTTACGAGTAAATAAAACGCAATTATCTCCCCTGCACTTAATTGTCTGACTCCATTTTTGAGCCGAATTATTAAGTTTTACAGTGTTCCAATTTAGCTGGAGCGGAATCTATCAATCGTTAAATTAGGTGGTTTGGAACTGTTTTTGTTATCCTTAAATTGGTGGCGTCGCACCCCATCTAACGAACCCAAGCTGTCTTCGGCTGCAAGCTGACCGGCGACCCCTAATTAGCGATTGGTAGTGACTCATCTGAGCATTGGCTGAGTGAGGCAATTGGTGCTTTGAGTGCTGCATTAGGCTATTGAGCCTTAACGTAAGTATTATTCCATCACCACTCCTTTTCCTACATCTCAGGGATAACACACTGTATCCGCCAAATCCCTCAAAAGTGCTTCCTTTACCAATGGTCCTTACTTGGAATTCTCTCCTAGTACCAACAGCTCGACGTACTCCAAATCAATTGATATACAATGTCAAATGTAATTCTCCAATAAACTTCACTTAGTGCTTTTCTCTATTTATTCTCCTTTGTAGATTAATTCTGCTCCCAGTTTAATTGTTTACCACATACTTGCAAGCTTTGTTGCGCTCATTTTGTCATTTTCCATATAATAGTTGAAATAATTAATCAGATTTGGCAATTTACATTTATTTCGTAAAAATACAATAATTTTACCTAACTGGTTAGGCAACCTTACTAGCATCAATCTTAAATTCCAACAAGGTACAGTTCTGTGTTTATCAGCTCAAGCCACACTCTGCATTCTTCAGTTTTTCTGTCGACCAATTTTTAAATTTTTGGAACTTTGATAAGCTGAATTGGGCTGTTTTTGGGCATTTTTCGGCCATTTCCTGGCAAGTCATGCGTGGTGTAAGTTTGGATCGCTTCCTTTTAGGGTCCCAGTCTCACAGCTTTGATAGCCATCTTTATTGTTGGAAGCATATGGAGGTTGCGTATCCCCTGTTGGAATGTTCCGGAGATTTGTGTTTATATTACCGGCATTCACTTCGTCACGGACGGATTTGATGGGACGTCCATTCTTCGCACTTCTGACTGAACGCTTTGGCTACTTTACACCTTCAGGTTTGTAGTTGATATTTGCCTACGGTCTCCTCCCTTGATCGCCGTAATCTATCTGAAAAATTTGTATTTTTAGCCATTTTATTGTACCCTGAAAATGAGTTTTTACCTGGATTGGTTCTATTTGTATTGGGGCAATTGGTGCCCGCATCGCCTGCCTGCAGTCTGTTTGCCGTCCTCTCATCTTAAGGCAAGGCCCCCCCTGGGTTACTCGCTTCGCTGCTGGAAGCCGGCGCCTTCTGCTTCCTGTGTCCTTGACGCACTAGGTGTTCCGGAGGAGCTGGTTGCTTGAGTTCGGCCCTGGCCAACCAAATCTGTGTGAATCGTACGAAACATTTGATCTGGGGTGTGCATATATGCTAGCGAACTAACCGCATAGATAATTGTAAGGCATTTCATTCCGTACATGTGCTAGCGAATTAATTGTATAGGTAGCATTAGGGCATTTCATTCAATACGTGTATTTGTAGTTTAAATTTTTGTGGCAGCTGTGTTAGCCACGCTAGTTATTTCTTGGCATGAGATTTTAGATATGCGTGGTATTGAATGGTGTGGCCCAGTGGATTTGACACAGCGAGGATGGAGACGACAATGGTTTTTGGGGTGTCTGTACCCCTGTTATCTTGTGCACTGTGGGATGCCTCTTGATCTTCCTCTTGGTTCCGAAGATCTAGTATTATTGCCTGATAGTTGTTTGCCTCATTTAAATAGATTGGCGGTATTTTTGGTTTAATTTCACGGCTTTACTTCTTTGAGAATTGGAGCTGTCTTGAAATTAGGAATCATTTAACTGATGATATTTATTTTGAGATCGTAGCATTGATGAGTAGAAGATATATTTTTTTGTTGTACATTGCATTTAGAGGTGCTGTAGCTGGTCGTAGAGATTTGAAATTTTGGATTATTTAAGCAAGGTTTCCTGTAGGGCTTGTTCCGTCACTTGCTTATAAAGCGTCGAGAGATCAGTGTTGGGATCAGTAAGATTTAATTTTGGGTCAGTATGTTGACTGTTCTTAGTGTTAGCCAATACAAATTATGATAAATTTAAAATAAACCCACAGTGCACGGCTCTTGCGGTAGATATGGGTTATCGACTCCGGGCGGCCGATAACCTCCTCGCCTGTATGGATGTCACTTGTTTATTATACACTTCACTCATTTGGTGTCATAAATAATATAATTCAAATTGAATTATGCTGATTTGAAAAGGCACTGGGTTGAACGCGATAGCAATCAAATGTAAATGAGGTAGATCTGTGCTTCTAAAGATAGCCATTGTGTTGCTTGGTAGTTATTGTGGCAGGTTTAGGCATACGATCTACGCTGCTTAATATGGTTTTAGTGGATATGTGTGTTGTTGCGTGTTATAATAATTGTTGGATTCTCGAGATCCTTAGAAATCCCGCAGGCTTGATAGACAGCTGCAAATTTTTGAACATTATTGGTTTTGTTTGATTTGCAGAATGCTGCCTAATATTATGATAAAGAGCAAAGCCGATAAAGCATCGGCTTATCTCACGACTTTATTTACTTCAAAATCCCCTGTTGGTCCTTGGCTAAGCAGTACTGAAGTGTGTGATTTCTTCATCGATATCTTAATTAATTGTATTAGTTTTTCTGGTGCTTTTGTTGTTTTAGTTCTTCAATAATTTTTACCCTTATTAGAAAGCTTGTTTAGGAGTATAGTCAAGAAAAAGATATGTAAGTCTATATCATGCTCGTAACATTTCTCAGTGATTTGTCTGATTGTGTGTATGGCATCTATTGTTGGTTTGTTGTTTCTATATCCTAATTGATAATCTCCTAAAAACGTTTCCGCGTGCTTTATAAGTCTGCTTTTTATTATCATCGTTAGAATCTTGTAAGTAATATTTAATAAGGCGACGGCTCTATAACTGGTGCATTTGGAAAGATCTCCTTTTCTTGGTATGGGCTTAATTAGACCTGTTATCCGGTCTACCGGCATTTCTTCTTTTGTCCATATAGTACAGTGTGACCAGTAAAGTCCGCATCATATGGGATTTTTTTTTATTAATAGCTTTATTCGAAATTTGACGTTGGCATCAATTTCTGCTTCGATCGAGATGAAAATTAACCAAAAAAATAATAGTCACGTCATTCGCATTATCTGTCAAATTTTAATTTGTTTCAAAATATCGAAAAAAGTTATTAGAAAAAGTTTTTTTAAATGCAATTTTTAGCCGATATGCAAAATTTCAGCTGTATAAGATAATTTAGTTTTTTTGCGTATTTTTTGTAAATTGCACTACTGTTGCAAAATAAGACTCAACGCAACCTATATAAAATTTCTTAGTTTTAACAATGCTTTATTCCAGACACATTTTCTTTAAAGTAGCGCCATATTAAATATGTATTTTTCTACAAAATCCAAATAGGGCTATTAAAATTTAGTCACATGTGATGCAAAGTTAATTTGTTTTTGACCCTGTATAATGTAACTCCATAAAATAACTATTTTTGAAAACGCAGTTTGTGTCTAAAAGTAATACACGTTATTTGCTCAAATTTCGAAAAAAGTTATTAATAAAAAAATCCCATATGATGCGGACTTTACTGGTCAGACTGTATGTTCTACTGTATGACCAAAGAAAAAATCCATCAAGGATGCCTTTGCTCCCGCTCTTGTGGATCACCTCGTATGTTCATTTACTTCTTCAATTTCTGGTATTCTTTCGAGGGTTCGTAATTATTCTTTCGATCCTTTATTCTCTTCTGTTATGTTATGATGTTCCTCTTAATATAGGTTGCTAAAACAATTTCTCCATTCTCTCTTCCATTTCGTCAAATGTTCTATTATTTCTTCTATTTCCTTTTTTTTTCATGTATTGGTACAGAGTCCTTGAGTTATTCCTTCTATTTTCATTCTCTATTTCTTCCAATGTTTAATCTATCCATATTTTTTCCTCTTTTGGCACATTTTGCGTTTTTCTCTCTTCGTGAAAGTCTGCCTTGTCTTGCTCTTCGTTTGTACTGAGCCACTTCTTTCTATCATTATTTTTTTCTTTTAAACTATTTTCACACTCTTTGTCAAACCAGTAGTTTTTCGAACCTTTTCTGTTGAGTCCAATAGTCTTATCTGCCGCTTCTACTATCGTGTTCTGGATTTAATTCCAATCTTCTTCTATGCTGTCCGTCTTTTTTCTATTTGTTAATTTGTTTTTTATTTCCTCTTTATATTTTTTTTTATTATACCTGCATCAGAATCGCCGTTTAAAGCACGCCTGAGCGTGCGAATACAGGCGATTAAAGCTCGCCGAGCTTTAAAGGTTGTCAAGGAAACGACTGAATGCAACAACGGACATGGACGCGACAAAAACGTAAATAATTCTCGTAACTATAGTAGCAATATTATTATGCCCTCTCGATTTATCACGACAAAAATTATTTCTAAGTTTTTAGTGCGTAATTTATTTCCAGTATTGGAGGTATAATAAAAAATAGCGTAAAGTATTCGTGGATAACTGGTCTTTAAAACACTTGCTCTGTTTCGAGCACTCCGGCTACGCCGTCGTGCTCGAAAACCCGCGCGTGTTTTAAAGACCTTGTTATCCACTCATACTTTAATATACTATTTATTATACCTGCATCAGAATCGCCGTTTAAAGCACGCCTGAGCGTGCGAATACAGGCGATTAAAGCTCGCCGAGCTTTAAAGGTTGTCAAGGAAACGACTGAATGCAACAACGGACATGGACGCGACAAAAACGTAAATAATGCTCGTAACTATAGTAGCAATATTATTATGCCCTCTCGATTTATCACGACAAAAATTATTTCTAAGTTTTTCGTGCGTAATTTATTTCCAGTATTGGAGGTATAATAAAAAATAGCGTAAAGTATTCGTGGATAACTGGTCTTTAAAACACTTGCCCTATTTCGAGCACTCCGGCTACGCCGTCGTGCTCGAAAACTCGCGCGTGTTTTAAAGACCTTGTTATCCACTTATACTTTAATATACTATTCTTCTAGTTTTTCTGTGTTCCATCTTTTTTACTCGTTTACTTTCTCTCGTCAGTTTTTCTTATTTTTACTTCGGTTATCATTGCGGAGTGGTCCTAGTCTATATTTGCGCCTCGTAAGATCTAACATCACTAATGGATTTGTAGTGTTTTCTTATCACTACTACATGGTCAATTTGATTGCCATTTTTTTTCTATTTGAGTGCATCCATATAATTTTATGTAGTCACTTCACTTTCGCATAAATCGAGTACTCATTACCCGCACATCATTATCAACTGCTAGATTGCATAAAATTTGTCCATTGTAATTCGTTTTCGCATGCACGGTTTGTTTCCATACTTCCTCTAATCAATCTTCTTTTCCAATGTGCGCGTTAAAGACTCCTATTATCATTACTAAGTTTTGCTTAGACGCTATTTCAATAGTTTCATCAAATTTGTTATAAAAGCTGTGTTTTTAGTTTTTTTCTGCAGTTTTCGTTGGCGCCTATATGCTTATGATAGATAAGTTATGTGCTTTATTCTTAAGTGGTATATATGATATTTTTTCGTTAACGACTTTGAATAGCATTACTTGCTTTTTCGTTCTCACTCTTACTATGAATGCTGTTTCTCCATATACATGTTTATGCTCATTTAAATACCAAATCGCGTATTCTTCCTTGTCTATCTTGTCCATTCCTCTTCATCTTATTTCTTGAAGACTTGTTATTGCTACCTTGTATTGTCCCAGCTCGTGTGCTACTTCTTACAATTTTCCTGCTTTTAGTAGCGTTATTACGTTCCATGATCCTGTTCTTATCTGTTAATTTTTGTATCTTGATCTTTTCTTTTTGTGTTTGGAATTAATTTTTTTTGCTTCATTGATGCGCATATCCTTAGTCATTGCGGTCATCATTTTTCCCTCTCTTTCTTTTGCTAGTTTCTAGATGTTTGTTATCTTTTTTGTTGTTTGTATTAATTTTAACAAATTTTCCCTTTGATTGTTTGTTTCTAAAGACCTTTCGCTGACTGCTCTTGTTCTGCTCTCTATTGTTGTTTATTGTTCTTCTAGCTCTTTTTTGCCATTTCCTTATGTCTTCAACGGTGTACTTTTCTCCGTTTACTATTAGTTTATTGTAGTTAATTTTTGCTACAAATCCTTTTCTTCGTGCTTCCTTCTTATTTCGTTTACCGCTTCTTCTACTTCTAGTTGTGCCTCTAATTTACGTAATACTTCTTGCATTTTGTTTTCGAGCATTTTCGTGTCTTCTGTATCTGCTTCTTCTATTTCATATATCACCAAGTTCTTCTTCCTGATATTTTTTTTCAAATATTTCCGATGTTTAGCTTAATTTTTCTGTTTCATTCTTGAGGTTTTTGTTCTCTTAAGTTATTCTTTCATTTTATTTTTCAGTTCTTTAATCTCTGCATTCATACTACCTATAGGACAATTTTTATGTATAAGAAATAAAGACAATTTCTAGTCTTAAGCAACAAACATGTTAATCAAATTTTATTCTTTTATCTGAAATTGTAACCAAAACTTATTTCCTTTGAACAATATTAGATCGCGCTTACTAGGTAAGGCGATGCTTTTTTGTTAAAATAAAAAAGATAGAAATATAATTCCTGTAATGTCAACTTGTGGGCAAATTATGCTCGTGATTTTTGGTATTTTTATATAATAAAAGTTATTTGCAAAGTCTAGAAAGTGTACAAAGTTACTCTACAAGTCACCGGGCATAATTGGAAGCATTATTAAAAGTTTCTCCACCGAAAAAGTTTAGAAGATTGTGCAATCCAAGATCAGCGTGGGTTCAGCTCCGACAACCTGAAAATTTCAAACTGCAATACCAGTCCATTCCAACCTCAGAAGCCAGGAATCTCAAGTCTTACAGGTCGGGAAGAGGTGTAACAACATCCGAGAAGAAGATTTGCTGCTAAGGAAGCGACTTCCAGCAAATAAAAACGTTGACGTCACCCGCAGCGGCTCCAGAGGCGAGGTCGGCGATAGTTTAAAAGGTACGATTTGGCAGGTTTTTATGGGGTTGGAGTCCGCCAGTGGACTTCAAGAACACACCTTGCTGAAGAGATTCATCGTGTTTTCGAGCATCCAGATACGTCCAAATTCCAGAAAAGCCCGTGGCGTCACTAGAAAATGTGATTTATGCCAGGATTAGCAGTTTTTACAGGTTTCCTTGCAAATTTCTCTTTTGAATATCAAAATAAAACGCTGTATGCACCCGCGAACCTTTTGTGGTGTAAGTCAATTCTGAGGTTATAAATTATTGAAGTGAGTAGAGCGCAGTTGTACTGAAATTGAGTATTTGAGCTAGCCTGTGTTAAATATTCTACAGAATTCTTTCAATATAAGATTCAAATTTGAACCTAACCTGAGATATCAGTCTTGTGTTTTGCCGGAGCAAGCCCATAGGATTATTGCAATTTGATAAAATATAGAACGGGGCAATTGACCATTTTATTAGAGAGTAATAAATACGTTTCATTTTAGTTAGCCTAAGATACTGAGAGGCAAGTTTTGCATTTTTAAAATTTAATATTGGGGTGTTTGCCTAATAGTACATTGACTGGGAGATTGTTTAACATTACATAACAATATATAAGTTTTGTGTACTGCCTAGATGTGACAGCAAGCTTTTGAAGAAAATCGCATAACCGGAAGTATGGTGTTTGCTCTTGCGATTTTTCGGTTTTTTCAAAAACGGCTATAACGATTTTTTTCAACTTGACATTTTCATTACATTTTTAATGTGTGTTGATGGGATATAGGTGATTTTACAGTTGAATACCTCTAAAATGGGTTTCTTTTGTTTTTTTTTCTATTTTTTTAATTAACGCCTATTTTAAATTGAACACAGGGTATATTATTGAATTTTTGAATACAGCTTAAAATTTTAGAGAAAATTTGTCTCTTCAACTAACGCTTTATTTTGAACGGTTTCTGTAGAAATTTGAAATGTTTGAAAAACTTTGACAAATACCTAAAAATTTCAAATCAAATATTTGGTAATTATAAGATCACTGTAAAAGGAATTTGTGTGCGTGTATCACACCAAATTTTTTCGATGTAACTAGGCCTACCATAATTTTTCAATTTTTCACATATTTTTCGACCGCCGTAGGCTAGTGATTTGCAATAAAATTATTTTAAAAAATGTAAAATTATCCTTTTAAAAGGTAGTAGAACTAACCAAAATTTGAAATCGATCAGAAAATAAATAAGGAAGATACAGAGATGTAAAAGTGAGAAGGGACACACTGTATATAGATTTTCTGTGGAAACGTGTTGATGAGTAATATGATAACCGATATCGTTATGCATTGATGTGCTGTGAAATGAGTTATGTGTCGCGCTATACATAATGATTGTAATATTAAGTTAGTTAGTTGCTAGTCCCGGAAGGAATCGCGTCTTAGTATTGGTCGGCAAATAAGTCTAATTCATTGTTATTAACTATACGTTTGCGTTCGGATTGAATAAACTATTTGGTGCTAGGTGCTATCTGCTATATATGCTTGTCGTTATTTCTACAAAAGCAGGCAGCACATGTGTGGACGAGCATGGGATACTGAACATAGTGTTAGTGCATTATAAAGTTCAAGGTGGAGCAAAACTCTTGTTACAGCTAACATTAGTATACTACGTTTAACCGTGGTAAGTTTTGTTTTTTTTTCGCTCTCTCAAACAGTAACATGCTGTTACCCTTTGAATACGTAAAGTAGACAAAAGTCGAGCAGAGGGCTAGACAAGGCCACCTATAATAGGTGGTATTGCTGATAGCCTTGGGACCAAAGACAGGATTTTGGGCCAAGTAAGACTACTAGTAGGAGGAGCTAGTAACATTTTTTACTGATCATTTAGTTAAGGCCTATTTTTTGAGAGAATGTAAGGTTATCAGGTTAGATTTTCCTTCAGTTTTGACACAGACTGACGCAAAACCTAACCTGGTAACCTTGAATTTGACATATACTTACAGTGCAAATTGGGGTGTTCTGCCTCCCTCCGATACCACTATCAATGATAATCCTTACAGACGACACTTATACATGCCCCCAGCAACATTCTCTCAAAAAAATAGGCCTTAACTAAATTATCACAAAAAAATGTCACCAGCTCTTAGACTAAACGTTTAAAGACATTGTGAGTATTTTATGTGTATTTTAATAGTTTTCTTTATAACATTATATGCTGTATTACCACAGTGATCGAAAAAAGTCTATTTGTGACTATAACTTTGAAAGTAGGTATTAAAGTAATTATCTGATTAATTTGAAAATACATTATAATAAACACAAAATTAACAAAACAATGACTAAAAATTGCTCCCTCCCGTCTAGTCGCAGTACAAGCATGGCACCGTCGTACTAGTGGTTTATACATTTGCTGAATATTATAGTTTTCACGAATTTCATTAGAAGCCTCGAAAATTCTTTGCTGCAACTGTTCCCTCGTGTTAACTACCCCACAGTAAACCAGCTGTTTAATAAAACCCCATAAAAATAAAACCAAAGGATTGAAGTCAGGACTCCTTGACAGCCATCTCACAGGACCAAACCGGCCAATCCATCTACCATTGAAATAGTCATTTTAACCATTCTGTAACGATTCTGCCACTGTGAGGAGGTGCACCGTCTTGTTGGAAGAACATCTGTTGTGTCGCCAGTCTTCGAAAGACTGAAGTAAAGATTTGAAGATTTGGAATTCTACTGTTAGGGAATCTGCGGTGGTATTCCCTAACTGCTGCTAAGGCGCTTCCTGGCAAAAGCCATAGAGAAAAACGATGTATCTTTTAAATGGAGCATTTGGGTACTAAGGTGTATTAGGTTAATTGCTTTGTTTTGACCTAAAGAAGCTTTGATTAAATTTTCTACGCCTAATTATGACTCGCCCCACCCTGTATATACAGGGTGTTTCCTAAGTACCTGTAGGAAATTGACTGGCATGTTCCTTGGCTTATTTTAAAACCAAAAGTTCCTATCAACATGGGTTCGCAAGTTCTTCGTTTTTCAAAATATAGGGTATTGAATATGAAAGAAAAAATCGTAAATTTTGTTAATTTTTGAAAATGCGTTGGAATAATAATTACAAATTTGATGTGTGCACATACGTCGCCAAAAACAATTTTTTATGTTGTCAAACCATCTTTAAACTCGCCAGTGGCGTGCGTATGGGTTTCCTCTTTGTACGATTGAATCAGAAAAAGGAGACGCCACGTGGACACAACTGATTTTGATTAAAACTCTAGAAAAAATGCCTCTTGGGTTTTCTGTTAAAATGCGCAGTTTTTTTGTAAAAATTAGAAAAATGAAACCAGGTGCTGCCACTTTTTTTATTTATTGAACATCAATACATTAAAATTAAGAGAAAACAGCGATTTCAGGAAACAAGTGAATCAAAGAAACTGTTGGAAATGATCACCTTCCGACATGATTCACACATCAGCTCTCTGTCTCATTGAATTACGTACACGCTCGAAACACCTGGCATAATAAACAAAAAATTTGGCTGCACTTGCTCAATTTTTCTAATTTTAATTAAAAAACTGCTCATTTTAACAAAAAATCTAAGAGGCATTGTGGAGTTCTAATCAAGAAATTAAAAAAAATCAAAACTGAAAAAAGTCCGTAGTGTTCACGTGGCGTCTCCTTTTTCTTATTCAATCGTGCAAAGGGGACTCATACTCACGCCACTGCTGAATTGAAAGATGGTTTACCGACAAAAAAATTGTTCTTGTGGCGGTATGTATACACAACAAGCATGTAATTAATATTCCAAAGCGTTTTCAAAATTTAACAAAAATTTACGATTTTTTTCTCTCAAATTCAACACCCTGTATTTCGAAAACGAAAAACTTGCAGACCTACAGTCGCGGCCAGAAAAACCGGGATACTTTTTTTACCTAACTCTCAAAATGCGAAAACATTGCGTTGGCATTTTGAGAATTAGGTCAAAAAAGTGTCCCGGTTTTTTTGGCAGCGATTGTATGTTGATATGAACTTTTTGCCTTTTAAAATAGGCCAACCAACATGCCAGTCAATTTTCTACACGTACATACTTAGGAAACACCCTGTAGATTTTTCTACAAAAAATGTACACTTGAGCTGTACAAATTTTGGGGAGCCAATTACTTAACATTAAAGTGACTATGCTGCGTTGCGCAAGTCACAATCCTGTATAATGGTATGTGATGCTTGGAATAACTTCCAATAATACCCGTGTGAAAAAGTGCGTACGCCCATGGCTAAGGGTGAGAGTTTGTTTACAAACATTTTTTTGTGTTTGAAAAATATTTATTTTAATTGTAATTAAGAATTAAACGGCGCATATTACCAGTTCGAATCCTTTTCCCGTTTGCTTGGGATTATCGTTACGAAAAGGCGGTTCTCATTAATCATACAGTGTGATTAAAGCAATTAAAGCTGACAGGATAACCTAACCTGTAAGAAAACCATCACCCAGTTAAAGTTTATATAAGTTACACAACCCAATCTTACATTATAGGGAACATGAACCAGCATAGCTTCTTCTCATCGTTACGATATTCATCAGCAGATTCTGTATACTCTTCATCTGAATCCGCAAATTTGTCCATGTTACATACAACGCAGAACTCCATTGCAGGCTCATGGATGGGAACAAACATAGGAACTAGTCAGTCCAGCATTAGCACTAGCGGTAGTGAAACATCAAGAAATCAAGGTACTGCTAGCTTAGAAGGGAAACGTAGGCCCCTAAAACGAATGCATGGAAACAAACCTGCCGAAGTCATAACGCCCGAACAACACCATTTAAGTATTAAGGATTCGCCATCCTACTATTTAGGTTTATTTATTGATTCAAACGTGATGACATGGCTAATTACCAAAATTAACATCCATGGTGAAAGCATGAAGCAATTTGCACCAGTGACCGAGGACGAAATGAGGTGCTTTATTGCCATATTGTATCTATCGGGTTATCTCGAAGTTCCTCGAAGACGAATGCTGTGGGAAAGAGCCCCAGACTCGCATTGCCCTTTGGTATCTAATGCGATGCAGCGCGACCGCTTCGAGTCAATATTTGCTGCCATTCATGTCGATGGAGCAAAAACTGACGCAGCGAATTTAGCTCAAATTCAGCCCCTTGTCAATTTGCTTAACGAAAGGTTTCTTCGCCACCTTCCAGCTGACGACCAGCATAGTATAGCACAATGTACAATATCATCGTTTTTCAAACATCACAACGCCAAGTCTCCCATAAAAACACTAAAAGCCTGGTGTGCATGTACAAAAATCGGCTATTGTACTTGGTTTAGTCCAGTTACTTCCCCATTAAATTCGACAGAAAGATATGTAGAACCTCGTTCTGTAATACTACATTATGCAAACCTCGCTCGTCGTTTACAAATAAACTTACACAGTTTGCTTTTTGAAAATTGCTATTTAGAATCGACACTTATATACGAGCTTCGTAAGCTGGGCATTCAAGGTTCCGGCGTTGACCGAGAAAAGACCAGCTGTCTTTTAAATCCACCACTGGGTGGCGTCGACAAGCTAGATTGTAACTTAAACTTATACCGCTCTTCCATGTATGGGAAAAAGTCCTACTCAGCTGTTCTGACGTTTTGCCTTGACGTAGCCTTAAGCAATGCGTGGCAGCTTTACAAAATTCAAACTCAGGATAAGAAGCCCCTAGATTTGCTAGGTTTCCGGCGCAACGTCGTTGTCTACTATTTACAACATTATGCCAGGCTCATTATGAACCGTAAAGGTGGCAGACCTGCAAAGGTCAACCCTAATCGGAAAAGGCCTGCACCGAGCGATGCTAGATTTGATGGCATCAGACATTATGTCATTCCACAAGATAAGCAAACGCGGTGCGCGCGGTGTTCCATGAAAACTACAACGAGATGCCAAAAATGTGATATCGGTGTTCATGTTAAGTGCTTTGTTGAGTTTCACACCCGACCTCGCCAGGCCCCGGTTGTAGAAGTCAATCCAGTACCAAAACTCGAAACGTTAATTTAAACGTTGGTTACTTAATGTTATTAAAGATTTTAATGTTAAAGAGATTCGTCTTACCTCTTACGTAATCTTAATATTTATTGAAATAAAGTAAGGTTTATTTTAAGTATTGCAGTATTAACTTCGACTATTAAATGTAGGTAATTTATTGATAGTATAGGTATATACACTTTTATTAAATGATTACGTTCCTCAGTATATGATAATTATTCAAGAATATTTGCCATATAAATATTAAATATATAAATTTTCAAGTTAGTCCTTGTTTTATTATTATAAAATATATACAAGGTGATGCACAATGTGTGGGACTGGCTTATAATTCAGCTATTACGTGCATTGTAAAAAATGTACATTGTGTTCGTGGCTTGAGTTGACGATAGATATAAATGACTAAAAATGTTTAGGTACATTATTACAAAATTTTACATGCTGAGGATAAACCTATAAGCACAGTAAAAATAGAAATTATACTATGGCTATGTATTCAAATATAAGAAAAATTCGAAAAAATTAGGATGGATTCCAAAGTAGCAGTATATAAACAAACACAAATACTAAAATAAAAATTTGAAACACGCTCTAAATTACCATGCAATAAAACTATTACGAATATATAACTAAATTAAGTACATTTTCCTAAATTAAAACAATTTTCCAAGAGACATATGAAGTTAAAATGAGCGTTATATACCACCTTTTTTTGGAATTACTACTCGCATACACATTTCATAGAGCCCATTATATCTTTCCCCAATTGCTGCAACAATATTGTTCCTCATCAGCTTACACGCTGGTGGCCTAGTGGTAAGAGCGATAGACTAGTAATCAGCAATCAGCGGTCCCGGGTTCAAACCCCGGGGAAGGCAAGAGTTTACGAATAAAAGCGTACAATATCAGTCCTTCTCAGGACTAACCAGGAACACCTGAAGACGGGAGTGGATCAAAACTCCCGAAACGTCGTGTGATATACACCCTAGACAGTGGAAAAGTCCGATAAAAACACATCACTACTATTTATTTAGATCAGTGTTCAAAGTGATTCAGGGTTCAGTTTACATACACTTCAACAGTTCCATTGTTGAAAAGTTCGGTTCGAGATGAGATGTCTTGAAAGGTTCTTTTTTGAGTTTGAAACTGTGGCCACGTAATCGGGGATTTGAAGATAGTTGTACCATATTTTCAGCAGAAGGAAACAGATTGTGGGTAAATATTTATAACTGAATTAAGTCACCTCACTCTCTTCTGGTCTCAAGCGTTGTCAGATCTAGTGACTTGAGCCTAACCTCGTAGGATCAATGTCTGGGCCAACGAGTTGCTGCTTTTTGTATTCTCTGTAGGACTTGCACGTCTCAACGGAACCATGGGGACCATGCAGGGGATGCAAACTCGATCAACGCTTAAATGGTTTTGACGATGTTATTTTAGCTGCAATAACTTTTTTTTCACTCATCTTTGTATCCGATCAGATGCATATGATGTGCTAAGTTTTTTTAAGTGCAACTTCCATATCTTCTTTTTTCCACTTCTGTTTTAACTTTATTATTCAAGTTGATCTCTACAGCTTCCTCAATTTTAATTCAGAAAGTATAAGATGTATTTCAGAAAGTCTAACTTGTAATGCAGATTAGTAAATTGTAGTTAGAAAGTGTAAATTGTAATTCAGAAAGTGTTAATTGATACTCAGAAAGCCCAAATTATTAGAGAAAGCATCAATAAATTGTATGTAATTTAGAAACCAAAGAACGATGTTTATGAAAAATTACTATATCGGGTTACCACATATTTAATATTAATAAAAAATTGAGGGACAAGTCGAATTTAATGTAAGTTGAAAACAAATCACTTTGAAATTTTCTATCATGGAATGCATGGCATTGTTATATGCTCTTACTAAGAGCCTTCTATGTAAATCAAGTTGTCAACTATTAAGTCATGTTGTCGTAGAAAAGAACACTTAAATATCAAATATAACAGATTTTTGCTGTTTACTTAATATTTAAGTGTTTATTTTCACGCCAACATTATTTAATAATTAACAACTTGATTCACGTAAAAGGCTCTTAGTAAGAACATATAGTAATGACGTGAATTATATGATGAACAATTCTAAAGATAATTTATTTTCAACCAAAATTAAAATAGACCTGTTCGACGATTTTTTGACAATCAATAATAAATTTGTTGCAAAATGTACAGACATCCTGTATGTATGTACACAGTAATTAGTAATTCCACATAAAGTTTGTCCTTTGGTTTCTGAATTACAATTTATGCTTAGAATATCAATTAACGTTTACTAAATTACAAGTTACACTCTCTGAATTACATATACACTTTCTGAATTACGATTTATTAATCTGAATTATAATGTACACTTACTGAATAGCAATTTATTAATGTGAATTACAAGTTACACTTCCTGAAATACAATCCACTAATCGGAGTTACAATGTACACTTTCTAAATTACAATTTACTAATCTAAATTACATTTGACGCTTTCTGAATTACAATTCAATAATCTTAATTACAATTTACACTTTCTGAATTAGAATGTATTAATTTGAATTACAAGTTACGGTTTATGAATTGCTAGTTGCACTTTCTAAATTACAATTTACTAATCTTAATTACATTTGACGCTCTCTGAATTACAAGTTACACTTTCTGAATTACAATTCACTAATCTAAATTACAATTCACTAATCTGAATTACAATTTACACTTTCTGAATTAGAATGTATTAATCTGAATTACAAGTTACGGTTTATGAATTGCTAATTGCACTTTCTGAATTACAATTTACTAATCTTAATTACATTTGACGCTTTCTGAATTACAATTTATAAATTTGAATTACAAATTACACTTTCTGAATTACAATTTATTAATCTGCATTACAAGTTACACTTTCTGAATTACAAGTTACACTTTCGGAATTAAAATGTATTAATAATCTGACTTACAAGTTACAATCTCTGATTACTAGTTGCACCTCTGAATTACAATTTACCGATCTGAATTACATTTGACGCTTTCTGAATTACAAGTTACACTTTCTGAATTACGATTTATTAATCTGAATTACAAGTTACACTCTCTGAAATACAATTCACTAATCGGAGTTACAATTTACACTTTCTAAATTACAATTCACTAATCTAAATTACATTTGACGCTTTCTGAATTACAATGTATTAATCTGAATTACAATTCACTAATCTTAATTACAATTTACACTTTCTGAATTAGAATGTATTAATCTGAATTACAAGTTACACTTTATGAATTGCTAGTGGCACTTTCTGAATTACAATTTATTAATTTGAATTGCAAACTACACTTTCTGAATTACAATTTATTAATTTGAATTGCAAGTTACACTCTCTGAATTACAATTCATTAATCTGAATTACAAGTTACAATTTCTGATTACTAGTTGTGCTTTCTTAATTACAATTTACTTATCTGAATTACAAATTACAGTTTCCGAATTACAAATTACAGTTTCTGAATTACAAGGTACACTTCCTGGATTACGAATTATTAATCAAAATTACAAGTTACACTTTCGGAATTACAATTCACTAATCGGAGTTACAATTTACACTTTCTAAATTACAATTTACTAATCTAAATTACATTTGGCGCTTTCTGAATTACAATTTATTAATCTGAATTACAATTCACTAGTCTGAATTATAATTTACGCTTTCTGAATTAAAATGTATTAATCTGAATTACAAGTTACAATTTCTGATTACTAGTTGCACTTTCTGAATTACAATTTACTTATCTGAATTACATTTGACGCTTTCCGAATTACAAATTACTGTTTCTGAATTACAAGTTACACTTTCTGAATTACAATTTATTAATCTGCATTACAAATTCCTTTTTATGAATTACAAGTTACACTTTCGGAATTAAAATGTATTGATAATCTGACTTACAAGTTACAATTTCTGATTACTAGTTGCACCTCTGAATTACAATTTACTGATCTGAATTACATTTGACGCTTTCTGAATTACAAATTACAGTTTCTGAATTACAAGTTACACTTTCTGAATTACGATTTATTCATCTGAATTACAAGTTACACTCTCTGAAATACAATTCACTAATCGGAGTTACAATTTACACTTTCTAAATTACAATTTACTAATCTAAATTACATTTTTCAGTTTCTGAATTACAATTTATTAATCTTAATTACAATTTACACTTTCTGAATTAGAATGTATTAATCTGAATTACAAGTTATAATTTATGTATTGTTAGTGGCACTTTCTGAATTACCATTTACTTATCTGAATTAGAAACTACACTTTCTAAATTACAAGTTACAATTTCTGATTACTAGTTGTGCTTTCTGAATTACAATTTACTTATCTGAATTACATTTGACGCTTTCCGAATTACAACTTACAGTTTCTGAATTACAAGGTACACTTTCTGGATTACGATTTATTAATCTGAATTACAAGTTACACTTTCTGAATTTCAATTCACTAATGTAAATTGCAATTAACTAATCTGAATTACAATTTACACTTTCTGAATTACAATTTATTAATCGGAGTTACAATTTACACTTTCTGAATTGCAATTTACAGTTTCTGTGGTTTGTCTCTTGCTTCTGAAACCTCCCTGTTCATCTTCAAGTTTATTTTCTATTTGCACTCTTAGTCTCATTTCTAAAATTTTGCTATAGATCTTTACGGCTATTGGTGCTAGGCATATGGCTCTATAGTTGTTGCAGTCTACATATTTCACTTTCTTATGAATTGAAATTAATGAGTTGACTTCCCAATCTTTTGGTATTGTTGATGTTCTCCAAGCCCAACTGCATATACTTGTCAGCCATTCTATTACTATTTGACTTCAATATTTGATTAGGCCTCAATTCCTTTTCCTCGTTTTCTGGGCTTGGTGGTGTGGAGAATTTGTCTTTGTAGTAATCTCTCCAGACTTCTACTATGTTCTCGATTTCGGTGTCTAGTATTCCTTTCTTATCTTTAATGCTTATCTCTTCGTGTTCTCAGTGACTTCACCACTTTCCAGAAATTTCTATTCTCTTTTAATTGCTGAATTTCTTCACCAAACTCTTCCCAACTTTTCTTTTTTGCTTTTTGTGAAGCCCTTTTTTGCTTCATTTCTTTTATTGTTATATTCTATCTTATCTTCTTTGTTTCGAGTTTTTAAATACTTTTTCCATGTGGTTTTCTTTTGCTTTACTCTACTTCCTTATTCCACCACTTCGTCCTTTTATGTTTACTTGTAATTTTCTTTTCTCCACATATTTCTTTTGCGACTGTAAGTAGCTCTTTTTGGGTTTGAGGTTCTTGTTCCCATTTTGTTAATTCCTTTTTTATTTTTTGTTGGTATTTATTGCTTTTGTCCTTTTCTTTTAGTCTTTCTACTTGGATCTTCTTGTGTTCGTGTCCTGGTTCCGTTAGTTTTTCTACTAATTTTGTTTTTGCCATTAGTTTGTGGTCTGTGCTTAGCTCTGCTTTTTTGTTTATTTTAACGTAATTTATTATATCTGCTGTTTCTTGGGTATAGGTTATATAATCTATCATGCTTTGTACTTTTCTTTCTGTGTCTTCGAATGTATAGTACATTCCCTGCTAGAAGAACGAATTACCTACGATTAAATCGTTTTCTATTCAAAAGCTGATCACTATTAATTTCTAAAAGTTTTTTTTTTGTAATCCGTTCTGCTTTCCAGGTATATTTGACCCATTGTCATAGCCTTGCCTTCACATATTCTGAATTGGTTACAAAACTGCATAAACCCACTCCAGTAGAATTTGTGATTGGACAAAAACCAATGAAATATTCATGTATCTCTACTTTTTTTATATCTAATGCAATTTCTTCGAATTTATTAAGTCTTCAAGGTTTTAGATAACATTATTTAGACAGATTGCAAATGTCTGTTAATATTTTGCACACTGAAAAAATGTTTTAGTGTGAAATAAGATGTTTTTAATTGTATTAACACAAGGAAATTTCGAATCTTAATTAACACTTTGGTTCATTCTGATTCTATTAAATTCTGAACTTTTTATAAATTTCATTTGAACGTTATCAAATTCCTTTTTCTTTTAAAAAAATGGTTAATGTGAAGTAAGTCATTTGTATCCCTCTTGAAACAAAATTGAGATAATTTAAATTACAATTTAATTATCTCCCATGCTTTCTTTGACATCCAAACTTTGTTCGTTTTTGTTACCTTGATTCGAATTACTTCTTTTGCCCTTTCCTTTATGGCATTTTTATATTTGTTTCATAACTCTTCTACTGTTAGGTCTTTTATTTCTTCTATATTTTTATATTTAATTTTTAGTCTAGTGTGATAGTCTTTCTGCATATCTGCGTTGTTTTTCAACTATTGGGTATTATATTTTCTTCTGCCATGCGTTCATTTGGATTGTGTCTTTAATCTTATTGCGAATTTAGCCCAAACTAGTATGTGATCAGAACCAACATCTGCACCACGCATTGCTCTCACGTCTTGTAAGCAGTTTTTGTGTCTTCTTACATGATCTATTTGATTTTTTATAGTTCCACTGGGTGCTATCCAGGTCACTTTATATTTTTGTGCTTGAACATGCTGCCTCCTATTACTAGGTTGTTTACAGCGCAAAAGTATAAACATTTTTCCATTCTCGTTAGGTTCTCCTAATCCTTTGCCCATCATACTTTCTCTTCCTGTGTTGTGGTTTCCAATGTTTACATTTAGATCTCCCATTAGTATTTTTTTGTTCTACTGCATCGAAAAGCTATCAATTTCGGCAGTAATAACCATAGCAATAAAAACTAACACCCATTTCCATTGGTCGAAATCAAAATAGACACTCCGATTTGTGGTACGATCATGACCTCCTCGACTTTTACTGTCATTGCATAATTAGAAAAAACACTTCCAAAGCAGTAGAATAAAAAATTATGTATGTAACTCGCACGAAAGTGGACTTTTAGAATCGCCTATTTATGTGCCTTGCTTGCTTGGCCATAAACTGTGGCTCGTCCAAAAAAATAAATAGCTATTGCATCGTTTCTAAGTTTCTTTTAAAAGTCATCGTATACTTTTTGTAATTTTTCATAAAAGTCTTCTTTATTTTCTTCTGTATCTACATTGGTGGGTCTATGCACGTCTATATAATTTATAATTAAATTGAAAAATTGTGACTTGAGTTTTGCAGTAATAGTCCTTTTGGATTCTTCTTGTGTTGTGCCGTCTTTTAACGAAGATTGGCTACCATCAAGGCTATTTCTACATTGAACAGGGATCTTATACTTTTTCCGAACCAAGTACGTAGTACGCTAAAAGGAGGGGATCATCTGCGTATCGCAGGTTATTTAATCTTTTTCCATATACAGAATGCGACAGGCTGCTAGAACCATTGCAATAGCAAGGAGAATATGCATGTGGCCGTCGTGGTGTTTAACAAACGAACAATTAATGTACGATAGCGGTAGGTCGTTAGGATCATTATAAATACAAGGTATATATTTGATTTTTAAATGTTTCAAAAAATATGCACACCAATCGTCACCTGGGCCACTGCCTCCTACAGTTACAAGCCATGCTGTTAGACTTGGCAACATTGCATCTCTGGTAGTTGGTGGTCCTAAATTACAATACTCCCATTTGAAATAATTTTGCTTTAAAGAGCACAGTTTTACTCTTTATCAAATTTTACTCTGTAATTAACTAAAGATAGCTTCTGTAATGGTGATATTTATTTACATAGTTAAGTAATACAAACATGTAACAGTATATTTATAAAAATACTAGCTTTTACCCGCGACTTCGTTCGCGCAAGGTTCGTTATTTGTGTATTAAATAATGACTAATTATTTTCTGTCATCCCATCCCATCCCATCACATCCCATCACATCCTATCCCCGTACCCGTCCCTTTCTCCGTCCCCGTCTCCATACCGTCCCATTCCGTCCCGTCCCGTCCCGTCTCGTCCTGTCCCGTCCTCTCCCCTTCCATCCCATTCCTTCCCTTTCCGTCCCGTCCCGTCTCGTTCCTTTTCGTCCCGGCCCTTCCTTTTCCGTCCAGTCCCTTCCTGTTCAGTCCCTTCCCGTCCAGTCCCTTCCCCTTCCATCCCATTCCTTCCCTTTCCTTTCCGTATCATCCCGTTCCGCCCCGCCCCGCCCCGTCTCGACCCTTCCCGTCCCGCCCCTTTCCCTCCCGTCCAGTCCCGTCCCTTCCCGTCCCGTCCCGCCCCTCTCCTTCCATCCCATCCCCTCCCCTTCCATCCCATTCTTTTCCTTCCCTTTCCGTCCCGTCCGTCCCGCCCCGCCCCGACCCGTCCCGCCCCGTCCCGCTTTGCCCCGTCCCGTCCCGTTCCGTTCCGTCCCTTTCCGTTCAGTCCCGTCCCGCTCAGTCCCGTCCCGTCCCGTCCCGTTTCTTCCCTTATGTCATGTTCACCGTCTTGGACTTAAAAATAAATGAAATTTTCGCAATCAACGTCCCAAAAAACCTCAATAACAACACCCATATCGATTTTTAGGCTTACTTACCCCATTTCACCCCCTAAGGGGTTGATTTTCGGAAAATCACGAAATACGTGTTTGATTATTTGTTTTTAGGAGTACTCCTACGAAGTTTCAAGTCGAAATGTCTATTTAATATTATTTCTCCATACAAAATTGGAACCCCCATTTTACCCCTTTAGGGGTTGAATTTCGAAATATCCTTCCTTATTCCTTATATACATCATAAAGGGAACCTCTGTGCAAAATTTCAGCTTTCTAGGTCCAAGGGTTTGGGCTGGGCGTTGATGAGTCAGTGAGTCAGTCAGGACTTTTAGAAATATATATAAGACTAGCTTTTACCCGCGACTTCGTTCGCGCGAGGTTCGTTATTTGTGTATTAAATAATGTTCCGCCCCACCCCGCCCCGTCTCGACCCTTCCCGTCCCGTCCCGCCCCTTCCCGTCCCGTCCCGCCCCTTTCCCTCCCGTCCAGTCCCGTCCCTTCCCGTCCCGTCCCGCCCCTCCTCTTTCATCCCATCCCCTCCCCTTCCATCCCATCTTTTTCCTTCCCTTTCCGTCCCGTCCGTCCCGCCCCGCCCCGCCCCGTCCCGCCCCGCCCCGCCCCGTCCCGCCCCGCCCCGTCCCGCTTTGTCCCGTCCCGTTCCGTCCCTTCCCTTCCCGTCCAGTCCCGTCCCGCTCAGTCCCGTACCGTCCAGTCCCTCCCGTTCCGTCCAGTCTAGTCCCGTCCCGTCCCGTTTCTTCCCTTATGTCATGTTCACCGTCTTGGACTTAAAAATAAATGCCATTTTTGCAATCAACGTCCCAATAAACCTCAATAACGACACCCATATCGATTTTTAGGCTTACTTACCCCATTTCACCCCCTAAGGGGTTGATTTTCGGAAAATCACGAAATACGTGTTTGCTTATTTGTTTTTAGGAGTACTCCTACGAAGTTTCAAGTCGAAATGTCTATTTAATATTATTTTTCCATACAAAATTGGAACCCCCATTTTACCCCTTTAGGGGTTGAATTTCGAAATATCCTTCCTTATTCCTTGTATACATCATAAAGGGAACCTCTGTGCAAAATTTCAGCTTTCTAGGTCCAAGGGTTTGGGCTGGGCGTTGATGAGTCAGTCAGTCAGGACTTTTAGAAATATATATAAGAAAACAACCTAACCTATGTAACATACTTATGTATAAAGGAACATTTCTATAATTATTTTAAAGTTTGTAGCTTTCTATACACCACAGCTGATTGACAGTACAACATATATGCAAAAAAATGGTGCTACAACTGTAAATAATCTTATTTGAAAATAATAAAGTTATCTGCTTGGTAACATCTAAATTTGTGTGACGCAAATTGTTCCATAAACTTCAAAAAAACTGCTGGTGTCATCACTTAAAAACACTTTCACTGTTTGTGAATGTCTTCTTCTACATTCAGGATTTGTCCTTTCTTGAGGCGCTTTCGACGACAATATGTTGGATAATTTGGAAATACGTTTGGGACAGCTTTGTCAGCTAATTGAGGGTAATGCATCACCAGTTCTGCATTTCCCCACTCTCATTTCTAACGTTTTCAAATGTATTTTCCATTAAAATGTATTTCACACACGACAGAACTTTTTGTTAGGGTCCAACGTTCTCGTGCTGTTGCACGAAGCCATGCTTTCTTTCGGATCTCGTTCATTTGAAAAGAAAATGTTAGCGTTTGCATATGATGTTCTTTTAAGGTACTGTTGTGGTTGGTACACAGCGTCTTCGTGGCATTCTAAATATAAAATTAAAAGTTACAAGAAATGCCGTAAAAATGAGGTTAGGTTGTTACTTACCTCAGTGAAATACTTAATAAACCCCATGAATTGTAGCAGAAATTTTACTTGCACTTATCACGAACAGTACAGTAATATAAATAAATGTATTTCGTCAAACTTAGAGCAGTCCAACATATTAATATTTAATCACACGCCACATTTCAATAGACATTTTTATAAATAAACAGTACAAAAATTGGTCTACGATCAGCGTTGCCAAATCTCCAACAGCATGGCTTATAAGTGTAGGAGGCAGTGCCTGGGCGGTTCTCTTTACAATGAGTTATCGTCCTACCCTTTTTGTCAAGATAATGCTTAACGAAGACTTTTAAAACGGCCTCGGTGAAAGTGAAATTAAAATGAGCATTAACTTCTAGAGCACTTACAATCTGTTTCTCTTCCTGAACTCCAAATACAGGTGGTCTTCCTAATGTATCACCATGAAAGCCCTTATATTTGTCGTACAGTGTTGATCTTGGCACTGAAAACTTTTCAGATGCTTGTCCAAAAGATAGGTGATCTTCAACTACTGCTCGTAATGCACTTTCCATGCTTTCGTCTGCATAATTTCTTCTATAATGTGTCCCAAGAACGTGTTTATGTCAGCGAGACATAATACTTTCATTGTCCGATATAACCCTGGAAAACCACACAATCTATATTTCTGAGTTTTTTCGAAAATGAAAATCAAAAATTTAAAAACAACCTGTAGGATTTGTTGTTGAGGTTATGTACTAATATTTTTCTCAAAGAACCGAATCTGTATGAACAACATTTGAGATTATATACAGAGGTTTTTATAAGTAACAAAATTTAGCACAAATAATTAAATTTAAATACCATTTTTTTTAAATACTAATAAAAAATTATTCGACAGTCAATTCACATATTCAACTGACCTTCATACAAGCTGTCAATTTTTACTGAGGCACAAGATTGCCAACTGTAGGTGCTAGAGCAGAAAATTCAAAATAAATACCAGTTGTCGACATTCACATCTCTGCATCTATCGCTTAGAATTTATAAGTTGAAGAAAGCTTCTCTTGTGCCTAAACCGTTCCTAAAGTCAAATTTAAATTCACTAAGTACTGCTTCATATCGTTCATAAATCCTATTATGGATTATCTTTAGAAATATTTTTAGTGTTTAGCTCATCAGGTTTACAGTTTGATATTCGTTACATCTCCTAGCGTTTGTTGTTTTTGGAATGGTTAGAAAGGTTGACGTTAACCATTTATTTGGTATGGCTTCTATTTCATAATTGAATAATTTTGTTAGAACATTTATTCCTGCGTCGTTGAGCATTTTTATCGTTTCGGCATATACTTCATGCGTGTGTCACCTCTTGTTTAGATATGTATGGCCTAGTACTTGCGTCTCCATAATTACACTGTGGAATTCTGTTGTCACTAAACAACTGCTGTATAAACAGTTTCCCGTTTGTTGCTTTTCTTCCGTAGTTAATTGTATTTTTTCAGCATTATTCAAAAGTATATTATGATTTTGTGTGCGGTTGTTCCCTGTCACTTCTCTAATCTTTTTATGCAGATTAAATGTATCATATTTGTTGTCTAATTCTTTAATTTCAGCACAATTGTCAATCATCCATTTTTTTTGCTTCACATTTTTGCTATGTAAATCTCCTATTACCAAGTATATAATCTATTTGATTTCTGTTATATTATTTGCAGTATGAGCTGATGAAATCCATGTATAGAGCCCTCTCGGAGGTAATTTAAAGCAAGGATTAGTAACTATAAGTCGCTCATCTTGACAAAATTGTAAGAGTCTGTCTCCACCATATATATAATACACATATATTGCTAGTAGGGCCTCGGAACGTCAGAAAACATTACGGCGCCGACATAGTCTCACTTAGAGTATAACGCGTCTCGTGCGCATGCGTGGGAATTTAAACTCCGCCTTTAGAAGCGAATTTTAAACTTGACCACTTCCCCATTGGGCGGACGACGCCGTTGCCCTTGCGCACCGCCCACCATTATACATTGAAGAGTTGCTTGTCTGTCTCACTTCCTTGGCAAGTTTCCCACTCATAGCCGCTAGCAATATAGTAAGTATTAGATATATGGTCTCCACGGTCATTTCTTGTACCAAAGTCAAACTCCTTGGCGTTCTGATCGCCCATTACTATAGTCAGTTCATGTATTCTTACTAATTTTAATACCAATTTTAGTTGTTCATAGAAATCTTCCACCACATCCGCGTTCTAATTTGCGGTTGTGGCATACACTTTTATTATATTAATATTGACAGGGCGCACTGATATTTGTATCATCATAACTGTCTGTTAATGGAACAAAATGGATAACAGATTTCTCTATTTTCTGTATGGCCAATATTACCACACCGTATTCATGTCTATTTTCGTCTGCCGAGTAGTACACTTTGCCATTATGCATGTTACATTGTCCTTTTCCCATCCATCACATTTTGCTTATTTTTCGCTACTTTAAACTCTCCATTTCTTTGGTTAAATTTCTAAGTTTTCCTACTTCATATCAACTTCTAACATTCCAGGTTGCAATCTTCTGGGCTATCTTCATTATTATTTTGCATGATATTTTGAGAGGTTTTGCAGTCTTCTCCTCTGCCGGATGTTGGTTACTGAGGTCCATGATCAGTAACATTTCGTACTTCACTGTCTGATGCCATGCTGATTGACTAGGGATAATAATGAGGAGGTCTCCTGTTGCCTTCCTCATCGCAAAGTCTTCTGCTTCAATATCATTTATTTCACCCTCAATAGTGTTTGCAACAACAGCCATATCTGGTTACCCTCACTTGGTTTAGCCTGTAGGTCAATAGAGTTATGGAGGTGTGGTGCTTGAGGCCAGCAAGTTATAGTTGCCTCGTAAGACTCAGTTACCTGAATCTTCGCCTTTTGGGTATTGGTTCCCATTCTATTAGAAAGCGTTTTGCTTCTTCTCCTAACATTAGTGCCGCTCTCAGTTCATGTTTTGCATTTTCTTCTGTTTTCAATTCTAAAGGTAATTTATTTTCAACCAAAATTAAAGTCGACCTGTTCGACAATTTTTTGACAATCAATAATAAATTTGTTTCAAAATGTACAGACGTCCTGTATATATGTATATACACAGTAATTAATAATTTCACATAAAATGTGTCCTAGAATTTATGCTTTGAATATCAATTAATGCTTTCTGAATTACAATATACACTTTCTGGATTACAATTTATTAATCTGAATTACGAAATACACTTTCTGAATTAGAATTTACAGTTTCTGAATTACAATTTACCAATCTAAATTACATTTGACGTTTTCTGAATTACAATTTATTAATTTGAATTACAAGTTACACTTTCTGAATTACAATTCACTAATCTAAATTACAATTTACTAATCTGAATTACAATTTACGCTTTCTGAATTATTATTCACTAATCGGAGTTACAATTTACACTTTCTGAATAACAATTTACTAATCTAAATTACATTTGACGTTTTCTGAATTACAATTTATTAATGTGAATTACATTTGACGCTTTTTAAATTACAATTTATTAATCTGAATTACAAGCTACAATTTCTGAATTACTAGTTGCACTTTAGGAATTATAATTTACTAATCTAAATTACATTTGAAGTTTTTTGAATTTCAAGTTACTAATCTAAATTACATTTGACGTTTTCTGTATTACAATTTATTAATCTGAATTACAAGTAACACTTTCTGAATTACAATTCACTAATCTAAATTACAATTTACATTGTCTTTAATTAGAATGTATTAATCTAAATTACAAGTTACAATTTCTGAATTACTAGTTGCACTTTATGAATTATAATTTACTAATCTAAATTACATTTGACGCTTTCTGAATTACACTTTATTAATTTTAATTACAAATTACCTTTTCTGAATTACAATTTATTAATGTGAATTACAAGTTACAATTTCTGAATTACTAGTTGCACTTTAGGAATTATAATTTACTAATATAAATTACATTTGACGTTTTCTGAATTACAATTTATTAATTTGAATTACAAGTTACACTTTCTGAATTACAATTCACTAATCTAAATTACAATTTACTAATCTGAATTACAATTTACACATTCTGAATTACAATTCACTAATCGGAGTTACAAGAGATACTTAATAGATGGATGGAGCATTTTAACCAACTGTTGAATGGAAATAGCGCAGAAAGCGGTACACAGGAAGATGAAAACATAGGCATCGAAGAAGGGGAAGATAATGAACCACCACCGACGTTGGAAGAAACTAAACAAGCAGTTAAAAAACTTAATAGCAACAAATCGCCAGGAACGGATGGAATCCCAGGAGAGATCTATAAGTGTGGGGGGAAAGAATTCATTAGCCAAATACATCAACTGTTAATTGAAATCTGGAGAACAGAGACAATACCAGAAGAATGGTACGTGGGAATAATATGCCCCCTCCATAAGAAAGGTAACCAACTAGATTGTACGAACTATAGGGGCATTATTCTGTTAAACACTTCATATAAGATCTTCTCAAATATATTGTATCAAAGACTACTGCCCTATGTTGAAAACCTGCTTGGGAACTATCAATGCGGCTTTCGAAAAAATAAGTCCACAACAGATCAAATATTCTCCTTACGACAAATAATTGAAAAAACTACAGAATACAGCATAAATACATACCACATGTTCGTGGACTTCAAGGCGGCGTACGACATTGTAATAAGAGCCAAAGTGTATAAGACCATGACTGAAATGGGGATACCAAAAAAGCTGATAAACCTTGTTAGAGCATCACTAGCAAAAGTTCAATGCGTGGTTAAGATACAGCATGACGTGTCGGAGCAGTTCCAGACATTCAAAGGATTGAGACAGGGTGATGCGCTGGCGTGCTTACTCTTTAATATAGCACTAGAGAAGGTAGTGCGCGACTCTAACATTAACACCACGGGAACAATTTACACAAGATCCGTACAGATCCTAGCCTATGCGGACGATATCGACATAATAGCGAGAGGCATCATAGATAATAAGGAGGCTTTTATTAGTTTGGAACAGGCCGCAAATAGCATGGGGCTCCAAATTAATGAGCAGAAAACAAAATTTATGACGATACCAAGATCGGAAGCGCGCCGTAATAGAATAGAACAAAATATCACAATAGATGATTACAACATAGAAGCTGTACGGCAATTTGTGTACCTGGGCTCCCTGATGAGCGATGAATCTAACACTAGCTTGGAGATTAACAGAAGAATTATACAGGCAAACAAATGCTATTACGCCATCAGGAAACAACTCAGCTCTCATATACTCAGCCGCAAGTCCAAAATAATACTCTATAAAACGTTAATAAGACCTGTCCTAACTTATGGGTCTGAAACTTGACCAAATCTGATGAGTCAAGCTTAAGAGTATTTGAAAGAAAAATCATTAGGAAAATCTACGGCCCCATCTTAGAAAATAACATATTGCGAAGACGATACAACCACGAGATATACCAACTATTTGATGATATGGACATAGTTAAAGCAATTAAAGTTGGAAGACTAAGGTGGGCAGGACATGTGATGAGGATGGAGGATACTCAACCAACCAAAAAGGTGTTAATGGGCAAGCCAGAGGGGAAAAGGAAAGTCGGACGACCTAAGCTACGATGGCTAGATGCAGTGGAAAGAGATCTTAAGAATATCGCTGTCAGAAACTGGAGAGCTAAGGCGCAGGATAGAGACGCCTGGCGAACCCTTCTTGAAGAGGCCAGGGCCCACCCAGGGCTGTAGCGCCAAAGATGATGATGATGATGAATCGGAGTTACAATTTACACTTTCTGAATAACAATTGACTAATCTAAATTACATTTGACGCTTTCTGAATTACACTTTATTAATTTTAATTACAAATTACCTTTTCTGAATTACAATTTATTAATGTGAATTACAAGTTACAGTTTCTAAATTACTAGTTGCACTTTAGGAATTTATAATTTAGTAATCTACATTACATTTGACGTTTTCTGAATTACAATTTATTAATTTAAATTACACTTTACTAATCTGAACTACAATTTACACTTTCTGAATAACAGTTCACTAATCGGAGTTACAATTTACACTTTCGGAATAACAATTTACTAATCTAACTTACATTTGACGTTTTCTGAATTACAATTTATTAATGTGAATTACATTTGACGTTTTTTAAATTACAATTTATTAATCTGAATTGCAAGTTACAATTTCTGAATTACTAGTTGCACTTTAGGAATTATAATTTATAAATAAATTTCAGCTTTACAGGCCTTTAAGGCCCAGAGCTTGAATTATAATTTACTAATATAAATTACATTTGACGTTTTCTGAATTACAATTTATTAATTTGAATTACAAGTTACACTTTCTGAATTACAATTCACTAATCTAAATTACAATGTACTAATCTGAATTACAATTTACACATTCTGAACTACAATTCACTAATCGGAGTTACAATTTACACTTTCTGAATAACAATTTACTAATCTAAATTACATTTGACGTTTTCTGAATTACAATATATTAATCTGAATTACAAGTTACACTTTCTGAATTACAATTCACTAATGTAAATTACAATTTACTAATCTGAATTACAATTTACACTTTCTGAATTAGAATGTATTAATCTGAATTACAAGTTACAATTTCTGAATTACTAGTTGCACTTTAGGAATTATATTACATTTGACGCTTTCTGAATTGCAATTTATTAATTTAAATTACCTTTTCCCGCTGCTGATCATGTAAGTCAGTGATACAGCCTTAGTAATAAAACGTGTAAGTCGGTGATTATATTTTCGGCAGGCAACAAGCCGCGACTTCGTCTTGGCTTGTACTTGCCTACCTACATTCCTTGTTACTGAAATAGCTATTTCTGAATTACAATTTATTAATGTGAATTACATTTGACGCTTTTTAAATTACAATTTATTAATCTGAATTACTAGTTGCACTTTACGAATTATAATTTACCAATCTAAATTACATTTTACGCTTTCTGAATTACAATTTATTAATTTTAATTACAAATTATCTTTTCTGAATTACAATTTATTAATGTGAATTACATTTGACGCCGTTTAAATTAGAATTTATGAATCTGTATTACAAGTTACACTTTCTGAATTACAATTTATTAATGTGAATTACAAGTTACACTTTCTGAATTACAATTTACACTTTCTGAATTACAATTTACACTTTTTGAATTACAATTTACACTTTTTGAATTAGAATGTATTTCTGAATTACTAGTTGCACTTTCTGAATTATGATTTACTAATCTGAATTATATTTGACGCTTTCTGAATTACAATTTATTAATTTGAATTACAAATTACTCTTCCTGAATTACAATTTATTAATGTGAATTGCATTTGACGCTTTTTAAATTACAATTTATTAATTTGAATTACTAGTTGCACTCTACGAATTATAATTTACTAATCTAAATTACATTTTACGCCTTTTGAATTACAATTTATTAATTTTAATTACAAATTACCTTCTCTAAATTACAATTTATTAATGTGAATTACATTTGACGCTGTTTAAATTACAATTTATGAATCTGTATTACAAGTTAACTTTCTGAATTACAATTTACACTTTTTGAATTAGAATGTATTAATCAGAATTACAAGTTACAATTTCTGAGTTACTAGTTGCACTTTCTGAATTACAATTTACTAATCTGAATTACATTTGACGCTTTCTGAATTACAATTTATTAATGTGAATTGCATTTGACGCTTTTTGAATTACAATTTATTAATTTGAATTACTAGTTGCACTTTACGAATTATAATTTACTAATCTAAATTACAATTTACTAATCTTAATTACAATTTACACTTTCTGAATTAGAATGTATTAATCTGAATTACAAGTTACAATTTTTGAATTACTAGTTTCACTTTACGAATTATAATTTACTAATCTAAATTACATTTGACGCTTTCTGAATTGCAATTTATTAATTTTAATTACAAATTACCTTTTCCGAATTAGAATTTATTAATGTGAATTACATTTGACGCTTTCTGAATTACAATTTATTAATGTGAATTGCATTTGACGCTTTTTGAATTAAAATTTATTAATTTGAATTACTAGTTGCACTACGAATTATAATTTACTAATCTAAATTACAATTTACTAATCTTAATTACAATTTACACTTTCTGAATTAGAATGTATTAATCTGAATCACAAGTTACAATTTCTGAATTACTAGTTGCACTTTACGAATTATAATTTACCAATCTAAATTACATTTTAGTGCTATGAAAATATTATCTTATGAAACAATTTCTTTCTCCAGCTGCTTAAGATTTTATCGCATTAAAAAAGTTTTTTTTTCTGCAAGAGCAGTAACCATTTAAAAAAGAAGAAATGATATATCCATTTTTTACATTGTTATCTAAGATAATCTTCTATATTTTTCATGGTAGCTGATTTATAAGTTTGTCTCACACAGCCTGGGATTTCCAGTAGCACAAAGTAATTTTCTACTGCTTTAGTGCTTCACTACAAATGCTTTAGTAAAAGCGAAGGTGCTGTGAGTTGACTACTGTACTACGCGTAACGTACAGATTCAGTAGAAACCCCCCGCACAAATCACCAGTAAATTTGAATAGAGTATAGCTATTGGTAAGTCGGTTGCGCATAGCTCAATTTTATTTGAAATTAATCAGTATTTGAATTCTCAAGAGTTTTTAATTTGTACGAGTAGATTTGATTTCCGAATCTGTTCGTTAAACGTCGTACAGTTGTATTCTCTGTTTTTACCATAGTTTCTCATCTTGTAATTGTGAAAGTTTAATCTTGTTTATGGAGTATCACCAATTTTGTTTTTAATATATTTTTTGAAAACAAATTTGATTTAGATAATAACGGTTGAAGATTAACCCGCTTTAGAATGAATGCCAAATATAGAAGGAAGTTAATGTAGTATGTATCCATCTAGAAATTGTTTACAGTTAATTTACAAAAATTTAAATCTATAATTTGTTTTTGAATGTTATTACAAGTTTATGTCGGTAATGTTTGAAATTGTTCCTTGTAGATTGAGTATGGTAATGGTAACAACGATTGAATTCAATGCTAGTCAATTTTTAAATACTAGATTACGATAATATAATACTGATATATTTACGAGATATACCTAAACTAAGAAGCTTTTTGTCATCTTGTCGCGAAAATTGGCTTGAAATATGTTAATTGTATAGAACAAGTTGTTGTAGTTGTATATAAGAAAAAACTACTTATTTTTGCTCATATTCTGTTTCGTCACTGTTGGTGGTTTTCGGAACAACTTACTTTTTCTATGTGTAACAGTTTTAGCTTTCTGCTACAGTTAGCTATAATTTAATTGTTATGAGCTTCAAAAAACTGTTGGTCTCTTTAGGTACTTTTGTCACACAAAATTTATTGAGTTACCTAGAGTCTAATTGTTTTAGGATATACAAGTTCAAAATAATAAATTAAATTATAGGAAACTGAAGGAAAAATAAAACTTTTTTAAATGACTGTTCTTAGTAATAGTAAAGCAGAAGTTAAAAGTATAGAGTTCCTAATTTAGCACCACTAATTACCTTTAAATGTTAACTATATCTGTAACAATAAAATCATGATCAATGTGTTCATCTATTTTTCTTAAAAATTGTATCTATAATTTGTTTTAAAATATTAAAAATAAAACATATTTATGCATTGATATCAGATGTTTATTCTTTTACATTTAACTATAATACAGTTACAAGGTGTAGATTGTTTTACGTTCGTACTAATCCAGAAAGGTATCTATTGATGCCACTAAAATAATAAAATAAGCATCTTGAAGATCTAAGACTGCTTTTATAATGTGGATATCAGTATAATTAAATCTTTCGTGCAAAATATGATTTTGCCTCGCTTGGTGTCACTGTGACGTTATAGAAACGAATAGTGACCTCTTGCACACGCATGTTGGAGGTAAGAAATTGCGGCAGGGTTTCTGCACCTGGACGAGGCATTCTGTCGAAAGGATATCCCATTGATCGACGATCTGGGTACAGCCTGTCCTGAACACCGCAGTAATTATCTGCATCGTTACATGGACCTTCAATATCTTGAATAATCTAAAAGGCGCAGACATTTGAATAAACTTCCTACTACTTCCAATCTAGACACATACCCTGTCGTCCGCATAATTAGAAATCATAACAAATAAATGGCATGGGAACCCATCGGGTTCCCCTTTGGGGATGAGCATGTGGTGGGGCCAGCCACACCCACAAAAGTTGAACTCTGCCAGCGTATCGGGTGGAAGAGCATTCCAGTCACGGAAAGTTTGTTCAAAGGGTATCGTCACTGTAGACTCTGTGGACTTGCGTACGATGGTATTTGCTCCTGTGCGTACTGAAAAGTATAAATGTAAACTATTTTAACACAATATGAACTACACGTACAATTAACAGTGAAGCGGTCTAAAGCAATAAACAAATTCTTCTGGTCTCTGAAGAGCCATTGCCCGCCCCTCTCATCGAACCGTGGAGCTATGAAAATCCTGCAGGTGCCCATCCTCGGTGGACCGTCATTGTTTACAGTGATGTTGTAAGTAAAGGGGTAGTGTTGCAAATGAGTGAAACGGACAAATAGTGACCCTTCGCGTTCGAAATCCAAACCTCCCGATAGATCGACTTCTGATTTTTGCCAAAATGTGCTGAGTTCGTTATCTGGAGTACCAACAGCCTGAACACTGACGTCGGTCAGTGTTATGCCGTTGTAATTGAGCTAGAAATTAAAAAGGAATTATTACTGATGGTTGCTAACGCAGAGACTTACTTGAGACACCGTGTAACGAGGTAATGTTGCTTTGTGCACTTGGAACAGGTAGTCAATGTAGCCATGCCATCTGTAGAATATGGGGTCACGCATTGCTGTGGTGGTGTCCCCCATCACACCAAAAGATTCCTGTTGACACAAATTAAAACCTGAAGTACTAGTAGGATGCGAGCCAGTATTGTGACTTACTAGAAATCGACCATCAGGATCATGCGAAATCGCGATGAATATATGCCCCATATTATGCAAATCGCCATAATACAGACTGTTGGGTGAGAGAATACTGGATTCGATTATGTTGCCAAGCACATCGATACCTTCATTTTCAGTTAGAGGAACCCTGTTTCCACTTCTCTATAAAAAACACATTTTAACAACAATAAGACTCTTATGAAACCAGTTACATCAAAAATGAAGCCTGAATGGATGGCCTCCACGATGCGATCCCTCCATTGCACCATGTTGTCGATATCTATATGCAGCTGATCTTGCTCTCGGGATATATTGTGAAGGCGCTGGCCATGATCTCGAGCAGGCCAAGTACGGCTGGCTATGGCGCTGTTCAACTTCGGGAAGTAGGCCTCTTTGATGGGGTCGCGCCAGTCGGTGAAGCGCTTCACCCTCGCCATTTTGTTGCACAAACGCTCGGAATTATATCTACATACAGTTGGTTTTTAAGTGAATAGAATTTGTAACTGTTGAAAATTAAATAATAGGAGTTTTACACTTTTTTCAGCTTGTTAATTTAAGATCGAGTGTCAAAACATATGTATAAAAGCAATCTACCTAATGTAAATAATGATATCTCTAACAAATTACAATGATCTAGCAAATTTCTAACTGAACTTTTGTCACAGATCTGGAAGTAACAATAAATCTGCTCTTGGAGAAACGTTCAGCAATGACCAATTGACAGGAGAACCAGCAACGACAAACTGAAAGCACCAACGTATTCTAATCACACCAAATACTTTATCTATTATATGAAAGTATTCGACTGCTATAAAAAGCTGTAGAGAAACATATGTTATAGAATTTTAACAATAATAAGTGAACTATTCTTACCCAATATATAATTTGGACTTATTATGTGTTAGTAAACATTACATTTTCCCTCAGGAATGATCGTGAACGCCTCACAGGACGACTCTGTACATAACACCAACAAAATGGGGTCTCAGCCCTTAGCAAAATTTGCTAAATTGTGTTTTTGTACACTAATGTTTACCTTCGTTATTTTTCAATTCGCATCTCTCTTGTCACTATGGAAACGAAATAAGTTGCCAACCTCGTTAAAATCTCCAAACTTGACTTGTCAATCAGACAGGTTAAAAATATACTTGTCATCTATATTGGTTGCCTAATGAGAGGGTGCAAAATTCCTATTATTTAGTATTCAAACATTAGACATTTATCCTAGTCACACTGTAATACCTCGCCACAATCTGTTGGTGCATGTAGTAGAAGAGTTCTCCACGTCTGTTCTTGTTCACAACTGCCATCGAACCACTGAAGGGATACACCAAATGCCAGTGCCAGTGATGAAGGTTAATTCCTAGATCCTCGCGGAAATAAGCAATCCGGTGTTCGAATTCCAAATCAGAAGCTGTGAAGTCCTTGGGGATTTCAATGGCTACCTACGGTCGAAAGTAGTTACTGGAATTATTTCAATAAATGTATACACACCCTAAAATCCTCTGGAACAATAAAAACCTCCTCTCTTGCCTTAACGAACACATGGCTGTCAATGTATTTATCAGGGAAGGAATAGATGAGTGCAGGCACGCTTAAGCCTTTAGTGTCGGGTCGGTGCAAAATGGCAACAGACAATGCATAGTTGAACAGGTATGGATTAACGCGGTCCCTGGCATAGACCGCCATTGATTGAAGTTCCTCTATATTGCGCATCGCTGTAAAAGGCAGCTTTATACGACGCTTGATATTAAAGTTCAGTGCTAACCTAAAAAGATGTCAGTAAGTAAGCCGGCAAGGTATCGGTGCCGGGGTAGACTGAGGGTGAAATGATCATCACGGCCCAAATCTAAAACTTCCCCTAATGGCGGGAGCCTGATTTCCCTAACGTTTATGGTTTCTTCGGCTTCGTCCGCAAAGTCATTCACGACTTGCACTCCAACCGTCTTGTACCTGTCCGGCTGGATTGAAAAAATGTAGCAAAAATATTTATTAGTGGTTTATCTTACCAAGTAACTGTAGGGAACTCTGAAAGCAGCCTTTCTTCTGCCTTTGCCGACGAAACATGGCTCCAGGGGACGATGATACAATAGAAGAAGATTCTCTTTTTGTGCCATTTTTCAACTTTTGCTCTTGCAAAGCTTTGCTGTATGATGAAGGTATGTAAAGCTGCAATGTGTCCTGGAATATTTATAGTCAAAAATTACCAAAATTAATTAAGGATGTGGGTAAATTGTTATCAGTGCATTACTTTGTTGTGGTTTTCTCGTGTTATCATTTGCTTTGTACCTACTGCAGTGTAGGTGTACATTTATAATCAATATTTGCACAGTTGTACTTTGTTTGTTGTTATTCTGTAATATTTAAAAATAAGTTGTTAGAGTTCAATGATCAGGTGGAATTATTGTTAAGAATATAAAAGAAGTTATTGGAGTTCAACGGCCAAGAGGAAATATTTTTTAAGACTAAAAAGTGAAAATGTAAATTAATCTCAATATTTTGAAGATAATTGAAAACATAAAAAATTAATATTCTTTTGTGGTTAGGTACTTTGATCTAAAACTCGGGAAAAAACTAAAATTATTGCAAATAGAAAAGAACAAATCAGAAGAGGTAGAATACAAAATAACTGAGTGGATAATTCAAACAGTCTAATCTGGATCTCCTGTATCAGAAATTGACCTTTTGAATACAATAGAAAATATTGCCAAAAATGCTGGAAAATTCCTATTGACAATATGCTAATCGAAAATCAAACTTCGACACCTTCAGAATTCATACACTCTCACATGCCATATTTGAATTTGATTCCTGATTTGAGCAAACAAAATAACAGCACAGAAAATAATAATGAAGACGGTAAAGGAAATACTGAAAATAAGAAACAAGGAGATGAAATGATCAGGGAAGGTGGTGACAATGTAGAGCAGTGATTCCCAAAGTGGTCGATATCGACCCCTTGGGGTCGATATCGATCTCTCAGGGGTCGATAAATTCAGTGCATAAAAATGGGGGCGACGGCATTTGAAAATATACCCCCAAATAGGCCGTTATTTAAATCTTTCTAACTTAATGGTAAAGTATATAAGTACTAATTAACACTTCACAAAATTAATTTTAAGTAGATTAAATTGTAACTAGCTAGGTTCGTCTCAACACACTGCTGGTACACGAGTTTGGACATGTAGAGGACGAATGCATGTTGAAACAACTTTTTTGCATGCCCGAACTTGCTTTGTTCAATGCGATTGGAAAAGTGTCATTTAATTTACCCTCGTTTACAAATAGCATCGACTCCAAAAAATCAGATCTTAACAAATTATGGAAAACCAGTGATTGTCAAACGTGCTATAAGCAAGTAAAAGAACGAGTTACAGGGGGGGGTCTATGGTATCAACTATTTTTGGGAAAGGGGTCTTTGGCCCAAAAAAGTTTGAGAACCACTGATGTAGAGGAACAAGTGAAAAGTGCAATTTTAAATGACAGTTTTATGACTCATCTCGGTTTTCCTGAACAATTAGTTTCTAAGAAACATAAAACTGCCAGAGAGAAACTGCTTAGTGCAATTTGTCAAAAATGTAGAGAGATTCTTATAAAAAAAAAGAAGTTGCCGAAATAGAGAAAAGGAATATGGCAATAAGAAATAAAGAAGAAAGAAAAGCCAGCAAAACAAGAGTAATGGTAAGTAAACACAAAACAAAGGTGGTAGAAAGGAAAACCCTGACTACAAATAAAAAAAAAGTGCAAACTGCACTTTTATTCTGCATTAATGAAGGGTATGGGATATTTGTCGGCCAAACATTAATAAAAAGATGAAAATCAACAATATAATATCGAGAGATCCAAAAAAAACTGTTCCTCAGCGGGCTGTGGAAATTCAACGTATGAATAATATGTTGGTGACACTGTACGTCAATGTCAAATTCGAGGTTATCAGGTTAGGTTTTCCGTCAGTTTTGAAACAAAATGACGCAAATCCTAACCTGCTAACCTCGAAATTTACATTGACGTACAGTGTCACCAACATATTATTCATACTTTGAATTTCCAGAGCCCGCTGAGGAACAGTTTTTTTTGGATCTCTCGATATATAGAAGTGTGATTAGTGTACATTATCTGAAACAATTACTATAAGATAGGTATGTGAGAAGTTTTCTTTTTTGTCAACTTACCAATCATTTCATGTTTGTAGAATTCTTAATAACATTTTTATGTGCTAGAATTGTGCACACCACTAAGGTTTAGTTATATACATTGCATGTAAAGCAGATTTTGTTGTTTTCTCATTTTAAAATACTTCAAATAGCTTAATTTTATAATCAAGCAATTTCTGTCAGGAACATATTGATGACGTAAGGAGAACGAATACTCACAATAGATAGAAAGAGAATCCCGTTGTATCAAAAACATTCCCATAAGAATAAATAATAAAAGTACAAAGTGTTTAATTACCAAGAATAACTTTTTTAAGGATTTTAAATTAAATTATGATAAATTTTATTAAGCTTTTCTATGTCAGTACGATAATTTATGGAGCTACGGCTTTTTAAAATTTTTATTATTTAATAAATTCGTCTTTTCTTTAAATTATTTTCTTTTTGTAAAATAATGAGAAAATTAAAATTGAAAGCATACATTTTATCAATTGCATGATCAGATAAAGCTGTGTTTGGATTATTTGCAGTAGCAATTTAAATTTTTATGCCTATTATTTTTTTATATTTCGTTTAGTTTGACCAACATATCTTCCATCACAATTATTGCAGTTTATTTGGTATATGATATTATTTTCGATGTAAATTTTAGTGTCTTTTAAATTATTTTTAAAAATTGACCAATGGTATGATGTTTAAATTCTATTTGAAAATTATATGTTTTTAATTCTTTTTCTAATTGTATAGATAATTTAGGGATAAAAAGCAAAGTAATAATTTTTGGTGCGTTATTTATTTGATAATTATTAAACTCATTTCCTAAGAAATTAGGTTGTAAATTAAAATATTGAAATTTATTTCTATTTTTCATTTTATGTATTCTATTACTTATGTTAGAATTAATAAATTTTCAAGGGAGTCTTTTTGTAATTTAGGTTTTTTTATGAAATTTTTTTGTTAGTTCAATTATTAATTATGCTCGTTTATATTTTAAGTTCGTCATAGAATAAAAATTCAAATAGATGTTTTACTGTTTTTGTATACCAATTAGTTTCAATTGTGGCATTGTTTTTTCTGATAAATGTTAAATCTAGAAAGTTTATTTACTTTTGAGTATTGTCATTCCTTATAGTAAATTTAAGTCTAGGATGAAATTGATTAAAGATGTTAAATATATTGGTTATAATGGGTGTTTTTTTTAAGTGGGAGAACTTTAAATTGAAATAAAACACAGAAAAATGTGTTTAATATCCATGAAATTGGCTTTATTTGAAAGATAATTTTATGGCATTTATGTTTGAATATGATTTCGGGCATGTGACCGTCGCGGCTGGCGTGTACATGACGTAATATGGAGCTCCAATTTTCACACACTTCGCAGTAAATCAGGCTGTATTTCGGCAATAACGCATCGAATGTTGGCTTCCAAGTGCTCAATTGTTTCCGGTTTATCGACTTAGACATGCGACTTTACATATCCTCAAAGAAAATAATCTAACGGCGTCAAATTGCACGAAAGAGGTGGCCAATTAACAGATCCACAAAATAGATCCACGAAGAGTGTGTGAAAATTGGACCTCCAGATTACGTCATGTACACGCCAGCCGCGACGGTCACATGCCCGAAATCATATTCAAACATAAATGCCATAAAATTATCTTTCAAATAAAGCCAATTTCATGGATATTAAAAACATTTTTCTGTGTTTTATTTCAATTTAAAGTTCTCCCACTCTAAAAAAAACACCCTTTATTTGATTTGATTAGCTCCAATAATTATGTTGTCTACATATCTTCTGATATAATGAAATTCTTTAAATTTTTTTAAAATAACTAAATCTGATAGATAGTGCTAGATAGTGATCGACCCAAAGCTACTTCAAACTTGTTTGTACGAGGGGAACTAGAAAAATTATCTACCTAGCCATGATAGAAACAATTGATAAGCTTCAGCTTGTAATGTCAAACAGTGACAAGTCTTTCATTGTTGCATGAAAAATTTGATTCATATCCGCCAGTAATTTTATATTTTGTGAAGTGTTTTGTGTCTAAAAATGAGTCATTTGAAATTAGAGCATCGAAGTGTAATAAAATTCTTTACAAAGGAAGGCAACAATCCGAAAAAGATTTGCGAACGAATGATTGCGGTGTATGGGGACGATGCTCCGTCATATTTCACAATTAAATTTTGGTCAAAACAATTTCGGTGGGGACGGGAATCTATAGAAGATGATCCCAGAAGTGGAAGACCCGCAGAAGCGACAAATGTTGAAATGTGCAAGAAAGTGGAAGCAATAGTTCTTGAGGATCGCCGTAGAAAAGTCAGCATTGGAAATATCCGAACCTAGCGTTTTAACAATATTGCACGACAAATTGGGCATGAGTAAAGTTTCAACAAGGTGGGTTTCCAGATTTTTGTCTCCTGAGCAAAAGCTGCTTAGACAGCAAATTTGTAGAAACAATTTGGAATCTTTGGAAGCGGACCCCGACTTCTTAATGCGGATAGTGACTGGTGATGAGACTTGGGTACATCACTGGGACCCTGAGACGAAATTAGAGTCTATGCAATGGGTGCATAAGGGGTCTCCTCCCCCAAAGAAGACCCGCACGCAATCTTCAGCTGGAAAACTCATGGCAACCATCTTTTGGGACATGCAAGGTATTCTTTTGATTGAATATATGCCTAAAGGCTCTACAATCACTGCAGAGGTTTATGGTAACACCCTCAAAAAGCTGCGTACAGCTATTGTCAAAGAACGTCCAAATTTATCACAAGGTGAATCGCTCATTCTTCATGACAACGCGGCCGTGCATAAGGCCGTCAAAATTAAACCAATTCTGCAGGAATGCCGCTTTATTGAGCTAAACCATCCACCTTATAGTCCGGATCTGGCACCGTCCGACTTCTATCTATTCGGAAACCTAAAAAAGAATCTCAGAGGGCGTCGTTTTGAAACAGACGAGCATCTGAAGGAGGCAATCAAGGACTATTTTGAGACCCAAGAAGAATCTTTTTTTTTCAACGGACATTAACTCTTTAAAGGACAAATGGCATAAGTGCGTTGAAGTTGGGAGAGATTATATTGAAAAATAAAATTATTTAAAAAACCATATGTAATTCGTTTCGTAGTTAGGTAGATAACTTTTCTAGTTCCCCTCGTAGATTTGTCAATTTATGAAAAATAGTTTGACTTACGTATATTTCCGACAGCTGTTAAAAAATCATTTTTAGGTATTTTAGTATTTTTTTTATTTTATTTAATTTATTAATGACATATGCTCCAATGTTGAGAACATAGTTTTCATTGTCTGCAGATGATTTGGAAAAGTTCAAATATAAAATCTAAACCTAATCAAGTTGATCTTCAGAACTGCATTGATAAGGTATTTTTATGGTGCAGAGAACGATTTGCATTTAAATCCTTTAAAATATAATGCAATAACTTTTTTGTCAATAAGATCTGTGGTTGCTAGTACTTATAACCTAAGCAACAATAAGTTGAAACAAGTAGAATGTATAAAAGATATTGAAGTTTTTTACAGCAAAAAGGCTATTTTAATAAAATTATAAATAAATCAAATCGGAACGCAGGTTTTATTACGGGAACTTGTCGAGAATTACATTCTACTGAAGTTATAAAAACAACCAATGTTTGTTCACCATTTTTACTTTCTCGCATACGATAGTATAGAGAAAGTATTGTAATCGTCAAAAAAATCGACTTCGAGATTTTGACGAATCTTGACGTTTTAGACCTCCTAGAGTCCGAAAAAACCATTTTTCGAATTATGTCTGTGTGTGTGTATGTGTGTGCGTGTGTGCGTGTGTGTGTGTGTGAACACGATAACTTAAAAACGAAATAAGCTAGACCCTTGAAATTATGTACATAGTCATTATTCAAAATTTGTAGATTCCTGTCAAATTTTGAGTGAAATCGGTTAACCGGAAGTGGCACTTTACCTAAACAGGTAGCGGTACCTATTCAAGTAAAGTACCAGTTTGCTTCGAGATATTTGAACAAAATTTTGTACATACATTTCTTATGTAGAAAAACTACCAGATATTACATTTCAGCATGATCGGTTAACCGGAAGTGGCATTTTACCTAAACAGGTAGCGGTATCCATTCAAGTAAAGTACCAGTTTGCTTCAGGGTATTTGCACGAAATTTTGCACATACATTTATTATTGAGAAATACTCCCAGATATAAAATTTCAGTATGATAGGTTAACCTAAAGCGGCACTTTACCTAAACAGGTAGTGGTTACCTGAAAATGTAATTTTATCGCTGTATGTATATACATTGCAATAAACTTTTCAAATTTGCTAGAAAACAAGGCGAATGCTAGAAAGTCTAGGGGAGCACACTCCCGATTTTTTCATATATTACATGATAAGCAGTGCAGCATATTTTTTTTAGAATAATTGCACCATGCATGTGCTTGCTAGACCGCTTCTTAAATCATAATTATATCTTTATGACTTTCTTTTACAAAGCTGAAGGAAGAAGTTATGATGAAATATCCGTTTTTGTGTATGCTGGGTGGTTTTTGAAGTGATGTCTGTATCTGGGTTTTTAATAAATTTGAAAATCCCAGTGATTTTTGGCAAAAATCGGTCAACTGAAAGTGGAAATTCTATTATATTCTGATTAATCGAATTTGTAAATATGTTTAACATATATATGAAGACTATAGAAAAGGTTTCCGAGGACAGTATTTTGAAATTTTAACTTGTAATTGCACTCTGTGATAATATATTTAATGTTGCTCCGTTAAACAAGAAGAAAATTTGTTTTCATGCCCAATTTTGTAAATTGGATATTATGTCCTGTATGTGAAAATAAGTAAATATCCTTTATCCACAATCAGCCTATAATTGAAGTTTTATCCACACTTATGAACCGTCTAAAGTACCACTTTATCCACTAGTGGAATAATGAAATTACGTGATTCCACTAGTGGCATAAAACCATGTCACTTACTACTGCATTGTTGGTAGCACTATCAAGTTATGCCAAATTCGAAATTTGTAGGTTAAGTTTTGCGTCAATCTCTGTCAAATAATAAACAAAACTTAACCTATTAACCTCTCGAATTTGACATAGACTGACAATACACTTCAGTACTGCCAAACATATAACATTTGATCTTTCGGTACTTTCCAAATTGTCACTATGACTTTTCATGGCTCTCAATACAGAACGTATGTTTTTTTAGATATTTATTGAGTTGTTGGATAAAACGTGTTGCATTCGTGTTTTAGTTGCGTTATATTCACTTAAGAAAATGAAACGCTCGAACTGCGTTCTCGCGTTTAAACATTCTTGCATGGATAAAACGCCATCTAAAACACTTATACAATAAATATTATTCATGTTATTCATTGCAAAAATTTTTGCGACAATCGTTAAACAGTGTCAACTTTGTTATTCTCATTTCAGTTAGGAATGGCACATTTTGTTGCAATACTATGTCAAAATAATAAAATGTGTTTTATGAAATAGAATTTTTTGTTCGTTGTTGAAACAATCGTATGTGTACCTTTTCAGATGGAGCTGTTTATTGCGATTGGTAAGTTGTCAATCGAACATACAATGGTCTATCCACGCTTGGTACACAAATAATTATTGTTGAACATGTCATTCCATTCAATTCAACAAAATTTAATAAAATACAACTTCGAAACGAAACTTGTACAAACGCATAAAATAATTAAATGCATACCTACTTGATTTTAATAGGATAGAATTTCATTTACAAAAACAATTATTACTGGCAGAAATTAGATACATTTCAGAGTAAAACTGTGATGTATACTACAGGAAGTTTCAATTGTTGTTGCTATATGTGAAAAATTCCGCATTACTCTACTTAAGAATTTCATAACTTATGAAACTTATGAAATTATTACGAACAAATTGATAATTACACAGATCTGAAAAAATTAAGTTCAAACAAGCTTTTTTTAATGTTGCTGAAATTACAGTTATTACATACATACATAATCTGTAACCCCTTATACTGTTTACACAGTGTCGGGGCGCCAGGCACCCCGAGCCGCTAAGAGTATGTGCATTTTTAAATTCGGCGGAAGTACTTGAGGTAGTGGAGCCTGTCTAAGTTAAAACACTACTCCCGCTCTCCAGATGTTCACCCATCGAGCAGACTGGAGCTTAACAGATATACAACACCACTCAGTCGTACTGCCGGCTAATTACAGTTATTTTTGACAGTAAATTCAAGAATAACATCAATTTTTTTCATCATATACAGTTTCTTTACAGTTTGTACTAAGGTATGCTTAGCTGTAATAACATTGCCTACCTATTGCACCTCTAAATACCTTGGAATTGAAACGCCTAGCGACAGAAAAATCTATCAAGACGTGCGAACACAAGCAAATAAGGCATCAGCCGTCTCGGGATATTTACAGAATATCGTATATCATATAGCGTATTAAATATACGAATGTCAAAAGTAAGCTGGGCATCTTGTAGTGCCCCATTTCATTTAGGCGTTACTTTGGTATTCCGCTCCTTGATGCTGCCGCATCTCTAATTTTATTTACCGCGTGCTCCTTTCGGGTGTTGCAAAACGTAGGAATTGTGGGTTTTTCCGCGCACGACCTTCAATAAGAGCGTGCCTGGCTGAAACATTTTCGATTTGCGGTCTTCTAATACCAGCTTTCGTCGTAGGAGGCTGAACCGCAATAATAATTCATTAGGAAATACGCCCTGCTGCATTCCTTCATTCATGTATAAGCCAAATTCGAGCTATGGTGAGTTTTTCTTTTTAGTTTTTCTGTGTGTTTTAAATTCGTCGTAATTAGGTCTGTTCCTTGTGGCTTACTGGTCCTTGTGGCTTACTACCCCATGTGGCTTCTACCCTATGTGGCCTTCCACTTCCGTGTGGCCTTTTGCTGTATCCAAGATCACGACTTTCATGCCATCAGCTTTCTGACCACTGCCTTGTGTATGCTGCATCTTAGACCACGGCCTTCGTGCGTGCAGCTTTCAGACGCCACGGCCTTTATTCCTCCTGCTTCCAAGAACCCTGTGGGATTGCCAGATAATGCCTCTTATCAACTGTAAGTAGGTACATGCATCAAACTTTAGCTTACGTTTAATTATTGGAAGTAGGCTTTTGCCTAAGATATTACGGTTTAACAAAGGCTTTAGATTAACAAACTGTACGCATTTACAATCAATTATTTTGACAACGCCTGATGCGTTGGTATTTCATCTTCCAGCTGAATTTTTGTATGTGCTTGTTTTTGCGATCGTTGGAAGCGTCAAGTAATTAAAATAACTATTTGGACGTTTGCATTGTCTCCGAATGTCAATTTTATCCGTTGTAACTTACAACATGTGTCGAATAGTATAATTCTTTATATTTGTGTGTAATGATTTATTTTCATTTATTCAAACCCAAATGTCGTAACACATGAATTACTTGCAATTACCCTCAAGCCATGTGACAACAATTTAAAAAATGTAGGACTATTGCCCGTCAAATGAATTATAAATCACAAATAGGAATTCACTTCCAAATATTCAAACCACAAAATACTAACTTTAGATTAAATTACAACTTTCAGGACAACACCTGTGCTATAGCAATGCATAAACGCACAACGCCTAAGGCGCGGCTTATAGGTCACAATGCACATGCTTATTTCAACAATTTTGAATTGTTTTAATTTGCACTCATAAGCGTCATAAAAGGTTGAGCCAAAAGGTTGATTAAGCACGCTCAGTTTGGTTTGCTAAGAAATTAGTAAGAACTGGCCTAATTAAGGCGAATGCCTTGTCGATTTAAAACATAGCTGACAATGGCATGTACTTACAATTTAGCTTGATGCTGAAGTCCAGCGATCGCAAGTGGAAGACGCTAAGCCGGGTTTGACTGCAATATTCTGAAAATTTCAAGGTGGCTACTGTTAGAAGTCAGCTAACGACAAAAGAATGCGGCACATGTCGGGAATTCCTGACCACATACAGAAGCAGAATCGGGGAACTGAATTAGCTGAATTCAGCCTTTGTTTCAGCTTATGCTAGCCGATATTAGCCCATTAGCCCACACGTGCGTAGAAACGGCACCGCAGCGGTTCAATTAGTGGTAGCGCAAGGAATCCAGCTTGAATAAAAAGAGCAGTACGCAGGGAATACATTTATATGAGCTTTCTTACCTATCCTGAATGCGTCTTAAGAAGAACAACGCCTTGCTGTTTCGCTTGTTAAGCAACAAAAACGGCTTCAGTTATTAACATCCGCCAGAGCGTGCCTTCGAAAGATCAATACTTTGTCAGCTATTCGTCTATTTTAGCGGCCTACTAGAACCGAAATGCCAGACAAGTTCTAACCCGCAAAACGCAGCGTTTATCACTTCACACACGCGCCTGCTGCGATAAACTTGAATTTTTTGCTGCAATAATTAGATATAAGGTGGTCCGAAATAGGGTGCCAAATGCATTCACTCGTTTTTGAAATGAAATTTAAACGGGGCGTTACAAGATTTTCCTTCTCTTCACTTTGATCTGAATCAAAGGAAACTTTATAAGATTGTAGATCAACATTTTGTTTAATTTTGTGGACGTAAGAATGTTGTAAGGTGATTTTCCCGAATTTATGTATTTTGCAAAACTACTAATGGCCCGTTTACTTCAAGCCCATCTTTATGTGAACGTTTTGGGCTGCGCCCGGTGTGATTTCAAACTAGTTAATAGGCGCGGTTTCTCGTGCGCGCCTACAAGAAGCTAAAATTTAGACATCGATTGGTGGCTGAGCGAGGGTCGGCGCTGGTTTTCTTTTTTGCTGTCTGGAGCGAACACGTGCATGCAGGTGGGTACTGTTACGCCAAGATACGTAGCGGCGACCGCAGTTCAGAATTCTCAAAGCTTAAATGCTAGCGAGACTTGAGAGGAATAGTAAGAGCTCGATATATGACGCCTCTCTAACAGTGGAAGGAGATCACATCGGGCTTGCAAGATTTTAGCGCGCTTTTTCGGAATTCAGCCTTGAGCACCGTTTAGATGCAATTGATAGCGCAATTCCCGTGTAGAGGTGGTGACCATTTGAAAGACTAAGCGTGTATATGTGGCAATGAGTTTTTTTTATCGAAAGACTGTCGTCCTAAATCGCTCTGTGCGGTAACGTGAAAAACTCCATCTTGCCAAATGTTATTATAGGAAATATTTGCCGAAGTCTTCGTCATAGTGCATGCATCCTCGTTTACATTTTTAGGGTTTTGACACCGCACCCCCCATTGTAAATCGCCCTATTTGCCGTTGAAGTCCATCTTTACACCGTCACCCAGTTCTCCCTATTTGGCCTGCAGGCTACCAAAGGGTTTCATCGGCCAGCAAGTTGCTACGTGTAAAATCATAATTAGCGTTAGAATCTTAGAACTTATTTTGTGCGTAATTCTTGGTCGTGTAAACGTTTCCTTATTTGTAGCGTCACTATCGTATAAACGTAGCCTAACTGAACACTCGCGCTGTCTTGCTCTGATATTTGGCTATCTGCATTGCCGGCAAGCTGCATTAAGTGATTTTAAGTTTTGTTCCACATACTTCCAATCGCTTATCTCGACGGGCAGACGTCCCTGGTTTCAGTTTTTCAAGATATGACACAATGTTTTGCAGCTGGTATGGCGCTCTCTTCCTTAAATGGCTTCAACTCGGAGACATTCCTGTAATATTTGTACTACAAGTTCGTCCATTAGCTTTTAGTATCTGGAGATGTTTTCGTGGAAGCTTCACTTGACGCGGATTATGGGCTTAGGACACGTATGTTGGGACACATAATGTCCACATCTTTTAGACGGATCATTTATTACAAGTTGTTAGCCGTCCTGTCCATAAAATAACGCCTATAATTTAGGGTGAGTGATTACTTCTTTTTCGATTTTGGTAATGTAATGCATTCAATTGATTTCATCTGGAATTTTTAGCTTTACCATGGAGTTTTGAAAGTTCAGCGATTTTGCTGCGACCAATTAAACATACAGTGGCGCTTTCAAAAAACGCTGAATAACAACATGACCTATTTCTAAAAGTTTTACAAGAGTCATTAACTGTTGTCTTTTAGCAGTATGTGAACCCTTTATGACGTCATATAGGTGTAGGAATATCTTTGATACCTAACTATTTAGTCTGTGTTTGTTATAAATATACATATTCAAATTCAATATAGCCAGGTTAAATGAATCCTTGCTTTTCTTTTATTGTGATTGCATACGACGTTCTATTGTATTTTTGTGTCTGGAAAGAGTGCTAGTAGCCTACAAAAATCAATAACAAGGTAGGTTCCGTGGATGGGTGAGGCTGGACTTCGCACAGAGCTGTCACCGAACTGAAATACTGTTTCTCATTTCAGACTTCAAGGGAACATCCTTTAACTAGATATTAAAGTCTGTGTCGTCCTTCTTAACATCAATAGCTAGTTCACCAAATCATCGCCCTAAATTAGGTTTAGAAAATCGAACCACTTCCTCCTGATGGGCAGCTCGCAAAAATCCTGTTACAGGTACATCTGTAATGTCGTTGGGGCGAGGTTTTGTTTTACCGAATTATCGTCTACTTATCGATAAAACAGTGTCACACCACCCAGTGAGCCCTAAAGTTACGCATCTGCCCGTATAACGGAGCGCCGAATGGCGATATTTCGTTTATCCTCTAACGAATTTTTCCTGTTTTTGTATCGTAATTGCCGTTTATCCTGTAACAACATTTTCGACAGTCGATTTTCCGATTTCTAGCGTTTTGCCAATCTTGGGTTGGGTTGGTACATGATTGGTTTTCTCAATTTTTCTTGTGCTGGTTCCATCCTGACAACACATTTACGAAGGAGTTAACTTAGGTAATAATTGTTGACATTACACAGAATTTATAGACGTAAAATGACAGCCGATAACTGTTATGTTTTACGCGGTTGACTTGAGTAAATCGATCAGTTTTTTTTTGTGCACAGTCTTTACAAGGGTTTAATCATATATATAATACTCCTATATTGCTAGTGGGGTCTGGGAACGGGAGAAAACATTACGGCGCCCACGTATGGTACGTCCGTCTCTTTCTGAGAACTACGCGTCTCGTGCGCCTGTCTTCGTTCGCGTGTTCACGAACGACTCTTGCGCGCAATGCACTAAGTTCGTAGAAAGAGATGATTGTTTGTCTCACTTACTCTGTGACCTCTCCACTTACAGGCGCTAGCAATACAGGAGTATTAGATATATGGGTTTAATAAACTCTAGTGTCCTGTTCCAGCTGGTTCTGTGATCAAACTTTGTATATTAAATTTGAAAGATGCTTTGCTACTACAACGTGGTCAGAATCCCATTTGCTATGCTGTACCTATATTCTCGGGAGTGTGTTTTTAAATTGAATATGTTTTTATACTTTGAATTACTTATTGCTTCCCGTACTTGTTTTATTATGGGAAAGCCCAAGTGTTTTACATCACAAACATTTTATTTGAGATTTTATTTAATAATTTATAATTTATTTTGTGCATCTTGGATTTTTTCAGGTTTTTTTCATAGCATTATTAATTTTTGCTGACGTAACCATAACTATCCTCACAGTGTTTTGAATTGAAATAAACATTGAAACCTACAGCTATCAGTATATACTGTATGGAAATTAAGTAGCATATAAATTCGGAAACTTCGTTAATACTTTTTTTTTTTGAAAAAATATCAAAGGAGTGTCTCAGTGACGTAAAAGGCACGCCGAGATCTGCATTTGTTTAACTTCCTGCTAAAACGCTCCAAATTTTTAGTCCAGATCGCAAAATCAAAGGACGCTACCTCGATTATAAAACCCTGGATGAATCTACGCAGCTGGAATCACGTTCAACCCCTCGTGCAATGTTTATTGTTGATGAAACCCACAGCTAGTGGGCCTTCTGCAACTGCTTCCTTGTGAAATTTACCTTGCAAAGGCAGCTTCGTAAGCTGGATCACAAAATCAAACGACGCCACGGCAATTATAAACTTGGTGACTGCTTCCTGCTCCAACTTTCTGCACCTAGGCACTCAGGAGGTTCTGCTCCAAATATAGCACATAAAATTCTAACTGACCGATGTCTCAACTATTCGAAAATGTAGCCTCGATGTTGACCGCACTTGGACGAATCTTCGCAGAGCTGACCCGTTTTCACTGGGATATGTCACCACGACGAAAATTACACACAAAGATGCTCTGCAGATTGGTGAATATTAAAAACCACTTTTTTGCTCACACAGAAAACTTTTATTTGAAAATTTACACAAATCTGTGAGCACACAGCATAATTTTTACAAAGCTTGTTTAGTCAATAAAAACAAAAGAATGTTTCGTATTCTAGCAACTCAGTTTTTTACAACTGTTTTATGAAATAAGTTTTTACTTAGGAACTAAACTGTCTTTTTCTTGGAAATTGTCAATTATAGCACTTTACTCTGCTCTTTCACAATTAGTTTTAAATGCACTGTTTTACAGGTTTATATTAGCACTGCACAATTGTCTGTGTCTTATAATAAATTGCATTATCTTGCTCTTTGCAATCTTTGCTTTGCTTTGCACCATTTCTTTACCCGTCAGCTGTCTACCTTTTGCTGGCTTCATAAACTTGTACTCATAATGCTCATATAAATTTTGTAACTACACAGATCTGCCATATACATAAATTAAGGTGCGCTTGCCATTCCGAACATCAATTATGAATAAAACGTTCAACATAACCCTTTTGATTCTGCCTTATCTAATACCAACCTTTCTCAAATCAAATTATAGTTACTGCTAACCATATCACGTGCATTTATTAGTGTAACATACTGACTTTATCTTGCAATAAACAAAATATTAATGCTGTGCTCATTTTGAATTATTCTCTCATTTTCGTGTTAGTTAGGTAACTAGAATTGCTGTGAGCATTAAGCCATTGCAATACATAGATGTTGCTGTGTGGATAAAAAAACAAATTTCAGTACCTACGTGTTTTTGATTAACGACAACCTACTTTAATCATTTTTCTGGATTAGCAAGTACTTGAAAACTTTTATTTTTATCAATAGTTTTTCAATACCTATATTTTGAGCCTGGTGTATGAAGTCATTTGCAATTTCTACATAATCTACCATAAGCAGAATTAGGTTTATTTAAATTGTAAATGTAAAATTAGCTTTTGGAAATTTTATATTTTGCAATGAAACTTTACAAAAGGTGTCTAAATCAAGTTAAAGAGTGCTTTAACTAACATTTTGTTTGTGTTATGTAGGGCATAGCTTGTAGCGCTTGGACTGTCAAGTTTAACCTTCAATTTGTTTGTTATTCTTTGTTTTTTTTTGTTAATTAACACGGTCTAGGTATGTAGAGTACCAGGTACCTTAGACACTGACTGCTGTGGTCAATTTGTGATTAATATTAGTATCATAACTCATAGCGTCATAATCCAATTATTATAAGGTTATGTTTATTACCTACCAAGTGAAAACAAAACCATCTTTTGACGTTTAATTGTAGTTCGTTTCTAAGCTAAATGTAACATTATGTAAGACATGTGCTAGAAATATTTTCAAAGCACTTTTGACTTCTGTTAGATTGTCGTTATATTTTGTGATTATTATGAATGACGTCTTATGGGTTTCATGAATTTAAATTATAAATTGGCCCTAATTAATATCTATTATTATAATTTGCCTGGCTAATATTTGATTAAATTTCTTATAATTAAATGACTCTATCTCAGGGTTAGGTCGCTACAGTCAAATTAAAATTACTACTTTGCTATTATTAATTATTTAAAGTAAAATCAAACATTTAATTATAAAAACTCTGTATGCTGCGATTTAACTAATGGGATTTTACCGGGTGGCCATAAATATGTGAGATCCCGGTAGCCATGGAATTAGCTACTTATAAATGTTGGTTAGCGTTATATTTTAATTATGATAAGTATTGTTACCTATGTAGTGTTATAAAATGCAATAAGAGGAGGGAAATGTGCCCCGGACTCTGCAGTTTAGCCTACGACTCAATTATAAAAATTTCCTGTTCTAACTCGATTAGTTATTGCAATCTGTAATAATTTTTGACAGATAGGAATTTTAGGTGTGATGACATTAATCACATTTAGTTTAGTTGGATTCATCACTTTAATAAAGCGGTGTTGATTCCAAAGGTAATGTGATATCAGATATTTATGGCCACCCGGTATAAGCGTGGTATTTCTAACTGATGGAACCTACAATAATTTAAAGATGGTCTCTTGGTGCTGGTGTCGAAAATACATAAACAGCTTCGAATTTTAATTAAATCGTTGATGTCCACGCAATAAACGCTGTTGCTATGCAATATTAATCGAACGTAAGTACCCCGCATCATAAAAGAAAACACTTCTACCCACGCCACGACAGGGAGTGACGCGCTAACTGACGCCAATCGAGCACAACCACAAAAACTAACACTTTTAGGTGGCAAATCTGACCTTTTGATGGGTTCTGCGATGAATATAGGGCTACCTGCCCCGAGCTGGACCTCCCGCGATGCTCTAGACAAGCCGTTGTTGCCGACCTGCAGTTAACTAGACCCAAATCTGCACTTGAATGCACCTGGTGATCGGCTGCAATTCTCGATGATCTTCCAAATCGTAATCGCTGAAGCTGGGGGCCTTGTAGGGCTCCGCTGCGCTACACGTATGTTGCTTGCTTATACATTGGTACACGCACTTATAAAACTTGCTGGACCTCCGTAGACTAACATCCAAATACCCTGGCTTCCAGTGGACCAAATTGACGCCTCGTATCTACCTGTGTGGAAACCCAATGTGAGGGAAAACTTCCACAAATCACCCAGGACACACTCTCTCAATAAAACACTGCTTTTTGATAACTTGTGTATTTAATTGCACATAGAAATATTATTTTTGGAGCAACTTGGCAAAACACAACCAAACCTCTTGAAGAAACAACCCCAATTGTTTTGTTTTGCAATTTATGTTTTTGTTGCATGAAATGCCAAGCCTGTTCTGATTTTAATTTGGTTTTGAACAAAGACAAAGCTATTCAAAAAACATCATTCTATCAATTATTTTCAAGGCCTACGCTATTTTATAACATCGCTGAAATTTAAATTATTACATTTACTGGACATTCTTATAATAAATATTTGTTTGGTTGGTTATGGTATTAGTTACGAATAATAATTATTATTTGGAATATACGGCTACTAAAATGTATTCATAGAAATATAGTTCAGCTCTAGGGGCTTGGAGGCCCATGGCTTGTTGCATTATTCTCTTCCATATTTTACGATTCTTGATTTTTCCTTCCAGTCTCTTATTTCTAACGCTTTTATGTTGTCGAACCATCTCTGTCTCGGTCTTCTTCTTTGTCTTGTTCCTTTCTGTATTTCTCTGGTCAGTATAATTAGTGGCGTTTTTTTCTTTTCTTATCCTGAATACATATCGCAGCCATCGTAATCTTTGTACTTTTGTGCTTGTTAAAATATCTAGTTTTGTATATTCCTTAGTTTCTTGATTGGTTCTTATTTTTCCATTCACGTCCACTTTTTTAGCACCAAAAATTATTCGTGATATTGTTCTTTTCCATATGTTCAGCTTCTCTTGGTTACCTGCATTTAGTGTCCATAATTCACAGGCATAGGTAACTGTCGGTTTAATTATTGTTTTATACGCTTTTAACTTTACCCCTCATAACACTATACTCCTATTTGCCGCCATGATTCTCGCCTACACTTTCTTGCTTTGGTCACTGTTCACCGTTGTTTGTAGTCATCGTCAGGAACTGGTTTAGTCGTTATTCTTTTTTCTGTGTTCTCGTGTATTGCATCTTCTGTGCATTCGTTTCCAATCCCATTTGTTACGTGTAATTTTACATTTAGATGCAGTTTAGAGGTTTTGAGTGACCTGCAGTTTCTAGGTGTAGATTTGGTTGCATACTCATTTTTGGGATATTTTGAAAATCCTTGAATATTTAGGGAATTATAATAGTTTTCAAAATAGTTGATAGTACGATTTCCGGCGGCCATTTTATGAGACTGCTTTGGTGAGATTATTTCCTCCTGGGGCTGCATGTGATTTGGATTCTCCACTCGATGTGGATCAAGTAATTCCAAAATTATTGGTGAAATCTGTTTATCAGCCGTAGGAAATGTTGTGTGATATTAAATTACTCACTCGAGGCCATCCAACTAGGGATGGTAAAACCTGTTCCGCTAAAGGATCAAGTGCACCTGATCCGACTCCGACTCCGAACTAGGTGCAAGAAACTAGGTTCAGTTCCGCTTGTGGTCACCGGGATATAGCCGGTCTCGCCAGACGCTGGAGCGGTCGGAGTCGGATCTGTGATGGGCCTGCACCCACAGACAAGAAAGGAAAACCTGCACCTACAGTCGCATGTTATGACTCATATGTTAATGTAGGGGACGTGACTTTGATTTGAATCCGACGGCTCCGGTCGGAAGTTTTTGCTGGGTCGTCTATTTCAATTGTAAAATATTTCTTTGATTGCATTAGCAGGGCATCAATATTACAATTAAATATGTTTATTACAATTTAAAATTATGAAATGTGTTGCGTTTTTTTCTATTTATACCTTACAGTAGCCTACATGGTCTATGATTTTGGCACAACACACGAGGCATTGCCATTCTTCTTCTACATCATGACATCTTTCCAGATGTGTTGTGATTCTAATATGATAGGTTTGGAAATGTCTCGTCCAGAAAATTTCTCCAGGCGCCTCTATCTTGGGTCATGCGTAAAACATGTTCCCAGGGTTTCTGGAGACCCTTTCGCGTTATGTCAATCCAGCGTTGGGGAGATCGTCCTCGTCTTCTTTTTCCATCTGGCTTTCCTTGTAGTATGTTTTTTTCCATGTTCTCTCTTCTGGAGATGTGGCCAAAGAATTTGAGGGCTTTCTTAGAAACAAGTGAAGTGAGGCGAAGTTGGGGCTTAATTTCGTTTAGGATGGATTCGTTTGTGCGATGAGCTGTCCATTTAACTCTAAGCATACGACGCCAGCAGTACATCTCGAATGCGTCTATTTTCTTGCGCTCAGCCTCTCTGACCGTCCATGTTTCTGCCGCATACATGAACACAGAGAAAACTAAGGCTTGAACGAGACGTACTTTGACGTCTCTGCGAATATTTCGGTCAGCCCAAATTTTAGTCATTTGTGCCATGGCAGTCCTTCCCAGTTGTATTCTTCGCTTAATTTCCTTACCACAGTCACCTAGATTGTCCACCAGTGCTCCCAGGTAGACGAATTGTGAGACAACTTCGCACTTCGCAATACGGGTGATATTGGGGTGGTTGTTATGTTCCCTATCCACGATTAGAATTTTGGTCTTGCGGTAGTTAATACTTAACCCATACTCGTTGCTGGTATCCTCTAGTTTTCTTATGAGCGTTTCGATTTCTTCCTGACTTCTTGCTATTAGTGTTGTGTCATCGGCGAATCGGAGGTTGGATATTTTATATCCGCCAACAGTTGCACCGCCCTCCCAATCATCGAGTACATGTCTCATTAGGTGTTCAGTGTATATGTTAAAAAGCAAAGGTGAAAGAACGCATCCTTGACGTACACCTTTGCTAATTTTGCACTCTTTTGAGAGGACGTTGTTAAATTTTATTACTGCTTTGCTTTCTGCGTATAGTTGCCTGATTAATTCTATGAGGTGTAGGGGAACACCCATCTGCTTTAGTACGTCCCATAGTTTTCGCCAGTTGACGTTGTCGAAAGCTTTGGTAAAATCGACGAAGCACAGATATAGCGGACTGTAGTACTCTCTGGCTTTTTCTATCAGCTGACGAATGTTTAGTATCTGCTCTCTTGTCCCCCTTCCTTTTACAAATCCAGCTTGCTCAGGTGCTATTTGCCAAGACGTATACGTGCTTAGACGGGCTTGTATTATATACAACAAGATTTTGCTCGCATGGGATATTAATGCGATTAGTCTGTAGTTGTCGCAATCGCTAGTTGAGCCTTTTTTGTGCAGAGGTATTGTAACAGATGTTATCCAGTCCTCAGGCCATCGACATGTTTCCCAGACTCTTTGACAAATTTTGAACAGCTCATGTTTGCTGGAGTTGTCCAGCAGCTTGATAATTTCGGCTGTGACGATATCAACTCCCTTGGATTTTCCTAGTGCTAGTTTTTTTACAGCTGCTTCGAACTCTGACAGCAGTATATTAGGTTCTCTTTCGAAACCTTCAATACGAATTCGTATAGGTGTACGTAACGGATCATTGTATAGTTCTTCGCAATACTGCCTCCAAACTTCCAGAATTTGGTTTATGTCAGTGACCATTTGACCGTTTATGTTCTTTATAGCCCAGGAGCATGGTTTGAATTTTTTTGTTGCATTGCCATTATGATCCCGCAATTCCGAATCCGAATCTGAAATTCCTTGCGTAGATTATGCAGTTCCTAGTCAGTTACGAACGATTGCGAAGCGCAAACCGCGTCGATCCATTTCCATTCCGATTTCAAATTCGACGTCTTTGCAGTCCGAGAAAGAGGAGTGATCCGATCCGCTTCGTAGGAGCAATAGTCCGGCATTCCGTTCCGCCGCTCCGCGCTCCTCAGCGCTGGGGCGGTTTGGCTTAGGTGCAAAACGGTTCGATTCCTTGAAGGAACGACGGATCACTCCTAGGTGCGAGAGTCCGGCATTCCGTTTACAGGTCCGCCGTTCCGCGAGCTGGCGCGGTTCGGCTTAGTTGCACAGAGGTTTGATTCATTGAAGGAACGCCGGATCAGGCGACCTACTCTTTAAGGAACGCCGAACCAGGTGCACCTACTCCGGCAAACGAACTAGGTTCAAAAGAGTAGGTCCGGGAATTGACAACCATCCCTACATCCAACAGCTCTGGTATGTTATTTGTGGTTCTCTTTGAACATTGAGTTCGATATCGTGTGATTCCAGGTCTCTTAGCCTCCGATTAGTACTCCTATTTCGTTTCCGACTTATTCGGGTTCAATCATGCCTGTGTACCCCCTGTGGCATTGACGTTGCTTGCCAAAGCACCTGGAGGACCAAACTCCCACGTCGTTCTCAGCAACCCTCAACCCATGTGGTAGTCTTCGAATAAACGACTTCTCACCAGTGTGAACCACAAGGTTTTTCACCCGTATGAAAGTTAGAGAAAAATCTGTCGCACTTGAAATTGTTTCCAACTAGTGGACAGCATCTCCGTGTAGCTATCCTGCATGGCTGCCCTGACGAAGCTGCGCTACTGTGCATCCCGAGGTACCTACTAGCGTTTTAGTCATCTCATCGTTTAAACTAGAAATATCGTTCAAGCTAGTTTTGTGAAAGCTTATGCGATGTGCCTACCTTGTTTAATGGTATTCTTCCTAACCGATGTTACCGAGAAATTGCAAAATTCTGTTTAGCTATCTGCAACGTTCACCTCGTGCAATAATGTTGCGGAATAGGTTATTTTCATTTTATGTATTCAATATCTTCTTCGATTGGCAATGCTGCCTTTGTTAGCAATTTTGGTTGCGTTCAGTAACTCAACATTTTGAAATTTAACAAAACCTTTGCGAGGGTTTTCGGGAGCTTGAGTATTGCAATTTAACACCTTATGAGCGCTGAATATACACAATTTTAAGTGTAAAATCCCTAGACGAAATGGTACCAATTCGAATAGATCGCGATTAGGTCAAAGCGATTTAATGAGAACTTGAGAACTACCGTATTTCGTTATTGCAGTTAATTTTTAAGTCACTACCGTACAGTTGAGATACGTGTACTCGAGCGAATTGCGAGTTAAGATTGTAGCGTTCTGTTTTTGACTTTAAATTTATTAACAGAAAATCCTACATTTTATAAGTAAAACTAAAATTACATCTACTATTCCATTTACAAACAGATTATTCTATCACAGATTTGTGTTGCCTTTTTCGAGTATGGTGCAGAGTTTGTATGTGTACATACTGTAAATAAATAATTAGGTTACTTCAAGCTATGGTGTTTTCTGTCTTTTATTATTTTTATGAAACAGCTAAGTGATTTAGGAACTTACACGGCCACCTGTAGATTTTCTGGTTTGGACCGTCTCGAACCAGTGGCGCTTCCGGACAACCCCCTCCCATTTCTGCTCAGGAACTAGCTGGCCAAAATTTGTTACACCACGAGACAATTCCTGAATCGCCGTGTTGTGAAGTTTATATTATTTTCTTTTTCTTTTGTGTACAAATAAATGCCCCGTTTAGCAATTAACAAATTTTTCCAGCCTTGTCTTCTATTTTTATTAGTACTTCTTTTATTTTTTTTAAAGTTTTTGCTATTATTTTGACATCATCGACAAACACTATGCATTCATGCATTTTATTAAAGATCGTTTCTTCTACGTTTGTCTTGCTATCTCCTGTAATTTTTTCAAGAGCTACATTAAAGAGTAGCATTGAGATTGGATTCCCTCGTTTAAAGTCATTGTTAGTTTGGAACTCATTTGTTTGGTTTTAACAATTAAAAAAAACAACAAACTTAGCTGAATAAGTAGATAGGCCTTGCGGCCTTCACTTCAGAGAACAGCTTGTTGCTAGGATTATGGATGCCGCAGAAAATCTTTGTGGTGATCCTGAGACTATTAGCGGGAGCTACTTTGTCTGTTCTGAGAAGAGCTTGAAAGTGTATACAGCAGTTGGGTGGATATTTTGAACAATTACTGCAATAAAGCATTTTTTTTAACTTATTTGCAATGAGATTTTATGTGTTCTTATTAACAATTCAAATTACCGTAGCTTAGTTAGGATGGAGTTTTGGACATATGTTTATTAGACATTTTTGACTTGAAATTGCTTGATCAACATATCCTTTAACTATGGAAATCATGTCATGAGACACTCCGTATCATATAGAAGATAAATAGTTTTGTATAATCAAGATTGCTCTTTTGTTTACATTCTTTTCTATGGAGTTCCCGATGAGTGTAAGTAAGCTAGGTTCCGTTAACTTCTTAAGATCTCGTGTCGATGATTGTTTATTACTGCACATGGAAAAGGAAAAATAAAGACATAAGAAGAATACTCACTGGACGCTGTCACATGTGCACTGTAGGGATGCCAATAAAACACACATTGTAGGTTTTGTGAAGAGGACGATGATACTCCAATGATTGCGTATGCTATTATGAACAACTTATAGCTATCCGACAGAAACACTTCGAGGAAACAATAATATCAAATCTGAAGTGCAAATTAACACCTCTGTAGATATAATTCTGGGTTTATTTGTAGTGATGGGCATAACCGGACAATTTTCATAACCGCATTATTTGCATTCGAATGATATTAATAACCGAATGATTATTTGAATAATCATTTGAATAAATTTTGGCTGGAGTCAGATGAGTTGTGTTGGTTTGCATAGCTTCTACAGATTCAATTACACTTCGTTCGTTCATTTGGATCGTTCACTTGAATCTTTTGTTCATTCTAGATTGTCGGAAGCACAGATTGCTTTCTTGCAGGCAGGTAGCCGAGAAACTTGTTACAGAGAATTACGCGTTGGAGTACATGTGTATTCCAGATGTGCAAAATTTGCAGCATTGCAGACAATACAATGCTGACGAATAAATAGTTCGAATGATTTTTTTGACTCGGCTATCGCCTCGTCAAAAGAAGTAACATTCTCACGCTCCAAAATCATTAATTTCGTGCACTTAATACAAAAATAACTAAAATTTTTAAAGAATGTACAATTTGCAAATGAAACTTTAACTGGTAATACTGGTATGTATATTAAACGTTTAACCAGTTTGCCTAGTTGTTTTATTGTTTTATGTATAGAATATAGATCCTAAACTATCAAATAAATAAACAGTTATTTTTGTATCTAGAATGCAAACTGCTACGTTTACGTTCGAAAGTGAGATTTTTTGACGAGCCAAAACTTAATTTGAGAACAAGCATTTTTGTTTCAAGATAAAAAAATCGAAACTAATACACTAATATTAAGAAAAATTTAAATAAAAATTCCAGAACTATCAACATAAATTTATTTGACAGTTGAATAATGTGAATAATTATGTCATTGTGACATCATTGGAGCCTTTAATTTACATATGACAGTTTTCAAAAAATTATTAACAAAATCAAAAGTCGATTCAACTCAAAAAGCCGGAAAGTGAGCGACCAAATCGAGTTAATCCATAGCCCTCTCTAAAGAAGGCCGTGGCCGCACAATATGGCAACAGCGCATCGCCTAAAAGCCGACGGCCGATGAATCCGTAAACGTGACGAAAGGAATACACTCATCAAGTGTTGTCGTCATCAGCGCCATATTGTTACGGCAGGTCAAGATCTGCGTTCCAAACAAATCTGACAGCAGAGGTTAATTTGTATAAGAACCGTGAATAGAGTGTTTTAAAAATATTATCCAGTGTTTCTTGGAAAGGTAATTGTAAAATTGATGAACAAGAGCAGTTTATTTTTGTGATTTTTAAAAAATATTCTATAATTCATTCATTTTAACCTGCAAAATCGATAAATAAAGTAAAGTGAGGTTAAGATTGTTCGGGTTCGTTATGTAAATGCAACGAATTTCTCTGAAAAAGATGAACTAGAACTCAAAGCAATTGACAATTTTTGAATTTGAATAACTTAATGTTATCCCCTTAACTTTGCATACAACTACTACTTTGTTTTGCTTTGTAGAAAATAGTTTGAAAGCATAATTAAGACTGTTATCAGCGAAATAATACACAACTGCCGTTTATTCTTGAGGTAAGTGCATTTTCACATGTCTACCAATATAAAACAACTTTTTATCTGGAAAAAGTTGAACATTTGAACGGGTTTGTGTCAATAAATTAAAGTAGTGTTTCAAGTAATTTTTCTTTACAGAACGGAAAAATAGGACTGCTAATATGGCCCATACGAAGCACGTTATAAAACTCAGCACCATATCCAATTTTTTTTCCGAGGCAGATGAGAGAAGACTTCTGGTTAGGGGTGAAAATGCAGTCGAATCTAACCGAGTAAAGTCATATCAATTTTTGCCTGATGTGCTGCTACTAAAAGGAGAAATACAAGCGAGCATGAGAGACCGTTCGTACAAAGTGGAGGTAATATTTGGCTCCCCCTTTTCACAATGATCAAAACAAAACATTGTACTTAAACATACGAGATAAATTTGTTTTTGAAATTTTAAAAATAACAAAACTCCTTATTTTGGTTCTTCTTACGTAGATTTCCACAACTGATGTCAGCATATTGATATGTTTTAGATCAATTTCCTCAGCGATGGCGAAATAAAAGATGTGTCCTGCACCTGTCCACGTGGACAGTTTTTATGTCATCATGTAGCAGCTCTCCTTTTGTATGCTCATTACAATATATCAGTAACAGATATAGAATGTAAATGGGCTGCAAAGAAACCAAAGGAAGACATTGTGAGCACCATTGACGAGATATATGTTGGAAAGAGCCATGTTTCAACAAATAGGCAACTGACGAATGAAGAAATTGAACAGTTCACTGGAAAGTTGCAACAGTATGGAACATCTGTTGGCTTCACATGGCTCCTACGTCCTGAACCAACAGTCGAACCAAATCTGATTAAAGACGTGGAGGACCTTCTATTTTCAGCCGAGTATTTTACAGCGACGGACAAAAACAAGTACTTCTTCGATGCCATGGAGATTTCTCTCGAGACAAGGGAAAGAGTCACGTCTGCGACCATTGGGCAGTCTAGGAATGAAAAGTGGTTGACTTACCGAAAGAACAGGCTCACAGCCAGTAATTTCGGAATAGTTCTACAGGCGATCCGTAGAAGGAGATATCCCCCCTCACTTTTCAAACGATTAACTGGTATGTAACATTTTTTTTAAACATGAAAATATAAAACAAAAAACTAAAAAATTTGCAGGGCTTTATAGTCTGGATAATGTCCGAGCAGTTCAGTGGGGTATCATCCATGAAGGTGTAGCCCTAGAAGAGTTTACCAAAGAAACAAACTTGGAAGTTATCGCTACAGGATTGTGGCTACATAGCTGTGGTTTTCTTGGTGCTAGCCCTGATGGTCTTGTTGGCGACAATGGTATTGTGGAAGTAAAGTGTCCATTCAAATTCAGAGATAAAATCATTTCCTCTGAATTGAAGAGCGATCACTCCTACATCGTCTACTTTGAAGGAGAAGAAATGATGATAAACACCAATCATGAATATTATCATCAAATTCAGGGCAATTTGCTTATTACAGGCAGGGAAATATGTTATTTGTGGATCTGGACTCCTCGTGTCAATTTATTAATGGAAGTGTATAGGGATGATAACTGGGAAGGAAATTTAAGTTTGTTGCAGGGATTTTATTTAGATAATTATTTACCATATATAATCAAGTCCAATGTCGAATAATTAAATTATAGTGATATCACACTTCTTTTGTTCTTCATGCTATGTATAAGATTAGGTGTAAATAATTTAGTTTGTAATTTTAACATTTCTTTAAATTTAATTTTTAATTATTTACCATATATAATCAAGTCCAATGTCGAATAATTAAATTATAGTGATAGTGATATCACACTTCTTTTGTTCTTCATGCTATAAGATTAGGTGTAAATAATTTAGTTTGTAATTTTAACATTTCTTTAAATTTAATTTTTAATTATTTACCATATATAATCAAGTCCAATGTCGAATAATTAAATTATAGTGATAGTGATATCACACTTCTTTTGTTCTTCATGCTATAAGATTAGGTGTAAATAATTTAGTTTGTAATTTTAACATTTCCTTAAATTTAATTTTTGCTTATTTATTGCTTTGCTCAAACACTTTTCACATGTACATAAATAAACAAGATTGCGATATAAACAACATTTAATAATGCAACGAAAATATTTAGTATGTAACAATTATTTATATCTTTGAAGATTAAATTGATACTTAGTTTAAAAATTTATACTTAATACTAAACAATGTATAAATATTTATAAATTTCAAATTCTAATTTATTTATCAGTCAATAACATTAATTTTAAAGTGATTACTATTTAGAAATTTCTTATAAACTATCTCAGATGAAATATCGAATTTGATAATTTTTTATTTATGAGACCATAAATTTTATTTTCGTTAAACAAATTTATCAAATTCCATATTTTATACCTCGGCTAATTTAAATATCAACTTAAACATAATAGTTATTTAGAACACAAGTGTTAGAAGTACAACTTTTTTACAGAAGTGTGGAGGGTTATTAAAGGAGGCACATCCAAGTTAAATATTCCACACGCGTGAAAAATAAGCACACTAACACAAGTTGTCTATAATTTTCTTTTTAATTTCATTAAATATTCAAATCCAAGCCTATTTTGTATAGAATTTTATTTGCCTTCATTTTAGTAAAGTGCGTTGGTCAGTTCTGGTAACTAAGGAAACATCTTTATTTACTGAAATCTGTAATTTGTTCACGTCAAAATAAAACTAAAAATGAATAAACGAATTAATAATTTGTTTCTAAAATAATTCATTCCTAAATTAAAAGCAAATAAATAATGGCTAATTACCATGTTAATAGGCTTGAATATCATAGCATCAGATTACAAAATACTGAAATAATAAGGTTGGTGTATTTGATGATATTTAAGTTCTTCTATGTATGTACTAAATAAAACTGCCTAATTGTATAAATGTTCGACCTCTCTTATTAGGGGAAACTGCAAATTAGTTAGGGCAGCACAAACTTGAAAAACTACGGATGCATGTGGAATAAGGGTGGCTGGAATTAAATTTAAAATTGTATAAGATTTAATTCGTCTTATAGCCCTTTCCACATGAATCCGTGCTTTAGCAATGGTTCGTGTCCTAATGATTTGTTCAGGTGTAAACTGAGCGGTGGTTAAAAATGGCGGTACATTCAGAGAAACACCCTCTGGTAGCAAATCTGATATTAAAAACCCCCTGTCTGCTAGAACTAAATCACCTTGCCTCATTTTTTTCAGTACCCCACAATGATCAGTAATTTTTTTGTCTGAAGTTGAGCCTGGATATAGTTTACTTGCAAATGTAACCACTCTATTAGGCGCAACTCCAACTAGTCCCTTCAACGTATTCCTATGCTTATAAGAGCTATAGGTTGACCTCTGTAACTCCATATTTGCTGGACGAACAGTGGTCACCTCTGTGCAATCAATAATAATTCGGCAATTTGTAAAGGGACTAAATGATGTTGGCATGCACAATTTATTTTTATTGCGTGATGGAATGTTCTGCATAAGCTGCTGGAACAATGTCTCATGCAGAGCATACAGCCACGTTTTAAAAATATTAGCCACAGTTTCCCGGCTAACGCCAAACCTAGCAGCCAAATCATCGTTGTGAAGATTCAGTTTCAATTTCATTAGGGTCAAGAGCAACTGGTCAATTTTCGGTATCCTAATAACCTGCCAGCCTCTAAAATAATTTAACTGGAGATTTTCGAACAAAGAAAACAAAGTTAAAAAAATTTCCTTTGTTGGAAGTCCAGTAAGTATACACATTAATTAAATGGTTTTTATTTTCAATGTGCTGAAATGATAACCTCAGAGTCAGCTTTTCAAGATCTTTCTTGAGGTTATCAATTTCTTGTTGCAAAAACAAGTTCTCAGCCTCCAACATAGATGGAAATTTTGGAGTCGCTGCTTCGGTCTCTTCACTAGCCTGAACTTCACAAGCAGATTGTTCATGGTGAGGCAAAATAGTGTCTTCCTCTTCTTCCTCAGTAGCCGATGTCATATCTTCAGTATCCTGTAATCCCGATGGACCAGCTTCGCTCTCTGGTTGTGACGGACCAGGACTAGCTTCTTCTTTTCTGCAACATTGCAATTTTATTTCGGGATACACTACAATAAACAAATGTACAAGCCCACCTTTTCTTTCTTGTCTTTTCTTCAGGATTGTCAACAAGCTTCCCCACATTATGTTTAAAAATGGTTGGTCCATTCTTACGGTCGCCATTCACGAAGTGACAGCTACAAATGCGGGAGTACTGAGACGGTTCTCTATCTTTTCGCCTAAAATGAAGACAGAAGGCATTGCAGTTGGCACAAAATAGAAAAGTGTTTGTTATTGTACATACCTGATCAATCTTATCCACTTCTGACGCACCTTTTTGTCTTTTGGGAAGACAAAATAAGTACACTGATCTCGCTCACTGTAATGATTGCAAGTTGGCGCAAAGCATAACACCATCCTGTTCTTTTTGTTTTGTTTCCTAAAACAATATAAAACGTGCACATAGAAGACTTCTTTTATCTACCTTCCACATATAAAACAAATTTTAGCAACAAAAACAACTATTTAATCTGCTACACTAATAATGGTATATAACCTCACTTATTTTGAATCCAAATTATTCACAGTAAATGAATTAAATTCTCGGCTTTTTCCGGATAAATAGTTGCTTTACTTCGCCAGAAGCGTGAAAATGTACTTACTTCGGGGAAATCGGCTGTATTATTATTTATTCACGTTTTTAAAAACTCTGTTACCGGTGTTGGCGTGTTGAACTTTCTTTGTTTGGAACGCGGACACTGACCTACCTCAACAACATGGCTGCCGTGACGTAAGACTTGAGCAGTCTATAGAATGTGATAGAAAAATTCGAGATATTGATTTCAGAATGGGTGACAGCACTACAAAACAAATAAAACATAACCACAAATAGTTTTATTAGACAGTTAGTATACAAAATACGTTTAAATTAATAAAGATAAAATAATTCCTATGACAAAATATCCAGTTTTCTTTTATTTAATTTAGAGGTTGACCTTTTTTTGTGAAAATTTGTACGATCTTACTTTTAAGTAATTATTTAAAAGAATGTTTGCTATGGTAGACATCATATGTTGAACTAATACCCAATTGAAATTACCACAGATACAAGACTCTTGCACAATACTGTTTGCGTCCTTATTAGCAGAAATTGCTGAAAAACTTAAGCTACACAAAATAGTTTTTTTTTCAGATTTCAAAAACAGGGACTCAAATTTTTCTGAAACTGAAGCTTGTATTATAGGTACTTATAACAATGGTGCGTACAGCTAAGACAAAATTTGATGGTACACATAAACTTCCTCTGTCTAATTGTCGAAAATAGTCATCATCACAACAATTTTTTCTATTGTTAATTAAATTTAACAATCAATGCAACTAATTTGTTTTCACACCTTAAAAATGGAAAAACCGCAATCATAAATCAATTGATCGACTTTAAAGTCACTTTTATTATTTAAAGTTTCTGAAAATGCGTCATCAATTATTTTACCATTATGATATTCTTGATTAAGCTCAGTAACACCGGAAGGCAAAGATTTTTTTCTATTTGATTTATACATAAAGATACATTTCCATATTGAGAAGATCGTATGCCAAGAAGGCTTTTAGTTCGGAACTGTTTTTCTGCGTCTAGAAATTTTTTTACTGTAATGATTTGTATGTACATTCCAATATCTCTTAGGACCGATGAGATATCGACTTGGCGTTTACTTGCAAAGATGTTGCTTTAATCAACCTCTAAAGGTGTGAATCTGGATTAGGGGTGAATTATAGAACCCTTTATATCATTATATCTTCTGTGTTTGTTGAGTTAAAACATTATGTTTTGGCATGTACCTAGATTATCATTTAGTTTGTACAAACATTTTAAAATGTTATTCTCATTGTTATACTTCAACCATAGTTTTATCAAATCTATACAAGGGTACCACAATTACATACACATTTCCAAGAGGTACATGAAGCATAAAATAATGCTGAAGAAGTTTTTTTGATAGAATATTATTTATATTTTACCTACAAAATCGTTTTGCGGCATTTGTTGGTTTAGCGTATTATGTGAGCGGCGAGAGGGAACTCTAAAATTAATTTAATATTTAGGAAAAAACAAACGTTTGCAGTCTGTACGAAGAACGGGCATCTTCCTAGTAACAAATAAACCAAGCAATAATCTTTGTATTAATGAATACAACACACAGAAAGTAAATCCACAACGTAGAATTGCACACCGCACACGAATCAGCTGTTTAGTCTTCGGCCGTCTGCGCGCTGTTGCCATATTTCAAGGAACACGGCCTTCTTTAGAGAGGGCTATGGTTAATCCCATCCCGCCGCCCAAGAGAGCCGAGAGCCGAAATTCGATCTATGGTGTTTTCAGTACAACCTGCCTTGTTTATGAGTTATGACGTATTTACAGAATTTCGAGCACTGCGTAGGTCGCTGAGATATGGCATGTAGTACCTTTGAATAGAGGTTTTATATTCAAAGCGTAGTACGTATCAAGATCAGGTTATTTTTCATTCGAATACTTGGAACGAACACCGAGTTACACAGGTTATTTCAATAACCGGATAACTGGTTATTTTTCATTCGAATAAGCCCATAACTATTTATTTGAAATAACCAGAATACCTCTCTGCTGCTGAAAACACTGGATAGTACAATAGTAATAAAAATCTGTAAAAGGCTTTACCCAGAACTTCCCTCGTCGGCATTGTGACACTAAATAATTTTAAATATCAAATTAAGTTAGGAGTAAAAATATCTTCACGTTTCTAATAAATTAAATAAATTTTCAAATTAAAAAAACCTTACCTGTGGTCGAATTCGAAGGGTAGGGGCGGACCGCGTATGCAGTCCCAACGTTTTGTGGGATATTGCAATGGAACGTGCTATTTCTACCTGAGCTACGAAGCACTGACCCTTCCTTGCAGCTGTATTAAGTAACGCTTTAATTTGTTGCTTCTGTTTGTATCGTACAACATTTATTCTGTATCTATTAGGGCTCATTTCTTGTAAGAATAAAGCCTGCAGTATGTACAAATTATTACTTGTATTTATTGCTAAATTAAATAAAAAATAAACAACATTTTATTTTTTTAAGGTGCTCATTCTGTATATATTTGTCTGAAATGACTTGGTTTCATGCCAGGTAGATATACCTTATAATGTGTATACAAAATATTGTCTTTCTCCGACAAATAGTTTTTGAGTTATACCGCCAACAGACAGACAGACGGAATTGAGAAAACCTGTTTTTCGTCATCTAGGGACCCTAAAACATGAAGATCTGGAGAAATCTTGAAAGGTGTATTTTTCACAATTACAATACTTCCTTCGTCTTTTAGACGAGGGAAGTAATAACACGAAGAAAATGATAAACATTGATGTTATCTATTTCTATTTTACAAATTAACAGTTACCATATCTGTAATTTTTTAGTGATTATTTCCTTCATATCCATAATAATGCGTAATTACCATAGTTTCTGTCAGTTTAATAATGACTAAAATTCAAACGTCAAAATTTAACCGCGGTTAAATTTATGTCAAAATTTAATCGCTTGTGCATAATTTTAACATGATTATTAAAGGTGCTTCACCAACTGAATTTTATCTATTTATTCAGGAAATAATCACGCCGAACATCCCGCGTGCATGTAAACTAGCCTGAATAAATTTTGACGATTTTCTGTCAGAATGTTTTGCTCTGAAGAAATATATCTCGTAAATTTTCCGCTTCAAAATCCCTCGTGCTGCGCACTCGGGATTCTTGTTGAGCGGCAAATTTACTTGACAAATTTCTTAGCAAAATATTCTGACAGAAAACGTCAAAATTTAATCGGCTATTTTAATGCACTTGGGATATTACTGTTGATTATTTCCAGCGTACATAGAATAATGTACGCTGTTATTTCCTTCATATCCACAATAATGCGTAATCACTATGGTTTCTATCAGTTTAATAATGACATAAATTCAAACGTCAAAATTTAACCGCGGTTAAATATGTGTCAAAATTGAATCCCTTGTGCATAATTTTAACATGATTATTGAAGGTGCTTCACCAACTGAATTTTATTTATTTATTCAGGAAATAATCACGCCGAACATCTCGCGTGCATGTAAACTAGCCTGAATAAATTTTGACGTTTTCTGTCAGAATGTTTTGCTCTGAAGAAATATATTTCGTAAATTTTCCTCCCCAAAATCTCTTGTATTACGCACTCGGGATTCTTGGTGAGTGGCAAATTTACTTGAAAAATCTCTTAGCAATACATTCTAACAGAAAATGTCCAAATTTAATTGGCTATTTTAATGCACTTGGGATAGAATAGAATAGAATAGAATTTATTTCCTTATTTTTAAGAAGTACATTTCTATAAAATAAAATACAAATATCTGTTAAATATAAACCAGGAATTTAGGCCCACATAAACACTCAAGGTGTTTGTGCGTGGGCTGTGGTTAAATACAAAAAAAAAATATATGTGTGGTAAAAATAATATATAGGTATATACTTAGAAATTAACAGTTTAATAAAAATTAAAAAAATAATAACTTGAGATTAAATACATAATCAGTCTGTGAGGCTGTGTATTTCCCTTCTGGAAGTTTTTTTGAACCAGTCATTAACCTCCTTTTTTACATGCTTCAGGTATGTTGTCGTTCTTATCTCCTTTGGTAAAAGATTGTAGCATTTGGTTCCAATGTATATATACGATCTTTGACCTATACTTTTGTTCTGTCTTGGAATTGAAACATTCAGGTTGCTCCTAGCTCTGGTGTTTTGGGCGTATGCAACTTTCTTCACTTCACCGTTTTTTATTATTTGTACCACAGCTGTTTTGCAAAATATTTGCCTCAAATCAAGCATGCCAGTTTCTGTATAGAGACAGTTAGAAGAAAAAAGAATGTTTTTATTCCTCTTAGCATAGAATTTCGGCTTAGACCGCGTAGTATTTGTATATGAACACCCAGCATTTTCTGGCTTAATGTGCCTTGCACCTTGTGAAGTTGAGCAAAAAGCGATTTTCACTCTGATGATGCAAGCTGCAAGGTCTTGCGAAACGTTAGTGAATATGGATGCACAAACAGCAAAACGGCCAAATCTGCCTAAGTATCCTCGTTCTCAAGATACTCAAACAACACGAGCCACCAAAGAGCATGGCCATCGCGCGGGTTTCTGCTCGACTTCACAAGGTGCAAGGCACAGTAAGCCAGAAAATGCTGGGTGTTCATATACAAATACTACGCGGTCTAAGCCGAAATTCTATGCTAAGAAGAATAATTCGAGTAACCGCGAAAGCCTCAAACAGTACAAAGAATGTTTTTATTAAAAATTATTTTTACCACTCTTTTGTGTATTATTTCGATCGGTTCGATTATAGATTTACAAGCTCCACCCCATCCAATGATTCCATATCTCAGAATACATAAAAATAATGAGTGGTATACTACGAGCAATTGTTTAATATTTAACACTTGATGTAATTTTTTAAAGATGAAAGTCATAAATCTTATTATTTCACAGTGTTTAATACATGCAAATCCCATCTTAGATGGTCATAAATATAGAGGCCTAGATATTTATGGCAGTTTGTTGAATTAATTTCACTACACTTCCATGATTTTTTATTTGGACAGTTCTTTTCGTGTATTTTTATTGCACTATAGGACTGTAAGCTGTCTTTGTAACATCCAAATGCTACATATTTTGTCTTTTCAACATTCACCGTGAGCATATTTGCCCTAAACCAGTCAAGCACATTTAACATATCTTCGCACACCAAAATTTTAAGATTCTCACAAGTATTGCTCTCAAAGAAGATTGCTGTGTTATCTGCGTAGGACACGATGTTGCCACGACATTGCGCTGCGCTGATGTCATTTAGGTACAATATGAATAGAATTGGCCCAAGTATTGTTCCTTGCGGAACTCCGAATTTAGCTGTTTCTGACTGGCTTTGGGTTTTTTCGATTTTGACCTGCTGCGTTCTTGAAGTTAAATAACTATGTATTAAATTGTATATTGAACCTCTAAAGCCCATGCTGTATAATTTCTGCAGTAATAAGTCATGTGTTTTTTGTACGATTAACTTGATAAGAGGCTTCCACGAATGGGGCCCCCAATTAATCCACTGCGAGTTCCGGTTCAATGGGATTGCCGGGAACTGCCACTTAATAACCCCAACTTGGGTTCAGTTAGTTGTTGGAGTGAAACAAGACTTAACAAACACGAGTATATTGAGTAACAACGATTACAAACGTCACTGATGGACCGATGGTTATTTACAAAAGCTTCAACTGTTGTGACACGCTTGGATTGGCCACGCGAAAATAGCGAATTGCTCGTAACCGTAACACAAAACAACCTGGAAACGACTTTACCAGGGAGTTAGACCGAAACGCAAACTAGCACAAAGCATAGCTGAACTTGCTTCCTCGAGGCTCTGAATCTAACTAACTCTGAATTTACAGCGAGACGAACTCGTCAATTCAAGGAGGGGCAAGCTCAAACACTATTGGCTGAGGCGATCCTGCGTAGCCAATCGGAGCATCGCACGTTATTTAGGAAAAATGCTTATTCTAAGAAACCTTAATGCTAAGCTCTCTCAATGAGGCAATTGAACGAAATCCATAAACCCATGATTCCCAAATATGCTAAGTCGGCTTAAGTTCTAGTAGAAAATGTATCCATCCGCTTTAAAGCCATTAAGGGAAGCTTACAAATTCCTTTCCAACATTAACAGAGGCAAACAAATACGGCAAGATGCAAATTTGGCTTTACCACGACCTTTGAATGAGATAAAACAGTTATGACTTGAATTACGTGATTAATTATAATCAAAAAGGTTTTGATGCACGCATCTGTGTGAATCAAACATGCCGCCCCCGAAGTGCCGACTATGGCACGACGTGATTAAATCCCAAAATTAAACTGAAATCTAACACTACAAAATAATCAAATGCATAACAAGAACTAATGACAGATGATAATCCAAGAGTCTTACAGATAACTTACAACTAGCATGAATACAAGCAAAGAAACAACTAAACCTAGCAAAATGTTCAATTAGCGAAAACTACCAACTAAGAGCAAAGTCAATGTTTATTGCCCTTGATCGCAATGATCGTCTTTGGGTAGGATGTACACTTTACGCACCGAGCGTTTCAGGAGATTCCCTCGGGAATCGCGCACTTGCACCACACGCACAACACCATCCGCTCCTGGATATGTGGCCGAAATGATTGCCAGTGGCCAACGGTAGCTTGGAGATGCCTCGTCGTGGACGAGTACCACGTCGCCCACCTGGGGGGCTAGAGACGTGCTGGAGGACTTCCACTTAGGCCGGCGCTGCAGGAGGTGGAGGTAGTCCCGGGACCAGCGATCCCAAAACTGCTGGGACCGCCGCTGGACCAGCCCATAGCGGCTGAGACGATTTTCCGGTATGCCCTGGAGTTGGGCTTCCGGAAACGAAGTCAGCTTCCGACCGATCAAGAAGTGGGCAGGAGTAAGGACTTCGGGGAATGAGGCGTCGGTAGGGAGAACACAGAGTGGACGGGAATTTAGTATCGCCTCCACTTGAGTCAGCATGGTGTAATACTCAACGAAAGTTAACTTTGCATTGCAAGATATTCGCCTTAAATAATATTTCAATGACTTTACCCCCGCTTCCCAAATGCCGCCAAAGTGCGGAGAGCGTGCCGGAATAAAATTCCACTTAATGTTATGTTTCGACAATTCTTCCCTTATGCATTGCTCACTAGAGCCTGACAGGATATTTTTTAATTCCGATAGCTGATTTCTGGCACCGGTGAAACAGGTAGCATTGTCAGAAAATATGTTGGAGGGTAAACCGCGTCTGGAGATGAATCTCCTCAATGATGCGATGAAAGCCTCCGTCGTGAGGTCTTCCACGAGTTCAAGATGAATAGCCTTCGTGGCTAAACACACAAATAGGGCTACGTAAGCCTTTACTTCTTTCGCGCCTCGCCCGGATTTGTTTTTTATAAACACGGGACCCGCGTAATCTATCCCGCAATTACTGAAAGGGGGAGAGGGTGTGACACGAGCTTCGGGTAGTGATCCCATCAAGTGTTCATTCATCTTAGGCTTGGCCCGGAAGCATATCACGCAATTGTGTATTACTTTACGTATTAGGTCTTTGGCTCTCACGATCCAAAACTTATCCCGCAATGAGGCCAGTAACACCGAGTGTCCACAATGCAAGAGCCGCAAATGCTCTTGCTTCACGATTAGCAACGACAAAGGGTGACTAGTTGGTAACAAAAGGGGATGTTTCTGATCAAAGCTTAGATTGGAGTTTTCTAGACGGCCGCCCACGCGCAGTAGGCCCTGATCGTCCAGAAATGGGTTTAGAGAAAGCAGCGCACTATTTTTCGGCAATGGCGCTTTTTTAGACAAAACTGCTATTTCTCCGGAAAAGACTTCCGCCTGGGCAATTTTGATCAGGCGGCGAGTCGCGTCCTCCAATTCGTCAATGGCTGGAGGTCCCGACCAGCGCGTTTCGGTGTTTCTGTTTCTCGCGAGACGCAGGCAGTACGCGACTACGCGCTGTAATTTTGTAAAACTGGAATAGCGCCTGAAAAGTTCAAATTCTGGGACGCGATGGTGAAGAGTGGCCACTACTGGGCGCGACTCTTGGGCTGCTAGCTCACCCGAATCAATTTTAACGGGCTGGGGTTTTAAGTCCGCCTGTGACAAAAATTCTGGCCCGTGCCACCACAAGCGTGAGTTGAGTAACTCCTGGGGTAACATTCCCCTGCTAATTATATCGGACGGGTTGCAATTTGTACGCACGTGAAACCATTCTTCCCTATTGCTTAGTTCGTGAATCTCGGACACCCGGTTCGCGACGAACGTCTTCCAATTACTCGCATCCTTATTTATCCAGTGCAGAGTTATGGTGGAGTCCGACCAATAGTACACGCGGTCAAATTTAAATGCGGAGGAATCGAGTATAGTTTTAATCAAACGAGCCAACAGTAAGGCTGCGCAAAGCTCCAAACGAGGCAAGGATATTGTTTTTAATGGAGCGACCCTTGACTTAGCACAAAGCAAATTGGTGGTGACATTACCGCGCGCGTCAACGCAACGTATATACACGGCGCACCCGTAGGCTACAGAACTCGCGTCCGCAAATCCGTGGAGATCTATCGAATTTATGTCATCGCAAATTACCCGTCTCGGAATTGCCAACGAGCCCAAAGAGCGTAATGAAGAATGGAGTTCGTCGTATCTGGAGCGCATCTCCATGGGCACCGTTTCGTCCCATGACAACTTCAACTGCCAAAGCCGTTGCACGAGAAGTTTCAAAGTTAGAACGCTTGGACCAAGTAGTCCCAAGGGATCGAATATTTGAGCCATACTAGAGAGTATAGCCCGCTTGGTAACTGATTTGCAACAGCTAGGGTTTACTCTGTAACTTAGCACGTCCCGCCGAGTATCCCAAAAAATGCCGAGAGTTTTCTCCGTGGCGTCTTCCGTCAAAGAAATGGGCTCCATGCTGCCGCGATCTACACCAATGGCGCTAGCTACTTCACTGTCGTTGGATGCCCACTTTCGCAATTCAAACCCGTACCCCGACAAAGCGCTACTAATTTCGAATTGCGTTTTTATGGCTTCCGCCCTATTTTCAAAACCAGTCAGTAGGTCATCTACATAAAAATCCCGGCTAATTCTTAATGAGGCCTCTGGAAGCGATGCTTCGATTTCCTGGGCGATTTGTATCAAGCACCTAGTTGCTAGGTACGAGGCTGATTTAGTACCGTAGGTGACCGTTAATAATTTGAAGCATTTTACCGCTGAGGTTTTGTCGTCACGCCATAAAATTAATTGGTATTGCGTCTGCGAGGGGTCCACGAGAATTTGCCTATACATTTTGGCGCAATCTGCTTTCAGCACGTACTTGAATTGCCTAAAGCGACAAAGAATTGCAAACAACGACTGCTGGACCACTGGGCCCTTATGTTGAAGGTCGTTAAGCGATACTCCGGAGGAGGACGCACAACTGCCGTCAAAAACAACGCGATGTTTGGTCGTTGAACTGTCCTCCTTTATGACTGGCAAATGTGGTAAATAAAACCTAGGATGAGGAAGGCTCGCTTCGTCGTCCACCTTGCTCAAGTGACCAAGCGACTCGTATTCTTTGAGAAATGCGGAATACGCGGTTTTCAACTCGGGATTTTTTGACAATTTGTTTTCTAATGAATAGAAACGCTTTAACGCTATACCGCGCGAGTCTCCCAGCGATGGAGCATCTTTCCTGAAAGGTATGCTCACGATGAACCTACGCGGCTCCGACGACGCCCGTTTCGTAGTCGATTGAAAATGGTCTTCGCAAAATTTGTCATCAGCAGAGAGTCGGCCTGATGAACCGTAAGCCCCCTCGATTTCCCAAAATCTCTGAATGCCGTGCTCGATGCCGGCTACACTTAAATGAACTCTATTTGAAAGCATGAGCGCTCGATTTTCGATGTTCATGTTTCCGCCTAAAACCCAACCAAAAAGAGTTTTTGTTAAGAATGGCTTCTCTGGGCCCAATTTCACCTGTCCCTGACAGAGCACTTGCCAAAAGACATTCGCGCCTAATAAAAGATCAATCTTTCCCGGTGTATTACAATCTGAATCGGCTAGCACAATGTTTGGTGGGATCTTCAAATCCCTCAACGAGAAAGAAAGGGCCGGCAGAGGGTCCGTAATTTTGTCTAACACAATACAGCTCAAAATGTCCTCGTATTTCCCGTTACGGGAGCGGATTCGAACGTTTGCTCTGAATTCAGCGTTCAGAGCCCTGGCACCAACACCCGACAGTGAGGTGATATTACCTCGTTTCTCAATTTTCAAATTTTGACACAAGTCGGCGCTAACTAAGTTAAGTTGGGATCCGGGGTCCAAAAGAGCTTTTGCCCGGGAAAATGACCCGGAGGATCCTTCTACGAATACGCTAACCGTGGACAATAAAACTTGCGCTGGCGCCGCGATTGCAGGACGGCTACAAGCTGCTGAAACGGATGCGACGGGTGCCTCGCTCGGGGAGACGGCCCCGACCTCCCGTGCGTCACTGCTGGATTCTGGCGGTCCAGGACGCGGCGACGAAGTATTTTCGTGCGCGTCGCGCTTTGGACGCAAACACAGTAAAGTATGGTGCTTTTTTCTGCATACGCGGCATCTCGACGATGTGCATTTTACCACGAAATGTCCGGGCTTGAGACAATTGTTGCATAATTTCAAACGACGCGCCTCTTCGATACGAGCGTTTACCGACAATTTTGAGAATGATTCGCAAGCGCTAATCGAATGATTACTATTTTTGCAAAAATCACAAGAGTGATTACCTTGCTCTCTGGCTACATGAGCGCGTGCATGACTTTTTTGCTCGGATCCCTGATTTCCCAAACTCGAACCTATTTTCGCAGCTTCCAGCGAACCTAATAAGTGACTTTTGCTCTCTAAAAAATCTAACAACTCTCGCAAAGTAGGAAATTGTCCGGCATGTTTGCATAATTCCCAGTCAGTCTGCATTGCTGAGCTGAGCTTCGAAACTATGATATGTATTAGTATGGTGTCGACTGTGGGTTCCCCGTACGCCTTTAAAATTTCCAAAATTCTAACTACACTATCGAGCAGCCTTTGAACAGACGAATGTGAATCCTTTTTTACGTTCTCTAAACTGAATAACGCATTTATGTTTGATTTTACGATCAGTTTCTTATTTTCAAATCGCTTGACTAGAATGTCCCAAGCAATGGTATAGTTATCGTTGGTAACTTTTAACGACGAGATTGAACTAGCAGCTTCTGCCTTAAGGGAAGAAATCAAATAGTAAAATTTCTGAACGTTGGTCAAATTAACGTTGTTATGAATAAGCGACGTAAAGGAGTCATGAAATTGAACCCAATTCTCGAATTTCCCCGAAAAGGAAGGCAAATCTAAGGGTGGTAATCTTAATCCAGCGAGCTCTCCTGAAGGGCCACTTTGCGAAGAATTTTGACCTACATTCGGTTTTATACCCGAACTGATCTTATTTTTTGATAAGAATTCCTTTACTGCGCTACTAATCTCGCTAAAATGAGTCATAAAAGAGTCAAATTCATTGAAAAGTTCATCAAAGTTTTCAGCGTCGGCCTCCATTAGGCCCTCCATTGACTTCTTATACTCATCCAACCAATTTTGGAAACAACTAAACTCTTCTGACAAGTTGCCGACCTCGTGAGCCTTCACGGGGCTGGACGAAGAAATTCTATGAAATAGAGTTTTGAAACGATCTACTTGGGCTTTTATGAATTTGCAACGAGTGGTTAAAGTGCGAGTTTCCGACATGACCGCTGATGTCGAACGAGTTTCCACCATGACTGACACAAGCAAAAAACAGCACTAAACGAAGGTGTAATGGAAAAGGACTTACTTTTGATTTGAGAACGTAGTAACTTCTTGACGAACAGAAAACCAACCCGCTGCCGATCGCTGCCGCTTGACGTGGGACCTGGACTCGGTGTAAGCTCTCGATGGTTGAATTTCCTGGTGTTGGCGAAGCTTCTTGACGCTCTCCGACGAAACGATGTTGGAGCAATTGCATCCACCAGCTACTGGAAACTTGTACACTCGCGTTTTTTAGCTTCTTCCACATCCGGCTCGAAGGACCAATGTTTTTTGTACGATTAACTTGATAAGAGGCTTCCACGAATGGGGCCCCCAATTAATCCACTGCGAGTTCCGGTTCAATGGGATTGCCGGGAACTGCCACTTAATAACCCTAACTTGGGTTCAGTTAGTTGTTGGAGTGAAACAAGACTTAACAAACACGAGTATATTGAGTAACAACGATTACAAACGTCACTGATGGACCGATGGTTTTTTACAAAAGCTTCAACTGTTGTGACACGCTTGGATTGGCCACGCGAAAATAGCGAATTGCGCGTAACCGTAACACAAAACAACCTGGAAACGACTTTACCAGGGAGTTAGACCGAAACGCAAACTAGCACAAAGCATAGCTGAACTTGCCTCCTCGAGGCTCTGAATCTAACTAACTCTGAATTTACAGCGAGACGAACTCGCCAATTCAAGGAGGGGCAAGCTCAAACACTATTGGCTGAGGCGATCCTGCGTAGCCAATCGGAGCATCGCACGTTATTTAGGAAAAATGCTTATTCTAAGAAACCTTAATGCTAAGCTCTCTCAATGAGGCAATTGAACGAAATCCATAAACCCATGATTCCCAAATATGCTAAGTCGGCTTAAGTTCTAGTAGAAAATGTATCCATCCGCTTTAAAGCCATTAAGGGAAGCTTACAAATTCCTTTCCAACAACTAACTGAACCCAAGTTAGGGTTATTAAGTGGCAGTTCCCGGCAATCCCATTGAACCGGAACTCGCAGTGGATTAATTGGGGGCCCCATTCGTGGAAGCCTCTTATCAAGTTAATCGTACAAAAAACATTGGTCCTTCGAGCCGGATCAATGTTTTTTGTACGATTAACTTGATAAGAGGCTTCCACGAATGGGGCCCCCAATTAATCCACTGCGAGTTCCGGTTCAATGGGATTGCCGGGAACTGCCACTTAATAACCCTAACTTGGGTTCAGTTAGTTGTTGGAGTGAAACAAGACTTAACAAACACGAGTATATTGAGTAACAACGATTACAAACGTCACTGATGGACCGATGGTTTTTTACAAAAGCTTCAACTGTTGTGACACGCTTGGATTGGCCACGGGAAAATAGCGAATTGCGCGTAACCGTAACACAAAACAACCTGGAAACGACTTTACCAGGGAGTTAGACCGAAACGCAAACTAGCACAAAGCATAGCTGAACTTGCTTCCTCGAGGCTCTGAATCTAACTAACTCTGAATTTACAGCGAGACGAACTCGCCAATTCAAGGAGGGGCAAGCTCAAACACTATTGGCTGAGGCGATCCTGCGTAGCCAATCGGAGCATCGCACGTTATTTAGGAAAAATGCTTATTCTAAGAAACCTTAATGCTAAGCTCTCTCAATGAGGCAATTGAACGAAATCCATAAACCCATGATTCCCAAATATGCTAAGTCGGCTTAAGTTCTAGTAGAAAATGTATCCATCCGCTTTAAAGCCATTAAGGGAAGCTTACAAATTCCTTTCCAACATTAACAGAGGCAAACAAATACGGCAAGATGCAAATTTGGCTTTACCACGACCTTTGAATGAGATAAAACAGTTATGACTTGAATTACGTGATTAATTATAATCAAAAAGGTTTTGATGCACGCATCTGTGTGAATCAAACATCATGGCTCAGCTTGTCAAACGCCTTTGCCAAATCAATGAAGACAGCTACAGATGGTTTTCCTTTATCTAGAGAATTGTAGATATCTTTTGTTAGTCTTCCAATTGGGTCTTCTGTAGATTTGCCTTCCATAAAACCGTATTGAAAGTTGGCTAGCATTCTATTCTTGTTTATAAAGTTGATCATCCTAGTTTTCAAGCACTTTTCAAATATTTTTGCTAGGTTGAAAATAAGTGCAATGGCCTGTAGTTACCTACTATAGTTTCATCTCCTGACTTGAAAATTGGAACAATTACAGATTTTTTAAAGTGATGTTGACAGACACCACTGTTAAAACTTTTGTTAATTAATTGTGTGAGGGGTTTAGCTATGTACTCCACCAGTTCCTTTAATACTTTTGGCGGGAGATTATCAGGTCCTACAGATTTGTTTATGTTCAGTGACATTATGTTGTTTTTGACTTCATTTTCTTCAGCTTCTATTAGGTACATTGATTGCTTTATTTCTCTTTTTTTCGGACTTTCTTCTTTATTTTTGATAATCTTTGTAGCTAATTGTTTACCGACATTTGCAAAGAATTTATTCAATTTGTTGGCGATCTCTTGTGGGCTGCTTAGAAAGGTGTTGTTATCTTCCTGTATTTTTTCAATTTTTGTTTCTTTATGTTTGTCCTTTTTATTGATAATTGAAGTCACGGTCTCTCATAATTTTTTTGAGTTGCATTCCTCATTTATTAGCTTACTGTAGTAGCGGTTCTTGGTTTTAGTTATTAATTTATTTAGGTAGTTCCTGTAGATTCAAAACCTGGTAAGTAATTCTATATTGTTTGGATTTTTTATTGTTTTATTGTATAGTGTGTCCCGTGTGTTTATGGATTCTATAAGTCCGTTCGTTATCCATGATTGTTTTGTTCTCTGTAGTCGGTTGTTTTAGTAGAATTTACATGTTGTTGCAGTATTCCTACAAATTCGTTCATGCTTTGATTAATATTGGTCGACTTGTATACGTTTTCCCACTTTTCTTGAGACACTGTTCTTTTTAGTTTTTCGTAATCTATTTTTGTAACGTATGTTTTTATGTTTTATTGTTTTGGTTTTGTTTCATTGTGAACTATGTTGAGTATTGTGCAATAGTGGTCTGTTAAAATTGTTTTTACTACAATTGGCTTGATTTTGTCTTTGATATGTTGAGTTTTTATGACGATGTGATCTAGGCATGTTTTGCTGGCGTTCTGGACTCTTGTAGGTTTATTGATAGCTGATATAAAACCAAATTCATGTAGGATGTTAAGATAACGTTCTGATGTCGCATCTGTATGTAGGATGTCAATGTTGATGTCACCTATTAAAATGTGTTCAGATTCTCCACTATGCTCTCGTAAGTAATTGTGAAGATTTTCTAGAAAAATATCGATGTTCTCTGAAGGGGGTCTGTACAAGGCTGTGATTACACTTGTTCTCTTTCCTTTTTTGGTTATAGTAGCTTGAATTGCATTTATATTGTTCAATTGTATAATACTGTATTCAAATTTATGATTATTTTTTATATACATTATTGTTCCATCATTTTGATTTGCTGTTCCATTATTATATATCATCTGATAACCGGGCATGTTGAAAAAATCGGTGTTATGAGTTTTCCACGTTTCCGTACAAATTATAACATCAAAAATGTGATTATAAAATGCTAATAAAGTTTGAAGTTCATCAAAATGTTTATCTATACTTCGTATATTAAAGTGTATAATTAATAAATCGCTATTTCTGCTTTGTAGATTTTGATTACCTGTTTTGTTAGTATTATATTCTGGGGTATGTAAATTCATTCTTTTAAAGTTTCTTACGAACTGAGACATGGATCTAATAGTTTGTTTTTCATAAAATTTTAGTGTTGGACAGATTTTATCAAAAACTGTGTGTTCCGTACCATAATTAAGTGAATATTTTCCATTTGCATGTTTACAGTTTATGCATTGGGGTTTTTGCTTACTGGTACAATCTTTGCTGCCATGGTCACCTGCACAATGTGGGCAAGATAATGTGTTCCTGCATTTGTTTTTGCTGTGGTTATATCCATTACAATTTGCGCATCTGTTCACATTGAGGTCTTCATACACTGGACACCTTTGCCATTCTATATACACCTTTTTATATTGCATAATTTTCCTATAAACAATTGGGGTTACTTCAGCGTAAGCTGTGTACGTACCTTTTCTTGCTAAGTGCTGTATATGTTATATATTAAAATCATTTTTCTATATTCCTAAAAATTTGTTTTGATTTACTATTATTTGTTCAAATTCATTTTTCTCATAAGGAGTTCCTATTCCCATTATTTTATTCTTGGATTTCTTAGGATGGGTGTTTTTACTTCATAATTTTCACTCATTTTATTTGTTATTTCCATTTTTAACTTTAATAGATCCTCTCCTTGATCGCATTTGACAATTAAACCTCCATCCTTTGTGCTTTTCACGTTTTTTATGCCTATTTTAAGGTCCGTTATTTTAATGTTTCCGCACATATATTCTTTGATTAAATTTGGGTTTTGTGTTGTTTTTGGTTTAATTACTATACTGGGTGTGTTTTTTGGTACTTTTGTGTTTACTTTTTTCAGTACGTGTGCATAATTTGTCTTTGAGTCTTTATAATTTTCGTAAGCTTGTATTTGTTTTTCTAGGTTATGTACTTTTTCTGTAAGTAACTTATTTTTGTCTTCCATTTCTTGCATCAGTTTTTTTAATAGTTAATTTTCAGTTATATAGTCTTTTGTTGTTTGTATCTCTGAGGAAAGTAAGTTTTCTTGTTTATTTCCACAGCAGATAATTTCTCCTCCAGCAGGTTTCTCAATTTTTACTTCCTTTTACTACTATAAAGGAAGTATTGGATTCACCCCAAAAATTCGAAATTGAGTTTTCAACAGATCTTCACGTTTTAGAGTCCCCTGATCCCAAAAAACATATTTTTTTTCATTGGTCTGTCTGTCTGTCTGTCTGTGTGTCTGTCTGTGTGTCTGTCTGTGTGTCTGTGAACAGAATATCTCAAAAATGAAAAGAGGTATGGCATTGAAACTTCATATATAAGTTTTGTGTACTATGTAGATGAGACAGCAAGCTTTTGAAGAAAATCGCATAACCGGAAGTAGGTGTTTACTCTTGTGATTTTTCAGTTTTTTTCGATTTTTTCAAAAACGGCTCTAACGATTTTTTTTTAATTTTACATTTTTCTTACATTTTTAATGTGTATTGATGTGAGATAGGTGATTTTCCAGTTGAATGCTTCTAAAGTGGGTTTCTTTTGTTTTTTTTCTATTTTTTTTATTAACTCCTATTTTAAATAAAACACCCGGTATATTATTACATTTTTGAATTCACCTTAAAATTCTAGAGAAAATTTGTCTCTTCAACTAACACTCGATTTTGTACCGTTTTTGTAGAATTTGTAATTTTTGAAAATTTTTAACAAATGGTTAAAAATTAAAAATGAAATTTTTGACTAATTATAAGATCACTGTAAAAGGAAGTTGTGTGAGTGTATCACACCAGATTTTTTTAATTCTACTTAGTAGCACAGCTGTTGTGATACACTGCTCCACATTTCCTACACTTCACTTTAGATTTTCCTACATTTATTTTACACGAAAAACACTTTTTCTTGCTTTTTTCACTGTTAAATCACAATTTTCCAGGGAGCTCTCTTCCCCATCTGATGATTCGGCCATCTTACAATAAATATTTCCGTTGAATAAAGTAGTTACTACTGGAGACATCACACCATTACAACAGCTCCTACCATACCCAATTGTTTTATGAAAAATATATTAATTACTGTAAACTGCTGTAAAAAACTCATGTTGAACAAATTTGGACAAATATAAAGAAATAGATAATTAAGCTACGTGTAGAAATCTTATACTACTGTCCTTTTCAGCGATAGAATAATTTTCTTCAGATTAAATTTTCTCATTGAGACACCCTTTATATAAATATATGTACTAATGCTCTAATCTTCATCATTAACTGTTATTGTTAAAACTGTTTTAGTAATCAATATTTAGCTTTCTTATGTCTTAAATAAATGTTGCTGTAAGTAGGTTTATGCATAGTATTTATTTTCTATATTCACTGCATGCACATTTCAATTAAGCAAGCAATTAATTAGATTAAGATACAATTGTAGTCACAAAAAATGTATTAAGTGCTACCAATCATTAACCATTTTCATAGCCATGGTTGAGTAAGTAGAATTGCACTTGTCCCACATCTAATTATTAGTCTTTGGTTTCACAGTGCGGTTGTTGAAGCGAATGGTGACATTTTGAACTCGCATATTGGGGGTGATGAATTGCTCCAAGGTGCTGACTCCATCACGTGGCATCCTGTCAAAGGGATAGCCCATGGAGCGGCGGTCAGGGTAAAGCTTATCCTTGAGACCACAATAGCTGGCGGCATCATTGCACACACCAGTCGTGTCTTGATTGACCTAAGCAGCGGAAAGAGTTATTAGCAATTCTTTCGAACGTAAAGACCATAACTTACGCGATCATCGGCATAGTTGGAAATCATAACGAAGAGATGGCAAGATAATCCTTCGGGGCTGCCCTTGGGGATGAGCATGTGCTGTGGCCAGCCACAGCCGCAGAAGTTGAATTGCGCCAAATCATCTCCTCCACCAGGCCTGTCAAACTCCAAGTTGCGGAAAGTTCGTTCGAATGGAATTGTTACTGACGACTGGTTGGAACGGCGGGTGATTGTATTTTGTCCGGGTCTCACTAAGCATAGAGACGTTTAAAGGTTGTTAATGAATTCCTGGAAGCGCTTACAGTTAACAACAAACTTATCCAGTTCCACAAACAGGCCCTTCTGGTCGCTGAACAACCACGGGTTGCCTCTTTCATCTTGAGCAGGAGCAATAAAAATTCTGCAAGTTCCTTTCCTCTGTGTACCTCCGTTATTTACATTGATGTTGTAAGTGAATGGTTGATGTTGCAAGTGAGTGAATCTAACAAATACAGAGCCACGGGTTTGGAAATCCAGCCCTCGGGATAAGTCGACGTCAGATTGTTGCCAGAAGGTGTTCAGTACATTGGGCTGAGCACTTTGAGCCTGGACCTGCACTGATTCCACAGTAACTCCATCATAACCCAACTAAAGTGAATAATTAAAACTGGGAGATTTTTGTAATAATCTAATAATCTTACTTGACCAACAGTGTAGCGAGGAAGAGTAGCCTTGTGTTCCTGGAACATGTCATCAATGTAGCTGTGCCAGCGGTAAAAAACAGGATCACGCATTGCTGTAGTTGGGTCTCCCATAACACCGAAAGATTCCTACAAGAATTTTTCCTAATACTCAGCAAGTAACTTTTTTTATATAGTTACCAAGAGGCGATGATCTGGGTCGTGACTGTAGGAAATGAAAACGTGTCCCAAATTATGAAGATCTCCATAGAATGTTCTATTTGGGGATAAAATACTGGATTCAATCATATTCCCAAGAACATCGATGCCTTCATTTTCAGTAAGCGTAATTTCTTTGCCTTGTTCCTATAAAGCCAGAAGTTAACACTCGAGGGCAATTTTTAAAATAAGAACAAATTACATCTTTTACAATACCGGAATGGATGGCAGCGAAAATCCGGTCCCTCCAGCGTTCGAGTTGGTCAATATCAGCTCTGATCTGCTCCTGCTCTCGGTTTATGTTGTGAATTTTTTGATTAGCGACACGTGCAGGGGTGGATCGGCTAGCTACCAAGCTGTCCAGTTTGGGGAAATAGGCTTCCTTAATGGGTTTACGCCAGTCAATGAAACGCTCGACTCGCCTTAACCTGTTGCTCAGGCGCTCTATGTTGTAGCGGGCGACGATTTGCTGATGCATGTAGTAAAACAGTTCACCACGTCTGTTCTTCGCAACGATTTCTCGGGCTGCATCGAAGGGATAAACCAAATGCCAGTGCCAATGGTGAAGATTGACGCCGATATCTTCACGGAAGTAAGCTAAGCGATGCTCTTCCTCCAGATTGGATGCAGTGAAGTCAATGGGAATTTCAATGGGCATCTGGAAAAAGACGTTAGAGATTGGATAAGTTTTAATTAAAATGTTTCAGCAAAATACCCTAGAGCCAGTTGGTACAAACGTGGCTTCTTCACGAACTCTTCTAAACACCTTGCTGTCTAAGTATTTATCCGGGAATGACTGGATAAATGAAGGAACGTCCAGGTCTTGGGTGTCAGGCCTATGAAGTAGGGCAACAGATAGGGCGTAGTTGAACATGTAAGGGTTGACGCGGTCACGAGCATAAACAGCCATCGATTGAAGGTCATCTACGTTGCGCATTGCTGAAAATATCAGAAATTATTTCAAGTTATCTTCATTTACAGACGTGTTTACCCACAAAAATATTAATTAGGCGCCCTGAGAGCCTGCGGTGCTTGGGAATGAAGAGCGAGAAGTTATCATGGCGCCCCAGGTCCAAAACTTCGCCCAGCTCTGGCAGTGAGATCTTCTTCACGGGAATCCTTTCACCTCCTTCTTCGCCAAAGCGGCTGAAAAGTTGCACGCCAATTGATTTGTACCGGTCGGCCTGTAAGGTGAAGCGAGTTTATGTTGAAAATGCCTTTTTGCAAGTACTAAAATCTTACCAAGTACTCGTTGTCTATGTCGAATACAGCTTGTTTGTTGCCCTTGCCAACAAAAACAGGTTCAAGGGGGCGTTCGTACAGAAGCAGCAGGTTCTTCTTGTCAGCAGCCATTTTGTGCAGTTTGTTATGCGAGTATAACTGAAAACTCTAGCTGGCTCGTCCAAACACAAGGTGGAAGGATTCCTCGATGTGCAAATGATGAATGTGAAGAGCATCTTGCTTTCTATTTCGAATAAATTTAGTAAACTTTTTCACCAGACCAATAGTATCGCAGCATTCAGCCACATGGGGACAGCTATTTGTGTAATTTTAATTTTGTTTGTGTGTTTTAAATGAAGGATGTGGTTTCTTATCAGACCACTTCATACTATTTTGAGCAGTCTTACAAAATCAATGTTTTTCATTGAAATTATATAAAACTGAATTCAATTAATAATGTATAGCTTTATTTTTTAGCTAATTCTGTACTCAATAATTATACCTATCTTATGATTAGAAAATCCTGGGTAATCAATCTTTGTAGTAAGTATAAGAAATATTGCATCAGTTTTAATATAAAATAAAAATGTTAGAAATTCTTCTAATTTAAGCAAACTTATTGCTTATTTTACCAAAACAAATACATTTTTTCTATTGGAAAACACTACCTATCTCTAATAAAATAAAATTGAGGAATGTTAATATTTAAAAGTGATTTAGGTATGATAATAATTATTTCTACTAACATTTCAGACTAATTACTGCTTTATGTTGAAATTTAATTTTCAGTAAGTACCTAGTATATATTTTTTTAAATGTACAAGTGCAGTGTGAATCGATTTTACTCTTCATAAAAATGTTTGAGATGTTAGATGTTGTGCTTGCTCCTTACCCAAAATTATAAGTCGTATTTTTCATTTAAATTCAAATTTAAAAATTGGCTAGTAAAGACTACAACATTTCAGGTTAAAAAGAGTTAAATTTTCTCTTTTTATTTAGCCATAAACAGATGCAGTTGGGCAACTGTTATGTGATTGTCTGTTTTTACAAAAAATAGAAACAGTTTAAATTTATTATTTATTTCTGTTTGAAATGCTGCAGGTAGTTTAGAATATGAGTTTGCTGCATGTTCAAATTGAACAAATTAATTTATGCACCAAATATACACCTTAATGATGTGAAACAATAATAAGCAACCGAGTCCGAAAAGAAACTAAGGTTTAGAAAATAAATTGCTTATGCAGGCTAATATGTGATGGATGACTACATGGTTTGCACTCTACAGCTCAGGGCTTGAAATGGAAAATTGGGTGGTGGTCCACTGCCGATCTGTTTTTGCAAAAAACCGCATTGATAAGCTTCAACAATATTCTCCGTACACTTTTCAAGCCTTCTTCTGATGCAGGTGGATAGAATTTTGTACATTACATTCAGCAGCCCTATTCCTCTATAATTCTCGCACATGCTCTTATCCCCTTTCTTGTATATCGGGCATATTAGGACTTCCCTCCAAAACTGGCATTTCCTCCTTGCTCCATACTTCTTGTATCAGTTGATATATCTTATTTTGCAGATCTTTTCCACCATACTTTATTAATTCTGCTTGTATAGCATCCTGCCCTGCTCACCTATTGTCTTTTAAATTCTCTGATTTCTTTAAGAGCTGGTGCTTCTTCATGCTCCTTGTTGTTGCTTCTTTTATTTGCTCTTTTGTTCTTCTCGTATCCCCCATAGTTTCATTATTTAACAGTTTATCGAAGTGCTGTGCCCATCTTTCTACTACCTTTTCTTGATCTCCTATCAGTTCCCCTTCCTTGCTTTTACAAAATATGGTTCCTGCTTGGTACCCTCTTTTTATCTTTCTAACCCCTTGGTAAAAATTTCTAATTTTTTTAATTACCTATTTCTCTTCTATATCGTTCAGTCTCTGCAGCTCAAATATTCTCTTTTTTCCCTGCATACTCTTTTACATATTCTTCTTTGCTCTTGGTATCGGCTCTTGCTCTCTTCGGTATTCCTTATTAACATCTGCTTTCTTTTTTCTTCTCTCTTTTTAACTTTGGCTTTGCAATCATCATCAAACCACTGATATCCCTTAGATCTTCTAACCTTCCCCTCACTCTTCACAGCATTTTGAATCACCTCTTTAATTTCTCTTGATTTTTCTTCAACATTCTTGTACAGAGTTTCCTCTTGCAATTTTTCTGTCAGTTTTCTTTCGTACGTTTCTTGCTCATCTATGTTAATAAGCTATATAAACAACTAAAGAAAAAGAAAGAGTACAATATGGTGAATATAAAAGATAAAGACGGAAAAATAATTACAGAAGAAAATGAAATATTGAAGAGATGGAGACAACATTTTGAGGAACTAACAGAGAACAGTGCAAAAACAAAGGAGGCAACCATAGTAGCAACAAGCAAGAAATGGAAGAAATCAGCCAGAAAGAAGTGATAGAAGCAATAAAAAAGATAAAAATAGGCAAAGCCCCAGGCAAAGATAACATAACACCTAAAATGATGAAATATTTAGGAGGAGAGGGAATTAAGAAAATAACAGAAATTTTTAACGAAATAGCCAAAATGAGAATGACACCAAATGACTGGAATATAGGTATAATACTACCGATCTACAAGAATGGCGACAAGCGAAACTGCAATAACTATAGAGGGATAAAGGTATGATTCCGATGGTGACGGCAGACTGCAGACTGCAGCGGCAGACCACCAGCGACAGTACTGGTTTGACTATTTTATATGAAATACATTCTGAACATAGCGTCTTTGTCGCTTGCCGTCGCACCTAGCCGCCACTGCAGACCGCAGTACCGATCCAGAACCAGTTCTGACGCTGACCGCAGAGCGACAATACATGTTTTTAATCGTTCAAAAAATAAAACTGAGTTTTTCAAAAGCAGAGGATGACAAATTAATAAACATTTTAGCAAAACATCCAGTTATTTATGACGCAGGACACGCTACTTATAGGAATAATCTAGTAAAAGAAAATTTTTGGAAAAGCATAGGATTTTATTGATAAATAATTTTGTCTAATGATACAAACTGATGTATAGGTGCTAATTTTTACATTTATATCATTTCATTTATATTAGTACCTACATTTTGTGGATATAGTTATTCAATTCTTCACGTTCCGCAGTCAATAGCAGCGTCTTGCCACGAAACTGCAAGACCAACTTGTCGCCGTGAGCAACATTGATCAGACCACAGATGGCAACGGCACTGCGGTCTGCGGCTGGAGCCTGCAGTTGCAATCGGTTGCTGCGGTCACCATCGGAATCATACCTTAACTCTATCAAGCATTCCATGCAAAATAATGGCAAGAATAATAGAGAAAAGAATAAGGGACAAGATCGAAAACATGTTAGAAGACACAAAATGTGGATTTAGAGGAGGAAGGAGCTCCCAAAACCTATTATTCATGTTAAGACAAGTGAGTGAGAAAATAATAAATAAAAACATGGAAATACATGTATGCTACATTGATTTAGAAAAAAGCGTTGGACAAAATAAGAAGGGACGATACATGGAAAGCTTTAGAAGGAAGAGGGATAGAAAGTGGAATAATAGAGCGATGTATAAGAATAATAAAAATATAGTAACAACAAACAACGAAGAATCAAGGGAGTTCAGAACAGAAATAGGAGTCGAACAAGGATGTGTACTCAGCCCACTACTATTTACAATCGTGATTGACGCAGTAGTGAAAGAAGCAAAGAAAAGGATGAAGAAAGTAAAAATAGGAAACTGGAAAATGGAGGAAATCTACCTGACGGAACTAATGTTTGCAGACAATATGGCCATCTTTGCCGAATCGGAATGTTACGGTACGTTTGGAGCGTCCCCTGTATTAGTAAACATTTGCTAGTTGAATTTTTAGCTTTGAGTATTATTAGGTAGCTTTTTGGTAATTTTGCATGCTTCAGATTAGGTCTGGTTAGCTGTACCCTAGTTTTTAAATATTTTCCTATAATTATTAAGCAGTTTCGTAAGCAACTCCCGTAGTAATTACCCTTATTTTACTAATTAAATTTATTCTGGTTTTATTTTTACAGATATTTAAGCCTGGTGGCTAGGCAACCGTTATTGCAATTATTTTAAACTATTCCTTTTGTTGCTAGAGCAAGGTTATCTCTTGTTGCAGTCATATCTTTCAGGAAATTTTTCTTGGTCCACTTGCCCAAAATGTTGTTATCTGGTGACCTTTTGAAGCTGGTGTCGAATTCTGCTTGCTCTTTCCAAGCAAAACTGCCATGCTAGTTGGTTTTCGCTGCAGCTTCAGTGCTTCGAAAAGCCCTTTTGCTGGGCTCAACCCTTACGAATAGTTTCCATGGGGGATCTAGAAGTACTATTGCTCTGTTTCTGACGTTCGTAATGGTTATATAGTTACTTACCTACGTCCTGTCGCTTTACGGATTTCTGGGACCAACTTTAGCGTGTTCTCTTTGGCTTCATACCAGCGCTAGCCATTTCCTGTGGGGTTTGAACATTTTCTGTTGGGGTTAAGCATTCCCCGTTCGGCTGTAATTTGCTGGAATCCAGTCCGCCGACCTGGGCCCCTGAAACTGTTGAATTGGCTGTGGATTTCGCAACGCCTGAGGGCTACGCTAGGGAATACTTGACTGCATTACACCCACCTGCAGGTCACTTGCAGCCTTCATGGCTTTAACCGCCGTCAGCAGCTGCTGACGTGACCTTCGCTCCCCGGGCGCCTCCAGCTGCGCACGATTACATGGAAACCACCGGAAAGGTAAGATTACAACGTACCTTCCTGCAGGAAAAACGCTAACATAGTTATTACACATTGCGCCTGGTGTATTTTATGATAGAATAGTAGTGCTTTGTATAGGTAGAAATTAGGGCATGCTTGACGGATCGTACCCCTCGAGTAGGGTTGCCAACTTTCGAATATAAAATCAAAGGACAAGCCAGCGCTGCAGGCAATTTTTGTTGGGTTCCACGACAAAAAACCCGTTTTTGGTTTATCAAAAAATGTTTTTGGTGCATTCACCAAAATAATACTAATATGTATAAGATATAAGAAAATTTATTCAATTTTTAATATAATAATATGCATATAAGCAGATATATTATCAAAGTGAGTATTTATTAAATTAAAAGCATCATCTTCTGTCTGTCCTATTTAACAAACACAACAACACAAATTAAAAACTAAAACATTAACCAAAAACCAATCAGTTATTCTAGTCGAGGGCATACTTAAAAAAGGAACTAATCATTTGATTTATAATAACTATTATAATACATAACGCACAAGTATAAGTTATTATCTAAACACAAAACAGATTACAGAACAAAAATAAAAACTATATTCCTGTTTTTTTTGCATTACGAAGTAAAACTGAGTTGCTTTTTATCGCATCAAAAACAATTAAAACAATTATCATTTAAATTCAAAAATATATACAATTCATTTTTTATTAAATCAATTCCACATCTACTCCGCTCTGCACTCAACTTCAAATTTACCACACTGAAAACTCTTTCAGGAAATGCTGATGAGGCAGGAATGCAAAAAATTAAACTATTTCAAATAAATTTCTTAAAAATCAGAGTGGAGTTTTTGGAAAATAAAATACCATGTGTCACTTGAAAAAGAATTCGGGAATTTTTTAATCTGCCCAATGGCATCAAAATTATTTTTTAATGAAACTATTTCATCAAACAATAAGTCCATATTTATTTTTAGTTTTTCTTGCAAATTGAAACTTAATTATTTGAACCAAATCATTAAATGCTGGACATTTATTTTCTTCTAACGATCAACAGGATACAAGAAAGAGCTACTAATTATCATTATCAAACTTAAACATTTATTGAAACGTCTAGGAAATTTAAAAAGTCACTTTTTAAATTTTCTTTGTCCCTTTCGGATAGGTTTTGATTTTTTAGTATTTTGCAAGTTTCATAACCAAAAAATGCTTACTCTTTTCTGTTAAGTAATTGATTTTTAAAATCTGTCATGGGCTAATACGAAATATTTCACATGCCGTTGTTTTGTTATTTTTAATTTCTTTATTGTTCTTCAAAAAGATCAGAAATGTGATGTATAAATAATAAATAAATTTCTATTTTTAAAGGAACTTTAGTAGATTCCGGACAAATATTAAAAATATTTCACAGTTGTTTAGAGCATGCCTGAAGACGTGAAGAATAGAAATATATAAATAAAAGTAATTAATGTAAGCAGGCAAACTGACAAACAATACAACATTTATAAATATGTACTATTTTAATAACCATTTCAGTTAAAGACACAAGCCACAGCGCCTACAGCGCACTATTTTATACTGGTATAATAAGTACTTTCCAGGAGTCTCACTGAAATGGAAATACGAAATAGCATAAAAATAGCACGGCATGCAGTGCCGATCAAACGGATTGGGGAATTCTCTGAATTCGGGGATTCACCGGTATTTTTTAACCGTAAAAGTTTTGGCATTGCCAAATGTTTTTACTCTTTAGAAACGTAGAAATAAAAGGAATAATACATCTAAGCGTTAAATGGGACATGTTTTTATTTTGAATATTAGTTTTGTTAAGGTTTTGATAAATTGTTTGGTTTTAAAGGACATTTACCGTCCTTTGACACCTTATTAAAGGTCAAAGAACTTCATTTTGAAATAAAGAACTGTCCTTTGAAACAAAGGACGGTTGGCAACCCTACCCTCGTGTATTTTTTTTTTTTTTTTTTTGTAAATGTTTTCATATATGAATGTTAGGGCTGCCGCAAAATTCGTGCGGTCACTTCTCGCAGTTTATTGATTAAAGTCAATTAGGCTTACCAAAGTTCTGTCGGCCTCTACTCCGCTGTTTTTCAGTGGGGCCCCCTATAAAATTACAGATTAGATATCATAGGACTCCGAGCTTTGACAGTATCTATCCTATTTGAATGTTGCTTTTCACTTACCTGGTATCATGCGGTAGCTGTGATTAACCGCTTAGCACGTTAAACCATCAGCCCCGGTATATATTTAAATGTAGATTTGTATTTACACTTCTATTTTGCTCGCACGCCGCCATTTGCGGTTCAAAATCTTACAGCGTGAAGATAGCCGCTAGACGTCGGTAGTGGTTGGTGAACCGACCACGGAAGCCGCAGATTCAGATTCAAGTCTCCGCGACGCGGTTATTTATTTTACGCCTATATCAAATTTGTTAAAGAGCAGATACAAGTCTTTGCTACTTTATTCATGAATACTCTGATGCCTTTCTATTAATAGGGACCTCGGCGTAAGCTGTGGCCACGCTAGACGTACGTTGCTTCCGACTGCTAGACATTTTGGAGCGTAGTTTTAACGTCAATTAGAGTTAACAATCAGGGCTAAACGTTAGCCTGAATATACTTCCATTGCTCTGTACCGGCTTAGTATTTGTTGAACCCGCTCTGCGACCTATAGTTGTATAATTAATTATTTCTCTTTTCTCTATGCTTCTGCGGGGCCCGAACATAATTGTTCTTTTCAAAGTGTATGATTTGTCCGTCGTATACCTGCTTAAGCTATCATATATTTATATTTATATTTGTACTTATATATATTTAATCATGCATGCTCCTGATATTGCACTACAGGACCTACCAAAAATTAAAATAAAGCTGTGATATTTTATTGGTCATTGCTTTGATTTCGTTTGTTCTGCTGGGAATTATCTCCACCTTGAGATGGTCTGACGCAAGGATTAAAACAACGTCGAGGACCTGGCGTCCTCTTCTTTTTTTTTTTTCGTTCTCTTTCAGCGTAGCTGGAACCCCGACCCTTCTCGGCGAGTTAGCCCAATTAGGCCGATAGTTACCAGCCGGCAAAATAACAAATAAAACTTTTGCCAACAGGTACGGCCAAAACAATTATCCTTCCTCACAGGAAATAAAACTACAATACAATCTAGATATACTGAACCAGGAACTGCAAAAGATTAATATGGAAATAAACACAGACAAGACAAAAAGTATGATAATATCAAGCGAAGAAAAAATACACAATATACACTTAAATGGACACAAAATAGAACAAGTGACGAGTTTCAAGTACCTGGGATCAATGCTTGCTAAGCATTGCTTTACACCGCAAAGAAAGTTTTAAGCGTTCGTTTACTTATAATATAGCGAAGGTATATAATGCTTTACCACCAAACTTTAAAAGTTTGTCCTTAAACTCTTTCAAAAATAAATTGAAAAAATTGATGAAATCTTAAATAGATCTACCATGTCGCCAGTGTTCTCTATTTAATCATGTAACGTTTTATTTTTCACTCTTTTTAATACTTACCTGTTTGTCATTTGTGTGTGCTTCTCGAGCTTTCCTTGAATCATTAAATTGTTTTTAATTTTCGTTTACGCTGTGCTGCTCAGTTCTTTATTTTTATTTTTACTTAATTTTAATTTTAAATATGATTTTAGTTTTAATGTAGTGGTATGCATCTCTTTCACTTTCGCATTACCTGCGACCACAACATAAAAATGTTGTTATATCCACTACAGTTTTTTTTACGGTGGTGGGGGTAGAGCAGGGGTTTCCTTCTTATAGGAAGCCATCTGATCACCATCGTATTTTCCATTTCTCGTTATATATAACTTATTTAATTTTTGGTATGTATGTATTGATTTCCCGTTTTCTGGTTTGAATTTGTATGTTTATTTATATTATTTTGGAATGGAAAATAAAACCCTATTATTATTATTATTATTATAATCGAACACAATGGAAAGCTATATAAAGAAATAAATGAAAGAATAGGAAAAATAGGAAGAGTATTCAACATAATGAAAACAACATTTCTAGGCAAAAGGGAAATACCTAAACCTAAATGCATAAAAACAGAAGTAGTTACAAGAGTAGTCAGACCGGCAATCTTATATGGGAGCGAAGCATGGACAGTCATGGACAAACACAAATCAAGAATAAATGCTATAGATATGAGGTTTCTGAGAAAAATTGAGAACAAAACAAGAAGAGACAGAATAAGAAACGAAACACATAGACAACAACTCAAGATAACACCTATATATGACAAATTGATAGAGGTCAACTAAGATGGTTTGGACATATATGCCATATGAGTGAAGATAGACTTACAAGAAAAATATATGAAGCGAAAACACAAGGAAAAAACAAAAAAGGAAGACCAAAGAAAACATGGAATGATGGGATAAGAGAAGAAGCAGAGAAAAAAGGAAGAGCAAGGGAAGGAATAAAACAAAAAACAGAAGACAGAAATAAATGGAGGGAAATATGCAGAAAGCAAGAGTAAAACTACACTCGCCTTACACCTAACGGTAAACAAGGCTTATGAGAAGAAGAAGAAGATATTCTCTCTCCTTTTTCTGGTTTTAATTCATTTGTGGTACTTCTTGCTGCATCTTTATTCTTACCATAAAATGGTCTGAGTCTCTATCAGCCCCTCAATAACTTCTTATATCCTTGATACACGTTTTACTTCTTCTGTCGATCAATACTTATAAATAATCTATTTGATACACATATTCATCACTAGGACTAATCCACATTCCTTTATGTACTTATTTCCTTATGGTCATAGCAGGCGCTTTTGACTCTCATATTATTACCCATGGCGAAATGTACTACCATAGTCCCATTTTCATTGCTTTCCACATGCAGGCTATTCTTTCCAATAGTTGGTCTATATGCATTTCCTTGTCCTATTTTTGCGTTACAATCCCCAATTATTATTTGAATGTCATTTTGATATTCTTCCATATTCTTTATCTAATGCTTTATAAAATTCTGCTTTTGCGTCTATGTCCTTCTCTTCTGATAGTACGTGGATGTTAATTATGCTTATTTTCTGATATTTTTCTCTTAGCCTTATTCTACACATTCTCCCCGAAATGGGCATAAATTCTATTACAAACGGCCTGAGTCTTTTGCTTACCATAAAACCCATCCCTAGTTTCCTGCCTTGCCCCCACTCTTGAAAAAGTATAGCCTTCCCCTGTATTTCTGTACTTTTTTGTTTTGTTTTCTGCAATGCTATTAAGTCCACCTCATACTTTTTTAAGAGGTAGGTATAGGTAATATATAACAATAATCGCAGAAAATATATTATTTATATATTTGTGGTATAAATATACTGGCAACGTATGTTTACATACTATTCCAGTTGATATAATACAGTGCCTTCATAAATGATCGAATGTTGTTGAATGGTCATTAGTTTGGCGCCATTTATTTATGTTGGCGGCACTGTACGTCTATGTCAAATTCGAGGTTAGCAGGTTAGGTTTTGCGTCAGTTTTGACACAAACTGACGGAAAACCTAACCTGCTAACCTTGAATTTGATATAGGTCGTGACTCCAGTGTCCTTAGTTTGTTTTTTGACGATATCTTTCTATCGTTTCCTGCCTTCTGTGTCCCTTAAGGTTGTTTGTAGAGGTTTTTTCGTGATTTTTTTAATCTCATCTGCCAATCTGGTGGGGGAATGACCTCTTGGCCTCTGACCTTCTATTTTTCCCTGTATCATCAGCCTTTCCAGGTTATCTCCTTGTCTTCTGTTTATATGGCCATAGTATTGGAGAGTACGGCTCCTACGTATTGTTGAGAATCGATCTCTTACCTCTATTTCTGGAATGACTCATATATTTGTTCTTTGTGCTTTCCATGGAATATGCAATAGTCTTTTCCAGCACCAGAGCTCAAGGGAGTAAATTCTTCTTCTATCAGCTTCTCTTATCGTTCATACCGTTCATAAATATTGCGAATACTACTGTATGCACTAGTTTTATCTTCATATTCTATGATATTTGTTTGTCCGCCCATATTCTTTTTAAATTAATCATCGCTGTTCGTCCATTTGTATGCGTCGCTTAATTTCTGATTTGTAGTTTTCCTGATTATTTATCAAAGCTCCTAAAAATGTTAAGCTGTCAGGCCGTTCGATGTTTGGTGAGGTATGTAAATGTTGTAGCGTGTTCTTTCTATCTACTACTAATAGCTTAGTTTTACTTAGATTTATGTCTAACCCTAGCGCTCGGCTTTCTTCTGTTAGTCGTTGCAGTAGCAGTTGTTAATTCTCTTACCTTTGAAGAAAATTCCTCCTTGCCAGTGTTCGGTTGTTTTCCGCATTATCATTTTGTCGTATATATTGAATAACCCAGGCGATAATATGCAGCCCTTTTGGACACCTTTTGCATATTTGAAAGATCCGGATGTTTCATTTTTGATTCTTACTTGATTTTCATATTTTATCATAACATTTTAAAGTGGCGTCAGTTTACGCACAGTGCTATAATAAATACCCTCGCTTAATTAGAATATTCAACATTATTCATAGTAATTAGTTAAATACGTGAATTGATAACTGACAGAAAATAACATTTATTTTGCAAAGTATTTATTACAGTTTTTAAGCTATTTTTATCTTAAATAAGCAACAAATTCAAGTTAAGTAGTATCAAATTAAGCGCACTTTTTTTTTCTCTTTCGATTGATACCACTATCAATCCTATTGATTCAAGCGACAAGCAGGAATCTGCATATATTTGATTTCCCATGCTATTTCCCTATGTTCACACCTATGATACGCTCAGTATGAGGTTTTTATGATATTTGTAAGATGTTTTGATACACCCATTTCTTCGAACACTTTTCACAGGATCTTCCATCGTACACAATCGAAGGCCTTGCTATAATCGATAAAGCATATAACCACAGGCATGTTGAATTCTGTTGCCTCTTCTATTAATTGTCTTATGTTAAATATCTGGTCTCTTGTTCCTCTCCTCTAAATGAAGCCTGCTTGGTCAACGGGGATTTGTCTATTAAGGAAGTTCTTCAGCTGTTGGTCTGTTATATATAGTAGCACTTTGCTAGCATGTGAGATTAGCGCTATGGTTCTGTAGTTCTTGCATTTGCGAGTTGTTCCCTTCTTCTGTATAGGGACAAACATAAATTTTGTCCAGTCTTTGGACCATTTTCCTGTCTTCCATACTTGATCGCAAATGTTCGACAGTATGTCAATTCCTTCTTCCTTTCAGTTTTCGTAGGACGTTTTCTACCTCTATTCTTAATATATTTGATCCTCTTCTTCCATTAGTTTACTCCCTGTATTTGTATTTTCGTCTTCTTCTATATCTTTATCTGAATATAGGTGGTTACAGTATTATTTCCAACTTTCTGTTATGTCTAACGTTTTCCACAGTAGTTTATTATTTTTGTCTTCTGTTTGTATATTTTTTAGTTGAAATTTAGTTTAGTTTTCAATTTCATTGCAGATGTCAATTGTGTAATCGTTTTTATCTTGTCTGCATGTTTTCTGTATTTGTTTTGATAGTGTGTGTTATATTTACGTTTCGCTTGATCATTTAATGTTCCTTTTTTCTTTAGGTTCTTTCTTTCCTCTATTATGGGTAAAGTTTCGTCTTTTATCTATGGTTTGTTTGCGTAGCGTATTGTGCTTTCTGTTGTCTTTCTTTTTGCTTCATTTTTGCTTTGTTATTTCTTCTTTTAGTTTTTTCCACTGCGCATATTTATTTTATACTTATTTTTATATTATTTTCCGCGGCTGATCATGTAAGTCAGTGATACAGCCTTAGTAACAAAAAGTGTAAGTCGGTGATAATATTTGTTTGCTGCTTTTTCTTGGCAACGGAACTTAATATTATTATTAAGTTCCTAGGATAATAAGATTAGCAAAGCAAGATGCAGATTTAGACGTTTTGTTTATAAATTGCAAGTGTTTATGTGACATGTTACACTCACAGGTAACACGACTCACGAAAACTAATCCTGGTGACAGGTGACAAACCAAATGATTTTTTTTTAAATCTAGGAAAATTTCGATAAGCAGCGGGAAAAATATAATAAGATAACTCGGAATGTATCGCCTATTAACATTTTCGGCAGGCAACAAGCCACGACTTCGTCTTGGCTTGTACTTGCCTACCTCAAATGTTAATAGGGCCTTACATTCCTTGTTACTTAAATAACTATTTTAGTTACTATGATTTTCCATTTACTTTTAATAATATTGTTACTTTTTAGGTTCTGAGATTTTCCAATTTTTCTTAAGATTTTGAATTTGTGCTTTAATAACGATAGCAGGAGGAAAAATTAAGATATTACTTTTTTAATTAGCCATCTGCTGTACAATAATGTAAACAATTGAAAAATCATGGTAAGCCTAATTGATAAAGGTTGTTAAGAAAAGTTGTTCAGAATCACAAAAATAGCTGAAATCCACACTTTTATCAGCGTTTTTGTTATTAAAAATTTATAATATAAGAGGAATTTAAATGTATAAAAATTTTATTATTCTAGTAAAGAGTGCCATGACAATAGAACTTTATCTACTTTGATGTCACAATATTGTTATTATAACACCGAAAACAGTGCTACAATAGAGTCCATTATAGCACTGTCTTTGCAATGTTATTTTCATATGAAAAACATTGAACAGCCTACCTAGTTTTAAATAACTGACAGATTGTCACATTTATGAAATCGAAAAATGCAAAACAAACTCCACTTGGCTCCACATACTCCTCATGGCCGAATTATCGCATCAATTGTACTAAAATAATTGAAATAACTATGTTTTTTTAATGGAACAATATAAGTTGAAAACTAGAATCCATGGAATTCTATTCAAAAAATCTTGAGGAGTATACTACTTTAATCAACAGTTTAAAAGAAGATAATAAAAAGCTGCACAAAAATTACGAAGATATATCCAATAGATATGAGGCAATAAAAAACAAACTCAAGTGCTGGAGAGTGCAATGAAGGAAAATATGCCATATTTTTTAAACCCCAATTTGCAAATTGATGGCAGGGCCGTAACTAAGCAAAATGTTACTGTAGACAAGCCAACATTTTTGCGCTCCTCCGTACACTAAGGATAGAGGTGACATCAAATACTAATTTTAGTGTGTGACGTCTGCATTTATTTCAGTATAGGTATATATATATATTGCTATGTTATGCTAGCTGATAAATTTATTTAAATTATCGTATTACTATTTTGCCCTTTATTTTTAACTTTCAATTCAAATCCGTATTTTACAATATTATTAATGAAACTCTCTCAGGTGGTTCGCAATATCTAGTAACCCAATGATTGACTTGTCAAATTCTCTTTGTTTAATTGCCAGTTCATTGACTTTCAAAAAATTGACACCTAACGTCAAATTAATCAAAATTCAGAACGAATATCAAGATTTTTACAATAAGATCTAATATGCAATTCTTTTACCAATCTCTTATGTAAGTATGAAATTCAATTTATATTTTTATACCTTCTTACTAGTTATAGCTTTATAAATGTTTCATTTAACCTTTTAAAACACAAACCTGATTTAACACTTTGCTTGTTAATACTGCCAAAATCCTTCCAAACTGGATCCTCACTCCGACTGCACTCAAACACCTGCTGGGTCCTTATCCAAACTGCATCACCTGCGATGAATGTAAACTCCCAGCATCACCTTATTGCCATCCACTTCAAAACTTCCACATCCTATACTGGATTCCTGTCGTTGTCCCCTGCTGCTGTCAACTTCAAGTCTCCTAGTTCCTGTACTGGATTACTGCGGCTCCGATCCCTCTCTGGTAAGTGTCAGCATAAATCTTGTTCCAAATATGAATTTTTCTCTTTTTCAGATGGTCCTACGTCTTCAATGATACCCACAGGTGTCCCAAAAACAATTCGCTGCACGTACTAACCTCTTGTTTGTGGCTTGTATTCCATTTCCAATGTATTATCAATAATATCCTCACTAACCAAAGCTTTGTCCCTTTATTTCTTGTTTTTAATATTTTTATTTTATGTTTCCACCTCGAAGATTTTGCTTTTAACCCATATAATTTGTACCAACCATAACATTTACAAATTATACAACATTTATTAATGTTTCTTTATTCGAAAATCACACCCATATCAAATTGTGTATACATTTTTGAGTTGTTTTTTTAGTAACTAATTAAACAAATTACAAATTATTACTACTAGACACGATTCTTGCTGCCTCCTATATACATTTTTTTTATATAATCAAAACAGATATTTTATTTTAATTATCATAACAGATACATTTTAGTAGTAACCTTGGTATTTATTCCTATTCAGAATTTTCTTATTACAGATTAAGTTTGAGTAATCAATCATTATGCTATTATTTGACTAACCAATAATAAGAAAGTTAATTTCATTATACTTTAACATGTATTTAAATCCATTAATTTGCTTATATCTGACTTCCAAATTTATTTGACTAAACTGTTTCTTTAGTATTCATTTTTAAATTATCAAAGAATATAGTGTATCATAACAATATATATATGATGTATATTGAAAACAAATAGGTAGGTATTCAAAACTAAATCTAAAGATTTTAATTTAAAAGTTTTAAAAATAAACAACTAACTGTTAAAAAAATACAGGGTGTTATGGAAATGAGTGCAAATATTTTAACTCGTAATAGAACTCGCTAAGCTGAACAATTTTTCCATTTATCATTTTTCGAAAACGCCCTCAAAACTGAGTTAAAATTCAAAACAATTTTACTCTAAAAATGCATATCCGCCTATGGAATAATATTTTAATTTAATGGCACAAAACACAAAAACCTTTCTTTGATATGCAAACCAACAAAAACTGCATAGGAACTGATAAAATGTTTAGTTAACATCTGGTCACCTTATCAATTGAGGTAGGTAAGTTATGGACCGCATGTTTATTTGTGCAAGAACTTTGCAGTTTTAATCACAGCATAAGGAAACCAGCAAACCCACTCTCGATAAAATCCAAAGTAAAGATGTGGTCGCGCATGACATGCTGCGCAGCCCAGCCGCCATGTTCTCAGCCGCTCGAGCACCAGTTGCACGTTAACCAACAGCGCGGCTCGTCAGTCGATTCAGAGCTGTAGTAGTAATATTTACTACTGTGACTTGCGGACCGTGTAGTTGTTATTATAATTAAAAATGAGTGCTCCACGAAGTGGTATTAGTCGCTGTGGAGCGTTTAAGTGTACAAACAATTCGAAAAACTGTGTTTTTAGTTTCTTTAGATTTCCTACAGACATTAATAGGTATGTATATTTGTAAAACATCTTAAAATTTGCTTGTTGAAGGTCTTATTCTTTTAAACGGTTTCCCTGACAGTGTTTATCATAAAATATCAATCTTTATTTTTATTTTTATTTTCAGAGCACAAGTTTGGGTGATGGCATGTAATAGAGAAGATTTGTTAGTCAGGTTGGAAAACCTACAAAACACTTCCTACAGAGTATGTGGAGAGCATTTTGAAGACGAAATGTTTCTGAATAGTCTAAAAAACAGATTACGCAAAAAAGCAGTGCCACGCTTGTTTCCTTTCCTAGAAGGCTGTTCTTCCCAATTTGCTAAGAAACCTGTTGCTTTTGATAGTTCTGCTGAAGGTAATTTTTTAAGTAGGTATACATACAGTGAGAATAATGTAAGAATATACATGGCTGAATTATGCAAAATTAGACATAGAGCATTTACTTAATGTTACCATGGTGTTTGTAAACAAAAGAACAACACAGTGATTATAGAAATTAATTGAAACTGGACTATTTCATTGGAATTTCAAAACCGACAATTGTTATTAACTTGGATAAATTGATTAATGCTAAAATAAAGTTGACAATGTATATATAATCTTACATTATTCACACGGTATAGGTAAAAAAAAATCCATTTCGATTATGCGATTTCAATATTCAATATCGAGGTATCCATTATTGTAGATATTAAAAAAAAATCTCAACCAGATTTTAATAGCGTTAATATATGTATCTAGGTACCTACGTATGTAAATTCAATTTTATTGCAAGAGCAGGTAAACAAAACATTTTTGTTTTAAACGGCATCCTATTTATACAGTGTGTCTTAAAAGAAACGCATAAAATGTATAACTTTTCTTCTGTTTTGTGTTCGGAAAAATACAAAAACGTATTCAATAAAATACCTAAATGTAGACATATAAATTTTCAACAAAATTTTATTGTATCATCTATTGGTTGGCTGTGGTAGATTTTAAAAAAACATTAAATTTTTTTGCATAGTGATCGTGAAAGTCGTCTTTTTTTAAGGAAAAATCGTATTGAAGGTACACTTTTTTAACGCAAAAATCGTGAATAAAAGTATACTTTTTTTAAGTATTTTATTGAAATGTCAATTTGACATTTGATTGATTAACTCGGGCTTCGCCCTCGTTATCAAACTGCAAATTCATGAAAAAAAGTATGACTTTCAAGATGTACAAATTACTATTATATGTCATAAAAATTGCAGGATTTGGCTTATTTTAGATATCATTAAATTTAAGTTGATTAGATTAGATTTAGATTCCACGATTGCCTTTTGCTGGCATGCGCACGTCAGCCCTTTGGGCTTTTTGTACTGTCGGGAGTTTTCAAGTTAGCATGCCGACATCCGTATCTTTTACTAGATTTGCAATGTCCTCTACTAGCTTGCGGTTGTCAATAGAGTTAAGGCTCCAATCGAGATGGTGTCTTTTACGCTCTAATGCTGGGCATTCAAAGAGGATATGATAGGCTGTTTCATCATCCTCTTGGCATAGTCTGCAAACAGGTTCATCTCTATAGATATTGATCCTGTGCATAAATTCTCTGAATGCTCCAGTGCCTCTTAGTAGACTGACTACTTGCTTGATTCGAGTTCTGTTCAGTCTCAACAGGGTTTTGGTGGTTTGTGGATTCGGAGTTTTTAGCAATCTTTTGCAGTGTGTTGCTTGATTGTAGTTTCTCCACCTTAGTTGATGTAGGGTGTTGACCCATTCATTAATGGCTGAGCGGGCTTGATTTTTCTGAATGCTTAGACCAGGTTCTGGACCGGTCATTGCATTACGGGCTGCTTCTTTTGCGAGCTTGTCCGCCTTTTTGTTTCCTTCAATACCTTGGTGACCTGGGATCCAGCATAATTTTACTGTATTTCCCTGGCTTAAGGTTTGAAGTTTGGATTTGCATTCCTTGACCAGTCTCGATGAAGTACTGAAAGCGTTTAGCGCTTTCAGTGCTGCCTGACTATCTGAGAGAATGTGTATGTCTCGACTGAGCAGCTTTTTTTCTATGCTGATGTTTGCGCATACGTTAATAGCTTGCACTTCAGCCTGAAAGATGTTACGAAACTTTCCTAGACTGACTTTTTGGTTGGTTCTAGGATTGGTACTGTACACACCGGAGCCTGTACCCCCTTCAAACTTAGATCCATCAGTGTAAAAAATGATGTTCTTATTTGTTGGAGTTGATAGTTGGTCCGGATTCCAACTTGTGTGTACAGTAAAGTTCTTTTCAAAGTCATAGGCTTTGATTATAAGATCAGAACCCATTTCTAATATTGGGTTGTTGACCTGTGACATGATCTTGCCATGTTCTAGATTATTAGCTGTGGTCATCCAGTGACCAGTACTTTGTAATCTGTAGGCTGCCATTCTGGCTTCACCTTCCAAGAAGATGTGCAGAGGTGACAGATTTAAAATAGCATTCAGTGCTTGTCCTGAGGTGCCTTTAAAGGCTCCAGTGATGCACCGATTAGCTAGATATTGTATTCTGCTGATTTTGTGGATCGCAGTTGCTTGTTTTATTTTGGGCCACCAGGCGATTATTCCATATGAAATTATTGGTCGAACCATGGTTTTGTACAGCCAGAGGGTCAGTTCCGGTTTGAGCCCCCACGTGCTACCTATGGCTCTTTTCCCAATAACTAATGTTTGTATGCACCTGGTGATTGTATTCTCTAAGTGGGAGTTCCAAGTTAGTTTGGAATCAATGATTAGACCTAGGTACTTAATTTGTCTCAAACAGTTTTATGTTGATTCTGTTTGTGATGTTCTTTCTACGAGTGAAAGCGACGAGAGTGGCTTTGCTGGGATTCATTCTAAGATTATTCTCTTAGATATCATTAAATTTAAGTAGGTATTTTTTTATTTATTTAAATATATTATGATTGTGGCTATATAAAGCTATACTTTTTATTAAAATCTTGCCCTTTTAAATTCAATAATAATTCTTAATAATGATAAATCAAATTCTCTTATCTCAGGTGGGTCGCCAAATCAAGATCTCTATTTATTAATTGAATGTCAGTATTATAGTTAATGACGTTTAATGTCAAACTGATTTCTAAATCTTAACAAACCAGGTAAACTGACAACTGTATCTTACATTAACATTTTCTACCATTCAAAACTACCCATGTAAGTACTTACTCAACTTTATGTTATCACTTTTTAAATTGACAGTTATTCAAAATGCTTTGTCAACTTATCTTAACAAACCTTAATAGCTGCTTACGCTTTCACTGCAAACAACAACCACCACTGGATCCTATCTTCAATAGCCTGCAGCACTCAATGTACCATTCACTAACAACAACCCCTTTGATGGTACATGAATCCTTTCAATTTCCTTCACTTCTGTCAAACCAACTGCTTAAATCTCCAATTCCAGTCCTGTCACCTCCTGTATGTCACCGCCGTACGATCCTAGTTCCTGCAACCTCCCTCTGGTTCTGTTAAGTCACGTTAACTACCCTGGCATCAAAATACTGTCCTGGCTCCTACTAGAAAGCACTGTTCCTCCCAAATGTTGTTACTGCTCCTTCTAGATGTCTAAGTCACAACTGTCGCCCCTTTTAGATGTCTCCACCACACGATTTAAATCCTGGTAAGTTTCTTTCTTTTGATAAATTCTAATTCTAACTTTGTTCCATTTATTTGCAGATAATCTAATGTCTCAAGCAACATACACCAAATATCTAAATCAAATTATAAATTGTAAAATACCTCTTCTTATGTCTTGTACGTATGAATAAATCCAAATTCCATTAACTAGTATTAAGTCCTTTATTCCATTTCCAATTACTTGTATCTGTAGCTCTTCTTATTACACAATATCACAATATAATTTCCAATTTTTTATATTTCATTTGACCTTCACCTCGGAGATTTGTTTTAAGCCTTTTCTTAATTTGCAAGTACAAAAATTACACAAATTAAGGCAGAGATTCGATTTTTTATTCTTCCAAAATTATCATATCTTAAATACGTACATGTTTTTATGAGTTGTTTTATGTAACTCTTTTAAACAAAAACTTGTTCTGGTTGGATACTATTCTTACTGCACACTTACATATTTTAAATTATCCATTATTTACAATTTAACAATTCACATTATCATTATAACACATTTGTCAATCGTTACCTTGGCTTGTATTTTATTAAAATTTTATGTAGGTAACTATTAAATTTAACATATTCAATCAATACCAAAATCTCTTCTCTCATTGTCTCAATTAAATTTTAATAATAATGTTTGAAAATTTTAACCCCAATCAAGATTTAATTATATTATTCTTCCAAGCTTACTTGTTTCAAATATATCTTTATTTAAATTAATTTCACCGCCTCATGTATCATAACAATATTTAAGTACCAAGATATCTACCGTATAAAATATTTTTTAATGTTTGTTCGTACTAAATTAATACCTTTTTATGATTGATTATTTTTTGTTTTGATTAAGATCTACGACCACTTAAAATTTAAATACATTAAAACACACTTTTTTAATTTTCGTTAAAATGTATACTTATTATGTATTCTTATTTAATTATTTTATATACATTTTTTTAGATGAAAATACATCTCAACAAACATCTGCTGCTCTAACGCAGGAGAATTTATTATTACCTGACACATCGAGTATTGTTCCATCATTAAGAATGCAAGGTGATTCTGCCACAGCTCCCAATACAGAAGAATCTACTAGATTTCTCTCACCATCAAGTCGACAAACCCAAACATCCCAAAGTTTATCGATGTGCTCGCCGAGAAAAGATAATTTGAGGAGAACGATAAAGCATTTGAAAAATGAAAATTATCGTCTGAAACAAAAGCTGAAGAAATTAACAGATGACAGCTCAACAAATTACCTAAAACATATTACGTTGGATGATTACAAAAAACTTACATATAAATTTAGTCCGTCTCAGGAGTTAGCTAATTTTATAAATGTTCAGGTCGGGCAAGGTATGAAAAACTCGAGAGGTCGCAGATATTCTGATGCTTTTAAAAATTTCTGTTTAGAATTATATTTTAATGGACCTAAACTGTATAAAAAAAATTAGTCAAACAATTTTGCCTGCCAAGTGTCGCAACACCGCACAAATTTATTAGGCATATAAGCATAACCTCCGGTATGAATGATTTGGTCTTTGATACATTACATAGAAAAGTTAACAATTTTACAATCTTAGATAAATGATGTCTGCTTTGCCTTGAAGTTAGTATTAAGGGGAATCTATTTTATGCCATTAACACTGACAAAATAATTGGTTTTAAAGATTTGGACAATGAAAATAAAAGTTTTAAACCAGCTTTAGCTGCAACAGTTATAATGATAAGGGGCCTTAAAACAAATTGGAAGCAACCAGTTGCTTATTATTTAGTAAATTCGACATGCCCTGGCAAAAAGTTGAAAGATATTATTTTACAGGTAATATCCTAATTACAAAATATTAACCTAAAAGTGGTAGGTGTAGTGTCTGATATGGGCTCAAACAATATCCAGTTAGCAAATTTTTTGAATGTATCTCCGGAGACACCATATTTTTTTCATGAGTACCAAAAAATTATTTTTCTCTTTGATACGCCACATCTGCTGAAGGCACTTCAAAATAATTTCATTAAGTAGCTATAGATTTGTCATAAATGATTTAATTGCTTCGTGGGAAATCATTACAAAGTTTTATGAACATGACAAACAATATCCTTAGGCGCAGCCCCAAAACTGACAGACTCGCATATCTCACCTAATAATTTAAATAAAATGAAAGTTAATTAAGCTTCTCAAATTTTTAGTAATTCAGTTGCGGCCAGTCTAAATCTTTATATTAGATTCAATGCACTTCCGTCCGAAGCGAAAACAACAGCGGAATTTATTAGCAGAATAAACAACCTTTTCGATATGCTAAATTCTTCTTCAACTGTGGGGCCTACGAAATACCAAGAAGCATATATGGGAACCGATGATCAAAAAAAGTTCTTAAATGAATGTTACGAGTTTTTTAATGATTTAAAAATTTTAAAGTGGGACGGTGAAGATGTAACTAACAGAGTGAAATGCGTTAACGGTTGGAAAATCACAATAAATGGAATTATGCATTTGTGGGATATTTTAAAAACTCATGGTATGCAATTTTTATTAACGAGGCGCGTAAATCAAGATTGCCTGGAGAATTTTTTTGGTTCAGTGAGGCAACAATCTGGCAATTGTGTTAACCCTACCCCTATCCAGTTTACCAGAATATTTAGAACGTGTTTTTGTTTAGACATGATGCATTCAGGTACCGAAAATTGTGAAAAATATGAAGACACCATTTTACTAAAAATAGCAGATATGCCCACCGATCAAACAGAGAATGAAGCTAATATTTTGACTCCAGAAAAGATAACATTAGACAGTAATTACAGAAATTCTGATACGTTGCAAAAAAATTTTACTAGGTATATTTGCTGTTATATGATAAGAAAGTGCCTTGCAAAACATACTTGTGACACTTGCGAAGCTTATGCAAAAGAATATGATGAATTGGATGACACTTCCCTATTTTGTTACATGAAAGCATATAACCATTCAGAAAAAAAAATGTTGTAGTTTATATATGCCAAATCAAAATTTTATAGATTTTGTAACATATATGGAGGTATTATTTCAACAAAACTTCGAAACATTTGCTCCAAAACCCAACATTGTTCAAGAACTTGTGAATTTGTTTAACAATGTACCATTTACACATCCTTGCAAACATTTTCAACGAGAATATGTTATTAAGTTGTATGGCAAAATAAGAATATTTTATACGTTAAAAAACATTAATGTAAATTTTAAATTATCCAAGTGAAATAGAAAATTAATAATATGGAAACATAATTAATTAATATTAAGTTATTTTGATTTATTTAAAATGTAATCTTAGTATTAAATATAAAATATTGAAAAATTTCCATTATTTTTTCCCAGATTTGCATCCAGTAATTTTGGATTAAAACTATTAGAAAACATTAGTAAATATGCTACATTTTAAAAGCTTTAAAATATGTATATATTTTTTAATGGAACATACTGTTACTAGAATCATTCTATTGTGGCAGCCGTTAAATCTAAACGAAAGTAATTTAAAAAACCCGACTCGACCTTTGCAAATCGTATGTCAGAGACAGGCCACAATTTTCCAAATCTAAACGATTTAAATATATTACATGTACAAGAAAAAGGTTTTAAATTAAATTTATTAGAATCCATAGAAATGATCAAATCTAATAAAAGTTCCGACAGTATTCTAAATTACCAGTGCATCCTGTATAGTTAATTGTTATAATCCTTTTAAGGTTAAAAAATCTACTTAATTAAATAACCTTATTATTACTAAGAGTACCTACACTAGAGTATGTCAACAAAAATTCGTTTATAATGAATCGGTCACATTATTTGGGAAATTAAATTAATTTTGTACAAGTCTCGTTACATTAATGAGAGTTTTCTTAATTCGGCATCTGTCCTACGATGTTTTCCACTATTACGACTTGCATCAAAATTCCTAATACGGCTCTGTCTGCTGTCACTGCCAGATGACACCTACCATGTTGACCAGCCTCCTTATGGTGTGGTAGGGGTAAGAACGAAGGTCACGAAAATATCACTTCTTAACAACAAAGCGCCGACACTTGAGTAATTCTGCTGGTTTCCTTATGCTGTGGTTTTAATACACTTGTGTCGTTCACCTTTAACTTAGATTTGTTTACCAAGCGGCTCGTCAAATTTAGGGGAGATAAATTATTGAAAAAATATGCGATTAAATGAAATACGATAAATAGAAAAGTTGTTCATTTTGGTGAGCTCTATCACTGGTTAAAATATTTGCACTCATTTTCATAACACCTTGTATATGCTAAGGTTAAAATATTTGGTAGTTTGTGAAGATGCATTATTTTTAAGTTTTGATTGAATGTAATACAATCTTGGCAAATAGAACCAAAGTGGAGGTGCAACTAATGTACTGCGTCGAAGAATATGTGCTGGTCAGGGATAAAATTCCAATCGGGGCAGAATGTTTGGAATTTTTGCGCTGGCGCGATGTATGTTTGTCAGAGCATCCTAGTTTTCGCAGTTGTTGGCGTACGCGATTATTCGAAGCAATAATTAATTATAATAGGATGATTTGCAACAATGCGGTGCTATGCGTATTCTTAGTTAATGTGTCAGATGATAGCTACTGTAGAATGCACGTATTAGTTGGTTTCATCATGTTGGTAGCTTTTTTTGGAAACTACAAGAAGGCCAGAGGTTCTTGCTCGTGATGGATGATTACATTATAATTAAGACGAGTGATGACATGTTGTTCCGGCTAGGGATCCCGCGAAGACATGTTGCTCTGCCTAGTTGTTCTGCAGCAGGTAGCAGCCGAGCGGATTTACCGGTTTAAAGTAAGTGCTGTAGTGTGAAACTAATTCTATGAGGGTTGCAACAATAGTTGAAGGTAAGTAAAAGTAATGAAAAGATTGTTTACAAAAACCCGAAAATAGTAAACCGTTGAATAAAGCCTTGGTACTATTACCGATTTAACATGGCATGTAGTGTTGTGCTTTATTATAAAGGTATGATGCGCATTCGGCCGGCGTGTCTGCCTGTCTGAGTTTGTCACATTTTGATTGTTGCCGGTCGGGCGTAGTTTGTTCGCATTCCTTGTCCGCACATATACCTGTCACCTCACCTTAAAAGTTTAATTTATTGGTATTTATTTAGCTACACGTTTTTCTTTTTTTTGTTCCAAATTTTGAAATATATATTTCAGATGAGCTAGTTTGTAAGAGGTTTCTCTGTTGATATTAAGCCTGTATGAGACACTCTTTCTTGGCGTATAGTATAATTGACTTTAAAAACTTCATAATGTGGTATAATTTAGAAAATTATCATTACCATGGAATGGAATGTGTCGACCAGATTGGGAGCAATTCCCATGATTATAATTAGCATTATTTATGGTAAAATCCTTAATATTACAAACTAATTTGTCAGTACAATTGCCCACTCATTCATTTGTTTTTGTTTCATTAGTATGAAAGAAATATTTTTTCCCACTGCTATTTTGGCGCCCCTGGTTGCTGGCGCCTGTAGGCGGGGGCCTACTCTGCCTATACCTAGTTACGGCCTTGATTGATGGGGTACCACCTGAAGTAGCTGGAGAGAATGTGGTTGATATGCTAATAAGTGTTGGAGGAAGTGTTGGTATCGAAATCTCTAAGACGAATCTAGAGGCTGCATACAGAGTAAATTCCAGAGTACTAAAAAATCTGGAAACTGCTCAATTATTATAAAATTTTCAAACAGGGTGGTCTGGGATGAATATCTCGTTAAATGTAAAAGTAAGAAGCCTGAAACCACAGTCTTATACACTGAATTAAAAGGTCAACCTATATATGTAAACGAGCATATAACTCCCTATTATCGTAAACTGTTTTATGAGGCACGGCAGTAAAAGGAAATGGATGGTGCGGATAAAGATAAAGAACAGTAAGTTGCGCCTTTATTTGCCAGAATGTAGAGAAAACAATTAAATATTTCTTGGAGACATAAACATTGATATTTTAAAAACTGGTCGAATAGAAAGTGGTTATCTAAATGTAATGTCTGAACACAATTTCAAATCTGTAATCAACAAATACACAAGAGTAACTAATGACACTGAATCACGCTTAGACCACGTTTTCATAAAAACCCTACAAAAGTTCTCTGATAATTTTGGTTTAATTTTGCGGATTGATATCACTGATCATTATACTGTAATATTTAGTCTTATAAAGAATTTAATTTTTGAACGTTCTAGAAAGGTTAATCCACTATCGAACAAAATTTTTTGTTAGCATAAGATTCTTTAATTTTGTTAACTCTTCATCATGGGAAGTTATATTGAGCAGGACGCAAATGTTGTTACAGAAAGCTTTATTAATACTTTAAAAGCGTATAAACACAAATCACTTAAAGTAAAAAATAATAGTCCAGTTAATACGAAAATGAGTCAGATCAATCTTCAGCACAGTAGGGGCGCTACGGCAGAGCTGATGAGCGCCATAACTGGCAGGAGAGAAATAGTCCTCATTCAAGAACCGTATGTTTACAGGAATAAGGTCAGGGGACTGAGGATGGCCAATTACGATGTAGTGGTTGGCGAGGAAGTAAATGATCGACCCAGGACCTATATCATGGTGTCCAGGGATCTCAGCATGGTACCACTACCGCAGCTGGGAACCAAGGACCTCACTGCAGCGGTTCTGGAGTATCAGGTAGGTGGTAGAAACCATAAGGTAGTAGTAGGAAGCGCGTATTTTCCCTCGGATGATGAGCGTATACCTACGGAGGAATTCGAATGCTTAATATCGTTTGCAAGAGATAAAGGTCTTCCGGTAATTGTCGGATGTAACGCCAATGCACATCATTTGGTGTGGGGGAGCTCAGACATTAACCCTCGGGGCGAAACCCTACTAGAATATTTGGCGTCCACGGATCTTGAGATAATGAACAAAGGTACAGAGCCCACTTTTGTCAATAGCATCCGAAAGGAGGTAATTGACATTACAGTGGCCTCTAGGTGTTTTTCAATCAATATTGAAAACTGGAAAGTGACGTCGGATATCGTGACATCTGATCATCGTATGATCAGAATGGAAATGAATTCCGACAAGCCTCTGGAAATTCCCTACCTGAACCCCAGGGCAACAGACTGGGAAAGTTATCGTTCCAGTCTCGTTCGCCAAGGAGGCCAACCAGAGGAAGGTATATGCAGAAAAGAACAATTAAGTAAAGACGTAGAGCAACTGGCAAGTAAAATTGTCTCAGCTTATGAGGAGGCTTGTCCTCTCAGGGAGGCTCGAGTTCGTAGGGTACCATGGTGGACCGGCACTCTAGCCGATCTGCGCAACGAATCCAGGCGAATCTTTAATCGAGCTATCAGAGAAGGGACACAGGCCTCATGGGACACTTTCAAAATGGCCAGGAATAGGTTTAAAAATGAGTTAAGGCGCAGCAAAATATGTAGCTGGCAGAAATACTGTGCAGAGTTAGACTCAGTATCAGACTCTGCTAGACTGATGAAAATCTTAAGCCGCGAAACTAGCCAAACAGTAGGAGCGTTAAAAAAGGTTGATGGGATGTGGACAACATCCAGAGAGGAGTCTTTACAACACCTTCTGGAAGTCCACTTTCCAGGAGACGGCGCCATCCAATTAGCACCCATAGCGGAACAGGAACCAGTTCCTATAGAGAACTGGCAGTTTGCTGAGGGAATTATAATGGAAGGTGCAGTCACATGGGCAGTACAGGAGTTTGATCCCTTTAAGTCGCCGGCGCCAGATGGGATCTTCCCAGCATTGCTTCAGAAAGGCCTGGATATCCTTCCACATATAGTAAGGGTATATAGGGCCAGCGTAGCAATGGGATGGGTCCCAGAACAGTGGAAGGCAGCCAGAGTGGTCTTTATTCCCAAGACGGGAAGGGAGGACTACAGAACTGCCTAATCATTTAGGCCCATTAGTCTTACATCCTTTCTTTTAAAGACCTTGGAAAGGATCATTGATAGGCATCTAACGGAAAGGGTAATAAGATCACACCCATTCCACAGGAATCAGCACGCATACAGACGTGGAAGATCGACCGAAACTGCACTCCACGCTGTCGTGCACAAGGTCGAAAGGGCACTACACTATAAGGAAGTGGCCCTTGCAGTACTTTTTGACATTGAAGGCGCATTTGACAAGGCAAGAACGGCTACAATATGTCAAGCCTTACAGGCCAGGGAAACCCCTCCCGTTCTGGTCAGTTGGGTGAGAACAGCACTGGAGCAAAGAACCGTGACGGCAAACCTAGGGGACTGTTCAGTGAGGGCCAGGGTGATGGGAGGTTGCTTGCAAGGCAGTTGCCTCTCACCTCACCTGTGGTGTCTTATAATGGACGGTCTAGTGGGATGCCTAACGGAAGAGGGCTTCTATGCACAAGCATACGCAGACGATGGACTGGTACTTGTTACTGGCAGGTTCCTAAACGTCATTTGCGATAGAATGCAGGTAGCTTGCAGGATTATTGAAAGATGGTGTGAAGAGAAAGGTCTGTCGGTAAACCCACTAAAGACTGAGATCATTCTCTTCACAAAAAGACGAAAACTTCAGGATCTGAGGATACCCATTATGTACGGAAGACCACTTGCATTAGTGCAAGAGGTCAAATACCTAGGGGTAATCCTCGACAGCAAATTAAGTTGGAGGTCGCATGTCGACAGGACGGTGAAGAAGTCGACAACGACCTTATGGCAGTTGCGCAGAGTTATAGGCAAGAACTGGGGGATAAACCCCAAGATTCTGCACTGGCTCTACACATTGGTAGTAAGTACAAGAGTTCAGTACGGCTCAGTGGTCTGGTGGCCTAGTGTAGAGCGCCCCAGTATTTCCGTAAGATTGGCAAAGGTCCAACGACTAGCCTGTCTCGGAATTACAGGGGCAATGAGGACAACCCCAACAGCCGCACTGGAGGTAATATTGGGACTCCCGGGCCTCGACACTTGGATAAAGAGAGAGGCCATGGCTACCCACCTCAGAATGCGGGATACGGGGCTATGGAATGACCAGGGAGTTCGCACGGGCCATGCTAGGATCGCCGACATGGCTGCTAGAGAAATACCTCTATCAGCCTACAGGGTAACCGAAGCAGAGGACCGGCTAAGGTTAGAAAAAGGATTCTCTCTCACTATCCCAACAAGGGAACAGTGGGAGCAAAAAAGGGTTAAGCTCCAGTCGAATGCCTTGATATGCTACACGGATGGTTCTCGAGTGGCGGAAAGGCAATCCTCTGGAGCAGGAATTTATATGGAAGGCCGGGGGGTGCAAGAAAGCTATGCTTTAGGAAGATTCACCACGGTATTCCAAGCAGAAGTTTATGCCATCCTATCGGTGGCAACAAGGAACGAGGTTAGGATATCCCCAGAGCAAACAATTTATATTTGCTCCGACAGCCAAGCCGCACTAAAAGCAATCTTCTCGGCCAGGACAAGATCAGCTCTTGTCCAGGAATGTGGAGATGCTTTAGCCGAATTGGCAAGGGAAAAGGACGTCGAGCTCATCTGGGTCCCGGGACACACGGGGGTCCAAGGCAACGAGAAGGCGGACAAACTAGCCAAACTCGGAGCCGGGGAAACTTGTTTTGGACCGGAACCTTTTTTGGGTATAACAAGGCAGCAGGTCTCAGCAGCCCTAACCGGGTGGGCCTACAAGACCAATGAGGAAAGGTGGAAAGGATGCAGGGGCTGTCGTCAGGCAAAGTACCACATAGCGGGATTTGATTCAAAGAAATCGGTCTGGCTAATGGGAAGGAGCCGAAGAACCACAAATCTTTTGATAGGGATCTTGACAGGCCACTGTAAACTAAAGAGACACCTAACACTGATAGGAGTAGAGGAAGATCCCATCTGCCCAAGATGTGGGAGGGACGAGGAAACGTCCTTTCACTACTTGGGAGAATGCGAAGCGTACCAGCGACTGAGGTATAGAACCTTTGGAGCACCTACGCTTCGAATGGAAGAGTTGAACTTCCTATCCTGGGCCGAAATTCTGATCTTTATTAGAAAATCAGGAAGGTTTAAGCAGGGAGAAGAGCCCATCGAAGAGGCATGGGGTTGGCAAAAAGGGCCTATGGTGGCCTACTTGCTAGACTTCGGTCTCCCCACGACTACTACTACTACTAATACGAAAATGAAAAAACGTAAACAATGAATTACACAAAATTTAATAAAAATCAATAAACATTCATGATGCTTTAAAACAACGCGTACTGAGAAATGAATATAGGTAATGTAGAACTCATAAATTATTATAAAAATTATAGAAATATTTTACAATGTGCATAACAACAACAAAGTCACAATTCTATAAAAATAAAATAATGCAGTTACTGAATGACTCAAAGCACTTATAGTCCAGTCAATATAGCAAAATTCCTTGCAAAAGGTCGGGAAGTTTTGAATTTTAAGGGGTTCAAAATAGTGATTTATACAACGAGTAGCTAAAGTGCAACCTTTTTGCACGCGTGAGAAAATTTTAACCTCACAAGTGCAAAAAAGAAGATTTAGATACTAGTTGTATACATAATTTTTTCAACTGCCACATATTTATGCTAGAACTTCAACGTCATTTCAAATTGAAAACTCATTAAAAATCATGTTATGTATGTTTTCATTGTTTTAAATTGACAACTCACCACATTTAATAGACAGTCTTGACAGAATTGTGCAATAAAGTGACAGATGTGTGCAATAATATTTTTATTTACAACTGTTAAACAATACCGTTGTTATTTTGCGATTATTTGTCAATTATGATATATATTATTAACTAAAATCACAATGCCTGTTGTTTATATTTCATAATTACATCGATACCACCATAAATGCATGGATACCACCATAATTACATCGCTAATACTGATTTATGTGCATATAATCAAACAGGCCATAAACTGCTTTTTCGAGTTGACAGTTATCAGTCTGTCAGTTTGAAAATAATAATTTACACTTCTTTCGTCCCAAACCTAAAATGTAAAACGATAGCGACAATAGTGCTGTATTCCCCCTGAAGTACGCCAAGCTGGCAAACAAGCTACACAAAATTTACTCCCAGAAAAGTTGAAAAAAACTTATGATATCGCATACAAAAATTTTCTGGAATGAATGTAAATAAAGTAGTTGTAAATAAAATAGCGTATTTCACTCGCATATAATAGCTATTATTAGTACACTCAGATGGCTTAAAGAACTCGCTCGCTTCGCTCGCTCGTTATTTAAAAACCATCTTCGTGTAATAATAGCATCCATTATATGCTCGTATAATAATATACTATTATTGCATGGTATCACTCTGTAAAATGTAAGAAGTACATAATGCGCAGAAACGAGTTCTCGTCTGGACGAGTTCACATTCAAATTTAAGGGGAGGTTGGAACTCAGTGGCGCAGCACGCGGAACGCGCACTCTATAACCTATAACCTAGAATTTGCAGTTAGCTGTTCTGGAGGTGTATTTCTTGTTTTGCAACGTGATTTCTTGTCTTTCCTTGCTAAAGGTAATACATTGTCTTTACAAAATCTCCAGAATATGCTAAATACAACAATTTGATACTCAAAAGTTCTATATTTCTATATTCTAACAAATATACAAGTACCCCAACCTTACAACAAAAACCCTACACTTTCAAGCCATGCTGTTAGACTTGGCAACATTGCAGCTGTGGTAGTGGGTGGTCCTAAGTTCCGGTACTCCAATTTGAAATAATTTTGCTTTAAATATAGCAGTTTTACTCTTTATCATATTTTACTCTGTAATTAACTAAAGATAGCCTCTATAATTGTGACAAATTTATTTACATACTCAAGTAATACAAACATGTAATTCAATTTTAAGTTTTATGGCGACAACCACAGACAATTTTTAATCCAACATCAGTTTTGCCTTTACTGTCTGTATTTAACATTAAAAAATCACACAAGATTGTTAAACACTTTGAAGTTCCACACTATATTTTTTAAATGTGACGTAAATTGTTCCATAAAGTTCGAAAAACTGCTGATGTCATCATTTAACACCTTTCACTTTTTGTACATGTCTTTCCAATATTTGTTTTCTTCTACATTCAAGATCTGTCCTTTCTTGAGGTGCTTTTGAAGACAAATATGCTGGTAAATTTGAAAATACGCTTGGTACAGCATTGTCAGATAATCGGGGATAATGCAGCAACAGCTTCTGCAGTTCCCCACTCTTATTTCTAACGTTTTCAAATGTCTTTTCCATTAAAATGTATTTCACACACGACAGGACTTTTTGTTGGGGCCCAATGTTCTCGTGGTATTGTACGAAGCCATGCTTTCTTTCGGATCTCACCCATTGGATAAGAAAATGTTGTTATAGTTTGCACAGGGTCTTCGTGGCATTCTAAATATTAAACTATAAGTTACAGGAAATGCGCTCAAAATGAGGTTAGATTGTTACCTCGGTTGTATTTCAGTGAAATACCTAATAAAGGCCCATAAATACTAGCAGCAATTTTACTTTCACTTAGCAGTCCAACATATTAATATTTAATCACACTCTGCATTTGAACAGACACATATAAACAAACAGTACAAAACTTCGCCTGCCAGTAGCGTTGCCAAATCTCCAACAGCATGGCTTGTTAGTGTAGGAGTGATACTATGCAATAACAACATGCTTTTGACACATGGAAAGTGTCAAATAATAGCTTGCTTCTTAATGGTAGTCGAAAATAGTAGATTATGTTATTAGGAGTAAAAGTGATACTTTATGTGGCAAAGCTGAAGTTTATTTAGCCGAACGTTAGTTTCGTAATTTAACCAACTTCATAGCTCCAATAACAACGGAGTTAGCAATGGTGACACTTGCGTAGTGTGTATTTATTTATGATTTTAACAATTTTTATTTTTTTTTTATTCCAAAACTTTCCATACTACGTATGGAAATTAAAAGCAAAGCAAAATATGTGCTTTGAGTTTATACCTTTTTGCGCCAAAAAGTTCTTGCACCGAAATGTTTCGTGCCAAAAAATCCTTGTGCCGAACAGTCTTCGTGCTGAAAGGTCCTCGGGTCGAAACGTCTCATTCTGATTGCCTGTTTTTAATTTTAAGTAATTTATGAATTGATAAATAGCTGAATGCTGAAGTGTTGTTTCAGAAGGTAATACCTACACAATTTATTGGTTTTGCTCTAATACATATCAAAAGATTATTTGAAAAAGAAGCAGAATTTGTCCAGTACTTAAAAATGGTAAGTTACAGGTTTCTCTTTATTGTCTAGTGTCTTTTTAAACTTTTTACAAATTAAACCCATGCTGTTGTTAAACTGCAGTCTATAATTACTAATTTAATGATTATAACACAGAACCTTTTTGAAATAACGAATCAAAGGGGACAACCTGATATTATACATATTGTAGTGGCTCTTTTGTTTTGAGCTAGCCCTTAATTAATGCAATGCACCACGTTAGTAAACCTATAATTATGTAATAGCTCAATGCCTAAGATGCATATTTTAATTAGTATCAGCCTTATAATTTCTTTCAAATCTATTATATAAAATTTTACTTTTAACTATTTATTTCAATTGAGTACTCTTATGCAGGGTGATTCGCCAATCTAGTTATCTATTAGTTGAAGTTGAACTTCTATTTAAATCCTTGACTACCGAATGACATTAACTGTCAACTTGACTTCTACATTTAATCAAACCAAGTATTGACAATTATCCTTTACATTGACATACCTATTAATCAATTCGCCAAAGTAAGTACTGTATTATGTTTATTTTCACTCTTTCTTTTGTTGTTTGTTTTCAAAATGCTTTTATGAATTATTAACACAAACCTTAAAACTTCTCCAGCTTTCACTGCAAAAATTCAATTACCAACAGCTCCCAACGTCCACAGCTCCCGATGTTCTCAGTCTGCAACACCTACCGCTTATTCCTCCAATAGTCACAACTATGATGGACCGTCAACCTTCAAACCGCATCTAACCTGTCAATAACTCCTACTGTTTGTAGAATCCAGTCCTGCTCCCTTTATCAATGTCACCGTCACACCAATCGAATCCTGGTAAGTTTCAGTATTATTGATGATCCCAAACTAACCTTCTTTATTCCTCAGATAGTACTCTGTATCCAGCAATACCCACAGAAACTGTCCAAATCAAGCAGCTAATTCTGAAAACTTCCTTTTAAATGTTTGACCCGTCTTCCATGCAACCACCAACTTCACCAATGAATCCTAATTATATCTTGCATGTATCAATAAATCCAAATCCCTTCAAATAATGTAATCTTCTGTGTTATTTATTTCCAATTCACTGTAATGCACAATCTCTTCACCGATTGTATGGTTTTATTAATTCCATGTAATATTTTCATATATGCACCACGTAGATTTGTTAATAGTCCCTTTATTTTGTATTTTACCAAACAATTATACAAAATAAGGCATAATTTCAAACTTTTTATTCTCAAAATCAGTTATTTCAAAATTCGGTATACATTTTTCTATGAGTTTGTTTATTTAACTAATTAAACAAATTTTTTATCTCTAGTAATTACAATTCTTCTTGCCCTCTTGTAAATTTTAAATATCCTATTATTACATGCTATCATTTCTTATTATTATAACAAGTACATTTGTCAATTGTAACCTTGACTTGAAACTTTATTAAAATTGAACACAACCATCAAAATTTGAATACTCAATTACCATTTAAATCTCAAATTACCTTACTCATTGTCTTAATTAATTTTCATCATTCTTATTGAACTTAACACCCAATCTTAATTAAACTTCTCAAAATTTGATTATAATTAATCTTTCAAATTTATCATTTCTATCATTCATATTTTAAAACTACCCTTTGCATATTGTAATAATATATTTATCAGATAGAGGATAAATAGTTTTGCATAATCAAGATTGCTCTTTTGTTTAGATTCTTTTCTATGGAGTTCCTGAAGAGTGTAAACTAGGTCCCCTTAACTTCTTAAGATCTCATGTGTAGATTATTTGTTTATTACTGCACATGGAAAAGCAAAATATATAGACATAAGAAGAATACTCACTGGATGCTGTCACATGTGCACAGTAGGGATGGCAATAAAACACAAATTGTAGGTTTTGTGAAGAGAATGGTGAGACTGTGCATGCTATTGTGAACAACTTATAGCTGTTCAACAGAAACACTTCGTCGAAACAAAATTAAATTTGAAGTGCTAACTAACACCTCTGTAGATATAATTCCGGGTTTCTTTGAAATAACCAGAATATCTCTCTGATGCTTGAGAACACTGGATAGTACAATAATAATAATAACACGAAGAAAATTAAAAAGATTGACGTTATCTATTTTTATTTTGCAAATTAGCAGTTCCCATGTCTGTTATTTTTTTAGTGAATAAAGTAGTTGCTATTCAAGTCATCATACCATCACAACAGTTACCTACCATTTAATAGAAGCTGCATGTGTAACAAGTGTGATTGGGATGGAAAATGTGTACCTTAAAAATTACTATTATTGACAACATTTGGAGATATAGACATTGTTCACTGCAAAAGTAAGTTATACGTATAATTGTTCTATGAAAAATATATTAATTACTGTAAAGTGCTGTAAAAAACTTGTGTTGAACAGAATTACCTACTTTATATCTATTTCGGACAAATATAAAGAAATAGATAATTAAGCTACGTGTAGAAATCTTGTACTACCACAATTTTCAGCCATAGAATAATTTTCTTCAGATTAAATTTTGTCACTGAGATACCTTTTATATAAATATATGTACTAATACTCGAATCTTCACTATTAACTGTTATTGTTGAAACTGTTTTAGTAATCAATATTTACCATTCTTATGTCTTAAATAAATGTTGCTGTAAGTAGGTTTATGCATAGTATTTATTTTTTAAATTCACTGCATGTACATTTCAATTAAGCAAGCAATTAATTAGATTAAGCTACAATTGTAGTCACAAAAAATGTATTAAGTGCTACCAATCATTAATCATTTTTATAGCCACGGTCGAGTAAGTAAAGTTGCACTTGTCGCACATCTAATTATTAGCCTTTGGTTTCACAATGCGGTTGTTGAAGCGAATCGTGACATTTTGAACTCGCATATTGGGGGTGATGAATTGCTCCAAGGTGCTGACTCCATCACGGGGCATTCTGTCAAAGGGATAGCCCATGGAGCGGCGGTCAGGGTAAAGCTTATCCTTAAGACCACAATAGCTGGCGGCATCATTGCAGACACCAGTCGTGTCTTGATTGACCTAAGCAGCGGAAAGAGTTATTAGCAATTTTTTAGAATGTAAAGACCATAACTTACGCGATCATCGGCATAGTTGGAAATCATAACGAAGAGATGGCAAGATAATCCTTCGGCATTGCCCTTGGGGATGAGCATGTGCTGTGGCCAGCCACAGCCGCAGAAGTTGAATTGTGCCAAATCGTCTCCTCCGCCAGGCCTGTCAAACTCCAAGTTGCGGAAAGTTCGTTCGAATGGAATTGTTACTGACGACTGGTTGGAACGGCGGGTGATTGTATTTTGTCCCGGTCTCACTAAGCATAGAGACGTTTAGAGGTTGTTGATGAATTTGTGAAAGCGCTTACAGTTAACAACAAACTTATCCAGCTCCACAAACATGACCTTCTGGTCTCTGAACAACCACGGGTTGCCTCTTTCATCTTGAGCAGGAGCAATAAAAATTCTGCAAGTTCCTTTCCTCTGTGTACCATCGTTATTTACGTTGATGTTGTAAGTGAATGGTTGATGTTGCAAGTGAGTGAATCTAACAAATACAGAGCCACGGTTTTGGAAGTCCAGCCCTCGGGATAAATCAACGTCAGATTGTTGCCAGAAGGTGTTTAGTACATTGGGCTGAGCACTTTGAGCCTGAACCTGCACTGATTCCACAGTAATGCCATCATAACCCAACTAAAATAAATAATTAAAATTGAGAAGTTTTTGCAATAATCTAATAATCTTACTTGAGCAACACTGTAGCGAGGAAGAGTAGCCTTGTGTTCTTGGAACATGTCGTCAATGTAGCTGTGCCAGCGGTAAAAAATAGGATCACGCATTGCTGTACTTGAGTCTCCCATAACACCGAAAGATTCCTACAAGAATTTTTCTTAATTTTCAGCAACTATCTTTTTGGAAATAGTTACCAAGTGGCGATGATCTGGGTCGTGACTGTAGCAAATGAAGACGTGTGCTATATTGTGAAGATCTCCATAGAACGTTCTATTTGGGGATAAAATATTGGATTCAATCATGTTCCCAAGAACATCGATACCTTCGTTTTCAGTAAGCGTAATTTCTTTGCCTTGTTCCTATAAAGCCAGAAGTTAACACTCGAGCGCATTTTTTAAAATAAGAAGAAATTACATCTTGTACGATACCGGAATGGATGGCAGCGAAAATCCGGTCCCTCCAGCGTTCGAGTTGGTTAATATCAAGTTTGATCTGATCCTGTTGTCTGTTCAGGTTGCTAATTGTTTGATTAGCGACACGTCCAGGGCAGGATCGGCTAGCTATCAAACTGTCCAGTTTAGGGAAATAGGCTTCCTTGATAGGTTTGCGCCAGTCAATGAAACGCTCGACTCGCCTCAGCCTGTTGCTCAGGCGCTCCATGTTGTAACGGGCGACGATTTGCTGATGCATGTAGTAAAACAGTTCACCACGTCTGTTCTTTGCAACGATTTCTCGGGCTGCATCGAAGGGGTAGACCAAATGGTAGTGCCAATGGTGAAGATTGATGCCGATATCTTCACGGAAGTAAGCTACGCGATGCTCCTCCTCCAGATTGGATGCAGTGAAATCAATGGGGATTTCAATGGGCATCTGGGAAAAGACGTTAGAGATTGGATGAGTTTTAATTAAAATGTTTCAGCAAAATACTTACCCTAGAGCCAGTTGGTACAGTCGTAGCCTCTTCACGAACCCTTCTAAACACCTTACTGTCTAAGTACTTATCCGGGAATGACTGGATAAATGAAGGAACGTCCAGGTCTTGGGTGTCAGGCCTATGAAGTAGAGCAACAGATAGGGAGTAGTTGAACATGTAAGGGTTGACACGGTCACGAGCATAAACAGCCATCGATTGAAGCTCGTCTACGTTGCGCATTGCTGAAAGTATCGGAAATTATTTCAAGTCATCTTCATTTACAGACGTGTTTACCCACAAAAATATTAATGAGGCGCCCTGCGATCCTGCGGTGCTTGGGAATAAAGAGCGAGAAGTTATCATGGCGCCCCAGGTCTAAAATTTCACCCAGCTCTGGCAGTGAGATCTTCTTCACGGGAATCCTTTCACCTCCTTCTTCGCCAAAGCGGCTGAAAAGTTGCACGCCAATTGATTTGTACCGGTCGGCCTGCAAGGTGAAGCGAGTTTATGATGAAAATGCCTTTTTGCAAGTACTAAAATCTTACCAAGTACTCGTTGTCTATGTCGAATACAGCTTGTTTGTCGCCCTTGCCAACGAAGACAGGTTCAAGAGGGCGGTCGTACAGGAGCAGCAGGTTCTTCTTGTCAGCAGCCATTTTGTGCAATTTGTCATGCGAGTACAACTGAAAACTCTAGCTGGCTCGTCCAAACATAAGGTGGAAGGATTCCTTGATGTGCAAATGATGAATGTGAAGAGCATCTTGCTTTCTATTTCGAATGAATTCGGTAAACTTTTTCACCAGACCAATAGTATCGCAGCATTCAGCCACATGGGGACAGCTATTTGTCTGATTTTAATTTTGTTTGCGTGTTTTAAATGAAGGATGTGGTTTCTTATCAGACCACTTCATACTAGTTCGAGCAGTCCTACAAAATTACATGTTTTTCATTGAAATTATATAAAACTGAATTTAATTAATAATGTAAGTATAGCTTTATTTTTTAGCTAATTCTGTACTCAATAATTATACCTATCTTATGATTAGAAAATCCTGAGTAATCGATCTTTGTAATATAAGAAATATTGCATCTGTTTTAATATAAAATAAAAATGTTAGACATACTTCTAATTTAAGCAAACTTATTGCTTATTATTTTACCAAAGCAAATACATTTTTTCTATTGGAAAACACTACTTACCTCTAATAAAATAAAACTGAGGAATGTTAATATTTAAAAGTGATTTAGGTATGATAATAATTATTTCTACTAACATTTCAGACTAATTACCGCTTTATGTTGAAATTTAATTTTCAGTAGGCAGTATAAATTTTTTTTAAAATATACAAGTACAGTGTGAATCTATTTTACTCTTCATAAAAATGTTTGAGATGTTGTGCTGAAGTGCTTGCTCCTTGCCCAAAATTATGTCGTATTTTTCATTTCAAATCAAATTTAAAAATTGGCTAGTAAAGACTGGAACATTTCAGGTTAAAAAGAGTTAAATTTTCTCTTTTTATTTAGCCATAAACAGATGCAGTTGGGCAACTGCTATGCGATTATCTGTTTTTACGAAAATTATTAGAAACATTTTTAATTTATTATGTATTTCTGTTTGAAATGCTGTAGGTAGTTTAGAATATGAGTTTGCTGCATGTTCAAATTGAACAAATTAATTTATGCACCAAATATACACCTTAATGATGTGAAACAATAATAAGCAACCAAGTCCGAAAAGAAACTAAGGTTTAGAAAATAAATTACTTATGCAGGCAAATATGTGATGGATGACTACATGGTTTACACTCTACAGCTCAGGGCTTGAAATGGAAAATTGACTGGTGGTCCATTGCCGATCTGTTTTTGCAAAAACCGCATTGATAACCGTACTGAATTAATTCTCCTTGTATACCATCTTGCCCTGCTCACCTATTATCTTTTAAATTCCTTCATTTCTTTAAGATCTTGTGCTTCTTTATGCTCCTTGTTGTTGCTTCTTTTATTTGCTCTTCTGTTCTTCTTGTATCCGCCATAGTTTTATCATTTAACAGTTCATCGAAGTGCTGTGCCCACTTTCTACTACCTTTTCTTGATCTCCTATCAGTTCCCTTTCCTTGCTTTTACAAAATATGGTTCGTGCATGGTACCCTCTTTTTATCTTTTTAACCCCTTGGTAAAAATTTATAATTTTTTTATTTACCAATTTCTCTTCTATATCGTTCAGTCTCTGCAGCTCAAATATTCTATTTTTTTTCTCTGCATACCCTTTTACATACTTATTCTTCTTTGCTCTTGGTATCGCCCCTTGCTCTCTTCGGTATTCCTTGTTAACATCTGCTTTCCTTTTTCTTCTCTCTTTTTAACTTTGGCTTTGCAATCATCATCAAACCACTGGTGTCCCTTAGATCTTCTAACCTTTCCCACACTGTTCACAACACTTTAAATCACCTCTTCAATTTCAAAAGAAGATTTAGATACTAGTTGTATACATAATTTTTCCGACTACCACATATTTATGTTAAAAGAGATTACAAAACTTCGTCATTCCAAATTGAAAACTCATTAAAAATCATGTTATGTATGCTTTCATTGTTTTAAATTGAAAACTCACCACATTTAATAGACAGTCTTGACAGAATTATGCAATAAAGTGACAGATGTGTGCAATATAGTATATTACGCAACAAGTTTAGAAAAGTGATGTTTTACTGAACAAGTATGGCTGGTTTGAATACAGACATTAGCGAGTACTTAAACGGCCATACGAGTTCAGTACAACCACTTTTCTGACGTGTTGCGTATACTATTTTATTGCATTTAGAGAAATGTAAAATATGAAATTTTTACATAAAAGTGACACTAAATGTCAAAACATAACCAAGCTGAGCAGAACTTGTTTCTATGTACTAAAGCACAATAAGCAGCTCCAGTTGATGTTATGAGTTTGGCAGTACTGAAGTGTATTGGTGGTGACACTGTAAATTTAGGTCAAATTTGAGGTTAGCAGGTTAGGTTTTGCGTTAATCTGTGTCAAAACTGACGCAAAATCTAACCTGCTAACCTCGAATTTGACATAGATTTACAGTGCCACCAACAATACACTTCAGTACTGCCAAACGAAAAATGAATTACTGTTGCTATGCAGAAAAGTGTTGCTAATGCAGAAAAGTACCACATTTCTAAACGATTTTCAATGGAGAAATGTAGTACATTACCAAATGAAATGCGATAAATATTTTTATTGCATAGTATCACTGCCTCTTACACTTCCAAGCCATGCTATTAGACTTGGCAATATTGCATCTGTGGTAGTTGGTGGTCCTAACTTCCAGTACTCAAATTTGAAAAAAATTGCTTTAAATAGAGCATCGTTTTACTCTTTATCATATTTTACTTTGTAATTAACTAAAGATAGCTTCTGTAATTGTGACAAATTTATTTACATACTCAAGTAATACAAACATGTAATTCAATTTTAAGTTTTGTGGCAACAACCAATTTAAATCGCGTGCAAGAATAACGTTGTCTTGTTCATTTACCCTTACTAACATGTCAGCTGTAATTAATACACTACAGGCAATTTTTAATCCAACATCAGTTTCACCGTCACTGTCTGTATTTACGTAACATAAAAAAATCACACAAGCTTGTTAAACACTTTGAAGTTCCACATTATATTTTTTAAATGTGACGTAAATTGTATCATAAAGTTCGAAAAACTGCTGATGTCATCATTTAAAAACACTTCAATTTTTTTGCATGTTTTTCCAATATTTGTTTTCGTTTACATTCAGGATTTGTCCTTTCTTTGAAGACAAATATGCTGGTAAATTTGAAAATACGCTTGGTACAGCATTGTCAGCTAATAGGGGGTAATGCAGCAATAGCTTCTGCAGTTCTCCACTCTTTATTTTCACATATCTTTTCCATTAAACTGTATTTCACACCCGACAGCATTTTTTGTTGGGGTCTAATGCTCTTGTGGTATTGTACTAAGCCATGCTTTCTTTCGGATGTTATCCATTGGATAAGAAAATGTTGTTATACGAGGACGATTCAAATTTGACCTGCATTTTATTTTTTTAAGAACAATTGAAGAGATACTGTAAAGCGGTTTTACATTCATCGAAGTAGGCATGTTAGCTATCGCCATAAACCACTACAACTTGATTGTGTCAATACTTTCATTTGTATTAACAATTTCGTGAAACAATGTGTTAAATTCTGTTGCACAACGTATAATTATTAAATTTCTTTTCAATGAAGGTATAAAAGCAACTGATATTCATCACAGATTTCATAAACAGTTTGAAGAAGGGTGTTTATCACTCAAAACAGTCTTTGAATGGTGTAAATCCTTCCAGGGTGGTTGTGAATGCGTATCGAACTTGCTGCATACTGCCCGTCAAGTGTCTGCTGTGAATCTTGGAAACATTCAAAAAGTTGACCAGCTGATCCGGAGCAATAGGTGAATATTTGTGAAGGAAATTACTGGGATTGTAAACGCCAGTGTTGGTAGTATTCACACTATTGTCCACGACAAGCTTACATTTACTAAAGTTAGCGCCAGGTGGGTTTTAAAACAATTTTCCGTGGAACAACAGCAGAAATTACTACAGGTTTGCAGAGAACTTCGGCTTCGGTACAAGTATGAAAGCGATGACTTTTTATCACGTTAAATTGAACTGGGTAGTGTTGCCTTACGCCCCATATAGTCCGGACTTGGCCCCAAGTGACTATCATCTCTTTGGCTCCCTTAAAAAACTATTGGGAGGCTAGCGCTTTGCCTCTACTGAGGATGTAAAGGATGCAGTGCGGTGCAAAATTGGCTACGTCGTCAACTAAAAGATTTTTTTTCTACGAGAATACAGAAGCTACCGGAGCGATGGGACAAGTGTATTTTAAAGGGAGGTTGTTACTTCGAAAAATGATGTATATATAATATTAATTTGTAGTTTGTATCGACCAGAAAAAAATAAAATGCAGGTCAAATTTGAATCCCCCTCGTAGTTTGCATATGATTTTCTTTTAAGGTAGTGTCATAGTTAGTACACAGCGTCTTTGTGGCATTCTAAATATTAAATTAAAAGTTACAAGAAATGCGCTAAAAATAAGCTTAGATTGTTACCTCGGTTGTATTTCAGTGAAATACTTAATAAAAACCCATAAATACTAGCAGCAATTTTACTTTCACTTAGCAGTCCAACATATTAATATTCAACCAAAAGCCGCATTTAAACAAACACAAACAAACAGTACAAAACTTCACCTGCCAGTAGCGTTGCCAAATCCCCAACAGCATAGCTTGTTAGTGTAGGAGACAGTGATAGTATGCAATAACAACATACTTTTGACACATGGAAAGTATCAAATAATAGCTTTCTTTAGGAAATGGTAGTCGAAAATAGTTATTTATGCAACAAGTGCTAAAAGTCGACGTTTATGCGCGAGACATGAAAATTATGAAACGAAGCCGAAGGCTGAGTTTCATAACATGTCTCGCGCATGAACGACTTTTAGCACGCGTTGCATACAATATTTTATCTACGACCTTAATTTTACCATTATTAATCCATAAATATCGATTTAAGAAAGGTTCGCATCTGTGACACTTTTAATTTATGTCATAATGAACAGTAGGCCACGCTGCGCGGGCGATTGTTTGGCTCTGGAAGTGGATGTTCAATTGTTTTTCAGTTTTTACCATCATAATCAACAGAAACAATCCTATTAGTTTCCTAATTTAACCAACTTCATAGCTCCAATAACAACAGAGTTAGCAATGGTGGCACGTACGTAGTGTGCATTTATTTATGATTTTATCAATTTTTTTTTTAAATTCCAAAACTTTCTATACTATGTATGGAAATTAAAAGCAAAGCAAAATATGTGTTTTGAGTTTATACTTTTTCGCTTCGAAAAGTTTTCGTATCGAAATCGTTTCGCGTCGAACAGTCTCTGTGTCGAAAGGTCCTTGCATCGAAACGTCTCATTCTGATTGCCTGTTTTTAATTTTAAGTAATTTATGAATTGATAAATAGCTGAATACTGAAGCTTTGTTTCACAAGGTAATACCTACACAATTTATTGGTTTTGCTCTAATACATATAAAAAAGATTGTTTGAAATAGAAGCAGAATTTGTCCAGTACTTAAAAATGGTACGTACTAGTGTCTTTTTAAACTTTTTAAAAATCAAACCCATGCTATTGTTAAACTACAGTCTATAATTACTAATTTAATGATTATAACACAGAACCTTTTTCAAATAACGAATCAAAGCAGTTTAGCTGATATTATACATATACAGGGTGTTCGGTAAAGAATGGGACACCGATTAGTCATAGATTCCTTACGTTATAATAAATCGATTAAACGCAATATACCTTAGTACAAAGTTTCTTCACTAAGAAGTTATAGGGCCTTGAAGTTCAATTTTAATTTTTTTGTCTATAGCGCATGTTAAAGTGTGCTTTTATCAACTCAAAACAAAAGGTCAAGCGTTACTTTAACAGCAAGGGTAGATAAAGTAGAACTTTAACATTAAGGATAGATAAAGTAATTTAATTTTCTAACTTTTGTTTAAATTAAATATGACAGCTTCGTATTATCGTAGCAACCCAATCTAGCTACTGACATTTTGAAATGTGATTGACTGTTCTTATATTCTTTTGAAATTGTTAAAGTTCTTGCTATAGAAAAAAATAATGTATTATACGCGACGATAAAGTTATTTCTATCCACTCTTGAATCATTAAATCATAATTAAACGATTCACTCGTCGATAAAATTAAACTTTATCGTCTTGTATAATAAATTACTAATTTTTTTTACTTCCTTTTACTATAAAGGAAGTATTGGATTCATCCCAAAAATTCGAAATTGAGTTTTTAACGGATCTTCTGTCTGTCTGTGTGTCTGTCTGTCTGTGTGTGTGTCTGTCTGTGAACAGAATATCTCAAAAACGGAAAGAGGTATGGCGTTGAAACTTCATATATAAGTGTTGTGTACTATGTAGATGCGACAGCAAGCTTTTGAAGAAAATCGCATAACCGGAAGTAGGTGTTTACTCTTGTGATTTTTCAGTTTTTTTCGATTTTTTCAAAAACGGCTCTAACGATTTTTTTAAACTTTACATTTTTATTACATTTTTAATGTGTATTGATGTGAGATAGTTGATTTTCCAGTTGAATACTTCTAAAATGGGTTTCTTTTGTTTTTTTGTCTATTTTTTTTATTAACTTTTATTTTAAATAGAACACCCGGTATATTATTACATTTTTGAAATCAGCTTAAAATTCTAGAGAAAATTTGTCTCTTTAACTAACGCTCTATTTTGTACCGTTTTTGCAGAATTTGTAATTTTTGAAAATTTTTGACAAATGCTTAAAACATTTAAAATCAAATTTTTGGCTAATTATAAGATCACTGTAAAAGGAAGTTGTGTGCGTGTATCACACCAGATTTTTTTTTTATTAATTTTCACAAATGTAGAGATATTGATTTGTAATCCGGTATACATGCTTACTATTATGTACTACACTAATAATATTTTTTTTCATAAATTTGACTTGGCATTTTACCAATCTTTCAAAACTTTTTTTAACTCTAACTTCGTTATCTATAACATTTTTGAAATTTTAGGTTATTATCTGAAAGAGAATTAAAAAGCACAAAAATAATGTACGCTTAGTTCTAATCCTAAAAGCAACCGTTTACCTTAAAATGACCATCAAAGGTTTTTGGTTGTCATTGAAACAATGGTCATCTAGTAAAAAACAATGATAAATCAATTAATTACATTAATGACATAAGAATTTGTTCTTTTATGTTTAAGAAAATGCCGCTACATAACGAATTCTCCAATGCTGAAAGGTTCATTACATATATTTAAAGAACTATATTGCTAGCGGCTATGAGTTGGAGGGTCATGAAGGAAGTGAGACAGACACGCAACTCTTGTATATGGTGAGCTGTGCGCAAGCGCGTCGGCGTCGTCCGCGCGGTGGGGGAAGTGAACCTCCCAGTGAAGTTTAAAATTTGCTTCTAAAGGCGGAGTTCGAACTCTCAGGCATGCGCACGAAACGCGTTATACTCAAAGTGAGACTATGTCGGCGCCGTAATGTTTTCGTCCGTTCCGAGGCCCTGCTAGCAATATAGTAAGTAATACATATATGGTTCATTATGTCTCAGCATTTTCGTAAGCACAAAAGACAAAAAACTGCTGTCACCAACGTCATTAATTGATTTCTTGTTGTAGTTTACTAGATTACAATCATTACCCATTGATTTTGTGATCATGGCTACTTGATAATTACACGTCTTAATGACAATCACCTTATGCTTATGAACTAAGAGTACCTACATTATTTTTGTGTATTTTAATTCTCTTTCAGATAATAACCTAACATTTTAAAAAATGTTACAGATAACGAAGTTAAAACTAAAAAAGTTTTGAAATATAGGTAAAGTGCCCCTTACAGTTAAGTATAGCTTATGAAATTTTTCCTATTAGTGCAGTACATAATAGTAAGCATGTATGGGGTTATCATACAGTAAGGGATATACTTTAACTTATTATAACTTTTTAACAAATCAAGCTAACAACAAAAAGTAAACGAAATCTAAAAGCGTTGTCATGACAATTGTTGACACGAGTGTCAAAACAAAATCATTCAATTTTGAGTTTATTTTCAAATTAAAACTCTAGTAAACGTAAAGTTTTAACGACTCAAACTGTAATAGCATGTATCTACAAACCGCTGGATTACGAAGATTTTGCACGAGAATGGGTTTGAGGGCGGGGCCCTGTCAAATGAAAGCGTACCGCAATTTTATACAAAAATTTGAAAGAACAGGTTCGGTAATTGACCTTCCGAGATCAGGAAGACCAAGGATTAGTGATGTCCAAGTTGCAGAGGTTCTTCATGAAAATCAGGACATAGCCAGAGGTAATCCACTAGCAATCAGCAGTGCAAATGCGATATCCAAGCGATTGCAAATGACGTACACCACAATTTGGAAAATTTCAAAAAAAATTCAAAAGATCAAAATGGAAGTCATATTGAACATTTGTGGTAACTGGGTTTGGGCATACAAAATCCCATTATTTAAACAAGTAAATATCGTTTAGTGTTTGTTATTAACTTAATTTGTTAAAAAGTTATAATAAGTAAAAATATATCCCTTACTTTATGATAACCTTGTATACTGGATTTCAAATCTATATCTCTCCATTTGTGGAAATTAACAAAACAATAAAAAATTTAAAATTTAACTTCAAGACCCTATAACTTCTTACTGAAGGGACTTTGTACTAAGGTTTAATCAATTTATTATAACGTAAGGAATCTATGACTAATCCGTGTCTCATTCTTTACCGAACACCTTCTATTTATCAGATAGAGGATAAATAGTTTTGCATAATCAAGATTGCTTTTTTGTTTAGATTCCTTTCTATGGAGTTCCTGAAGAGTGTAAACTAGGTCCTTCTTAAGATCTCATGTGTAGATTATTTGTTTATTACTACATATGAAAATGGAAATATAGAGACATAAGAAGAATACTCACTGGACGGTGTCACATGTGTACAGTAGGGATGGCAATAAAACACACATTGTAGGTTGTTATCCCTTATAAGCACAAAACAAAAGGGGGTGGTAGAATAATACTTACGTTAATTGCTCAACGAATCGAAGCAGCATTCAAAGCACCAAATTGCCTCACTCAGCCAAAGCCTAGGCGAGTCACTACCAATCGCTAATTAGGGGTCGCCGATCAGCTGCAGCAATTTAGATAACAAAAATTGAGCCTTAACCCCTGATTAAGCGATTGCTAGATTACGCTCCAGCTAAATTGGAACACTGAGTAATTAATAAAACGGCGCAAAACTGAAGTCAAACAATCAGGTGTAATCAAATGACAAATTCGTTTTATTCACTTGTAAAGCCGGGCACACACATAAAATACATATAAGTAAAAGTTTAGGGCCGATGTATATGCATATAAATGCCCCAAGGATCCTTGTTTACAGAATGGGGTGGCCAATTAAAACACCAAATCATAAAAATAATGGAAATTCCTGCAGGCTCCCGGAGAGTGACGTTAATATAAAATTGTAAATTACAAGCGGGCAACCGCCTCAGGAATTTCTATAACGTGGTACATGTAACAATTAAATTAGCACAATCCGTAGTTAAAGTGGAACTACGGCGAGGGGAAGCCTCTTACTTTACAAACTAAAATTCACAATCAAAGTGATGCGTCCAGACCATGATCTAAATATCTCGCGCTAGTATATCGCGCTAATCTCAATTTAGAAGCAAAATACTTTTGGGCAGTCCTTCGTCGATTGAGCCATACACACGCGTACAGCCAGGCTCGATTGCCGGCCAACAGAAGCACAAATTAATAGAGCAGTAAGGTTACCTTAGGCTGGAATGGGCTCCTGTAGACTTGATGACCGAACCAGGAAGGACGGTAGCTCGTCAAGTAAGCGCGCCGAGATACGCTATCGCAGATCGCAACGGGCCGCAAGTCGGGGTTTCCGAAGTTTTATTGGAGACCCACCACGTGGTGATTGAAATGTATTTGGGGTCCAGTACATGATATTCGAAACGTAGTTGGGGCCCAGTACGTGGTGGAGAACTAAATTCCCCAAATGTTTCGCTCGGGAAGTTTTGACGTCAAAAAAAAGTCTGCACCTGGCAGTATCTCCAGCTTCACATACGGAGGAATGTCGAGACGCGTACAAATCCCCTAACTAAAGGGTGAGAAGTGCCTAGACAACAATAAGCACCTTCTCCAAAATTGCGACCTCGAACAGCGCCAAAAACTTCCACGACCTTATTCGATCGAATGCCGGAACAAGATTCCAAATTTTCACGTCGCGAACGTTCAACAATGTACAACGGCGGCGTATCAAAAATGCGCAATATCCGGACGCAATTCGAAAAATATCGAACATACAGTAAAGCGAAAATTAATGGTAACAAAATATCGAGAATACAGTAAAGCGAAAATTGACGGTAACAAACCCCCCTCTTACCCGGAGGAAGAAAATTTCAAAGAAATTTTCTTATACGCTAAATACGAGGCCCAAAATAAAAAATGTCAGAAAACAACCTTGAAGAGGTTGGGACGCAAAAGGAAAAAAAAGGACAAACGCGAACTAAACCACACAAACAAGAGACAACGAAGGTTAGCGAGAGGGACAATGCCTTGGGGAATGAATCAGGTCCCACAAATCCGACAAATGTCGATGCCCTAAAAGAGGGCGGACGGAACCATCTTCAAACACCAGACACACCCAAACGCAAAACCAAAAGCAAGGAGAGAGTTTCGCTTGAGGACAGAAATCCGCATACGCGAGAGGATACCCCCAACAACAACCAAATCAACACACAAAACGTATAGCTGAAGGCAATCGGCAACATCAGCTACACCACCAAAATCCCAAAAAGGGGTACCCAAAGTATCCAGCAAGCTGACTCTAACTTCCATTAATAAAGAAGACCAAAGAAAACCGAAAAGAAGTGAAAGAAGAAGAACAAAGTCCAACACAACACACCTCAAGAAAACAGACACAAACATTCCCGCACTAAAGCTCAAGAGAGCCAAAAAAAAGACCAAGAGACCATGATGTTGTGGTCGGGGCCACAAACACTGCCGGGAAACAGCGGGACCCCAAGGTGGCCGACCGACGTCCCCAACCAACCTCCTACTTACGCGAACTAAACGGTCTGGCCACAGATACCCGGACCATGATAGGGTTTTAGGTCCTTGGCGTGCCAAGATCCCGAAAAGACAGTCCCATCGGGATCCTTCAACTGATAGACCCACCGAGAAAGTTTCTTGTGAATGACAAACGGGCCAACGAACTTAGGGGCGAGCTTGGCTGTGAAGTCTCTAGCAGCATTGGACAAAACGTGGTTCTTTCGGAGGAAGGATTCCCCCACCTCAAATTCATCAGGGCGATGACGTAGGTCGTAACGAGGCTTCGACGCTTGGTAAGCCTTCATTAAACGCTTCCGAACGTCAAGGTAAACCTGCTGAAGGGCTTTAGATCGCGGTTCTACATCATCACGGTCAAACATGAGTTCAGGGTTATCTGGTTCTTTGGCGGGTAGGAGGTCATTAAAGTTAATTTCTCTACCAAAGTTTACGAAGAACGGGGTCATACCAGTCACTTCATGCTTAGATGTTCTGATCGCACACGCCACCGATGGTAACAACACATCCCAATTACGCTGATTCTCCTTCATATACGCGGACAACATTGTCTTCAACACGCGGTTAACCCTCTCAGTGGGATTGGCTTGGGGATGATAGTAAGCGGTGAAAGATATCCGACATCCATAGCGCTTAGCCATGTTCTGGAAGTCCCTACTACGGAATTGGACTCCGTTATCACAAATGATCCTACGAGGAGCACCAAACAGAAGTATGACGTTCTCCTCAATATTCCTAACCACAGCGGAAGCGGTAGCGGCCCGAAAGGGGAAGAACAAGGGAAACTTGCTAAACAGGTCCGCAACAACTAAGATGTGGGTGTAACCACGGGAAGAGCGGGGCAATGGACCAACAATGTCCGTGGAGATAACCTCCCAAGGGCGAGATATCTGGGAGTGTCCTCCCATAAGACCTCTAAGAGCTCTCTGCTCGGGTTTAATGCGGGAGCAAACCCCACAATGTCGAACATACTCGGCCACCTCCTGTCGCATCTTAGGCCAGTAGAAATACTGAGCGATCCGACTCAACGTCTTATTGACACCACAATGTCCACTCGTACGGGAGTCATGAAAACGGGACATAATATCTCTGCGTTGTTCCCTAGGAGCAACAGACTTCCATGCATCACGATCATTCGCAAGGTCAGGGTACGGAACAGACACATACTTAAACAACCGATCCTTGTCAACACGCCACAACGCAAAACGTCTAGGTCTCTGACTCACTTCGCGAATCATCTTCAGATACCACGGATCACGAGGTTCGTCAGGCATAACAGCGAGCGGTACGTCCACGACATTCACGACGCCATCCACACCATTCATGTCACTCATTGCATTCACCACAGGTACAGCGCGAGACAAAGTGTCCGGCACTACGTGATCCTTTCCTTTTCGATGCTGAATCTCGAAATTGTAACAATCCGCAAGAAATTGCGTTATAATTATAAACCTTATAGATTTTAAGTTGTCAGGAGAAAGAATAAATCAAAGCCGCCCCTGCATAAATTACATTTATCGCGAAGCAAAAGTTCACTTGGTGAAGAACGAAAAGACTACATCGTAATAATCCAAGAAGCGGTTGAATTACATCCGGTGTTAATTAACCAAGAGCTTTCTCAGAATAAAGAAGTGCCGAATTGGCAGGCAGTGCAAAACCGCGTGGGATATGCAGAATTGGCGATCCCAGAGCGCGCGAGTTCTAATTCAAAAATGCTATCTTGCAAAACGGGAGAGTACGACAGACATTCGTTTTTGTCCCGAAAGAAAATTACCTTTTGGGGAACGCAAACTGGACAGGCAGTCTTCCCGTATCCCGCGAGATAATAAACTAATTACCGGCAAAAGCCGTTTCGGGCGTACCGCGTCCGCGCGACGCCGCGCGAATCAACCTAAGTCAAAATTGAAAGATATATTCAAATCGTTATGTGACTAGTGCATGTGACAAGCCACTCAAAATTCAAGGATTGCCGACCAGGGGATCTAAAATCTAGCCGAACATATTTAAATTACCTAAGTCAATTCGGGCGTACCGCAAATAAATAAAATTAATATTCACCCTCCAAGTTCTAGCAACGGAACCTGGACGAAGGTCAGTCATTTATGTGTATTTTATTAACCAGGGCTGCTATGTTTATTCTTTCCTTCCAAAGTAATTTGATGTCATAAAAATTAAGCATAATTTTGGTCAATCTTTTACGAAGCTACAGTTAATTAACCATTGATCAGATAGGGTAAAATTAATTTGTACTTGATCCAAATTTTTAAGTTCTTTTAATATAAGTTATTTATTCTTTTGTGGGTGTTTTATTTAACCACTAGCAAGATGCCCGTTCTTCGTACGGGCAACAAATGTTTTTTCTTCTAAATTTCAAATGAATTCTAGGGCGCCCCCACCCCCTCACTCAATACGCTAAACTAACAAACGCCGCAAAACAATATTGTTGGAAAAAAGAAACAAACTTCTTCCGAAAAAATTCCTCCACAACTCTTTTTTATGCTTCATGTACCCCCTGGAAATCTGTACGTAATTGTCGTTCTCCTTGTATATATTGATAAAACTATAGTTTTAGTATAACAATGAGATAAAATTAAAATATATATGTACAAACTAAATGTTGTATTCATAAATTACAGCAAGATAAACTTAACACCTTACCCCTTTTCAGTTTTTCCTTTTTACCGCTTTAGGGGTAACATTAAAATTCCTTAAACCCCTTTCTAAATATTTTAAGAATACATCTGTATGCCAAAAAAACAATGTTCTAACTCAATAAACATAGGAGATACAACGGGTTCTTTAATTCACCCCGAATCCAGATTTGCACCTTTAGGGGTTGATTTGGGAAAATCCTGAAACGTGTTTTTAGACATTTGTATTGGATACCTATGCATGCAAAAAACCAAGTCGATATCTTATGGGGTTAAGAGATATTGAGGAATTCGTGACAACACAGTTCACCGCTTTTCACCCCTTAGGGGTAACATTTTAAAATCCCTTAAACCACTTTCTAAATGTTTTAAGAATACATTTATATGCCAAAAAAGAATGCTCTGGCTCAATAAACATAAGAGATATGAAGGGTTCTTTAATTCACTCCGAATCCAGATTTGCACTTTTAGGGGTTGATTATGGCAAAATCCTGAAATGCGTTTTTAGACACTTGTATTGGACACCTATGCAAGCAAACACCAAGTCGATATCTTATCGGGTCTAAGAGATATTGAGGAAACTGTGAAAATACAGTTTACCCCTTTTCACCCCCTTAGGGGTAAAATTGTAAAATCCCTTAAATCACTTTCTAAATATTTTAAGATTATATCTATATGCCAAAAAAAGGAATGTTCTAACTCAATAACCCTAGGAGTTACAAAGGGTTCTTTAATTCACCCCAAATCCAGATTTGCACCTTTAGGGGTCGATTAGGGCAAAATTCTGAAATGTATTTTTATATACTTCTATTGGACACCTATGCAAGCAAACACCAAGTCGCTATCTTATCGGGTGTAAGAGATATTCAGGAATTCGTGAAAACACAGTTTACCCCTTTTCAACCCCTTAGAGTTACAATTTTCAAATTCCCTTAAACCGCTTTCTAAATATTTTAAAAATACATCTATATGCCAAAAAAGAATGTTCTAACTCAATAAACATAGGAGATACGAAGGGTTCTTTAATTCACCCCCAATCCAAATTTGCACCTTTAGGGGTTGATTAGGACAAAATACTAAAATACGTTTCTAGGTATTTGCATTGATAATCTTTGCAAGCAAACACCAAATTGATATCTTATCAGGTGTAAGAGATATTGAAGAATTCGTGAAAACACATTTTACCCCTTTTCACCCCCTTAGGGGTCGAATTCCAAAAAATCTCTTCTTAGCACTACCTTACATAACAAATTGAACCTTCCACCCAAATTTCAAGTTTTTAGTGCCAGTGGTTTCGGCTCTGCGTTGATTAGTCAGGGTTGTGACTTTCCTTTATATATGTATAGATAACTCGTAACTTACAACCACTAAGTTACCGCACAGTGGTCAGAAGATGAGATTTCGACCCCTTCGGGCAATTAGCGATATACGGGTTTGAATCAAGCCTTATATCACACAAACGTGGCAGCACGTAAAACTGGTAACCAGGGGGTTGGCAAATCAACCCCTTGGTTATAAATGGTGGCAGCGGTCTACAAAGAACCCTTATACAACCCCCATACCTTCAGGAACCCTTAAAAACCACCCACAAAGACTTATATTTTTTTCGTTTTTTATAAAAATTTAAAGGCTCATCAAGTAAGCGCGCCGAGATACGCTACCGCAGATCGCAACGGGCCGCAAGTCGGGGTTTCCGAAGTTTTATTGGAGACCCACCACGTGGTGATTGAAATGTATTTGGGGTCCAGTACATGATATTCGAAACGTAGTTGGGGCCCAGTACGTGGTGGAGAACTAAATTCCCCAAATGTTTCGCTCGGGAAGTTTTGACGTCAAAAAAAAGTCTGCACCTGGCAGTATCTCCAGCTTCACATACGGACGAATGTCGAGACGCGTACAAATCCCCTAACTAAAGGGTGCGAAGTGCCTAGACAACAATAAGCACCTTCTCCAAAATTGCGACCTCGAACAGCGCCAAAAACTTCCACGACCTTATTCGATCGAATGCCTGAACAAGATTCCAAATTTTCACGTCGCGAACGTTCAACAATGTGCAACGGCGGCGTATCAAAAATGCGCAATATCCGGACGCAATTCGAAAAATATCGAACATACAGTAAAGCGAAAATTAATGGTAACAAAATATCGAGAATACAGTAAAGCAAAAATTGACGGTAACAAGGTTTTGTGAAGAGGACGGTGAGACTCAAATGACTACATATGCTATTGTGAACAACTTATAGCTGTTCGACAGAAACACTGCGTAGAAACAAAATAAAATCTGAAGTGGTAATTAACACTTCTGTAGATATAATTCTGGGTTTCTTTGAAATAACCAGAATACCTCTCTGAGGCTTGAGAACACTGGATAGTACAATAATAATAATAATACCTAACACGAAGAAAATTAAAAGATTGATGTTATATATTTTTATTTTGCAGATTAACAGTTCCCATGTCTGTTATTTTTTTAGTGAACAAAGTAGTTGCTACTGGAAACATCATATCATCACAACAGCTACCTATCATTTAATAGAAGCTAAATGTGTAACAAGTGTGATTGTGATGGAAAATGTGTACCTTAAAAATCACTGTTATTGACAAAATTTGTAGATAGGTATAGACATTACAAAGAAAAGTTATATATTAATTATTTTATGAAAAATATATTGATTATTGTAAACTGCTGTAAAAAACTCGAGTTGAACAGAATTGCTTTATATCTATTGTGGACAAAAATAAATAAATAGATAATTAAGCTACGTCTAGAAATCTTGAACTACGATCATTTTCAGCCATAGAATAATTTTCCTCAGATTAAATTTTGTCATTGAGACACTCGTTATATAAATATATAAAGGGTGATTCTTTAATATTGCAAAAAAATTTAAGGCAGATTCTTTGGTTAAAAATAAACAAAAAATGTCCTATAAACTTGTGTCTGGAAACGTTTCGTTAGCGAGATACAGGCCGTTAATTTTGTCATTAATTTACTTTTGATAATTATTAATATTTCAAATTTAATTGATAATTGGCAGGTTGAATGCTAGTAATATGGGCTGTTTTTTATGTCATTACATTTTGCTTATTTAATCCAGAGGCGTGTCTAGGTGGGTGCATTTTATTTAATATTAATAAGAAAAAATAGTCCGATATTTGTATTTCGATAGAGGAGTACAAAATACAATCTCACTACGATTTAGAAATAAAATAGTAGATTATGCAATGAGGGAGAGAAATGCGTTATTTTGCTATATTTCTGACTCGGGGGCGAAGCCCAAGTGTCAGATATTGCACATTGTATAATCTACTATTTTATCTCTAAATCGTAGTGAGGTTGTATTTTTTACTCCTCTATCGAAATACAAATATATCGGACTATTTTTTCTTATTAATATTAAATAAAATGCACCCACCCAGACACGCCCCTGGATTAAATAACCTATTGGAATTAATTAAATTATACAAACATTACTATACACATAACGAAGATTACGGAGATATATTTGATGGTGGGCTGAAAAATTTACGTGAAGCTAGTGTTGTAACTTTTGTTGGTATTATACTGCGAACGTTGCTGCATTGTCATAAAAGTTTGTCTGCTGTAGCAGATGAGATTTTACAACCGAGTGAAGAAACCGATAACCTAAGAAAACTTGTCAAACAATTTCAAATATTTGTTGGACGTTCCACTACTCAACTGAATCTTATTCTACAATTGGGTATTAAATACTCTGTTTCTTCTGAGGATCGTTATTCTTTTCTGGACTTTTTAAAATATTTCAGTGTGCCTCTACCAACTGAAGAGAAAAAACAGATAGTGCAGTTTTTGATAACCAAACTTCCAGAGAAAGGCAAAAACAATAATATTGTGACAAATTTTATTCGGTATGTGGAGAAGAAAGGTCCTGCAGACTACATGGAAAGACGTAAATTGTTAGCTGATGCATCAACTACTCTAGAAACTGAAAAAGAAATAGAAGAGGATATTATTAATCAAGAAACACGAAATGGCACGAGGCAATGACTAAGGCTAAAGATCGAATGGTTTGGAGGAAAGTCATAGCCAACACCTCTACACCGTAAGGTAGAAGAGGACGGATTAAGTAAGTAAGTAAGTATAATTATCAAAAGTAAATTAATGAAAAAATTAACGGCCTGTATCTCGGCAACGAAACGTTTCTGGACACAAGTTTATAGGACATTTTTTGTTTATTTTTAACAAAAGAATCTGTCTTTAAATTGTTTTGTAATATTAAAGAATCACCCTTATACTAATGCTCTAATCTTCACCATTAATTGTTATTGTTAAAACTGTTTTAGTAAACAATGTTTAGCTTTCTGATGTCTTAAATAAATGTTGCTGTAAGTAGGTTTATGCAAAGTATTTATTTTCTAAATTCACTGTATGTACATTTCAATTAAGCAAGCAATTAACTAGATTAAGATGAAACTGTAGTCACAAAAAATGTATTAAGTAGTGCTACCAATCATTAACCATTTTCATAGCCATGGTCGAGTAAGTAGAGTTGCACTTGTCCCACATCTAATTATTAGCCTTTGGTCTCACAGTGCGGTTGTTGAAGCGAATTGTGACATCTTGAACTCGCATATTGGGGGTGATGAATTGCTCCAAGGTGTCGACTCCATCACGGGGCATCCTGTCAAAGGGATAGCCCATGGAGCGGCGGTCAGGGTAAAGCTTATCCTTGATACCACAATAGCTGGCAGCATCATTGCACAGACCAGCCGTGTCTTGATTGATCTAAGTAGCGGAAAAAATTATCAGCAATTTTTTAGAATTTAAAGACCATAACTTACGCGATCATCAGCAAAGTTGGAAATCATAACGAAGAGATGGCATGGCAATCCTTCGGGGCTGCCCTTGGGGATGAGCATGTGCTGTGGCCAGCCACAGCCGCAGAAGTTGAATTGCTCCAATTCGTCTCCTCCGGCAGGCCTGTTGAACTCCAAGTTGCGGAAAGTTCGTTCGAATGGAATTGTTACTGATGACTGGTTGGAACGGCGGGAGATTGTATTTTGTCCCGGTCTCACTAAGCAGAGAGACGTTTAGAGGTTGTTGATGAATTCGTGGAAGCACTTACAGTTAACAACAAACTTATCCAGTTCCACAAACATGACCTTTTGGTCCCTGAACAACCACGGGTTGCCTCTTTCATCTTGAGCAGGAGCAATGAAGATTCTGCAAGTTCCTTGCCTCTGTGCACCACCGTTATTTACGTTGATGTTGTAAGTGAATGGTTGATGTTGCAAGTGAGTGAATCTAACAAATACAGAGCCACGGGGTTGGAAGTCCATTCCTCGGGATAAGTCGACGTCGGATTGTTGCCAGAAGGTGTTTAGTACATTGGGCTGAGCACTTTGAGCCTGGATTTGCACTGATTCCACAGTAACTCCATCGTAACCCAACTAAAATAAATAATTAAAATCGGGAGACTTTTTGCAATAATCTAATAATCTTACTTGGCCAACAGTGTAGCGAGGAAGAGTAGCCTTGTGTTCTTGGAAAATGTCGTCAATGTAGCTGTGCCAGCGGTAGAAAACAGGATCACGCATTGCTGTAGTTGAATCGCCCATAACACCGAAAGATTCCTACAAGAATTTTTCTTAATTTTCAGCAAGTAACTTTTTGGAAATAGTTACCAAGTGGCGATGATCTGGGTCGTGACTGTAGGAAATGAAGACGTGTCCCATATTGTGAAGATCTCCATAGAATGTTCTATTTGGGGATAAAATACTGGATTCAATCATGTTTCCAAGAACATCGATACCTTCATTTTCAGTAAGCGTAATTTCGTTGCCTTGTTCCTATAAAGCCAGAAGTTAACACTCGAGGACAATTTTAAAAATAAGAGCGAATTACATCTTTTACAATACCGGAATGGATGGCAGCGAAAATCCGGTCCCTCCAGCGTTCGAGTTGGTCAATATCAGCTTTGATCTGGTCCTGTTCTCTGTTCAGGTTGCTGATTTTTTGTTCAGCGACACGTGCAGGGTAAGATCGACTAGCTACCAAGCTGTCCAGTTTGGGGAAATAGGCTTCCTTAATGGGTTTACGCCAGTCAATGAAACGCTCGACTCGCTTCAGCTTGTTGCTCAGGCGCTCCATGTTGTAGCGGGCAACGATTTGCTGATGCATGTAGTAAAACAGTTCCCCACGTCTGTTCTTCGCAACGATTTCTCGGGCTGCATCGAAGGGGTAGACCAAATGCCAGTGCCAATGGTGAAGATTGACGCCGATATCTTCACGGAAATAAGCTAAGCGATGCTCTTCCTCCAGATTGGATGCAGTGAAGTCAATGGGGATTTCAATGGGCATCTGGGGAAAGACGTTAGAGATTGGATGAGTTTTAATTAAAATGTTTCTGCAAAATACTTACCCTAGAGCCGGTTGGTACAATCGTGGCCTCTTCACGAGCCCTTGTAAACACCTTGCTGTCTACGTACTTATCCGGGAACGACTGGATAAATGAAGGAACGTCGAGATCTTGGGTGTCAGGCCTATGAAGTAGAGCAACAGATAGACAGTAGTTGAACATGTAAGGGTTGACACGGTCACGAGCATAAACGGCCATCGATTGAAGCTCGTCTACGTTGCGCATCGCTGAAAAAGTATCGGAAATTATTTCCAGTCATCTTCATTTATGGACGTGTTTACCCATGAAAATATTAATGAGGCGCCCTGCGAGTCTGCGGTGCTTTTGAATGAAGAGCGAGAAGTTTTCATGGCGCCCCAGTTCCAAAATTTCGCCCAGCTCTGGCAGTGAGATCTTCTTCACGGGAATCCTTTCACCTGCTTCTTCACCAAAGCGACTGAAAAGTTGCACGCCAATTGGTTTGTACCGGTCGGCCTGTAAAGTGAAGCGAGTTTATGTTGAAAATGCCTTTTTGCAAGTACGAAAATCTTACCAAGTAGTCGTTGTCTATGTCGAATACAGCTTGTTTGTCGCCCTTGCCAACAAAGACAGGTTCAAGAGGGCGGTCGTACAGAAGCAGCAGGTTCTTCTTGTCAGCAGCCATTTTGTGCAATTTGTTATGCGAGTATAATTGAAAACTCTAGCTGGCTCGTCCAAACACAAGGTGGAAGGATTCCTCGATGTGCAACTGATGAATGTGAGGAGCATCTTGCTTTTTATTTAGAATGAATTCGGTAAACATTTTCAACAGACCAATAGTATTGCAGTCTTCAGCCACATGGGGACAGCTGTTTGTCCGATTTTAATTTTATTTGTCAGTTTTAGATGAAGGATGTGGTTTCTTATCAAACCACTCTGTACTATTTTGAACAGTCCTACAAAATCACATGTTTTTCATTGAAATTATATAGAAATGAATTTAATTAATAATGTATAGCTTTATTTTTTAACTAATTATGTAGGTACTCAATAAATATCTTGTGATTAGAAATTCCTGGGTAATCAATCTTTGTAATACGAGACATATTGCATCAGTTTCAATATAAAATAAAAATGTTAGAAATGCTTCTAATTTAAGCAAACTTATTCCTTACCTTACCTAAGTAAATGCACTTTTTTTTATTGGAAAACACTACCTACTTGCAATAAAAAAATAAATCGAGACATGTTAATATTAAAAGTGATTTAGGTATTATAATTATTTCTACTAATATTTCAGATTTATTGCTGTTTTATGTTGAAATTTAATTTTCAGATAGTAGGCAGTATAAATTTAAAATACACTTTCAGAAATTTAAAAAATAATGTACAAGCACTGTCTGAATCGATTTTACTCTTCATAAAAATGTTTGAAATTTTGTGTTGAAGTGCTTCCTCCTTACTCAAAACTATAAGTTGTATTTTTCATTTCATAGCAAATTTCAAAAATTTGCTATTCAAGACTCTACAACATTTCAAATTAAAAAGAGTTGTTAAGTTTTATCTGTTCATTTAGCCATAAACAGATGCAATTGGGCAACTGCTATGCAATTATGTCTACTTTTAGGAAAAATATTAGGAACATTTTTAATTTATTATTTATTTCTGTTCGAAATGTTGTAGGTAGGTATATAGTTCAGCATATAAGCTCCCTGCATGTTCAAATTGCGCAAATTAATTTGTGTACCAAATATACAACTTAATGATGTGAAACAATAATAAGCAACAAAATCAAAATAGAAACTAAAGTTCAGAAAAAAGTTTGCTTTGTTCCAAAAAATCTTTAATGCAAGGCACTTTCCGTATTAGCAGTAATAATAATAAACGCTTTTTATTTAGCTTTTCCCTATTTCAGTACAATAATAAAAGTACGGGATACTATACATTTACATTAAAAGTGATCATATTCCAATATACAACACAAATATCACATGCCTAATAACTAATTTACATATAGAATAAAAGGTAAAACATTCAAGTTTAAAATATAGTATATTAAAGTATGAGTGGATAACAAGGTCTTTAAAACACGCGCGAGTTTTCGAGCACGACGGCGTAGCCGGAGTGCTCGAAATAGAGCAAGTGTTTTAAAGACCAGTTATCCACGAATACTTTACGCTATTTTTTATTATACCTTCAATACTGGAAATAAATTACGCACTAAAAACTTAGAAATAATTTTTGTCGTGATAAATCGAGAGGGCATAATAATATTGCTACTATAGTTACGAGAATTATTTACGTTGTTGTCGCGTCCATGTCCGTTGTTGCATTCAGTCGTTTCCTTGACAACCTTTAAAGCTCGGCGAGCTTTAATCGCCTGTATTCGCACGCTCAGGCGTGCTTTAAATGGCGATTCTGATGCAGGTATAATAAAAAATATGTTAAGAAACTATAGTCTGTTTTTTTGCTTTATGATTCAGAGCAGGCTTTGCTTTTGCATTTTTGTAACAGTGTAGGTAGTTGGTTACAAAGAAAAAACACTAGTAATGTCAAACATTTATTACAACTGTCAATGTGTTATCTTATAAGCACTATATACATAATGCAAGCTACAATTACTGAACCACTGACATTAAATAAGGTATTGCTTTATTTTAAGAAATTTTATTTAAACATGGTTGTTATATCCAACTGTACAGAAACGTCATAAAATGTCTATGTTCTAATGTGAAAATATATTATTAAAAACTTGCTGATGATTTTTGTTTGCAAATCTGTGTTGTAGAAGTTATTATTTATACTAAACATATAAGAGAGATTAACTGTTTTTTTAACACTGCCTAAAAATGCCACCGTTCATACACTTATAATAGTAGCTGTCATTATTGTCCGAACCCAACAGTAAGTCACACCCTGGTAAAAATCCTGATGTGCACCCTGCATGCAAAATAGTATATCTCTTTCCCTCTGCCTTAACATTAGATGGATTACTTTCCAAGTCTGTGTCGTGGGTCTATCTATGCAGACTGGTTCCATTGCGAAATATCCAGTTTCATCCAAAAACCGGAACATACATTTTTCACTAGAATTTCAAAATTGTAAATATTTCTTTAAAGAAGTAATCTTCGTCGAAATTACATGATTCTTCTCGCAAGCCAATTTTCTGCCACTCACATTATATTTACATCCCATATTTTTTAATGTGTAGTATAATTTTGAACGAGTCCTGATATAATTTAGTTCCTCTCTTGCACATCGCAATAAACTATCCAAAGTAAAAAAAATTACAAAGTTTCTTAATATCCTCCTTGAAACTATAGTCCTCCCAAGTTAAAAATTCTTTTTCCTTTTTCATATTGTCATTCGGTTGTTGATGGATTGTAAGAAATTTTATAATGGTTTAATAATTAATACTTATATCAAAGATTTGACCAACTCTTCCCATGATGGCTGCTTTACATAATTTACCATTGATATGTTTTATATTAGTAAAACAGCGTTTTATAGCTACTTTAGCTTTACTATTAATGCTGCCTTTTCGTGGCACTTTATTAAACGCTAATGAAGTGTCAACGTGACAATCTCGGGGACCTTGATTTTGACGTTAGGTATATTTTGTAACTAAACTGTTGTACACTGCTAAAATAATATAAATGCAAGGCCTGCTCTGAATTATAAAGCAAAAAAACAGACTATATAATCCGTTCACGATCTTTTTGGGTCAAGTGAGGCTATGGCCATCTAGTAATTTTGTTGGCAGAACTTCTGTTGCAACTAAACTCCCTCATGGAAATTGACACCTTTTGTGTTAGGTTAGGTTGTTTTCAGTTTAAGGTTATATTTTCTGAATAGGTACATTGTTGCCGGATATTCTCTAGTCTCCACATCGACTCGCGTTCTTTTCAATTTGGTCTGTCCTTTTTAAATTGGAAGTAGCATCGTTTAATGAAATTTTTTTGTTGTAACAAAATTATTTTGGGCATTTTAACTTTTCCTTTGACGAAAATTAAAATTATTTTTACACATTTGATAAATCATTTGTTTTCTTACGAATATTAAAATAATAAATCTGGCAATGTGGTGGCAAGAAAATGTCGAACAGACACTGACAGAAAAAAAATGTTGCATCCGCTATATCATCGAATCAGTTAGTCCAACATGAAAAGAAAAAATCATAGCCAACTCTGTCCCAAAAAGGTCGTGAACGGCTTATAGATATAAATATTATAGTCTGTTCAGTAAACATAAAAACACAAAGTGGCCTTTGATTTCCAAAATTTCATGAGTGTACTTTCAGAATTTATCTTTGTCTAGGAATGTACTTACAAAAACTTACTAAAACAAATAGGTTAAGGGTATGACATTTACCTCCTATCTGTCATAAATGTTGTAAATATAAACTTTTAAGATATTATACAAATTCTGTGTTGCATACAATTGACGTAGCGTTTACTAATAGGCATTTTTATTACATTTTATTAAACTTCAGGTGAGAATTTCTAGAGAAATATTCCACTTTGACACTGACAATCAGAACTATTAATTGTCATTTTTTTCAAATCTGCCTGTACACAGGCGTGGAAACATTTTCAAAACAAAATAGAGAATCCCTAGTACAAAAATTATATGCACATGCCAACTTCAAAAAACTTGAAATGTTTTTGTGTTTACTGAATGCCCTATACACGAAAATCACATTTTTTATTCAGGTATATTTCCTTGTTGCTTTGATCTCCATTTTTTGTATCGAATTTTGAAATTGTTTACACTAGTTGCATCTTTTACTTATTTTGGTATAGCGTTGAACATTTGAATTCCTTTATTAAATATTGATTGAAAACCGTTATTGGAACTTAAAATATTATTGTTTCTCGCTTTGTAAGCATGAACATTGTTATTTTTTGTAAGGAAATTTAACAAGTAATTAGGCAATTTTTTATTAATAATTTTGTAAATAAAGATCATCACATTCATGTTTATTATGTAGTTAATTGATTGGAACTACAAGGTTTTTAACATTACTTCGATGTGTGTGTACTTATTGCATCCCCATATCACTCACATAGCCCTATTCTGTAATATTTCAAAATGTTGAATAATTGACTTGGGAACTCAAAAAAGTGCTGTACTACAATAATAAAAATGGGGCAAAACAATTGTTTTGTAGATTGTAATTGTTGCTGAAACCGATAAATATTTTCCAAATCTTATTAGAAAACCAATCTTCTTATATTTCGTTTTTGATGTGTTTAATTTTAATTTGTTGGTATTTAACCAATTAACTAATTTATTCAAGTTTTTGTTCATTTTATCAGCCATAGTTATAAAGCTGATATTGACACTAATGTGTCGTCTGCAAATAAATTAACAACAATAAATGGATCAAGGCAGCTATAAATATCATTAATATATATATATATATATATATAAGGAATAAGATAGGCCCCAGTATACTTCCTTGGGGAACACCATGGTTATTTGGTAACTCATCAGACAATTTATCGTTAAATTTTGTTGCTTTGTATCTGTTAGATAATTAGTAAACCAAGTAAGTACTGTACCTTTTAATTCGTAATAATTTAATTTTTCTATTCATATTGCCCTGTCCAATGTTTCGAATGCACGTTTAATATCTACAAAGATAGCTAAAATTAATTTACTGTCGTTTACATCCTTTCTCCAATTATTTAGTATCAATTGTATAGCTGACTGCCAGACTGATTCTCATACATCAAATTATTATTATCAAAATATTCTCTTATTTGATCAACAACTGCCTTTTCTATAATTTTTTCAATAGTAGGAAGTAAATTAATTGTACTAAATTCTGAGGCATCCCATGTTCCTTCTACTTTTAGAATGTTCCATTTTCTAAAGATGTATTAATAACATGTAAGAGAAGATATTCTATAACGCCAAACAATTTTTGTATAATAAATACGTTAACATCAGCCGAAGAAGATCTTTTCATATTAAAAAGTTTAAGTTCACAAATTTTAAGATTTCGAAACGTATATAATTGTGAAGTTGTTCTATTATTTTTATTTCTCGTCCACACCTTGTTGGTGTTGGTAATCTTTGCAGGAAGAGCTTCCAAACTAAGAATAAAATAGCGATTAAAATTATTTTAGAATTTCCTTTTTTAAATTGTTTGTCAAAATGTATTTGTTTTTCATCTAATATTACTTTATTATCACCTAATAATTTTTTTAGAGTAATCCACATTTGCTTAGGATTGTTTTTATTATTGTCAATCGTTTTTTTAATGTACTTCTTTTTTGTATTTTTTATTCCCACCCCAAGTTTATTATGCAGCGCTTTATACTTCTTTCAGTCATTTATATTTTGTGATGTTTGGAATAATTTATATGCTTTATCTGTGCCACGTTGAATACTTTTACATTCATTGCTAAACCAAGGATTTTTTACCTGATTAGGTTTAATTTTTATAAGAGGGGCGGGCAATAGTATTGAGAGGGTGTAACACTGTATTTTCAGCAAATTTAATATTAAAGTAACATCAACACCGTTATAAGCACAATCGCTTTCAGTAAGGATGTCAATTATTTTATTAATATTGTCTGAATTAAAATTTCGTTTGTATTTATTTATTTTACATGGTAATTCTTCAAAATATGTTTGATTGTCAATATTAATTGTAATAATGTCGTGGTCTGTTTAACATTTTAACGTGTTCATTCCATCTTAGGTGGGAATCCAACATAACACGAAGGTAAGTTGCATAATGAGCTCTTCATTTCCAGTCTGCACTTTGAATGTATTGAAGTCTGGTACATTATTTACATGGATAGTGAATGGTAACCATACAGTCTTATTTAGGTTGATCGTAAGAAGTTTTTCTCTTGCCCACTTGAAAGCTTATACCAGGTCTAGTTCAACTTTATTTCTCAGTCTCTCTCATGACGAATCTTTGTAGAAAGAAAACTGTGTCATCGGCAAAGGCAATAGCTGAGCCATTTAGTTGTAGGGAAAGCAGGTCATTAAGATAAACATTAAAGAAAAGAGGATCAGTTACAGAGCCTTGAGGAACACTGTATGTTATAAGTTTGTGCTCACTTTTAGTATTATTAATTTGCATACACTGTTGCCTATTTGTGAAATAATTTTTCAATAGATTAAGCGTTGTTCCTCTAAATTCAATATCTTCAAGTTTTTCCAGTAGAATACTATGTGAAACTGTATCAAATGCTTTTTAAAAATCCACTAATATACACAGTGACTTCATGTTTGCATCTACACTTCAGTACGATCTTTGACAAAGTAGATTAATAGCATCTTCATCTTGAGTACTTCTTCCTGCTCGAAAGCCAAGTTGTGTATTTATTTATTTATTCTCCTTAGCATAGAATTTCGGCTTAAACCACGTAGTATTTGTAGATAAACACCCAGCATTCTCTGGCTTAATGTGCCTTGCACCTTGTGAAGTCGAGCAAAAACCCGCACGATGGCCATGCTCTTTGGTGGCTCGAGTTGTTTGAGTATCTTGAGAACGAGGATACTTAGGCAGATTTGGCCGTTTTGCTGTTTGTGCATCCATATTCACTAACGTTTCGCAAGACCTTGCAGCTTGCATCATCAGAGTGAAAGTCGCACTGCTAAGGAGAATAATTCGAGTAACCGCGAAAGTCTCAAACAGTACATATTTATTTATTTATTTAGTACTCAGTCAACAGCCGTTAGGCCAATTATAGGCGTCGCTGTATTTGATAAGATGTCACATTTATCTAGGAAATTGACTAATCTTGATTTAACTATTTTTTTCTATTTTTTATTTTTTAAATTAGATAGATTTAAGTTGTATTATGACAATTTGTAGGCTATACACTGGCATTTAAAATAAAAAAGTTTTTTTCAATATCTTTATTATGAACGACGTTACAAGCTGTCTAGCGATTTACAAACATCCTGTATAAATAAGATAAAGCAGTGCGAAAGTGAGAAGTGAAATACACTGTATATAGTATTGTTTAGATACCCCTTTGTCAATAATAATTAATTGCTGTTTTCTATATTTATTGTTTTTAATTTTCTTTATTGTTTCGATTTATTCTCTTGTTGATTTGGTTTTCATGTGTATGTACAAATCTGTTTGTTTGTTTTTTTCCTTCTTGTTAGATTCCTATATCTGTGTTTGGGCCAATAATTTTAGCAGATATTATATTTAAATTGGGAAGATTTGGTTTCTCATTTTATACTTGTTTTTATATTAGTTGAAGTAAAGATTCACTTTTTATCTCATATCGGTATACTTCTTTGAGGTACCAACTATAAATGTTTGGAGTTATTGTGGAACTCTTCTTATAATTATTGCTCATTATCTTTTTTGATCTATTTTCATTTACTTGGAAAAATACTAAGTACTTATCAGCGGTTGGGAAGTCGTAGTTTATTTGTAAATGGGGGGGTTTAATAATCTTATACCTAGAATGTCTTTATGACTTTTACTTTCATCTTCTAATATGGCAGCTCTTCCTTCATTTATTCTGCTTGGTGAAGTTATAGGTATTTAATTAATAATTTAGTTTCTTGGTTTGATAACTATTATGATAACTTATATTACATTCATTCTTTAAGCTTGCAATATTTCTATTTTTATCCAGAACTCGCATATTATAGAGGCATAATTACACTGATATCAGTTGTATTATGTAGGCCATAAACCCGTAGAGTTTTATAGCCATAAAACCCTAGGGTTTTATTTTATTTAAAACATTGTCACGCTATGTCAAATTCGAGATTTGCACGTTAAGTTTTGCTTCAGTCTGTGTCAAATAACAAACAAAACCTAACCTACTAACCTCGAATTTGACATAAACTGACAATTCAATTTAGTACTGCCAAACGTATAACACGACTTTAATTATAAATTTATTTGATATAATTATGACAGGTGTTGACAATGGGAATTACGTTTGACAAATAGTAAAACACAATTTATACATGGTGAAAAGCAATTGGAAAATCCTGTAACACCATTATAACACAAACTAGCAACCAGTGAGACAAATGTCTCATTTAATAAAACAAAAAAGACCGTTTTTCAAATAGAACGCGTATTAAATAAAAACAATAATATTTTTTAAAATCACGTGATTGAAATTCGGTTCCTGACCTGACATGATCATTTCAAACATATAACTTTCATAACTTTTTTCTCTATCTCTTACGGTTTGGCTGCTGAAACAGCGTCCCGGACGGACGGACGGACAGACAAGTCTATTAGATAAAGGACTAGCAGTCCAGTGAGACAAATGTCTCATTTAATAAAACAAAAAAGACCGTTTTGCAAATAGAACGCGTATTCACCACACGTACGTATATTACATAAAATTTTTCATAAAATGTATACCTACGGTAGATAATAAAATGTTAAGATACTCCTGAAAATAAGACTATTAGTTTTTAATAAAGTGCATTCAATATAGGTATTACATTTGTATATTGCGTTATTGTGACTAAGTGTACCTGAAAACATTATGTAAAATATTTAATAGTATATTAAAGTATGAGTGGATAACAAGGTCTTTAAAACACGCGCGAGTTTTCGAGCTCGACGGCGTAGCCGGAGTGCTCGAAATAGAGCAAGTGTTTTAAAGACCAGTTATCCACGAATACTTTACGCTATTTTTTATTATACCTCCAATACTGGAAATAAATTACGCACTAAAAACTTAGAAATAATTTTTGTCTTGATAAATCGAGAGGGCATAATAATATTGCTACTATAGTTACAAGAATTATTTACGTTTTTGTCGCGTCCATGTCCGTTGTTGCATTCAGTCGTTTCCTTGACAACCTTTAAAACTCGGCGAGCTTTAATCGCCTGTATTCGCACGCTCAGGCGTGCTTTAAACGGCGATTCTGATGCAGGTATAATAAAAAATACATTTAATTGTTTTAATACATCGTTTTACTTTTAATAATAATAATTAGCAAATATTATTTTATTTAATTGCATCTAACATTACCTACACTTTTACAGAAGTATTTAATTGGTTTATTAAATGCTTTTGGGCCCAAAGTGCATTTTGGTAATAATTAGGAGTAATATTAACTTATTGCTAAGTATATATAACTATGTATTCTTAAGACTAAAGGTAACATTTTTGTACTTAATTGTTTATTATTTATCACTAGGTAACTTATTCCGTTATTCTAACCACTTAACTATTACATGCTATATTTACATATGCTACTCCTATATATTTAGGTACTTATTATATGTGCTGATTTCTTAACAGGAACAGTTTTAGCTCTTTTTTGAATTTCCGTTCTAATTTTATCTCTTTTAATGTTTCTGGTATCTTATTGTACTGCTTGGTGCCTATGTATGTTATTCTATTTTTGCCTGTGTTCGTTCTTTGACATCGGAGGTGAAGATTTTTTCTGTTTTTTGTTTGGTGATTATGTACTTGCTTGTTTGTGTCAATTTTAATATTTGATTTCTTGGTTTTGTTGACTATTGCGTGTATTGTGGTTATTAGATCAAATTCTAGTCTTGTTTTTACAAGCATCTCTTTCTGATGTATAGTTGCTGTCGGTGTTCTAGGGTGTAACTTGTTAAGTGTTTTTAGTGCTTTACTCTGCATTCTTTGTATTCTTGTTTTGTTGTTTTCTGTAGTATTACCCCATATTCCCAGTAGGTAGCTAATATTAGACACTATGAATGAATAATAAATGCTTTTTCGGGTGTTTAAAGGAAGGTAATTTGCCACTCTTCTCAAGGCACCTATTAGTGGATTTAGCTTTTTACACAGTTTTTCTACATGAACGTACCAAGTCAAATGTTTATCTATCCATAGTCCCAAATACTTGTAGTTGTTGGTTAATTCGATTTTTGAATTATTTAATTTTATGTAAAATTCGGTGTATTTTTTATTTTTATTTGTTGTTACCATGTATTTTGTTTTCTTTGTGTTAATTGTTATTAGTTTTGACTTGAACCAGTCCTCTAGTATCACAACATCTTCGGTAATTTTCTCCTGTATTTCCTTCATAGTTTTCCCACTATATAATATACACGTGTCATCTGCAAATAGATATGTTTTTTCATGTATGTTTATATCTTCTATGTCATTAATATATATTAAATAGAGAAGGGGTCCTAGCACGCTTCCCTGTGGTACCCCATAATTTGATTAATTAGTTTTGCTGAAGGCTTCATCAATTTTTGTCACTTGTGGTCTGTTGTTTAAGTATGAGTTAATTAGCTGAAGTTGCTTACCCCTAAATCCGATTCGCTCAAGTTTGTCCACTAATATTTCTTTCGATATTGTGTCAAAAGCTTTTTTCAGATCTAAAAATACTATGACTGTGTATCTTCTATTTTCTATTTCGTTTTCGACTTCGGTTATTAAATCTAGTACTGCCGAGTGAGTGTTAACATTTTCCTGGAACGCATACTGTTGATTAGAAATGAATTTAATTTTTTTTAGATACGACATTATTCTTTCTTTTATTATTTTTCCCAATATCTTTGAAAATACGGACGTTAACGCAATTGGTCGATAGTTTTCTGGTTTTTCTTTCTCGCCATCTTTATGTATTGGGATGATTGTCGCTGTTTTTAGTTCCTCCGGATATTCGCCTGTTGTAAATGCTTTGTTTGCTAGTTGGGTGATTACTGGAGTTATTATATCACTAATTATTTTGATTGTGCTTGTAGTTATGCCATCTGGTCCAGGTGCCTTGTTTTTCTTTAGATTATTTATTATCTTGGCAACTTCATTTTCTTGACATTCTTGTAGATAGAATGAATGTTGGTATGATTTTTGCAAGGTAATTCTTAACTGTCCAGTTTCTTCTTCCTTTATTGTGTCCGCTAGTTTTCCCCCAATCTCAGCAAAGTAATTATTTAAAGCATTTGCTAAGTCCTCTTTGGTGTGGTACCTTGCCTTATGGTTTATAAGTACATCCCACTTGTTATTCTTTTTTTTATTTCTGCTTAATAGAGTGTTTATTTCAGCCCACGTTTTTCGTGAATTTCCTTTGGCATTTTCAAATCTATGATGTATGCTCTGTTGTTTTGTGTTCTTTACTAGTTCTTCAGTTTCCTTTTTTAGTTTTTTATATTTTTGTCTCATTTCCTCATTGTTTTGTTGTTTAGATAGTTTTCTATATAAAGTGTCTCTTTCTTTCGTTTTTTTAATTACTTCTTCTGTTATCCAACAATTTCCGTTCCTTACTTCTACATTTTGTACTGCTGCTAACAGCCTTATTTATTATGTCTGTGATTTCCTTGAAATTTTCAAATTCTGTTACACCTTTTTGAGTTATACCGGGTGGCCATAAATATCTGAGATCCCGGTAGCCATGGAATTAGCTACTTATAAATGTTGGTTAGCACTATATTTCAATTACGATAAGTATTGGTACCTATGTAATGTAATAAAATGCAATAAGAGCAGGGGAATGTGCCCTGGATTCTGCAGTTTAGGTACGACTCTATTATAAAAATTTCCTGTTCTAACTCCATTACTTATTGCAATCTGAAATAATTTTTGACAGATAGAAATTTTAGTTGTGATGAAATTAATGACATTTAGTTTAGTTGAATTCATCACTTTAATAAAGCGGTGTTGATTCCAAAGGTGATGTGATATCAAATATTTATGGCCACCCGGTACTATACCTTTTCAACTTCAAATTGGGACTAATCAATTTCAAAATGGGAATAAACAATTTCAAAATGAAACAAACAATTACAATTTGAGAATAAACAACTTCAAATTGGGACTAATCAACTTCAAATTGAGAAACGCTTTTTGTTAACGGTAGTCTTTGGAAAATGACAATTACATGGTTGTGATAGGACGGAACCAATTATTGTCAGTTGTTGCTGGCGTTCCGTCCTGTCACAACCATGTAATTGTCATTTTCCAAAAACTACCTTTCACAAAAAGCGATTCTCAATTTGAAGTTGATTAGTCCCAATTTGAAGTTGTTTATTCTCAAATTGAAATTGTTTATTTCATTTTGAAATTGTTTATTCCCATTTTGAAATTGATTAGTCCCAATTTGAAGTTGAAAGGGTATAGTTTGCACTATTTGTCTTCGTTTTTTGTGGTCCACGTTAGTTACCGTTTTTCTTATCTTTCCTTTGTATTTTTCTCTTGTCAAATCCCATATGCTCTTGACCATGTTGTGATCTGATAAATCCATATGTAGGATTTCTACAGATTTTAATTTTCCATCTATGTTACTTACTATATGATCGATTATCGTACCTCCATTTATGTTTTCTGTATTTAGTCTAGTTATGTTTTCCTTGTTGATTTCATTTAACACTCGATATCCGTTTTGCTCTACTGCTTCCATGTATCTTATTGTGCTCCTCTCTTCCTTACTTAAAAGGTCGATATTTATATCTCCTAGTATTAAGGTTTGTTTCTTGTGTTTCTCCATTATCCTATCCATTTGGTTAATAAAATTGTATTCGTCTCGTTTGTTAGGTGGCCTGTATATACCAATGATTTTTATTTTTACTTCGGTCATATATACTTCCACTACATTGCAACTTTCTATGCTTTCTTCTTGTAGTCTCTTGTATGACAAGCATTTTCTTATGTACAGACAAACTCCCCCTCCTCTTCCTGTTCTGCTTTGAAATTCACCGTTATATCCTTTTATTCTATAATAAATCTCTTCCTCCTCATTAGTCCATGTTTCCGTTACAAGCAGTATATCTATTTTCTCTCTCTCCAGCAATATTTCTAATTCTTCCATTTTATTACTATTTCCAAGAACACTATACTAAGGACACGCAACTCCCGTTTCGAAGTGGACCGCTAAAAGCTGACAAGTAAGGCGGCTGTGGTGTACAATTATTCATTCACAAAACTCGTGAACTGTCAATGTCAAACATTTGCTGAGTGTAACTGGAAATTCGGACCATGTTTTAACAATTAATAACACACTTGAAATACACTCCATTAGATTAACAACCGTAAACTGACTTTTAACCGCGATTACAGGTTAATTTAGCTCGCTTCCAACTCTCGAACGACAGTACACGCTGCCGACAGCGCCGCGACGGCTATCCCCGACACAAGGGCCGCTTTTATATACAGCCGTCATAGGAAGTTGCATCTCCTTAGTATAGTCTTCTTGACTATTTCTTATGCTTCTAGGGTTTAATACACTAATATTTAATCCTAACCTATCTAATTTACCTAATCCTATTCTACCCAAGCTACCTTTTTGCGATTCATTTACGAGTTCTTTTTCTTTCATACCACTTATCACTTTATTGTTTTCATCAGATATGTCTTTGTATTTTATTGCACTAGTTTGACAATCTTCTCGCACGGTGTTAACTATTTTGTATTCAGATTTTTGTTTTATTGCACTATTTTTTTCACTATTTTCACTTACTTCTTTGTCATTTTGATGTCCTAGCTTTCGTTGCTATTGGTGGTTAGTCGCATAGCAGATTTTACTTTTCTCTTTCTGTACAAGTTTTTTGTAGTAGCTACATTCTTCACTCCACACATTGTGATTTACGTTACTGTATGTGTTATGTGTTTGATTATCTGTTATGCAGTTTATGCAGTACTCCTCGCGTGTCTGGCAGTAATCTGATGTGTGTCCCTCGGCGCAATATGGGCATGTTGTATATTCCCTGCAGTCCTTTGCCAGATGGTTATATCCTTGACAGTTGTAACACCTCTTTATATTGAAAACTTCTTCAAACTTACACTGTTTCCACCCTACTTTGATTTATTCTTTTTTCAATAGCCCATTGTATGTACTTGGGCCCACTTCTACTATTGCGTTGAAGTTATATTGGCCGGCTCTTTGTTTATGCATAATTCTTAACGATTCTCCCTCTTCCTGTTCATATTGTTGTAAGCTATTCAGCAACACGATGTTATGTAGCAATTCTTCGTTGTCATTTTCATTTCTTATTCCATATATCTTTATTCTGGGTTTTCTTTCCTTTAGCTCTTTTATCTCAAAGTCTTCTCCGAGTTTCTCAATTAGTCTTTCAGGAATATTGTCTTTAGTATCGTTTTCTTGATACATTAATAAAACACCACCTGCTCTAGTTGTCTTTCCAAATTGCATTGCAAAATTTAGTTCTGTTGGTTCTACTCTTTTTTTTATACTCTATTATTTCTTTGCCTGCTATTTCTACTTGTTCTTTAGGCCTAACTTCAATAGCAATTCGTTTTTGTTGTTGTTTTCCCGCACTTCTTTTGTCCACGCCTGCTTCTACTGGATGGTCCTTACGTAGTTCATAATTTTCTATTAAAAGTGTTATTTTGTCACTTAGTAGGTCTACTTTATCCCTCAGTTCTTTGATAATCTCATCTTTCCCTTTGATTATCATCATATAAATAAAGGAGAACGATCCAAATGTGTGTGTCCGTCACGACAATTGCAGACGCGATGACCCCCATTTGCGTTTGCATTCATTTCGCCGTCGCCTCGATTTCGTGACCGAGGCGGAGCCCCGAAGGCCCCTTTGAAGAGGGGCGGAGTTCCGAGCGCCCCTTGGAGAAGGGCAGAGCCCCGAGGGCCCCCTTAGAGAGGAGCGGAGCCCCGTGGGCCCCTTTGAGAGGGGCGGAGCCCCGAGGGCCTTTTGGAGAAGACCCCCTTAGAGAGGGGCGGAGCCTCGTGAGCCCCCTTGGACGGGGGCGGATTCCCGAGGGCCCCCTTAAAGAGGGACGGAGCCCCGTAAGCCCGAGAGGCGGATCCTCGAGGGCCCCTTACAGAGGGGCGAAGCACCGAAAGCCCCCTTAGAGAGGGGCAAAGCCTCGATGGCCCCTTTGAGAGGGACAGAGCTCCAAAGGCCCTCTTGGAGAGGGGCCGAGCCCCGGGGGCCTCCTCGGAGAGGGGCGGATCCCCGGGGGCCGTCTTGGAAAGGGGCGGAGCCCCGACGGCTCTCTTGGTAAGGGGAGGAGCCCTGAGAGCCCCGTTGAAGAGGGGCGAAGCCCCGTGAACCCCTTTCGAGAGGGGCGGAGCCCGGATGGACCCTTGAAGAGGGGCGGAGCCCCAAGGGCCCCTTTCGAGAGGGGCGAATCCCCGATGGGCCCATTAGAGAGGGACGGAACTCCGTGAGCCCCCTTGGAGAGGGGAGAATCCCCGAGGGCCCCATTTTAAGCAATTATTTTCTCTTGAAATGATAACAGATCTCCTTTAGACTTGCACGAATGTGTATCTACAAATAACTCCTGTTTTATCAAAAAAGTGTTTTAAAACGGTGATACTGAAACGTCCGTTACTGAAATATGACTACAAATACCTGTGTAAACTGCAGGAGTCGCCTGTACCGCATTCACTCCATTTGTTACACTGTGACAGGATTTGCATGTGCATTTTTTAACGGTGTCATCAGTGACATTTAGTAACAAAATATTACTAAAGTCAAAATTATTGCTACTTCAGATAATTTATAAAATGTCGATGTCTCATTTTGACATTAGTAACTTTTTTGCAACTAAATATGCATACACTGCTAAAAATATTCAATAGGACATTGAAGCGACTCTTAATGGGGGATTTTAAAACAACCAATCAGAAACAGGACCAAAATTGACCACACTGTCGTTAATATAGACACTGTACTGTGTAGCTGTCAACACGTTAGTTCGTGGTGTGTATTTATGTGATATTTGTGTGGTGTATTTCGTGTGATCTGCTGTCATCCATGTTGTCTCGAGATGCCAACCATTGTTCCTTTTTCGCCTGTTGGCATGAAACCGGTGACACCAATAACTCGGCAGAAGCCATGAGATTAAGAATCGAAAAATCGATGTAAGGTCGAGAATCGAACTGATCTAGAAAATTGGCGAAACTGGCGAAATGTTTAGCAGAGGTTTTTCAAATTTGGCATCTCGAGGCACATACGATGACTTGCTGATCGTATAGGACTTTTTTGACGTGTTTTTTTTTAGATCATGTTGACAATTAGTAGTGCGATGGCTCCTCTTGGAGGCTTTCAACGGTTAGGTGAAAGCAGTGAGCTTCCACCTCACCACGTGAACGTTTCTCTTGGTTTAGAGGACGGGTATTTCCCTATTTCTTCCTCCACAAAAGAACCCTCTGCTTCCTGTCACGCGAAATGTTGTGTTTTCTAAGATTGTGTAACAAGTGTGTTAACAGAAAGGAATGGCCCTACGTAATAGGCCTAAAAATGGTGGTAAATTGAATAGGATAGACCGCGCAATAGCGCGCGCAGCCCCGTTTATTTCTTCATAAAGCATTACGGCGTGCTTATCTAATCCCATACCTGCGTTACTAACCTCACTTATTCCATTTTCACTATTTAACTGGTCTACTGGGTTTCGTTGGTTTACTGTACTCTCACTTTCTTTGTTTACATTCTCCTTACATTCCATGCATATCCATAAATGTTCTTTACCTTCTTTCCTTAGTGTTTCATATTCTGCCAGTGTAATGCCTACACATCCAATATGGTACAGACACTTTTTCACTGTATTTTATCATCATATTTGCCTACCTTTTCGGCACAACTTGAACAACACATTCTACCTCCCGCCATCTTACTTATATTATATGACGTTATTGTTGGTAGCAAACTACAGTGCGTGACAACTAGCTGAAGCTCTGAGAATTGGATGCGCAGTAGCCTTAAGCCGAGTTGGCAGGGACAATTCAGTTCTGACAAAATTATTTTCTAGTGAAGATCGGTACAACAACTGATCTTCACTCGAAAATAAATTTGTCAGAACTGAATTCTCCCCGCCAACTCGGTTTAAGTGTACTGAGCATCCAATTCTCAGAGCTTCAGCTAGTTGTCACGTGCTGTACCAGTCGCATTCGCCTTGATAAAATTTGCCTAGAATCTAACCTAAAAATTTAGGATTAGGATAATTAAGATAATAATTAGTGTTAGAGACTGAAATTCGGTTCCTGACCTGACATGACATATAACTTTAATAACTTTTTTCTCTATCTCGTACGGTTTGGCTGCTGAAACAGCGTCCCAGACAGACAAAACAGCGTCCCGGACAGACACGTCTATTAGATAAAGGATAACTATTATACCCAACATGGTAAATTATACTTAGGTTCTTATTAATTTTCTTGCGGGTTTGTGTGAAAATAATAATTATTTCTTCACTGAATACTATTGTTTATTAATGGAGAATTTTTTAATATTTTAGTCAGGTAATCTGATTTTAAATGTCGAATGTGCAATTTAGTTGTTCTGAATAATTTTACCAATTTGTTTTACTTATTTTGTTGTGTTATTTATTGTTTGAATATTAAGCATTTTTGTTAGAATTTATTTTATTATCGTTGATTATAGATTAACATTGGAGATTTAAATTTTAAGATTAAATTCTAATTTTATTTTTATATCAGTTCTTTTCGAGTGAATGCCTCTTTCGTTTGTGAGTTTTTGATCTTTGTATTTCTTTAATGGTTATTTTTTATAGACATGAGTATATGGAGAGTGATTTAGTAAATATTCATTGATTTATTTTACTTATTTTTGCATTTGTTACTTTGATCATGTTTATTAAGGATTTTATTCAAAAAATTTCTGAATTTTAGGCAACTTAGACCGCGTAGTCTTTGTAGATGAACGCCCAGCATTTTATGGCTTAATGTGCCTTGCACCTTGTGAACTCGAGCAAGGATCCACACGATTGCTATGGTCTTTGACGGCTCGTGTTGTTTAAGTATCATGAGAACGAGGATATATAAGCAAATCAGGCTTTGTTACTGTTTGTGCACCCATATTGATTAACGTTTCACAAGACATTGCAGCTTGCATCATCAGAGTGAAAGTTGCACTGATGATGCATGATGCATTATTATAAGAAATCTGACTTTGCTCAAAATTAGATTGTACATTTTGAAGATTTAAAGTTCGAACGGTGGGAAATGGTAAACCCACCTGTCTTAACATATTATAGCCGGTTGTCTCACAGGAAAATTTAAGCCTTAAGAAAGTGGTTACTGTTTCATTTGAACATTTTTTAAATCTGCAGTTTAGGGCTTGAACCTGATCTGGATTATAAATGTTCGCAAATTTGACTTTAAGCCTCTTGTTTTCTTTGCAAATAAAATTGGCGATTTAATGATTTGTTGTTTAATTTTATTATTACATCTGCCGGATAATTTTTTAATTCTGTTTTCTAAATTCTTTGCATCTAGAAAAGCTGCGTAATTATTTACAGCTTACAGAATATAGATTGACTCTCAAGGTAGTTCATGAAAGGCGCTGTGATCATATTTGATTTTACTGAATTGGCAGTATGAGGAAAGAAATAGGTAAATGTCAAACATTCAAAGTTTGGTTATATTTTAAATGACAAGTAATCAGTAGAGGTGGGTAAAGGAATTTCGTTTGCGCAGTAGCTAATGTGATATGACAGATTTTTTGTGTTTTAAAGTGTGAAAATTGCTGTTGCTGTTGATTTTGTTAATTCTGTTATTGTTTATATTTTTGTGTGTGTTGTTAATTCTGTTTTGAAATGCTTCATACAACAATATGTTGAGTACGCCTCTGATTTATTGTGTCATTTAGCTTAAATAAGGTTAACAATTTAATGTCAATATGATAGATATCAAAAATGTTACCAATACGAAACTTAGAAATTACTAGATTCTAACATTAGTTGCGATTTTCACCACGCTTTCTGGAATCTGTAAGCTGTATTCTTTCTCAAAATCCTAGATATTAGTTTACCTATTACTATAATTTCAGTCAGCGGATGCTCTCTGGAAGTTTACCATTATTATGAGTAACAGTTGTAATAGTCTTATCCAAGGTGTTTTGAACGGGTAATGTTTGTTGAAAATGGTGGTTGTCACACTTGATTTCAATTTAATGCCTTTAGTTTGCCATTAACTGTCTCTGAAGTGATCTTCACAGAGTCTGCCACTACATAATATTTCATGATTTATATTTCTTAGCCGAACTGATCGTGGATGAGCATTTTGTTACGGTATCAAACGGTTCTTACGACGCCTGCCGATGGGCAGGCATCGATCGCTAGACGAATCCGGGAAATGTGGCACGCTCACCCTGGAAGATCGATAAAACAGGCTAAAGGCCCCAGCTGAAATGCGCTCAGGGAGATGGGCGGGGTTAACACCGATACGCCACAGGGCGAGCGTCACCTAATACGTGTTGAAGGTTATCAAAGAATGGGCGCCAACAGCTCTGACTCGGGATCTCCACGTTCTGCCGGAACTGGACGGCGGAACGGGGCGGGGTTACAATCAAGTACTACTTCGAGTAACACCTGAATAGCTATTTCGAGAAAATACGCGAATAACTATGTCGAGAAAATACGCGAATAACTATTTCGAGAAAATCGTCGTACAATGCCAGCCGCAACCGCCTACCCTCCGCGTCTGGTCCTCGCCTCACAGCTGAAGTGGCACAGCGACACAATCGCCCTGTAATATGTATACACCAACACAATAGTGTCAAGAAGAAACAAAACGGCGACAATATTAATACGTCTATTGGATCCCTGGGGGTGATCTAAATACATACATATATACACAGGTTACAAAACATCATGGTTGTAAAAGGAACTTAATGGTTAAGCCCAGCTGGGGTAAAGCGCTTAAGGCCTAAGGGGTTGGCGTACAGTCGAGTCGGGTACCTCATCCAGGCCAGGTGTAATGGGTAAACGTGGGCTTAAACCCAACGGCCGGTCGCCGTTACGCGTGCAAACAAAACCTGAATTCGGGCCCTAAACCTCTGAACTCCCTGTACTAGGTCGTGATAAAATTGCCTGGCGGCACAAACCAACGATAGTTAATATTAAATTTAGGCGCTGACGGCGCTATCGATTAAGTGGGCTAACGGCGCGCGAGCTGACGCACACCACTGAATTTTCCAGCAGAGTTTACTTTCATTGCACTCTTTCACACAAAGTGTTCCGCCCACAACGTGCGATTATGATTCGAGACGGCGTGGGCACGCCACAGTAAGTCTCACCACGGGGTGACTTCGCTCTGGCACCGCACTGCAGCAGCTCGCAGGCGAGCAGCGGCACACATAAAGTTAGTTGGACAAAACAAGCGTCAGTACGGACAAATGCTATCTTTACTAGGAGTGTACCACGCTCTGGCTCCGCACTGCAGCAATGTGTATGCGAGAAGCGATACTTACAAAATTAGTTGAACAAAGCAAGCGTCAGTACGCACAAATGCTATTTTTACAAGGAGTGTACCACGCTCTGACTTCGCATTGCAGCAATTGGTATGCGAGAAGCGGTACTCACAAAATTAGTTGAACAAAGCAAGCGTCAGTATGCACAAATGTTATTTTTCAAGCGTTACCTGGCTAGCTCGGCCATCTTGCAGATGGGGAAACTTCCCTGGCAGCAAATGGTATGCGGGGATTGGCATTGCGGCGAAGCTCAAACGATGCGGAAGGCGAAAATGGCTGGCTTACTCACGAGTCCCCTTGTCGGAAGAAGTCTGCGACGACCTACTCAAAGAACTGCGGTTATTAAGCTAATAAATCGGCATGTTGCTGTATTCCTGCGACGACTTGTTGCACCGAGAGCACCAACCGTTTCACACGTGTAGACTGTATAGCGAGCCCCTACCGGAACTTTCATCTGCGGGAAAGCACGACGACAAGAATAGCCTTCGCGGCCACGGTACAAACTCAAAGGCAGGCGCCCTCAAGCGCCGAAACGCCCGAGAACGCCCAACGCGGCAACACAATCACTAACTGCCCTGTTCACGGCCTGCGATCAACTGCCCAGAAACGACCGTTAAACTCGCACAGCTGTGGTAAAAAAAGATGCGCGCGACATCAACCAGCCAATCACACGACAAGATGCCAACACAAGCAAGTGGCGGCGACAAGGAAAGCCAGAGGCCTCGCAGTTGCACCAACAGCTAAGATTCTTGGCTAACAAGCGAGTTATCGAAGCGGAACGAAATCCAGACTTGCTACAAGGTGGTCGAAATTTAGAGAGAAGGATTCGGTATTTGTGAGTTTTTGAGATGAAACGCTTAAATGGCGGGAAACGGATTTTAAATATAAATAAGCTACCCTAAAGGCGCGAAATTTAAATCAACAACCTGTTATGTTCATTTTCGGATATTAGAACTGTAAAAAATTTGAATTTTAAACTTCAGTGACTGAACCAGCATTAAGCACCTCTAAATCCCTTCTTAAGTCATCTGTGTTAGTTGGTCCCATTTTCAAATACAGTGAAATCTCTCATAATCGGACACCGTAGTGCCACGAGTTTTGTCCGCTTAATGGAGGTGTCCTCTTAATAGAAATGCTTTGATTTTAAATTTTTTTGTCTAATCTTTATTTGAATATAGAGCGACAAAGAGTACATACATTTTTAAATACAGACAGTGCTACATTTGCTTTCCATTATGACACTACTATAAAAAAGTAGCTTTAGTACATACATATCAACTGCAGCGTATAATGAAGAAAACCTACCTGCTTTTAATCAAATGCAGTTATAAACAAAGAGCACTTTGTTATAGATAAATAAAATCGCAGAACACTTTCAGTTCCGAAATTCAGATACATAACTGAGGATTAAGGTTGGAAAACATAGGGCGCATATGAAAACATGTACTAATTCCCCTAGTTTTCTAGTATTTAAGCACATAATGATTAGTAACATGTCCACTTAAAAGAGGGAAATATTTAAAAATTTCCAGAATTGTCCTGTCCGCGTCCTGTTAACAGAGAGTCCTCTTAATGAAGATGCCCTTGCATTTAAAGTGCAGTGGTTCCCCATGGTGCTAAGCAAAATGTCCGCTTAATAGAGGGGTCCGCTTAATGGAGTGTCCGTTATGAGCGATTTCACTGTATTTTGTTTTTTCTATATTTCTAACTAAACCTACTTATTCCCCTTCCAAATCCAGTGCCTTTGTTGCTCTCAGTACTTCGTTTTCTGTTCATGCCAGGATTGTGATATCATCGACATAAGGTCAACATTAGTGGGTTTTATTCATCATTATGCAAGCTGTATTTATTTTGCTTTTTCTTATCACATTCTTTATTTATGTAATATAGGGTGGTTGACAAGGAATCTCCCTATCTCAGTCCCATAATTGTTTTATAAGGTTCCAAAATAATGTTGTTAACTTTTACTTTATTCGCCGAATTTTCTATTGTCATTTTCACTAACCTGATGATTTTTTTGGGCTGTTTCATCTTTTTCATTCCCTGGTATTATTTCTTTCTTATTATCGAATCGTATGCTCTTTGGAAATCTATAAATATCGCATGTAGACCTAATTCTATATTATGTTTGTAACAGGTTGTTTGTATTTCTTTTAATGTGAAACACTGATCTGGCTTTACCTAAATTCTGCACTGATTTGATAAAATGTTTCGAATTGCTATTGCTAAAATTTTGTACGTCGTATCTAACGCAATGCCCCTGTAATTTTTGCATAACATCTTATCTTCTTTTTTGTGCTTTTGCATTATTATAGCCTCTTTTGATGATTTTGGGATTTCTTGTTGTCATATTTTCTTTATTAAATTATGTATCTCATCCTTCACTTGTTCACCTCGATACTTCACCAATTCATCCGCAATTCCATTCTCTCCTGGACTTTTTCTGTTTTTATTTGGGCATGATTTCTAAAATTTTTGCTTTTGTTGGTATAAGTGGTTCATGTTCGTCACTGCTATACGTTTCTATGTTTTTTACATCTTGCTCCTTTATTGTCAAAATTCCTTGAAAGTACTCTTTCCACACTTTTACTGCTTCCATATCTTCTCCAATTAATTTAATCGAAGACCACTGTGTAAAACTTATTTTCAAACTATATAATTATTATCGAAACTCGAAACATAAAATTTGAGCAAAATAGGTTAAGCTGTTTCCACTACAGATTCAAATATCTTCTTAACATTTTAGAATGGATTTACAAAATGAGGTTTAAAAGTGCTTATTCGAATATATCTACAGCTTTGCAACTATTATATAAAGTATTGTGACGTTTTACGTTTCGGGCTATTTAAAAATTATACGACGCTTCTTGTATTAAACATTTATTTACAACGATTTATTTTAACTATTTACAAAGCAACTATTAAACGCGGAACACAAATTATTTATTACTACAGGAACTATTTCTAACAACAGATATACTTTATTTATTTATACACGACTTAACATTAATGATTTATATGGTTATATTTATTTGTTATACACTCGTTATTTATTTCCTAGAGTTATGTACACACGGGTTTATTTATATTGCATCTTTACGCCCTTCGAGTTGGATGAGAACTGTCGATTTTTCCCACTGCACCGGTTTATATACACGCCGGGCGAGTCATCCTAGAAACGTCCAGACCTTGCTCGATTAATCCAGCGACGCTGATGTGTTCGCGCGCAAGGTCGTTCTGGAATGTTCTGATGCGATCTGGCCCGAAGGTCGTTACACTTTCTGGAATGATCTGGAAGGCTGACTCACTCGTCGCACGGGACGCTGAGTCATATATAGACAACGGCCTGACCCCAAGGTCGTTACAGTATGATTAAAAATTATTTTCATCTAGTATGGTTATGGAATAGTTTCTAATTTATGAATGTTTATGTTTATACTTAAATGTCAAATTTGGCATTTGATTTTTAAGCGACTTGCCACTTAAAAACTGCGTTAGGAAAGGTGCTTCTGGCAGTTCTGTTACCTCGAAATCGTTCATTCATCTCACTTCCACCCGCGCCGATGGTTATTATCGATCTCTTTCTGCTAGCAAAAGCAGTTGGTAGAGGTACATTACCGAACGCAGCCACAGGCGCATTTATAAATTAGGAACCATTCCATAGACATACTAGATGAAAATAATTTTGATCATACTATACTATTTTAGTTAGCCTGGAGTATATTGAAACATAAAAAAATATTTTAAGCCACCTATCTTTTAAAGGAGATGTAATTACCTCCCAGTTAAATAAGTAGCTTCATTTTTAGATTTAAAAGAGCATTGATGATGTTGGAAAAGAAAGACAAGAAAGGTAATGGTATATTTATTTTATATTTGGTTATGTAATAAACTTTACTTCTGTAATTAAAATTGAAATTCTATGTTTCAAAGTAAAATGTAAGAAATGTATAATTTTCTGTTTTTTTTCATTTTGTATTTTGTTATGGAAACGTTACTTCTATAATTGAATTGGAAGAACATCATGCATATGTATGTGATGGTCTTTTGTGTCTCATACGATATCCGATAATCTTTAATAACGAGAGGGCAGGTCAGGGACAAGAGGCGTCGCTTCGCGCCGTGCGCCAAAATTTGTATAGTGTTGGCTCTGTGCACGAGAGCCAACATTACAAACCAAAAAGTGCTAGTTACACTGACAGTTAATTGCCGAACCTTAAACAAAATAAATAATCACACATATCTACTAACTCAATTACGGCCTAAGAACGTAAATAACATTTTAGTCTAAAAATAAAACGGGCTGAGAGTGGCCCGTTTTATTTTTAGACACCCTTTACATATAAATTAAAAGAAAAACAATAAAGAGGGATTACACTTTTTCTGAACTTATAAAAGAAAATATACATCATATTTTTATATTTATATTAATTTCATTCAATCAGAATATTCAGTGTTTTGTTTGTGACAATTTAACTGATGTCATTGTCAATCAATGGCATTCTTCAATTTAAAAATAAACTACCAATCGAACGATTATTTTAGTGACAATAATTCGAGGAGCTTTATTTCAGCGACAATAATTCGAGGAGCTTTACTTCAGCGACAATTTTTTCTGTAACTATTTTTTAATGAAAAGTTAAATTGTCAAGACGAATAGGACTCTAGGTCGAAATATTGCAGACAATTTTTGCTCTTCAGATTGTCTCGTTTCTGTTGCTTTAGAAAATAACGACTTGTGCAAGCCCTCGTCGTTATTTTCGTCGCCGCAGAAATTCGTATCTGAATCGCAAAAATTATTATCGGCAATATTTTGACCTCTTGTCCTATTATTACTAAAAATAAATTTTTGAAAGAGAGACTAATCTGATTTTTGTTATTAAATAAATATTCAAATAAAAAAAAAACTGAAATTGAGTTTTCATTATTTGTGAAATTTTCTGTCACTTTTTCGATTTTCTCACACAAAAAACCTCGAAATGTGTGCGAATTCATCTCAAATGGAAGTACTTAGTACCGATTACATAAAGTGTCCGGTAGCAACGGGGGGGGGGGGGATATTTCTAAAACTATGAGAGTTATACTGGGTGATTATAAATGCTTTTCCATCAAGTTGCCTTTGAAATATTTGTTGTATGAATAATATGTTGGTGGCACTGTAAGTCTATTCAAATTCGAGGTTAGCAGGTTAGGTTTTGCATCAGTCTGACGTTCTGTTGTATGAATGATATGTTGGTGGCACTGTAAGTCTATGTCGAACAGTGCCACCAACATATTATTCATATAACAAATATTTCAAAGGCAACTTGATGGAAAATCATGTATAATCACCCGGTATAAATATTGTGTATATAAAAGTAGTAATTACGAAGGTAGTGCACATGACTATAATGGTTTTGCTTATACGGAGTGTCTCAAAAAACTGTGGCAAACATGAAAAAACGAAAAAGCAGGAGACAATTAAATCTGGAAAGCGATCGAATTTAGGGCTAGGAAATAAAATATCAGAAGAAAGCTTATTATTAAAAGTACTTCTCAAAAATACAGAGATATACAGGGTGTTTCATTTAAGCAAATCGGAGAACGGAAGGAGAAATTTTCGAACATTTACTTAGCGTAATTACATATATGATTTTGATGTATTGGCTTTTGTTTGCTTTTAAATCTGATTTTATTTGATCCTAGTATTAATTTACGCATGCAATTCTTGTGTTTATTGTTTCTTGTATTAACAATGACTGGATTTTATATTTTCTAAACCTGGTTTTATGTTTTGTTTGGAGAGCTGAAGTGTTTAAATTATTATTTCAGCGGCGTTTGTTTATTATTACTTGAAATTGAGTATCTTACTGGCCGTAAATTGTTTTTTGTGCTAAAATACGCATATTTGAAAAACAGTTACATTTAGAGGTATGAAGTAAGATATCAAAAGAAAGCTCATTAAATGGGCTTTTCAAAAATATAAAAATATACAGGGCATTCTATTTAAAAAATCCGAAATTATTAAATTCTGTATAGTATCAATACCCACGACCACTATTTTACACTCTAAAGATAGTTCACGAAAGCGGTCATTTTTTGGTAATGTTTTCCTAAAATGCAGCATTTTTTGCATTAAATTGTTAATATCTCTAAAACAGCTGACGTTAGACTCATACAACTTTATATCAGAATGAATAGTATTTGAATTCAAAACTTTTGAAAAATCTAAATATAGGGAATTCCACTTAAAAAAATCTGGTGTGATACACTCACACAACTTCCTTTTACAATGATCTTATAATTAGCCAAAAATTAGATTTTTAATTTTTAAGCATTTGTCAAAAATTACAAACTACAAAAACGGTACAAAGTGGAGAGTTAGTTGAAGAGACAAATTTTTTCTAGAATTTTAAGGGGAATTCAAAAATGTAATAATATACCGGGTGTTGTATTTAAAATAGGAATTAATAAAAAAACAGAAAAAAAAAACAAAAGAAACCCATTTTATTTTAAGTTGTGAAAATTGACATTTAGAAATTTAACTTTATAGTTTATGGAGATAAATTATGTCAAAAAAATTTGGAAATATGTGTTGTATTAATAATGCATGATTTTTCCTATTGGAATAATAAAAAAATCAAAAAGTTGACATAAAAGTTGAAATAATTACGACTTTTTCTAAATTATGAAGTTTCCACTTTTGTTATGTTAAAATTGAAATAATAATGATGGTAACATGTTGGCTATTTTAACTTATTATAATAAAAGACGGAAAATGGACCCCTAAAGTGGTGAACACTGTGCTTGAAAAATTTAAATATAACTTTAACACTCGGTTTGATTATATTTAAATTTTCCAAGCACAGTGTTCACCTCTTTAAGGGTGCATTTTTCGTCTTTTATTATAATAAGTTAAATTAATCAACATGTTACCCTGATTATTATTTCAATTTTAACATAAAAACAAAAATGGAAACTTCATAATTTAGAAAAAAGTCGTAATTATTTCAACACAATGTCACTTTTCAACTTTATAATATCTTTTATAATGTAAACCTAATTTTTAAATATTAATAACAACTGATGAAGCAACCATAAGTTGCAAAACGTCCTGTAAGTAATTTTTAAAATATTTAACATGTTACGACTTATTGATTTTTTATTATTCCAATAGTAAAAATTAGGCATTATTAATGAAACCCATTTTAGAAGTATTCAACTGGAAAATCACCTATCTAACAACAATACACATTAAAAATGTAATAAAAATGTAAGTTTGAAAAAAATAATTAGAGCCGTTTTTGAAAAAATCGAAAAAAAAACTAAAAAATCACAAGAGTAAACACCTACTTCTGGTTATGAGATTTTATTCAAAAGCTTGCTGTCGCATCTAGATAGTACACAAAACTTATATATGAAGTTTCAACGCCATGCCTCTTTTCGTTTTTGAGATATTCTGTTCACAGACAGACAGACCAATGAAAAACATATGTTGCTTGGGTTCGGGGGACTCTAAAACGTGAAGATCTGTTGAAAAATTAATTTCGAATTTTTGGGGTGAATGCAATACTTCCTTTATCGTAAAAGGAAGTAAAAAGGTAAGTTTGACTCACCACACTTTTTTGCGGCACCCTGTATAATCTAATCTATTGTATAAAATAGTAATATGCACCACCTTCGTACCTACAACTTTTATATGCAGAATATTTCTGTAACATTCATAGTTTTAGAAATATTCCCCTGCATCCTCCGTCGCCGAACCCAAAAAAACGTTTTAATAGGTTGGTATAAATATATTTTTAAGGCCGTTAAATTAACCTAAAAATATTAAAGTAATATATTAATTTGAGTAACTTTCAATGTAACAGCCAAATATCGATTTTACGTATTTTAACAATTTGAAATTGGCGCGTCGACACTGTTACACAGTTGCAATTTTCGTTTCGCGTCGTTGTGTTGGCAACAGTGCGTCACCATCTTGAATAGTAAGCGTCGTGGTTGTTTACGTTTCCCTGTTTTTCAGTCAGAAAACCATAAAAATGTCCCACAATAGAAACGACTGTAGAATCTACGTTGGAAACCTTCCCCCCGACATCAGGACCAAAGACATCCAAGACTTATTTTACAAGTTTGGCAAAGTTACGTTCGTGGACTTGAAGAATCGCCGGGGGCCCCCATTTGCATTCGTTGAATTCGAAGACCCACGGTAACCTAGGCTTTTTACTCGTAATACATGCGCTTTTCCTAAACGTCGATTTTTCAGAGATGCCGACGACGCCGTGCACGCGCGCGATGGATACGATTACGACGGCTATCGCCTGCGAGTGGAGTTTCCAAGGGGCGGCGGCCCCAGCTTCAGGGGACGCGGCGGCGGTGGCGGAGGCGGCGGCCGCAACCGGGGACCACCTGCACGCAGATCGCAGTTTCGAGTTCTTGTTACAGGTTAGATTAGGCGGCAACGGCAGCATACTCGATTTTACAGTTGTTGTTTGCAGGTTTGCCCCCGTCAGGGTCGTGGCAGGATTTGAAGGATCACATGAGAGAAGCAGGTGATGTATGTTTTGCAGATGCTTTTAAGGATGGGTCGGGAGTTGTGGAGTTCTTGCGGTACGAGGACATGAAGTATGCCATTAAGAAGTTGGACGATTCAAGATTTCGATCACATGAGGCAAGTGCATTGTGTTTTTATTTATGTAGTTTAAGTGAATGCTAAGTTGTTTTTGTCCAAACTAGGACATAAATTGTTATCTAATCGACAACCTTGAGATAATGAGTATTTACATTTTGATAATACCTAATGTGTTTGGTTGAAAATATGTGAAAGTGTATTCAATGTTCAAACAAATTATTACATTACTGGCGATAGTTGTTGGGTTTTATAAATTTAGGAAAACGTGAGAAATATTTTATGGCTAATATTTGTGTATTCAAGGTTTTTGGTTATCTATACTTCCACTGATAAAACGGAAAAAACATTTCCATCTGTTGTGGTTATAAGTTTTTGTATCTTTGAGGAAATATTTATCTGGATTGTTTGTTTGCTTATCATGGTTAGAATAGTCACCGTATTGTTTTAAAATTTTAGTAATTTTTAAGATTGAAGTAATGAATATTTTTAAGTAATAAATGGCTTCCGGGATTGGACCGTGTCATTATTGAGGTCGAAGAACAACTAACTCGTTAGTTGAGTTTTGCCTCTGGTGTGGTTAACACATTGAGTTACCATGCTCTTTTCCTTTTTCTTCCTGATGAAGCCACTTACGACAGTGGGCGAAACGTTGAGTCTTCTACCTCAATAATGACACGGGCTAATCCCGGAAGTCGTTTTTTACTTAATGATAATGGCTGTGAAAGCCTATGAAATCAATGAATATTTTCGACCATACAGAAGGATATAACGTTTCTGATTGAAAAATTCCCGGCTTTGCAGTTATGTCTTTTTTTTATATTATCGTTTATTTTAAATACGAGTCTTAGTTGACACCTGTATCCTATTTATGGTGTTCGTATTTTCTTCACATTTGCTACATGGTACATCACAATGGTGTATTGTGGCACGAATCCGTGGTGTATGCAGCACGTGAGTTGAAGGGTTTAGGGTTTTTCACATGTAAGCTATACAAGGTGAGTCAATAGTGTGTCATTGATTCATATATTATTTATTGTTTAAAATATAAAAAAATTTTATGTGATGCCATTCTTTAGTTAGAAGTAATCAAATAATGTTATGATTTTTAAAAAAGACTTGATCATTTTGTCAGAAAAAAAATTATAACTTGGTAATGCCACATGAGGATTTAAAAAAATAAATATTGTCAAATAGGAAAATAAATAGCAGGTCAAAATATTCAAGGTTTCTAATAGAAAAATGATTGGGTACCAATATGGTTGGAAACTTTAGTTGGCCCCATGTTTTTGTTCATTCTGTTACTTGTTTAATAATTGTGCTGCATATTACGAGAATTCTGGGATTCAGAGATCAAGAATGTTTAGAATATCTTCATTGTATAGAAGATCAGTTACTGTCTATCTTGAATTTTAAATAATACTAGTATATAAACCTGTCTCCACCAGGCATACCTACTGTATGTGTGTCCATCTTTAGCGCTTGCACTTTGTCGTTCTGACCAACTTTGGAAAATATAATCCTCTGTATGATATAATTATTTCTTTCGTTCTGTTAATTTATTACAATAATATACACACATTAACAATCGTTTTAGTACTAACAAAAAGTTATTCTAATACAAGGAAATATCGGGAAATTAAAAAAAACTGTTCCTTAGCGGGCTGTGGAAATTCAACGTATGAATAATATGTTGGTGATACTCTATGTCAATGTCAAATTCGAGGTTATCAGGTTAGGTTTTCCGTCAGTTTTGACACAAAATGACGCAAATCCTAACCTGCTATCCTCGAACTTGACATTGACATACAGTGTCACCAACATATTATTCATACGTTGAATTTCCACAGCTCGCTGAGGAACAGTTTTTTTTTGGATCTCTCGATACATACCGTGTGCTGACTTGCGCGACGACACACCATAGGAATTTACATAGTAAATTCTTTATATTCAATTATTTGCTCCCCTAATTATTTTAGAGCGAAAGTGTAAATAAATTTTTTTGTAGAGAAATAAATACTGCGTCCAGTCATACTTTTGCAAATAATTTTCCGGAAGTGAAAGAATGCAAAAAATGAAACTAGCATTTTTACAAAAATCAGTGATGACATGGAATCATCTAAACAAGCAATACACTTACATGTGTATTATTACAGTTGACTTTTGAATTTTCAGCTTATTATAAAACCATAAAACGCATAATAAGGAACCATTTTATTAATTTTCACACAAAAATAATGGAAAATCAAATTAAAGGTTCAAATAACCCACCATTCGTTGCTACTTCATTGATACTGAGTTATTTGACCAATATTCGCTGGAATACAGTTTTTTAGCTCTTCTAGATTTTGAATGAGTATTTCAGTAGAGAGTAAAACAAAATAATGAATTATTATAAACGTCAAACAACACATATTGTTTGTTTAGGTAATTCCAAGGCACCACGGATTTTTTGAAAATTGAATTGTTATTTTCATTTATTTATACTATTCCGTATTATACACTTAACAGTGGATCTTCCCAGCTTTAGCAGCCGAAAATGTTTTTATTAGTGCATCATAATCTAATGACGATGAAATATCATTTTCAATGGACAAAATTGCAAGGTTGTTCAGTCGTTCTTGCAAAAGAGTAGACCTTACGTTGGTTTTAATTAATTTTAATTTTGAAAAACTTTGATCCGCTGACGCTACCGACATTGGTATTGTCAGAAGTATTCGCAAAGCAACCCACACATTTACATAAGCGTCTGCAGATCCAGTTTCCAACAGAAAGTTCAGTACGTTCAAAGGTGTTTTACGCCTAAAATCAAACAAAATGGAATTAAAAGGCTGCTTTTCAATTTTGAAAATTAAAAAACTTTGAAAAATAATAATTTTGTTTGAGCCCAAAACAATTATGAATTAGCATAAAAATAAATTTTTTTACCATATTATATTTTATACTTTTTTCTCATTTCGGCGCCCCTCCCAAAATCGCATGTGTGCGACCGCACATGTCGCACACGCCTTAGGCCGGCCCTGTACGCACCTCAGACACAAAGTACATTTTTTTTTCTATAATAATTTTCAAGGTCAACTTTCTAGGGGATAAGTTGCATTCCTGCAGGGTCCCTAGTTTTAATAATGTTGGTACATAGATTTTTAGTTCTTTTTTTCCACTAAAAAAAATGATTGTCATTTTGACAGACATGTCATAATTTAATATCGCTTGCTTCATTTTTGCATTTAACATATTTCTTGGTTTTCTTTTTTTATCCTATTTTATTGATGATGATTCCATGTTAAAAAAAGAAATTTGTCAAGAGTTCAAATTAAGAAACCTTGACATTCAAAGTTGGCACATAGCCATAATTTTGAAAAAGTTCTACCAACACGAGGTATAAAAATTTCCTAGCGTTTTAATCACATGTCTACCAACAATGTAACACTTTGACAGTTATTATAGAAAAAAAACGTACTTTATGTAAAAATAATTTAATTTCCGTCAAAGGAAAAGTCAAAATGCCCAAAATAATTTTGTTACAACAAAATTTTCCATTATACGATGCTACTTCCAATTTAAACAGGACAGACCAGATTTAAAAGAACACGAGTTGATGTGGAGGCTAGAGAATGTATTTGCTGTACGTTAAAAAATGAAATTTTGGAAAGGAAAAACAATCCAGCGTAATGTATAATAATTTACTACCTACCTGCTTATTACTATTTTAGTGTTGAAATGTTATGTGGCAGATGTGAAAATCAACATGAAGTAAAATCAGCAAGCCAAGATATTACAATTTTTCACATGTTCATTTCTATGAGACCAATATTGCTCAATTGCTCTACTAAATTTATTTGGCCTCAGTTTGTGACGTCTTGATCCTTCCACACCAGCAAGCAAGCAAGCATGTAAAATAAAGTGGCATATTCATAGCATGTACACAATTCTTATCCAAATTGCAATAAACATTAATATTGAATGCTTTTCTTATAAATTATTTCTCATTTTCGTTTCTATCGTCAATTGTCAAATCATTTCAATTTGTCATCCTTAATTTAAACAGAGATCTGGCAACAATGTACGTATTCATAAAATCTATAATATAATTTTCCTTAATGTGTGTCTGTCTGTCTGTGGCACAAAATCAAACTCACGTTCCGGCTTTGCAGATGTTTATATTTGTTTTTCTTATCTTAGCGGTCGGCTCGGAGCTTGGTCTTCGGCGTATCCTATTTCACACGTGTGCGTAGCGCGCCGTTTGCTTGTATAACCTTAAACTGAAAACAACCTAACCTAACACAAAAAGTGTCAATTTCCATTAGGGAGTTTTGTTGCCACAGAGGTACTGCCAACAAAATTACTAGATGGTCATGGATTGTGAACGGCATATACCGGGTGACTATAAATGATTGAATTTTTTTTTCTTAGGTTGGCACTGTTAATGTTGGTGGCACTGTAAGTCTATGTCAAATTCAATGTTCGCAGGTTAGGTTTTGCGTCATTCTATGTCAAAACTGACGCAAAACCTAACCTGCTAACCTCGCATTTGACATAGACTTACAGTTCCACCAACATAAACAGTGCCAACCTAATAAAAAAAAATTCAATCATTTATAGTCACTCGGTATAATCCATTCAGTTAACTCCCGTGACTTTTACGCTGTCAAATGAAAATTTTGGAGTGTTATGTACAGAACCTATCAACATTTTTAGTGAATGTACTTAACGTCAAACTGAAAGTAAGGTTATGACAAATTATTTGTCATTTACTAGAATCTGTCCGTATACTTCTAAATAAATGTCTCGAGAATGCTGAAATTCCTAACTCGTGGCAAAATGCAGAGGTTATTTTGCGATAACCCATAGATCTTATAATCTTATATAATGTTGTACGATCATGAGTAAAGTTTAATTCTTGTGTAGCATATAGATGTAAATCATCAATGGTAAAATGTTCATTATTGTGATGAAATAAATTTTTCTTTGTAGTTATATATATATATATATATATATTTCGGGTTATACATAATATACATGTTAATATATATTATTAAACAGCCAGTCGCTGCATTCCCGCTCCCTTTCTCCATGCCTCTCGATTCCATGATTGATCTTCCTCTAAATTCCTTTCCCTCATTGACCTTATGTCTTCGCTCCATGATTTCATTGGTCTTCCTCTTTTCTTCTTTCCTGGCGGCGACCAACCAAAGATCTTCTTGGGCCACCTATTTTCTGGCATCCTTAATAGATGACCAAACCATATTAAGGCTCGTTTCTCTATCCTATCCAAAGTGGTTTCCTTTGCTGCCATGCGGTTTCTAATTTCTTCGTTTGTTATTCTTTCAAGCCTGGATACGCGAGCACTTCTTTGTAGATAATCCATTTCGACTGAGTTAATTTTTCGTTTCATTGCTTCGCTAATGGTCCACACTTCCGAACCGTAGCACAGCACTGATTCCACCATGGTTTTTCCAATCCTGAGTTTATTTCTTTTAGAAATAAGTCTATTCCACCACAATGGATTTAAACAACCAATCACTTTTTTACTTTGTTGTATCCTGTGTTTGATTTCTTCCGTCCCTAAGCCATTTTTATCAATAATAGCACCCAGGTATTTGAACTTGTCAACCTGCTAAACAGTAACGTCGTCACTAATAAATACCTCGAATTTTGCTTCCGAGTTCACAACCAAGTATTCAGTTTTTGTTAAGCTGACTTTCATACCCCACTTCTCGTAATCCTTATAGAGCCGTTTAATCATAAACTCCCAAGTCATAGGCATCTTGGGCTAGAACTACCTGATCATCAGCAAAAATTAGAGTAGATAATGTATTTTCATTAATCGGGATTCCCATGCCCGCACAATGTCTTTTCCAGTTATTCAATGCCACTTCAAGATAAATGTTAAATAGTAACGGCGACAGGCTTCATCCTTGCCTTCTTTGTAGTTCCTCCTTTAAAAATACCTTGTAGTATTCGTCAAAACTTGTAAATTTTCTGCCACCTTTTTGTGTGTCTTCTAAAGTGGTTATAAAGGATAAAATGTAGAAATTCTTACTGAAAATATATATGCAGCCTTTTCAAAAATGGTATATTTATTTCCTGCCTTTCTAAGCAGTATTTGCATACAGCTTCTTTCTCTCTCTTTGATAATAAACTTTGTTGGTACTTCTGTTCATCCATTTCTCTTGAATAAATAATTTAAGTGTCAAAGTGAAAACAAAAGCATTAAATTTAAAGGTGCGCCAATCTCAAATCTAAAAATTGTTAATAGCCTAATAGGAATTTTCATATTAACTAACACATTGGGACTTTTATGTCACGGGAGTTAAGTGAATGGATTATACAGTAATATAGATACCAGCACCGTGCAGCACAGTAAAGAGAGAGGGGCAATTGATAAATCTTCGTTTCAAACCTCAGCTTTAATTGAAATTACCTACTTTATGCGTATCTTTTTTTCTTTTGCCCTCTTTGATGATTTTATTATAAATTACTTGTTATAATATGTACATTACTCAAAACCACCTTGCACCTTTTTCCGATTTTTATCGTGTGCCATATTTGTATTTGCCATTACATGAATCAGACTGCATATCTCTTACACCTGGCCGGCGTACCCCACTTTGAGAAACCCTGTTCTACATCTTAGTGCAACATGACAACACTTCAAAATTTGTATGAAAGTGACACCATGACTGTTTGACCCCAGTGGCAAATAATCATTTGTTTACAAAACATGGCCAAACTCCAATATAATCCACTCTTCTCAATTTGTAGATGGTTTTACACATATCCAGACAATGGAGGGGGAACACGAGCGTCTCATGTCAGATCCAATCTTGGCTGCAGTCGAAGTGCGAATTTAGGTTAGCTGCAGTGTAAGATTTGTGTGTACTCAGCACAAAAATCTCTTATGTTGACCGTAAAAAACTGGATTTATCCCAATCGTAGACAATAATATTAAATTTCAATTTCTCTAAAAATTATTTTAAATTATTTTAAAATGCAGTTTTACCACTTTTTTAGAACTGCCGATATAACAGTTCGTTTCTGCGCATATTCCGTAAATGTCATAATGTGCCAGTGGGCTATACTGGAGGTTTCCCCAAAGTAAACTCAAAAACCTATTATACATAACCTCATTCCAAGAAACTGAGTAGTGACATTTGCACAATAAACAACCTCAATCAAAATGACAAAAATTTTGTATTTCAATTGCCAATTTGTATCCGGAAAAGGGGTGGGGGGATAATATGCAAATTATTTCTGATACATGTGTGTTAATCAATTTCGTTTTCAATTAAAAATTAACTTTCTCTTTTAATCGTATTTAAAAAATATATAATTTAGATCTCTTCTGGCCAGCTACAGATGTCCATGACTCATCATGTAGAAGTCTTTTCGACACTCCATCTTACTCAATTTTAAAGAATCGGGCCCTCTAGAGCTGAAACAGCAAATGATATCCCAATTCTGCAACTTTTCAGGATCAAAGAAAAGTTTGTACTGAACCAAATTTTAATATGTGTGATTTTTTACATTCGTTCCATCTTTTGTTTTCCCTAATTATTGGTGTTATATTGTAAACATGGGAGGTATGGTGAGGAAACTGAAAAAAAGCAGTAATGTCCGTGAGCCTAAGCAACAGCCCATGGGAAGAAGCCTTTGAGTATTTGTTTTTTTCATAAATGTTTTAGGAAACCTTGTAGGAAAGCCTTGTTTATTTTTAAAATTTCCAGGGTGAGGTGTCCTACATTCGTGTGAAAGAGGACCGAGGTGGCAGCGACCGACGCTCGGGTGGCCGTTCCCGTAGCCGCTCCTACTCCCCCCGCAGACGAGGCTCGCCCACTTACAGTCCGGTGAAGCGCAGCTACTCACGCAGCCGCTCCCGCTCCTAAAATACGCCGCTATGTTCTTGAGACGATTGACAGGCATTTGCAGGACTGGGCTCTTGCAAAGTGTATGTATCTTAAATTTTATAATTCTTGTGTTTCTTACGAATTGTGTTTGGTTTGAGTATTTTTGAATTTTAAGCTGCCACGCTTTGTATTAGTTTTAATCAGTGTGTAAGGGGGTCGTTGTATCGCCTGAATAATTTGTATACTTTACATATTGGAAATTTAATAACATTCCTTCTCTAAGGGGGTTTTTGAACTGCATTATCAGTACGATTATAATTGTATTAAGTCATATCGAAGAATTAATGCTGTGTGAATCGCGCTTTGTAGACGTTAATTGAGCTGCTGAACATGTGTATTTTTTTTAAGTTGCGTTTGATTATTATTATGAAGTTGAAAGAGCTCCAGTATTGTTTTTCCAGTTCTATGTAACCCTAAAATTCTTTGAGATTGCGCAAAATATGTGAGGTTATGCTAATTTAGTAATGCCGGATTAGTATTTCTATCGATGTCGATTCATACAGTCTTATTCTCGGTGTATTTGTAAGATTTTGTTTTGGTTTAAATCGTAGCCATCTCGGAACTGTAACTGGAAAACTTGGACTGTTCTCTGATGTGTGCGTAAGTTGTAATAATTTTTATGATTGCTTGATCATTCACTTTTATTCATGATGGCTAGAGTTAAGTGTAACATCGAAGTGTCAAAAATATTGAAACTAATGAAATTATTTTCACTGGCTACTGTTTATAGATATCGCCAATAACTTTTTAGTTTTGATTATTTGATAACTGCACACGCCCAAATTTGGTTATTACCTGTACAAGTTGGAATTGAATTTGGGCGTATTACTGCATAGTATAAAAACATAGAAAATAGTAGTAGACGATATTTTAGTAAGGTCATAATTGTAGTGACAGAGACGTCTGTTGTCATGAAAAGTTTGACTGCATTGGCAGTTATATAAGCCGATGTTTTGGTATATATTTCTTCCCTTTGTTGCATTACTTTACAGTAGGGCCCCACTTTTTGGCATTTCATTTTTCGATATTTTCTTAATGCAGATTTTCACAATTTTGAGTGTTTATTTTTCAACTAGTAAACTTAATATTTTTTTTTTATTATACAGGAGTTTTAAATGGACATTTTCATTAAATTATTTATTTAAATTCATGGAAAAACTGACTACCAGAGCTTGTACGCGACAAAGCTCACTTGCGCATACAAAATGACTTGACAATCGCTTGAAGTTTGGAAAACAACCCGCCATACAAGTAAAACCCTATTGTAATTTATATTTTGATATGTTTGCAGTTAATAAATTTCCACATCACTAGAAAAGTAGTTTCCTAGGCTTATTTGTGCGAGAAGTCTCGTATAGAATATAGTTAGGATCTGATTTATGCCGCTGCGACAACAGACGGATCTCTGTATTAATTTTACAAAGGGGTGCGTGTCCTCTGCAAAGTGGATGCGCTCTCTTGCTCTAGATTGTAGTGGACCCCAACTATTCAAATTAAATAGCGACTTAGTAATAAGTAAATTTGTACCACCGCAATGCATTAAAACTGATCGCCTGCAGGAACTTGTCTTGTGGTTTCCATTGCGAGCAGTTGTAGTGCATTGCCACTTTTTATAAGTATTATACTAATTGTACATTTTCTGTTGCCGAATATTACTGAATGTTTGTACATCGTGGGATGGGGCAAATAAACGAGTCACTTGAACATGTTGCTTATTGGATGCAAGAGGACGGAATGAATGTTTGGAGGATCGCTCTTTGAGGATCATGAGTTTCTGGAGGATCAGGATTCAGGATTGAGTTGCTCAGGATTGTCGAGGGAATGGGCATGAGCCTCTTGGATTGTTTCACGGAAGAATAAACGTTTCGGAAATAATCAGGAGGATGTTTGGATATTAAAGGATCACGAGACGGTAGTAACTTACATTTATAACGATAATTATTTTTCAAAATTCCTTCACCGAAATTGTTTTTGTTTGTTGTTTTGTTCGGTGTTTGCCTCAGCCTTTTTAGTCTTTTGATTTATACCGTTCGGTGCCATGTAATCACATCTCATACCTTTAGAGACAAACCGACAAAACTTGTTTTGGACCACGTGGGATTTGCATCAGGAGCATTTAGTAGGATTACAAAATTTTCACGCAACACAAGTAGGATAGGATTGTCGAAGCATGCAATGTTTGAAGGAGGAAGGAATACTTTGCTTGTCATCATAATCTGCTCCTGGATGTATGAGGATAAACAGGAGCTTCAGAGGATCATTGGAATTTTTAGGAAGTCTTGGGATCATGTCGGAATCGTTCATGATTTCCAAGATTTTGAGGGATTGTTGAGGATCATTTTCGCACTTTTTGAGGATTAGGAGAATTTTTGATCGGATTGTGGGGATTAACAGGATCTTCTTCAGGTATTTCAGTTACATGTTTTCTCATTGTTTTCTTGATTTAAACAGCTTGTGACTAAGTGTGAATTATTTTCCATTTTGTGTTTACTAATTTAAATTAACGTTAATGCATGTTTAATGCCTTTCCTGTAGATTTAATTTGGGTAAACTGTGTGACCTTATATATATACATATATATGTTCAAATTGTGTTTTCTAAATAAATGGTTTCGTCTATTTTTGTTTTATTTATTAATAGCCGTCGCAGTTGCTGCATGTTTTTTCCAGAGGTAAGTCAAGTATCAATTAAGTAGACGAACAAAAGAAAGCATAATTTGCTATTTATACTGCCTGAGCCTGAGGGGTGTGCTCTAAGCGGCCAATCAGGTGTCAACTTCAATAGAGCGTAAAGATCAGTGTGGGGAATGGGTTCTGGGGTCTTTATTCAAAAGTTTATCTTGGTTCTTAAAAAACTTTCAAACGAATTTTGCTGCTTTGTTAAAGTTAACGCCTTTACAATTTTTAGGTTAGTTTCAGTAATACTATGGCTCGTTTATATTGGGCAACACTAGATTTTTCGAAGCCGTTAAATCCAAAAATGAGCTAAATGCTCTCAACCTAGTACCAAAATTACGTGTTTGCCCAATATATTTAAAATCACTATGGGAACATTTAATTTCGTAAATTCCAGATCTATCTCAAGTCCTCAGTTTGTCTCTTGGATTCCCAATAAATTTCGAATATTGTTTGAACTATAAACAACTTTATAGCCTGAATTTTTATGAATTTTCTCTAGGTCCTTTGTAACCGAGTGAAACGGAACTTTTCGTTGGATCCTTGACTTTTAAGATGACCGTAGTTGTGGAATTTTGAACATACAATTTTTTTCGTTTCCTAATAAAATTGTCGATAATTTTAAAATGGAATCCGACTGTACACAGCGATGTTTTTATGGTCTGAAGTTCAGTGGTATATCGATCTTTGTTTCAAGGAAAGGTTAGCAGTCTATGCACTGAGAAATTTAGAACAGCCATTTTGTATTGAATATACAATTATTTGAATCCACTAAAATGAATCGGTCTACTTTCCAGAAACGCTAGTTCGTTTTCTACTTCATATGTAAATTTTATAAATTTTATGCTAAGAGGATTTAAAATTTAACTGATTCAAGTAATCATGAATACTACATTTAGAAAAATCAAAAACAGCAAAAATGTCTTCCACAAACCTGATTCCCAAAATAGTTTCTTGAATTAAGTTCTAAATTCCCCAGCATAAAATTCATATTAAGTGGAAAACGAAGAACAACTGCCATTAGTAATAAGAGATAACAATAAGTTGGAATTCCATATTTATATAAAAGAAATCAATGTAAACAGATTCATTTTAGCAGATTCAAATCTTTGTTTTCAACATAAAATGGCTGCTCTAAAATTTTTAGTGCATAGACTGCTAACCTTTTTTTTAAAGAAAGATCGGTATAACACTGAACTTGAGTTGACTAAAAAAACATCACTGCGTACAATGGTTTCCCTTCTAAAATTATCGACAATTGAATTAGGAAACGAAAAACAAAATTCCACAACTCTGGTCAGCCTTAAAAGTAAAAAAAAAAACATAAAAATTCCGTGTCTGCTACAGAGGGCCTAGAGAAAAATCAGACTATAAAGTTGTTTATAGTTCAACCAATATTCGAAATTTATTGGAAATTTAAAAGACAAAAGTCAGACTCAACAGCTTTGAAAAATCTAGTATTGCCCAACATATTTACGAAATGGCTCATGGTATTACAGAATCCGACCTAAAAAATGCAAAGCCATAACAGCGTACATATACATCAAACAAGTAGAGACACTTATGCCAAATCTTGAAACCCGTCGAGAGTGCCTGGGACAGTAACTCGGGGGGTATTTTTAAGCTTGACTATCAGATGACAGCACAAAATTCTAACAATCAGAGCCAATTACTAGCTCTGCTACCAATCATGATAAAGTAGTGGCGCCATCTGTTAGTACAATCTGAAAGTAACCCCCAAGAGCTGTTAAAGGTCATCCAAATCGGTATTTTGACATCAAAGGAACCGACCGTGAGTGTTTCTACTTGTTTGATTTATGTACGCTGCCATTAACTTCAACAAAGCAGATATATTGTTTTGAAAGTTTGACCATTTTTAAGAATCAAGATAATAAACTTTTGAACAAAAATGGGGGCCCCATTCCCCACTCTGATCTTTATGCTCTTTTAAAGTTAACACCTGATTAGCCGCTTAGAAGCTATTCAAAATGACAGCTTAGCTGTTGAAATACATATTTAGCGATTGTTAAATATTTGTGTGGTTAGGGGTTTTTAACCAATTGTGATTCAATTAACTGGATTAAAGAGCAGCAATCTGTAGTAGGGGAGAGTGGCCCAAAATGATCCCCGTAAGACCAAAACATCTAAATAATGCTTAATTATAGGTCATGAAAATTTAAAAATTATTTTTAGATTCACCAACTATTGTGCTCCAAGTATGATATATGAAATTAATATTTAAAAAATGTATGTTACATGTTTTTTAGAATATTTCAAAGGTTTGCTAAAGGATCATTTTATCCAACTGGGTAGTGTAAAATGATTCATAATTTTTTTTGGAAAAACATTTCCTATTAGAAATAGTCAAATAAATTAGCAAACTTCAATTTAGAAGAAAATATAATATATTTACTAAGAAAATAAATCCATTTACACTCGCTAATAAAAAAAACATGTTATATTATTATGGTAGGTAACTAAACATAGAATGTTAACGAGAACTATGACAATTTTCTACAAACTTTAGCTTTTTTGTCATTTTCAATGCAACAGTCGCAGATGAATACGTTAGTTTTGTTTCCAAGTTTCTTCACCTGGTTAGCGGCTAGCTTGTTTTTACCCTTACGTCGCTTCAAACTCATTAACGGCACACCAAAATTTCTTGCTGCTGTTTTGAATGCAAGACCATTTTGCACACTTTCCATGGCTTGCCGCATTTTCTCTTCATCACAGTTTTGCCTGTTGGTCTTCGGTTTATATTTTTTTGTAATACCTACTTGTTAAAGATTTCTTTAAGGACTGGGTATTACTATGTAAGCAACCTCTTTAGGGCCACAGGCCGTAAAAAGTGTCCATAAAGACCACGGCCTGCTAAATTGTGTGCAATCGTCAAAGTGACGTTTGTCACACAAATTCAGCAGCAAGCAAGCCTTCAACTCCACATAGAAGAAGGCGCAAAAGATTACTATAACTCCTGAACATACGCTAAAATAACTTGCTCATTCACAATCTTAACGTCTTTAGTAATATCTTCATCATTTTCTTCAGATGTCATAAGTTACGAGCTGGTTACAACTTAAAACTGCTTACAGCCATACACGAAATTGGAAATAAATGACATTTATAAACAACAGTTGCTACGTTCTACACACTCTCAATCATTCTAAAACGTCATTACACAAACCTAGCGGCATGTAGGTATTACAAAAACTATTGCACAATACACGTCCGTTAGAGCCTTTACTGCTTCGCCAGTATTATTCGACTCGCTCTTCAAGCTCGTCTCACAAATTCTCTGGCTCGGGACTTCTGAAAAAATTATCAAGTTATATTTTTTATCATAAATAGTTTACTAGTGAGGGCAAAATGATCCCGGGATTATTTAACCCGACACCATGGGGGATCATTTTACCTGAACAAGCAGCCCGAACTGGCGGCCATGTTTATCACGTAACGGCTAAATTTTGGTTTTCCTAAACATCTCAAATTATAGGCAAAAGATTGGGCTTACCGTAGCTGTATCACAATTGAACATTCCTACTTGTTTAAAAGTAATATTACAATAGTTTCAAATGACTTACCTTACATCAAACATATGAAAAACCACTTTTTCAACCAAATTTCGAGAACACGATGTTTTTACGTCAGCTATTCAAATTGAACTGACAGCAGGAATGCATTGAGTTGTGGCTACGCTATAAAAACACAGATGGCACTTTCGGTCGTAAAAATAATGCAAGGGATCGTTTTGCCCGCAGGGATCATTTTTGGCCATTCTCCCCTACATATTTGGTTTTACTAAAAATAGTAAACAAGGCGGTTTTTTTTAATTTATTTTTTTTGAGGAGTTGTTCTTAGAATGTCATTTTTTGGCAGTGGTCTATTATGATATGTTTTTCGGACTTTTTCCACTGCCTATGGTGTAAATCCCGAAACGTTGTGTGATTCACACCCTAGACAGTGGAAAAAGTCCAAAAAACATATCATGGTTATTCTTAGTGACGATGAGACTTGAGGCCATGCTTATACCTCCTTTATTTATGAATCGATTGGATAAAATTTGGTGCTAGGATGTGGGACTTAATTTCTGATTGACTGGCAGATGTAGTCAAAATTGTTAACTTCCAGTTTCACCCGAAGTGCCATTAAACTTGATTTTGTAAGTGGATCACCCTGTATATTTTATTTTTCAGAATCTACTACTCAAATTACGTATGATTATTTTTTCAAACAAAACGTCCATTCAATTTTATTTTTTACCATAAAAGGCCTAATTGATCTTGGAACTTGTAATAATACAGCTTACAGAATCTAGATTGACTCTCAAGGTAGGCCATGAAAGGCGCTTTGATCGTATTTGATTTCACTGAATTGGAAATATGTTTAAAGAAGTAACTGTCAAACATACAAAGTTGGATTATATTTTAAATTACAAAGTAACCAGTAGCGGAGGGTGGAGGGATTTCGTTTGCGCCGTACCTAACGTCATATGACAGATTTGTTGTGTTTTAAAAAGTGGAAATTGCTGTTGCTGTTGATTTTGTTAATTCTCTTATTTTGTTATCGCTATTGTTTTTGTTGTTCAACTCGACATTGCAATTTCCGTAATCCTATTTAACATTCAAGAACTGATGATGCGCCTCTGATTTATTGTGTCATTTGGCTTAAATAAGGTTAACAATTTAATGTCAAAATGATAGATATCAAAAGTTGTTACCAATACGAAACTTGGAAATTACTAGATTCTAACATTAGTTCCGATTTTTACCACGCTTCAGGCTAGATTCTGTAAGCTCTAGCTATTTCATCAATTAGATCAATAGCAAATCTTTCATACTGAATAAAAATTTTCTAAATGTGTTAATCAAGAAGTCTTTTTTTGAAATGGCACCTAAGGTCCATCTTTCCTACAGTGGCTATATAAGGACAGTGTGGTCAATTTTAAAAAAGGCAGCCATTAAGAGTCGTCTCTACAACAACCAGCCACGCCCTTAGGTATTATTCTATGCACGGCCTGCTAAATTGTAATACAAACGTCACCCTGCTAAATTGTGGCATAAACGTCATTTTATACGGACTGGACATATGTGAAATTCGGAGATGCTTTTCAGAGCGCTGTATACCCACGATCGCGAAAATTTGTGCAATATGAGGTGGTCAGATGTGCAGTGTAACATTAATTTTACAAGAATGTCAATAATATTACTTAAACAGAATTAAACGGCAAGAGACGATGTGAAACGGAAGGAATCGCTGCCAGCGATTAAAAATCCTCGTTAAGGAGCAACCTAATATTGGAATATAAGTCAAGGTGTGGTTTTTTATCTTCTTTATTGTGTTTTTGTACGTAGAAAACGAAAATTGACAACATTTTGCGTTGATCGACACAGAGATTAGGTACAAAAGCTCAACAAAAAAAATAGTTTTTTATATTCACAATCAAACCGTTGTATTTATTCCACCAGTTCATTTAGAGGAATAGAATATTCAGTGTTACGTAACCCATAAATTCTCTTTAATTTGATACAATAATCTTTGGCATTAAGACATTTATATAGTTTATTATAGCTTTTGATTTGGACTAATGCGCAATTTTCGCAAAAACCATTTTACTTTAACTCGTTGACATTTACTTATGCAAACGAAAATTCGGAATTCGATTAGACAGAACACTGTAGAATTTTATGATGATTATTTCATTCCACTTCATGTTAGGGCTACTTTCAATAATAAAGGACTTAGAAGCAATTTTGTGTGACTATGTGTAATTTCGTAAAACGACTCTTAATGGCGGATTTTAAAACAACCAATCAGAAACATGACCAAAATTGACCACACTGTCCTTATATAGCCACTGTAATCTTTCCATTAGATAGAAAATATAACTAACAATCTAACGATATGCATCATGCATTAAGTACTTTACCCGTATGTAAAACTGAAATTTTTTTAATTTAATAATTTTTTATAGTAATTTACATTGTAGACCGTTACTTAGAACTTTTCATGCGAACACATTTTTTCCTATTTGAATTTGGAATCTTCACTTCTTCATGGCGGTAGTACGAAGCATTATCTATTAAGTATTACTGAATTTTTTGGTATTTTTTTTTATCAATGTATTTTTCACGGCCTCCTGGATTAGTGCGAGACTGACGTCTCTACGCGGCCCGCCGCATTTTTAGTTCAAGGCGTTTTTTATAGTTTGTAGAGGCGCTACAGTACGTTGCGCTTGTGCCCTTGGTTGCATTCGTCCACGGCCTCCTGGATTAATAATAATCTAAAAAGTCGTGCCTACGTTACAGATAATTTATCAAAAATCCAACAGATAGCGCCAAAGTACGTTGGCCTCAGAATCACAAAAATTATGCAAATGTGGCGGGCCGCGTAGAGACGTCAGTCTCGCACTAATCCAGGAGGCCGTGGTATTTTTAAACCAGCTTTCAGACAATTGTGCATTCATATCCTAGTGGTAAACTGCAGAACTATTTTTAATATTTTTAGCAGAGAGTAGCAGTGCTCCATCAACCCCTCCATTTTTACTTCCAGCATGCAATATTATAACATGTTTGCCACGAGAAACCGGAGTGTCCAAACAACATTTTTTTAATAAATCCACCCATCCTCTGTGTAATATCATGGGTATCGTACCAGGTTTTGTCTAAATAAAAAATCTTCCCTTTTGATCTAAATTTTGTGATGGAAGCAATAAATTTGATTCTGTGAATAGTAAGTCTAAGAGATTCCATTATCTTGAGTCATTTATTGATTTTTTATAAGTAAAACCAAAGAGCATATATGCTCTTTGGTAAAACCCATATCCTTAAGAACAGACTAAGCATCACTTTTATATTAAAAATCAATGCCACAATCCACTAATTTTGTTTGAATATTGTTTAGAGTAGGTATCTACTTCTTTGTTTTCGTACATCCTGTAAATCACATCCCTGGTGGATAATTTTTCCGTATCAGTTAATTTACTAACAACATTTCTTGGCTGTTGAGCTTTTCGTTTAAACCTTAGTTTGGAAACTATATTAGCAACAGTAGATATAGGAACTTTTTGTTAGTTCTGCAATTAACGTTAAAGGATTCTTACATTTTTTATCTAAAAGAGAATCATATACACATTTTTCACTTAACTTTGCATCTTCCGAAAGATGAATTCGTTTTGCTAACAAATTTAAACATTTTTTCCATGTGTAACAGAATTTGTTAATGATTATAATTTAGCAAATGTCACTGTCATTAGTGTCTGGTCACGTTATATTTACAAGTCTGTCCATTCCATCTAAATTTGCAACTAGAGGTGCTGCTATCGTGTGTCAATGGAATCTAAAATTAAAGGTTTAACACAGATTTTTAAGTTGGCAATTGATGTAATTGTCAAATGTTTAGTTATACACGTGTTATGACATTGTCAAATAAAGTTAAATATAAAACTAATAGTAAGTTTAAAATAACTTTGCAGGTATTTTGTAAACACAAAAAACAAAGCTTTAGTATCTTCCTACACTCAATGGTTTAAAATGCAAATTAGTAAAAACGTTTCTATCGGTTCGTGTTTTGCAATAACTGTTAAGCAGAGGTTTAATCAATTGCAATAAAATTCTATAAAACAATGGGTTGATTGTGATTTCCATATTCAAAATATGATTTTAGGGTGTCTGTTGAATAGGATACAGTACTTTTCATAGCATTTCCTTAAGGTGACAAATGCGGAATTATCTACTACTATGTTACTAGTATATTATACAGGGTGTTCCACGACTCGACCGACAAACTTTTAGGGGTGGTAGGAGACATCAAAAGAAACATTTTTTGCTTTATAAACATATGTCCAAAAACGCTTCATTTTCGAAATACAGGGTGTTAAAATTTGTAAAAAAAATGTTTCAAATTTTTTTCATCGAAAACGAAGCAAGATACGCAAAACCGTCAAATGAAAAAAAAAGTTGTGTTTTTAGTTGCTTCATCTTAAAAAAGTATAAAAATTGCAAAAAAAAAACTACTGGTTATTTTTTTATGCAAAAATACTAACAGGTTGCCCCGTGAACACGCCCCTGGTATTACTGTATCAACTGTAATAGATACAAAAGATGGCTCATAAAATTACCAACAAACTGAAAATTTCATTAAAATCGGCTGAAGCATTTTTTTCTAAAAATTGTAACACCTTGTATCTCGAAAACGAAGCGTTTTCGGACAAATGTTTATAAAGCAAAAAATTTTTGTTTTGATGTCCCCTACCACCCCTCAAAGTTTGTCGGTATATTTATAGAACACCCTTTATATTTAGGAAGTCAAATATCGACTTAGATAGACATTACAAAGATCCTCTCTTTTGCAGATAATAATAGTGGCGCACAAATATAAACGCTAGTTAATGTTTCCAGACAGAGCTGGGCAGTATTTGTATTCGTAAATACTTTTTTTTAAATTTAAATACTTTGTAGTATTTAATTGTAGGTGCAAATACTTTGCAAAGTATTTAGTATTTAAATACAATTTTGGAAATATTTAAATAGTTTTAGGCTATTTAAATATTTTTAGAGTATTTAAATACTTTGAGAGTATTTAAATATTCTCAAAGTATTAAATATTCTCAAATGATGACGTATTGGACGTTTAAAATTACGCAAAAAGTGTTTACTAGTTGAAAATATATTTCTTGAAGAAATAAAGGTAAATACTTAACTACTTTTATTTCTTTAAAATACATATTTCTAACTAGTAAATACTTTTTGCATAATTTCAAACGTCTTTTAGGTCAGCATTTGAGCTATTCTGGCATTATTAGGAATTACCCGTTGGAATTCACATTATGAGTCCGTAATCCAAATTTTAGAAAAAATTTACCAATTTTATATGAAAAGCTTTCAATTAAACAATATTGCTGGAATAGAAATGAAGTGGAATATTTGACAGAATACGTTTCTAAGTCACTGGTTTTAGCATTAGACTTTTTGAAAGGAAAAGCTAATATATATTATGGATTCGTGATACCAACAATCGCCAGTATGAAAATTAATCTGGAAAAACTAAAAATCTCAAGTATTTTTCTTCCCCAAATATAAAAAATGTAACCTCAAATGCTAGGTTTGAAGGACAATTTTGTATATGAACTGAAAAATTTAAATTGATCGTCAATTTTGTTATTAGCTGAAGGCCTACAACTTATGGCAAAGATGTAAATGAACTGTTATGTACAGGCTGTTTCCTAAAAAACCCCGCTACCCATAACTCCGTTGTTTTAAATTTTAGACCCAACAAACTTAAATGGCAAGACAAGAGCTACCTTTTGACATCGCCCGTTCGTAAATATCTTTCAATTGTTTTGAGCAACGATGTTTAACTTTTTTATTTGAAATGGAACACCCTGTATATTTTTACATATTTGGATTCAGGATAAAATTATGCATGCAGTAGTATGCTTCATTTGTTTTTTGGACACTTAGAAATGTTTAAAATAATTTTTTAATATTGCATGTAGACAGTCGTACAGTACCATACAATTTTCAAGTGTGCCGTGGAAAACAAAAAAGCGTTTATATTGTTTTAAAATTATATTTGTTTAACTAACTTTGTTTGACTTATTTTGTAGTTACGTAATTTTATCAAAAAGTATTTTCTGGATTTTAAAATTTTTTGCCGAAATATTTATAAAATAACATCTAAACTATGCATTCACCACAAACCAGTATACCGGGTGACAATAAGACTAGGGCCATGTTTATATCTTCTTTATTTATGAATCGATTTGGATAAAATTTTATACCAAGATACTAGACATAATTTCTGATTGGCTGATAGATATAGTCAAAATGACTGACTTCCGGTTTTACCGGAAATTATACTAACTTTGATTTTTTAAATGGAACACCCTGTATATTTTATGTTTTTCTGAATCTACGAGTCAAATTACATATGACAGTGTTGCCAAATTTCAATTTTTTTAAACAAAAAAATTTTTTTTTTAATTTTTATTTTTTACCATAGGCCTTGACTTGGAAAAATCTATTCTAATTGACTCTAGCAACTTTTAATAATAGCTATTTTATCAATAAGGTCAATAACAAATCTTTAATAAAAGTGTATAATTTGCTAAACTCGTTTTTTAAGAAAAAGTCACTTTTTTAAATGGCACCTACTAAGGGCCATTTTGCCATTAGATAGAAAATGTAATTACCACTGTAACGATATGTATCATGCACTACTTTATCTTTATCTGAAACTGAAAATGAATTAATTAATTATTTGTTTAAATCTATTTAAAAAAACCAATGTTAGTGTCACTTCCGGTGAAACCGGAGGTGACACTAACTTTGGTTCTTTAAATAGATCACTCTATATGTTTTATGTTTTCGGAGTCTACGACTCAAATTACATACAACAGTGTTGCCAAATTTTGCTTTGGTATTATTAGTTATTACATAAAAATATTTAAAAAAATAATTAATTAATTAATTTTCAGTTTCAGATAAAGATAAAGTAGTACATGATGCATATCGTTAGATTGGTAATTAAATTTGCTGTTTAATGACAAGATGGCCCTTGGTAGGCGCCATTTAAAAAAAGTGACTTTCTTAAAAAACGAGTTTAGCAAATTATATTCTTTTATTAAAGGTTTGTTATTGACCTTATTGATAAAATAGCTATTATTAAGAGTTGCTACAGTCAATTAGAATAGATTTTTCCAAGTCAAGGCCTACTATGGTAAAAAATAAAAATAGAAAAAATATTTTTTTTGTTAAAAAAAAATTAAATTTGGCAAGACTATTATATGTAGTTTGACTCGTATATTCATAAAAACATAAAATATACAGGGTGTTCCATTTGAAAAATCAAAGTTAGTATAATTTCCGGTAAAACCGGAAGTCAGTCATTTTGACTATATCTATCAACCAATCAGAAATTATGTCTAGTATCTTGGTATAAAATTTTATCCAAATCTATTCATAAATAAAGAAGATATAAGCATGGCCCTAGTCTCATTGTCACCCCGTATATCTACTTTTTAGGTTTTTAATAATTCATGTAAAATAGCTTAAGTTATGCCATCTGTACTACTTGGCTTACTACAATTATTACAAGTATTCGAATGAAAGGAAATTATGAACTTTAAATTGTTAAACTGCTAAAAATATTATAAATGCTGCATTACTATTTAAATACTTCACGTCTTTTTAGATTTTAGTGATATCTAAAAACTAAAAGTATTTGAATACCTAATTTTAAAATATTTAAATACTTTTTAAGTATTTAATTACTTTTATAAAAGTATTTAACTATTAAATATTATAGGTATTTATTATTTAACAACTTTTTGGTCATAAAAAGTATTTAGTATTTAAAGTATTTTGCCCATCTGTTTCCAGACAAGTACTATCAATTCGTTCTTCCAAAGTATAAACAGTCTATACTGTTAACGTGACCATTGTAGCAGACATCATACCAAATCCCACGTTATTGCCATTTCACATAAGTTTTCGATATTCTGTTTGGTTGAATTCGGTATTTCTGAAGTACTGGTGCATATTTACAGTTTCCTGTAACACGCAATCTTGGTGACATCTGTTATAAAACTCAAGTTGTCAGGAAGCAAACTTTTTACGTACTGGGAAAAGTGGGCGCAGCTGACTGGGTGCGGCCATCTCGGCACGAGCCAACTGGGCGCGAGACAAACGGGGGCGAAATAATTTTGCAACTTGGATCAGTTTTTTAATAACGAATATTTCCATTTAATCAAATCGAAAATTGAACATCCTGTGCACATAATATGTTGAGGTTTTTGTCCGGGGAGTATTTTGTTCGGGGGACAAATCAGGATATATCTAAATAAGGAATTGACATTTGTTTTATTTTCTGTTTTGAAGAAGTTTTTCATTTATAACTTCGCTATTTGTAAAAATAAACGTATTATAAAAGGAGATAAATGGCCCTGTCTAAGCAAGTACAATGTTTCATTTAATCTGCTTTACGAGAAAGCTATAAATCACTTCTTGCAGAAAGTATTAAGAGGATAATATTTCTGTGCGGATAAGCATTGACAGCCAGCAGATTCTCATCAGATAAGCAAACAAGTACTTCCTTTAAAAATTCGTGTTTCAACATTATTTTGCTCTCGCTTGTCTCGCGCCCAGTTGGCTCGCACTGAGTTGTCCCTGCGCCGAGTTGGCTCGCGCCGAGTTGATCACGCCGAGATGGCCACGCCCAGTTGGCTGCGCCCACTTGTCCTAGACCGAACTTTTTAGGGTATTGAACAGACTTGTCATAAACAATCAACGCAGATGACGGATTTAATAATACACATGCCTTCTAAAATTTCATAGCTAACTATCAAAATATTTATTTCACTATTTTCATATGAGAACTATACTAGCTGGCCCATAAATGCTTACCTACTGGCCTAAATAAATGGCTGTTGCGTTACATGTAAGAAGAATGGTAAGTGCAATAGAACAGGCCGAGAAAAAGTTAGAAAAACGATACCCGAAGGGTACCTAGTTTCTTGCACGTAGTGCGGATTCGGATTCGAATCAGGTGCACCTGATCTTTCAGAGAAACAGGTTTTACCATCCCTAATCTGAACAACTGAGATGCCAGCGAATGATGTTTGGACCATCTTCTCGTCCCGCAAACAGGCTTAGACGTGCGTTATCGCTGCACACGTGAATTAAACCTCATAATAATCTTACATCGCAGCGTCAGCGTTATGGGCTTTTTTTATTCCAGAATACTTAAATCTAATTTACAATAATAAAATAGTAAACTCAACTTGGGTTATCTTTTAAGTAGAAAAATAAGCACCTCAGGCGAGGGATATGCCAAGGTTCGTTTTATGTGCTACAGGTTTTTTTACTTAAATCTTTCATTTAAATGTAGGTTACAATAGAATTAATTAATACAGAAACAAGTATAAGATTACATACTAGATAAATTACCTTGCTTGTAGGGGTGGTCTTAAATGATTTCAATGTGATAATGCCATTTGTGAAAAAATTGTTAAGCAGGTATTCCTTCAATCTGACTTACCTTTTATATATTGAAGGCTTGATTCTGATGAAAAATCTTTACTTATGGAACATATGGTAGTTTATCCTTTGTCATATGTCATGTAATCAGTAATATTGCTTTTTCCATTAGCTTCTTTTAATTTTTAGTGTACAAATATGCCGTTTTTCATTTGATAATGCTATGCATTTTTTAACAAGGAGATTTTGCTTATATTACTCATTTTACCTTTGGGTGAAATTGCTAATGTTTTTTCTTTTTTTTGGAGAGATGTAACCAGTGGCGTAACAAGACAATTTGGCGCCGTTGCGCAAGAATAAATAATAGCCGCTGTAGACAAGAAATTTCAGAAAAAAGAGGGAGGGGGGCAATTTTTGGTCATGCAACACTTTAAATTTAAACGAAAATTAACAAGCTCTTTTCTTAACATGAAAGGTTACTTACTGCAAAATAAAACACATTTAGATGTTTCAATCTTTTATTAAATATAACATAATAATAATAATAATCCCATTATTCCCTATTGGGACATAGGGTATTCGTATATTCTCTGCAGTTGTCATTTTCCTTTGCTATTTGGCTCAGTTGTGCTATAGTCTTTCCTGTCTCTTGTTTTACTGTTCTCCTCCACGTTTTTCGCGGGTGTCCTTTGTTTCTGAAACCCTAATTAGGGTCCCAATCAAAACTTTTTTGCAAATTTCAGCTTCATTTTTTCGCAACGTATGCCCTAACCATCCACATTTTCTTCTCATAATTTCTATATTAATGTCCACCTGATTTGTTTGGTCCCAAAGATCTTTGTTCAAAATAGTGACTGGCCATCAAACACCTATTTACAAACACCTGCAATTTCTGCTTTACCAGTTCTGTCTACGATTCCGATCCATAAAGTAGAACAGGTTTTACCATTACGTCAAACACTCGCAAAATATAACATAAAACATTAAAATACATATGAAAATACAAAAACAAAAACCACGTAAAAGGAATACAAATTTAAATAATTCACAAGAAAAAGAAAATATATACCAGGTGAGTTATTTAAAGTGTTACAAGACGATATCTCGAAAACGGTTTACAATATTTTCATGAAACTTTTGTGAGGTAATAGGGAGACGGGGGGACATATAAAAAATATTTTCGACATTTACCTCTTTTTGTGTTTTGAGGGGTGGGGGGTAACTTTGGAATTTTAAATAGGATGATGCACTTTTGTTTAGAAAATTCGAATTTCAAAATTAGAATTCGTTTCCATAGAAATGCGTTAGTTCTACTTAAGTAATTTGAGAATTTTGAGTTTTAACGAAAATTTCACATTTTTTGAATTTTATAGCCTAATAAATCATAATTCCGTAAACAAAAGCGAATCAAAAAATCTTTTGTAGACATACGTAGTTTGTTACGTAGATTCGAATTTTATAAACAAAAGTACATCATCCTATTTAAAATTCCAAAGTTACCCCCCACCCCTCAAAACACAAAAAGAGGTAAATGTCGAAAATATTTTTTATATGTCCCCCCGTCTCCCTATTACCTCACAAAAGTTTCATGAAAATATTGTAAACCGTTTTCGAGATATCGCCTTGTAACACTTTAAAAAATTCACCCGGTAGATATATCAATATATGTCCTACGTAGCACTTTAATTAAACTCTCTTTTGCGAGACTTTGCTAAAGCTAACATATCTATCAGTGAATTAAAACCAAGAGTACTGGCTCTTACTTTCTCGATACTCAGTAATGCAAAACTCTTTAGGCGTATTTGGCCCATCTTACTTAGCAAAAAGTTTTTAATAATTTTTAATTTAGAAAAAGATCTCTCAGTGGAGGCTGTAGTGACTGGATGTAAAAAATAGGATATAAGCTGTATACAAATCTGGAAAGCTAGCCAATGATGTGTGATTAGACAGACATTTTTCTCCCACTTCCTTCACTGATGGGTCCCGGGTGGTGTAGCTTGAACAAGCGTCCACGTTTGATTAGCAGAGTTAAGCAACGCTCTTTCTGGTCAGAACTTGGATGGGAGTTCCACGGCTGCATCTCTCAGCGCCTCGTGATACGGCTGTCACAGAAATAGTTGGTCCCGGCAGTCATAACAACATCATGACAGTCGTTAGTGAGGTTGGAAGTCCCCATAAATGCACAGCGACGCCTATAATTGGCCTAACGGCTGTTGGCTGAGTGCGATATAAATAAATAAGCAAAATTTAATACTAGTTATGTACGAAGATCGAAATTGTACAATTTACTTTAGTAAGCCGTCATCGAGATCAGTTTCACACGTAGTTTGAAGTAATTTGGTACTCTCTATCTGTATCTGTATCTGAGGCAATCGTCAAAAATTTGCGGTTTAAAACTTTGAATTTATAGTACATATGTTACTATGCACTATGCACTATGAAATCTAAGAATCACAAACACACACTAGAGCTGGAACTTCTAATCTACTCAAAAGGAGAGAAGACTGCGCACTCAAAAGAGCCCAGTGGCGCTCACGTATCGTATTCTGTTGCCCCTTTGAACCATTATTCTAGGAAAACTTTTATTTTCACTAAAAACTCTGCTACCACGGTGAATATATAGTTTCGGCGCCAAGGTTCTTCGCACCCCCTGCATATATGATAGTTACGCCACTGGATGTAACACTAAATGCTAAATCTAATAAATTAAGAGCTTCGGTAGGCTAAAACTAAAAAAACTATTTCTAATAACAGATTTACTTTGTAGCATGCACAAAAGAAGAAAATTCAATTAAATGTTATAGCCTCACCTTCAATATCTTCTTAAAATGTAGCATAGTAAATCATGTAGTTTCTAATAACGCAATTACAAAGCAAACTTTTATTCATATATGCAAATACAGTGAACAGAGTATAAACTTTAATAAATATTTTATAAAAATACATTTATTATATTTTATACACTAACTGCTGGTCTTATAGAGACCACTAATCTGACGTTAACTTTAACTCGCCGTTAAAATAAACAAAAGCGCATCAAAACGTCAGTGCTTATGACATTTTATTCATTAGTAAACAGATTTTGATGCGCTTTTGTTTATTTTAACAGCGAGTTAAAGTTAACATCAGATTAGTGGCCTTTATAAGACTGGCTGTAAAAGTGGCCCATTACATACTTTTCATACACCCATATCAAGATCATATATTTGCAAATAAATGAAGAAAGCGTCCCTATGATTTGTTTTTCTCAGCTGGGTCTGTGTTAGACAGCTTAAGGTAACAAATGTAAAGAAAGGAAGGATTGTTATACTGCCCACGACAAAAGTTTTTTTACAGACTTCATTTTACACTTCAACTTAACTTTAAACAACTTAGCACACTTTAATGATCTACTACAGGGGAATCACTCACCAGCTTTGGCAAATTTGTATTAAAAAAAAAAAAATCAGTATTATGCAAAGTTGTTGAACTTTTTACGGCAAACGAAAACTATTTTCCCGCTATCGATCATGTAAGTCAGTGATACAGCCTTAGAAACAAAACGTGTAAGTCGGTGATAATATTTGTTTGCTGTTTTCACTTGACAACGCGACTTATTTTATTATTAAGTCCATAGGATAATAAAATTAGCAACGCAAGATGCAGACTTAAACGTTTTGTTTATAATTGCAAGTGTTTATGTGACATGTGACACTCTCAGGTAACACAACTCACGAAAATTAATCCTGGTGACAGGTGACAAACCAAACGATTTTGTAGCGGGAAAAATATAATAAGATAACTCGGACTGTATCGCCTATTAACATTTTTGGCAGGCAACAGCCTCAGCTTCACCTTGGCGTGTACTTGCCTACCTCAAATGTTAATAGGTTCTTACATTCCTTGTTACTTAAATAGCTATTACATACTTTGCGATGTGAATTTAAATAACATTTTAATCACACTATCTTTTACAAAAAGTACATGTATAAAACAATGTTCAATTTAAGTCTGATTTCTTACAACTACACATATTTTGTGTACAGGTCAACGCTGACACCTCAGGTAAAGTTGACCAGTACGGTGAATATAAGTAACCTTTTTTACACAAACCCCAATATTGAATATCCGGTAAAGTAGGATTGTTTTCCCACGATGGTCTCCATACATGGTCACATAAAATGTTCTTTTCGGGTATTGTTACTTCAAGACAGTCGGATGTTGGATAATACACTAATGGCCAGTATTATAAACGATGAATAAATTATTAGATAACCATTTGTGGAGTAAATTTATTTCCTCAATAAACTAATAGGCAAATAAACAAAAGCCCATCAAAATGTGTTTACTAATGAATAAAATGTCATAAGCATTAACGTTTTGATGCACTTTTGTTTACTTTAACAATGAATTAAAATTAACCTGTACGGATTTATTAGCCGAATAAAATATTGTGCATTTATAATACGCAAATCTACGGAATAAATTAATTTATTCTCAAAGTCAATTTCATTTAGGAAATTTTATAATACCGAGCATAAGACAACAAATCTTTGTAGTAAATTGAAAATATCAACAGGAATAAATAATTCCATTTTAGATATAAAAGAAGAGGCTTCGGTTACCCGAGAGAAAATTTTCCAAGCCGTAAACTTTTCCTCGCCTGAGAAAAATTTTGTTTCGTTGTTCATCAAAACTCATCTCAACTGACTTAAAAATCAGCCGCCATCTTGGATTGAAATAGTACGGTGGTGTTCCTTCGGAAAACATCATTTAGGGTAATACCTGTTGGTGTGTCAAACGACAATACTCTTTCACGAATAACCGTTTTACATCAATTTTCACTTTAAAAAACAAATTTGAACCCTCCCCCTATTCAGGTGGGTGTAACTCAGCGAGGAGGGATTTAAAAGAAAAAGTTTATATGCAAAGTTTTTATGTTTCAATTTCCTCTATAACCTTCTTAAGTTTGGTAACATGTTTTTGAAACACCCTGTATGTAATTAAACTATTATTGTAAATTGATCATCGTTGAGTACTTATCAAAATCATTTCTGTTGAAAATAGTGGTTTTTATAATTTAATTTTCTTTATCCCAGCGATTTTTAATTTGCAACTAATTGACGAGCAGGGGCTGCTGCCTGAAATTTTATTTTTTACTTTCAAAGACTGTGGCTTTAGAAGCACAAATATGAGTCAGAACTGGATGGATCATCTATTTCTAAAAATCGATGAAAAGGTTATCAAGAATAATAATTTTATCCATGCCAATCAACGACTGACAACACACAGACAGATAATTATATACTAATCTTGCCAAGACGTTTTGACCTCTGTTTTGGGCATGAGTCACATTGCTACAAGTTTTATTCCTTGTGTCTCAGTGGAGATCTGAAAAGAACTTTTAGAAAGAGCAGAAAGCGACCAAATTTCTTGGATGATGTATGATTGCCTTTTGTGTACCATCGTGGACAATAAATTTAGGCCGGAAAAATCGAAATTGAGGTTAGTTGGACATAAGTACCTAGTAGTAGATGTCAAGCGAATGACAGGTTCGGCCTAAATCTCTTGTCCGCCATTGTACAAAACCGAAGAGCCCTTGAGAAAGTCGTTTTAAAACTGATTCCAGTTTTCTAGGCGTAGAAAGTAAACATATATGTGCTTCCCGCCTGCAATATACAGGGTGGGCCACAAAATTTGGAGCTACTTGAAACTGCAACTCAACATACATGTTGCATCAGTTTTACTGAATGAGTATGAAAGTTTCAGTAAGTCTCATCTGTATTGCCATTAAATGTGTACCTTGGGTTACAATCCCAAATAGTAAGGGGTTTAGTGACACACCACGTATATATACAAAGGACAATTCATAAACAAATATGACAAAAAAATAGGCTAACCCTTATGTTATGCTTAGAAAAACTAATTTAAAGTAAAATGTCAAACTTCAGCCAGCTTTAATAAATATTATACACCAAGTGAATTAAACATATGTTTATTCACGAAAAGATTTTGGGCTCACGAGCACGCAGTGCGAGTGAGATCAAATCTTTGAGTTAATAAATGTTTAAGTCACGTGGCGTATATATGTTTTTATTAAATTTTGACGAAATTTTGAATAAAAAATTTAAAAATATTCAAATTTATAGCGCCTGCTGCTCTTAAATCACTTACCTAATATCATATAAAACAGCACACCTACTGTGTGCCAAACGTCCAAGTGACGTTGGTCACCTGCTTACAGCCATACACAAAATTGAAAATAAATGACATTAAAAATATTCAAATTAAGATAATTATATATTACACCCTACAAAGAGAAAGAATAATTGAATGTATTTGTAGAAATCATAAAAATATGTTGTTCTTCATTGAAACGTTTTTAAATCTAGTGAATTAAACTTTTTTAATTCTCTAGTGAATTAAAACGCTTTTTTCTACTCACTGTATAGAAAGTCGGCTTTTGCGTCCTAGTTTTAGGAAACAAAACTGTCAATTTCCCACCAGCGGGAGCCAATTTTTATTTGCTCCCGGCGGGAGCCAATATTTATTTGCTCCCGCATTTGTGTTTATGTCACCATGGATATCACACCAAAGCTTTACAACGTTATGCTGATTTGGAAATTAGACAAAATGTCACTACAGAAATCTAGAGTCACGGTAATGATTCACTAAAGCAAAATTTTTGAAATTCCGCGCAATAGAACATGCGTTCGAAGAAAAAATCATATATACATCACTGGAGCAAAGGTTCATTTCCTCCCTTGTGTGTTTAATGCCCTCCGCTAACGCGTCGGGCATTAAATTCACACGCTGGAGGAAATGAATACCTTTGCTCCCTAGATATATAAATAGCTATTATTTCTCTTGTGAATCACAGAGTGTTTATGAAGGTTGTTATGGAGTTAATAATGTCACTTTAAACTGTCAAAATTGAATAAAAAAAATAAACGAATTTATAGTACATCATATATCAAATAATGTAAGTCACCTGGGTGGTTGAGTAGGTAAGCAATCTGCTTAGCAACCAGGTGGACATGGGTTCAAATCTGGCCGTAGTCGAGAATTTTCTCGGAGCAGAAATGGACTTGAATTCATTAGTTAAGTTAGCTTTAATTTAGGTTTAGGATGGTTGAGTGTGTGGCATGTTTGGATGCGGTGGAGTGTAGTGTAAGTCACGAGCGGCTCATTACCTCTGTTGCACTTCCCGCGAGGTATGAATGGTCCTCGACACCGAAAGCTAAAAGAGGCTATAGATAATGAATGATAAATGAATCAAGGTTGCTGAAACTTGATTCAAATACCTTTAAATATAAGCTCAGGGTGAGCAGAACACGATTCTATATACTGACACATAGGATTAAATTTGAATTATAAAATGCATAGGCACGGCCCCGTTTTTTACTACATAAAATAACAAGTGGAAGAGGCAGTAATATCAGTTGCCTGCAATTATTTCCCTCTACAAACGGCTTTCGACGAGCAATTCTCATTTAAAAGCTTTGCAACTGAACGCTTTGTTGGTGCATACAAAATCTAAATGATTTTGGCAAGATCAATATTTTCCCATTTACCTACTATCGTACGGCTACAACCTTTGCTGTGGGCGTGCGTTTAAAGTACATCATATCAATCAAAAAGCAAGCACCTAACAGTACTGCTTTCATTTTAACATCTAGCTCCATGGGAAATGAAATACCAAAAACGTCCGCCTCAGACATTCCTTGTGTACTATAGTCTGACCATTTCTTTGATATTTTACCAACTTCAACTTCTCCATCTGCCGCATAAACCGTAAAATTGATGTCGGAACAACATCTCCAAGTGCAAAAAGGTCCCTTAATGTTCAGGACGATCTGCCCGCCAGGAGTTCTAATTGTAAACGTGGGGTAGAAAATACTCCACTCTTGTTCGATAGTACCTATTAAATTGCCTGGGGGAATAATTACTTCCATTGTTTGCAGGCAGCACGGACACCAACATGACTGGCATGCCAAAGGCCGAATCAGGTTCAAAATATGTTGTCCGAAGTTGTTGAAAATTTTCAGTTCGAATGGTCTTCGCCCCCCACAGCAATATCTGGCCCAGTGACCGGATTCTTCTCTGGCATAGTACACTTTATTGCCAAGACTATTCGTGATGTAGTACCGGTTCGCATGGTCATATCCAGTGGCAACCTCCAGCAGGTCCAGTGTTTGGAACACTATTAGTTGATCAATCATCGTGAGGTATTCCAAACCGGTAGGGCAGCTGACTGTGGTCTGTGGTATATCCATCCAGCTACCCTTCTCGCCGATTGCTGCCCTGGTGGTTGCATTCGCAGGGTACGGAGTTGCTGGAGCAAGGGCAAAACCTGGCTCTGGTGGCACAGATGAGGCTACGTTCATACCAATAAGCGGATGCGCCTCTTGGTGCTGAATTTGGTCTTGGTTGAAGTTTTTCTCCATTTTGTGCTGCATCAAAAAATTAACATTGCTATTGATGAAAAGTAGTCACAGTTACATATTTAAAATTGTAGAGTTAATAGTTAGACACAAAAATATACAGAATATAATGTAATGTAATAGTATATCAAAATTTTAACTACATATGGAAAATTAGATAGCAGAGATTGTGAGGATTTTGTGTGAAAAGGCACAAACATAATTGCCAAGGAACTTTTCTAAGATTTCTGTAAGATAGGTGGCCAGGTTTATTTCAGTCGAACACAAATCAAGCGATGCTCACGTTGTTTGAACTTATTTGAAGATAATCCTCAAAAGTTGATGTACAGATGACAATGGATGAAACATGGGTTGACCACCACACTCCGGATTCAAAGTAACAACTGAAACAGTGGAAATGATGAGGGTCTCCATCTTCAAAGAAGGCAAAGGTAATATTGTCAGTAGGGCTTCCATGTCGTCTTGGTGGATTGTGTTACAAAAGGTGGAAAGATTTTCTACATGAAATTGACCGATGAAATTAAAACTATTGAAAATTATGGGTATGTAATGCATTTTCATGCAATGTTGTCAACACAAAAGTAGAAGAAACAACTAGGTACATTAGCATAGATGTTTGTCCGATGCTGGATATTGGATGGTTGTACAATGCTTTGAGCATTTTTTCTTCTGAAGCAAGAATTGCTTAGGCCATTAGCTGTGCAGTTACCACTCCCACTATAGTTTTGAAAACACTAGAAATTTCTAACAAACAACACTCTTGAACATCAGTATCAGCAGATATGGAAAATGTGCCATTCTATTTGCTAATGTGTTAAGGCACAAAGTTGATTTTTGTGTATAGAGGTAGCGGGTGCACTTTTAATTTTGTAAATACAGAGAGATCAATAAAAAAACCAATTAGGGCAGGCTGTGATATGTTATACGTTTGACAGTACTGAAGTGTATTGTCAAATTCGAGATTTGCAGGTTAAGTTTTATGTCAGTCTGTGTCAAACAACAAACAAAACCTAACCTACTAATCTCAAATTTGACATAGACTGACAATACACTTCAGTACTGCCAAACGTATAACACATATCACAGCCTGCCCTAATTGGTTTTTTTATTGATCTGTTTGTACTTCTCCAGTCTCCTACACCTGTACTCGTGCTATTGAAATGTATATAGTTAATAGAGTAGATGGTTAATCAGGTTAATGCTGCCAGATGATCAAGTTAGTTATGAATAAAAGAAGATGTATGAGTATCCATAAACGGAATCAAAAACACACGCTAGGCATTTTGATATCCTTCTCTTATAAAATGATGGGTTTGTATTACTAATTAGTTAAATAACTGCATTACACGATGTCAGTTAGCTAAATATTGTTATAAAAGAAAATATTAGGCCAGTTACGCATTTTTTAAAGATAGCACATATATACAAATTGAGGCGGGCAAATAGGATAATAATTGAAATGTCAAGCAGATGACTCAGCAAGCAAATGCTCGCCTCTCAGGTGGCCGGCCTGGGTTTGAATCCCGTTTACTCTAGAGTTTAAGGATCGTACACTCCCCAGCTACCACGGTAACACCGGTGGTAGTCATTAACGCCTAACAAGAGAACTCTTCCTCATTTTCGACGGGCAAGGCTAGCCAGCCACCTACCCGGCCGAAGGGCACAGAAGGATCATAGAACCACTTCGTGGTTAAAACTTGCCCCTGGCCTATAATAAGAGGAAGAAGAAAAAATATTAAGCGGAATTTGCCTACGGCCGTGATAGTGCATGCTTGCAAAATGCAAAAGGCCACGTCTCGCACACTGACATAAGATTATTGACAATGTATTGTTTGTATCACTGTTTGCTCTACCCTTTGACGTTAGCAATATTAGTCTTGTGAATAGAATACATTTTTAGTATTTCAGAATGAATATTTGTTATGGAAAAACGATGGCTTTATTCGCGTTGTTAAATGGATACTTTTCAGCAACCTATTAAAATAAATCTTCTTTATTAAAAATTCTAATCGGGCTGTTAACATTTTCTACACACGAAGCAACGCATGTTCCCAAGAAAATACAAAACACAGGAATACAGAGAGACCTGGAAACGGAGTCAATACTGAAATATGTTGAATAAAACAGCTAAGCTGGTCAGCGATATACAGGGTGGTCCACTTTTTTGTAGCAGGACTTTAACAGTAGGCAGAAAAACTTATTTCATGGCGAAAATTTCATATGAACATAGGCCCTGAAACTCTTCGTTTTAGAAATAAAATATAATTTTTTTACAGTATCCCAACCAGCTGAGATAATTAAACTAAATTTGGTGTACATGGGGAAGGTTTGGTGTTTTTAATATCTCTCCTGTAAATTTGGTGTGCAACTCTATCCTAAATGCTACTACATCGAGGCCCTCCTTCGACCAGTGGCGGAGATGTGGGGTTTCGCGACCAATAAATTTAAAAATTCACTAGTACAACCCTGTTGAAAATCGAAATTGTTTCTTTAAAAAAAAAAGTGTTTAGAAAATTGCTGCGCAACCGTGAGAGACATGGGGAAATGTAAAGAGACATTTTTTGTAGAAAATTAAACGCTTTTTAAATTTATTAGTCGCGAAACCCCACATCTCCGCCACTGGTTGATCGAGGGCCTTGATATTGTCACGGAATGTAGTAGCATTTAGGATAGAGTTGCACACCAAATTTAGTTTAATTATCTCAGCTGGTTGGGATACTGTAAAAAAATTATATTTTATTTCTAAAACGAAGAGTTTCAGGGCATATGTTCATATGAAATTTTCGCCTTGAAATAAGTTTTTCTGCCTACTATTAAACTCCAGCTACAAAAATGTGGACCACCCTGTATAAAGAATGGAAGAAGCAACATTGACTTGGCAAATACGGAAGGCTAGAACGACAACAAAAAGAAATTGGGGAAGACCTAGAGAAACCTGGGAAAATACAATAGCAAAGAGAATACAAAAAGAAAGAGAGAGTAAAAGTAAAACCTAGCTCAAGCCAGAAAACGTTGGCAAAGTTTTGCGCAACAAACACCATGAAAGTAAAAATAAACTCACACAGAAAGGTACAAGAGGGAATATTGAATACCTATATACAGGGTGAGTTTTTTTTCATTATCACTATAGGGATCTCGGAAACCGTGAAAGATAGAAGGTTGGTTAATTGGAGAAAGAATTGCAGTTTTATGAGCTTATTCGAGATGTGCTTTTGTTTCTTTGAAAAAATCCAAGGCCTACTAGATACAAGCAAAATATTAAAATTACTTAATTTCTTAAAGTCGGTCTAGCGCCGTTATTATTACAAAAAAAATAAGAATAAATGTAAAAGATGGTAGCCAAAATTAATTGGAACTTAGCACCTTTTATGTTTGTTGTAAAATCAGTTTAGTTTTTTGACAGGAGAGCTTAGGTTGTTGTTAAGAGGCAGGGTGAGAAGGCCAGGCCATGCCAATTCTTTACGAACATTTGAAGCCTGTGTTCGTCCCCACCAATGAATATACGATCGTGGTTAAAGGTATATTGAATTCTTAAGACGTATCACAGAGCTATATATACAATAAATGTATGCCATATTTACGACCTATTATTAAAAATTACAATCATATATGTTTAAACTAACGTAATTCTGTATGCTTGAGTTGTTATGTTGACCCACTAGCATTGCAGAATCGCAGCGTTGTGCTTTTGACATACGATATACTACACATGTAAAAAGTGCAACGTCTGTTTGTAAATACGGAACTGGCGCTTGATTGCATGTGTCGCTTACATTTAATTGTTATCACGACACAGAAACTTGACACATATCTTATCTGGTGCAAGTTATGCAGTTTTCGTGGACTAATTGCGTGAACTTTTGTGTTTACTTGATTACCGTTTATTTCACACTATTTACTTAAAGCCCATGATCAAACATAGTTTGAACAATAACAGTTTTAGCTATCTTACACTTATTAGTTTTCTTCTAGCTTTCATAGTTTTTGAGTTATAACATTAAGTTACATTTTTTTAAATAGCAATCATAGTTGGCTTAGACATTTCTTAAAAGAGCTCACTTTCCCGCTTAAAATGACATAAGGTTTGTTATACCTATTTTGACAAATAATTCTTTTATAATAATTTTCGTAATAAGAAAATGACAAAAACAAAAACTATGAAAGCTAGAAGGAAATTAATAAGTGTAAGATAAACACCCTAAAAATAGCTAAAACTTTTATTCTTATTATTTTTTCTATTTTCAATAATAACGGCGCTACACAGGCTTTAAAAGATTAAGGAATTTTAATATTTTGCTTATATCTAGTAGGCCTTGGATTTTAAAAAGAAACAAAAGCACATCTCGAATAAGCTCATAAAACTGCAATTCTTTCTCCATTTAACCAACCTTCTATCTTTCACGGTTTCCAAGATCCCTATAGTGATAATAAAAAAAACTCACCCTGTATATATCTATGTACATATACTTCCACAGAAAAATATTTAACACTTAAAAAATTACAGAGCATTTGCTATTGTTATGAACGTTTTTTCCAACGTAGGTGCTACTCCCAAATAAAATATTGTATTTACAAAACTAGTTGTTCTCTTTTGTGATTTCGACATTAACTTGTTTTATTATTAAGTTATTACATAACAATAAGTTAATGCTGTTTATGTTTTGCATAGTTTAAAAATATGTTTAGCTATTATGAAATCTCTCAATTGCATGAAACGCAAATACTTCAGGTTAGTAGAGCTGAATGCAAAAAGAAAAACTATATATTGTTGCATATAATATACTGAGTAAGAAAGACCATCTGGAAGAACTAGAAGTAAAACTCGGCCGAATCAAATAGGATACACTAGATACACTAGGAATTGTTGAAATTGAGCTAGAAGGGAAAAATTATACGACCCTAAACTCTGGTCACGCACTGTATCACAACAATAGTGGGATCGCACATATCGGACGGGTTGCGATTATTATAAACATAAAAAGAAAAACATTTGCTCCAGAAACTATATGCAGCATACATATATCAAACAAGTAGAGACACTCACGCCAAATGTTGAAACCTGTCTATAGAGTGCCTGGGACAGTCACTCAGGGGGTATTTCTAAGCTTGAATATCAGATGGCAGCACAAAATTTTAGCAATCAGATCCAGTTACTGGCTCCGCTACCAATCATATGTGATCACGGCCAACTAAATTAAATACTATGGCCTGCACATAGGGAACACCCCCTAGAGACATCTATTGATTAATACTGAAACGTAGATTATTTATGGCGGCAAATTTAAATATTTGACATATGGAATAAAATACCGTCAACCGGGGCTAGGTGAATTTGCTGGGCCAAAGTGGATCACAACTTTCTGCTGTATTAAAAATGCACAATCGAAAACCTGTAACGTGCTTGCCAGTTTTGCCGGCGCAAGTCAGTCTTGTCTTTATCTATGAATCAGTCTAACACAGAATGGTGGTTGTGCTCACGTGTTAGTTTTTATAAACAAAGGTAACTTTGCATAAAACACTATACATTCTAAAATTCCGAAATGTAGATTTACCGAAACCTCAAAATTCGTTTATTTGCACAGACGATCTGTTAATATTTATGTGTATTTGACCCGCGCATATCCATAACCTAACCTCTTGGGACAAAAATTGTTTTTAGTCTTCTAATCCTCTTTTATTATTAAAATGGTTGATGCATTTTATTAAAATTTTGGTATTTCCAGTGTCGTTTCATATGGAGATTAGGGGAAAGTTTTCAAAGTAGAAACTGAACGTTTTTGTTGTACAAATTTGTTCCAGATGGTTGGTAAATATCAAAAGAAACTAGGCAAATACGGCAAAAGGAGCTACGACCCCGTGCATTTAGAGATTGCTGTAAGAGATGGAATGTCAATAAACTGTTGACCGTTTACCACCTTATGTTGTCTATACGGCAAAACACATGTATGAGGGCTGGAAAGAAGGTGGGCTCGATGGTTCAAGGTACAATAGAACTTTAAGTGGCTGCTTTGATTCTGATGTCTTCGAAGATTGGTTCTTTTCCATAATGCTATCCTATTTTAGGAAGGTCGATGGCAAAAAAGTCTTAATCGGTGATAATTTGAGCAGTTATATCACAGTAAACGTTCTCCAGATATGCGAGAATAACGACATCCGTTTCGTTCTATTGACACCAAATTCAACTCACATGCTACAGCCATTGGACGTAGCTCATTATGCACTGCTCAAACGTAAGTAGAGTGAAGTCATGGAGGAGTGGAAATTGAAGAATCCTTAGGTTTTACCCAAGACAATTTTTCCCGCCAAACTTAAAAATGCTGTTTTGAGACTCGAGCAACACTTGAGTGCAAATGCTCAAGCTGGGTCCAAAGCCTGTGGAATTGTGCCTTTTGAGCCAGAAGCAGTTTTATCAAAGATTAAAACAAAAAATGGGATTCAAGAAGCACGGAATTCCTGGACAGATGTAATCGTAAACCATGTGGACCAACTGAAGACCGGCTACGCCACTACACCAAAAAGGGGCAAGAAGATGTCTGTACCTGCTGGGGAAAGCATTGGTGTCTCCGACCTAGCTGTAAAAAGACCTGAAAAGGGAAACCAGGTTAAGAAAAAAACATTAAGAAGATGAGAAGTCCCAGCATCAGTAGTGCCAGTGATATCGATGCTGATTTCGACGTGGTTGAGGAAGATGAGGATCTACAAACTGGTATAAGAAATGCTGCAAAAGATATGAACAGCATGTACGAAATTGGTGAATCATCTAAGACCATAACAAAACCAGACCCAGTTCCGGAAACCTTTGAAAAGGACGAATTTGTTATTGCAAAGTTTGAGACTAATAAACGAGACCGTCACTTCATTGGAAAGATTGTGGAGGTGGGTGAAGAAGAATTTACTGTTAGCACTTTGCAAAAGAAGAGCTGAACCAAAGAATATATCTTCATTTATCCTCAGAATATAGATATTGCCTCCATATTGCGTGGGCAAATAGTGAGGAAAATCACAATTAAACATTCCCGAAGAAGTCGCTACGTCTTTCACCTGAGGAACAACGAAGCAGAAATCTTGTGTGTTTTTTATCTATTTTTTTGGGTTCTTTGTTAGTATTTTTCATTAATTTTTCGTTATGCCTAGGTATATTTTATAAGTAGGTACCTATAAGCCGTTCACGATCTTTTTGGGTCAGGTGAGGCTATGACCATCTAGTAATTTTGTTGGCAGTACCTCTGTTGCAACTAAACTCCCTCATGGAAATTGACAATTTTTGTGTTAGGTTAGGTTGTTTTCAGTTTAAGGTTATATTTTCTGAATAGGTACATTGTTGCCGGATATTCTCTAGTCTCCACCACGACTCGCTTTCTTTTAAATGTGGTCTGTCCTTCTTAAATTGGAAGTAGCATCGTTTAGTGGAAATTTTTTGTTGCAACAAAATTATTTTGGGCATTTTGACTTTTCCTTTGACGGAAATTAAAATTATTTTTACACATTTGATAAATCATTTATTTTCTTACGAATATTAAAATATTAAATCTGGCAATGTGGTGGCAAGAAAATGTCGAACAGACACTGACAGAAAAAAAAAGTTGCATCCGCTACATCATCGAATCAGTTAGTCCAACATGAAAAGAAAAAATCATAGCCAACTCTGTCCCAAAAAGGTCGTGAACGGCTTATACCTACTAACAGAATTTAATTTTTTGTTGATAAAGACATATTTTGACTGTATAGACAGAGAATGAGAATAAAGGACTTCTTTTTGAAGTTTTCCATTGATTTTAATGATTTACATTGATTTTTTCCCTACGAAATCTTTCAATTTTTATTTAATTTTGATGCACTTTATCCAGAATATTATGTTTAAAGTTAAATTTGTATGATTTTAAATGTGTGATTCACTTTACCCGGAATTATGGATAAAGTGGATCACTATATAGGGCAGGCCACGAAACGTGTAGCCGCTGACAAATTTTGAATGCAACCCAAATTACAGATATCATTGCCACCTAGATTGCCTCATTTATTATGAGGCAAAAACAGATCACAGTAATATCATGAACGCTGACACATGACAATTGTCACAGAATTAATTCGAGAACGACACATTTTTATTTTCATACATGTACAGGAAACAAACTCAACCAAACATAAAAAATTAAATAACTTTATCGTCGTGTATAAATACAATATTTTTTTCTATAGCAAGAACTTTAACAATTTCAAAAGAAAATAACGACAGTCAATCACATTTCAAAATGTCAGTAGCTAGATTGGGTTGCTTCGATAATACGAAGCTGTAATATTTAATTTAAACAAAAGTTAGAAAATTAAATTACTTATCTATCCTTGATGTTAAAGTGCTACTTTATCTACCCTTCTGTTAAAGTAAAACTTGACCTTTTGTTATGAGTTGATAAAAGCACACTTTAACATGTGCTCTAGAAAAAAATTATAAATTCCCTGTTTTAAATTATCAACATTAATATCCCAAGTGCATTAAATTAGCCGATTAAATTTTGACGTTTTCTGTCTGAATGTTGTGCTAAGAAATATGTCGCTCAAAAAGAATCCTGAAGACAGTTGGAATTCTTCTTCTAATAACGTTGATTCTGACTGCTCCTTTTCATCCACGTTAGAGGCCAACATATCGTGAGTAATACAGTTCTTTTCCTCATCAAGTTTTAGAGGGGTGGCTAGACATGCCTCGGAACCTTCTTGTGCGTTTTTATTAACTGTAAAAATTACAGCGGAATGTTTGCCTAAAATATACCATCGTAAGTGATATTTAATATCAAGGGCAGTGGGGTGGTCGTTTTGACAGCCCATTCCGCTAACATAAGAAAATAAGTTCTCAACTACATCCTGATTTAGATGGTACATGAGTATCTATTCCAAATCGTACTTTGATTTTAGATAGATAATTTATTTACATACAAAAAAAGAGACAAAATATACATACACAATATATATATATATATATACCGTGTGTCCACAGGAGGACGCACCATAGGAATAACCTAATAGAATAGAAAGATAGGCTAATTCTGTGACCGCCGGCACGCTAAAACGTTGTTTTCTGGCTTCTGACTCGCCACTGTATAAAACAATATTGTTATAAATGGTACAAGAAAAGGGACGGTGGTCATAGCACTGGTTGATATTTATATTCTATTAGCATTATCTTATCTCTATGGTGCGTACTCCTGTGGACACACGGTATATATATACATACGATAGGTAGGTACCTAGGTGCTGGAGCACCTGTATGTATCAGAGAGTAGTATTTCTATATAATATTTAAACAGAACTAAAATACACATTTTTAAATTTAATTTTTATAGTACATATATTATGATACTAGTGTATAAGTACACTTTTAAACCACGTGCTACGAGTTTTAAAGCACAACGCGCGAGCGGAGTGCTTTCAACGTCGCTAGTCCTTTAATGGCTTTTATACACGTGCATCATACGCTATTTTTTCTATGATCGTAATAGAAATATAAAAACTTAGTTTGGTGATATTTTTTTCGTCACATTGTGTTAGATATTCTAGGTTATGTTGATATTCAAACTTACGGCAAAGCGTGTTTTAATAAATTATTAAAATACTCCTGCAATGGCAACGTGTTAAAAAGACGTAATTCGAGCACTAATATTAAGAGTGCTACAAACGTCACTTTCGACACTGGAAACTGTGCAAAAAGTTGTCATTTTGACACGATCGTAGAAAAAATACATTTACATATAAAAGGTCTAGATTATACAAATTTAATTCTAAAATAAAGAGAAGTCACAACTTTCAGCTAATATCTACATTAAAAAGGAGAGACTACAAGTTATATGCTACAAAACAGATTAGAATTTTCTACAATAAAGAGTTTGCTATCTGAAAGCATTCTGTTAATATTATGACATCATGAAATATTAAATTGTTCCATTAATATAAACAACTGGTCTATATTCTTATTTATATTTCTAATGTTAATATGAAGGATATTTAAAATTTTGTTATTTACTACAATTTTTTGTTTTAATATTTTTTCGTTCACAAGTTGGCCGTTCAAGTTTGTTTCAATTAATTTCAGTTGTCTTACGATATCATCTTGAGATAAACGTACACACTTAACAATGACCGGTTGCTCAATAACATGCCCTTTTGGAATGGAACAAGTCCTTTGTGTTTTCCGATCCGCAAATGCAAAATGGTAGAATTACCCTCATCGAGAAGTGCGATTTGTTTTTCAATATCAACTTCACGTGCGTGGTTTTTACAATCGTACTTGATGGACGTATTAAACAAATCAAACCAACCGTTGATTAAGTTACCGCAATAGTCAAAAGCTTTTGAAATTCTTTTTGATATGCTTTTTGATAATAGTTGGCATGCAGGCGCAACTTTTTGTCTTTGACTGCCAGTCACGTTCAACTGATATTGATTGACTTTATACGTGATTGTAAGTTCTGCGTTAGTCACTGACAATAACTTTTCAAAACAGGATTTGTCAATAATTCTGCTGTCATTATTGAACGTTGATCTAAAAGAGGATTCCTCAGGAGCTTCAACAGATGAGGCGCGTCAGCGAAAACAAAAATTTTCATTGATAGATCGTAACGATGCGAGCAAAAACACTGTTGCTCGTGTCCAACTTCGAGTTGATGTTACTTATTTCATCACAATCCATCACCGTAGCTAAAATTTCCTCTACTGCAGCTCGTCGTTCCTATTTACCGGCTCGCTCTACACGTTCGTCCAACTTTCGCTTCCTTTTCATTACTAGAATGTTTGGAGACACTTGGAGGCATGGTTGGAAGATATTTGGGAATTCCAACGAGGGTACAGCATCTTGTCTCAAAAGTCTTGCTGTTTTTGGAGTGTAATTCAACAATTGGTGCTTCAGAGGTACTTCGTAAGCATTACTCGCAAAGTGGATTGAACAAATATAAGCTGTATGTGAAGCAAATAGCATACATTAAATACAAATTAAACCAAATATTTTCGATTTACCATTTTTGAGGTTAATTTTAGCTTTCCGCTTACAGGGGGTTATCAACCTTTTCGCTACACCAGCATCCTTTGGAAATCCGAAATATTTTATTTCGGCACCCTTAGTTTTATTATTGTCATTCTTACAACTCGAAACGGCACAGGACGGCATTATTACTATTAAAAAACTAAACACAACGTGTACTCGCTAAATTGACGGCCTCAAATTTCGCCTAGATACTGACTTCACTGCGCAAACACGACGAATTTGGGTCGGCCGTCTAGCACACCACGTTATTCTCCACCATGGAAATTGCGTTAAATTTCAACAAAACAATACGCTGAGATTTCCCGGTGCAGTACAGCTAACCTTTTAATTTTTAAACGTCAAATTTTGACATTTCAGCTAAGAAACACACCAAAATGCTTGTAAATTCTCACAATAGATGGCTACAGCTGGTGTTCCCTATGTGCAGGCCATAGTAATTTAGTTGGCCGTGATGTGATAAAGTAGTGGCGCCATCTGTTGGTTCCATCGAAGAGTACCCCCCAGGAGCCGCTCAAGGTCATCAAAATCGGTATTTTGACATCAAAGGAACCGACAGTGAGTGTAATAGTAGCAACCCTCAAGTACAATTGGGTGGGGTACGTGACCAGAAAACTGACAGATGAATGACCCATTAAAACCATAAACTGACGACGAAGAACGTCAAGAAAAAGTATCGACCGGCCACAAAAAAGTGGACAGATGGTGTAATACATTCAGGTAGCAAATGGTATTAGACCGCACAGGATAGGAAGATGCGAAAAAACTTAAAGAATACCTACTAAATTGTGACCAACAAAATTTATTAATTAGAAATTTATGATGATCAGCTCAGTACATATTGAATGTTATTTAATGTGAATTAAATAATTCAAATGTTTAAGTGAACTGTATGTATAATATTGATCAAGTATGTAAATTAGGTAATGCGATTTATCATGTTTGTATATGAAATAATTGAGTTGGTTGCGTGTACTCTGCAAATTTGGGAAAAATAAATACAATTTTTTCAGTACAAATGTTAATTTATCGTTTTAATGAGTGAATACATGCGTGGCAAAAGGGCCTAAACTAAATAAAAGTAAAAAATGGTAAATCAATTCATAATGTATAATAAAAGCAGTCCCTGAGCATGGGTGCATCTAAGGGGCTCCTTGAAATGTAGGACCTTGAGGATATCACACAGAAGGAGCTGGGATCCCATTTCTACGCCTGAAGCTGCGAGTATACCGACGTAAACTGTGTTGAGCCTGAAGGAAGAGCCGCTTCAATGAGTACAACCGTCGATCCCCGTTTAAGATGTGCAGGCATCGCCAGAGGCTACCTGCAGCTCACTCTGAGGGCCTATGTGAACGAGAAGGAACCTACAGAAAGGTGGTTAACCTTGTTGGGAAAGCAATGCAAGTTAGTATTCATGGGAAGCTAATCCAATCTGTCATTTACTTGTGATGTATTGCTTAAAGATACAGTAAAACCGTTCGCCGAAGTGAGGTAAATAAATTTGTCTAATACAGAATAGATAAAGTAAAGATATGTATTACCGACACGCCATGTTTGGCAATAGTGTTATTATAAAAGCTCAAACATAAATCATTCCATAAATAAATGTATTCTAAGTGGGGTTAATAATAAAAGCTAATATCACTTCAGTATTGATGAAGTGATTGATGTCCAGCGTTTGAAATGTTTCACAAATTTCCTGTCTCAATGACTTTAACAAAAAGTTAGTAATTATTTTTAATTATTTAATTCTTATTGTGTACAATAGCAATTTATATATCCCGGAGAGGAAATAACCGTTTGCTTTAGTAATATATATTGCAATGTTAATCGTTAGTTGCCCCACTTTTTGGGTGACCTATAAAATTTTGCCATGATATATCGCTTGCTACGCTGCACGTAATTAAAAACTGAAAATTAATTATTTGACTTGCTAAATAATAGCTATCATTTATAGGTACCTCAAAATTTATTTTGATACCTGCCTTAAGCACGAATAAATGATTTGATTTATTTTCACGTAAGTGACAATTTTATTTATCATAACAATTATAAAACAAGTCACTAAAAACAAATAATTTAACCTAAAAGCAGAAGGACGACCAACGTGGGTTTGCGTCAAATAATATGGTGAAGTCCCTGAAAATTCCGTGCAGGTTCTATTTATACCCTAGGAAAACAAAAGAATACTACAGCCTGGGATTGATAGGAATTTACGTAAGTTTTTTAACAATTGTTAAACGACACACAACATTTTGTGAACAATTGCCTGTTTATAATTTGAAAGATGCATTAATTAATTACACAAACACGTCTAATCGTAAAACTACTTGCACCGTTATTTTCAGCTCATTTCAAAATACAAATGTCTTGAATTTCACAACTGTCCGCGCTCGTGTCGTATCAACCATTTTAGCACGGCTAGGGCTAAACACCACACTTTTGCTGCATCTGTGTGAGTGTTATCTTCAAGTGGGTAATTCTTTCTACGGAGTTGTGTACCATCGTCAAATGTGATATTGCGACCTGTGCTCTTCTCACGAAATCAAGGAGTGTAACCGCTCTGCCAGTGCATGAAGGCCTCAAGAATGTCCATAAACACCTCCTTTAAACGTCTCTGACCTACAGCTTGCGTGCCCCCCCCCCCCCCATGTAGCATATTCACTGCACGATCTGACTCGTCGCGGCTCCAACTTCCCTGGTATGTGAACCACGTAGCTCTCATGTGTGGAGTACTCAATTTTCTGTGTTTGTAGGCCTCCAATTATTGACACACAGCCTGCTCCTTGCTATTGGCCTTGACTTCCACAGTGGTGGCACCAAATTTCGAGTTGTCAATGATCTCGGTCTCCAGTGGATCCCGGACCAGCTCTGATTTCAGCCTCCAGCGCACAGTGACGGCCCCATCTGCTTTCCAGTGGTCGAAGTGTATGAATTCTAGTGTCGTGGCCCAGTTTTCCACACTTATTGTACCGTAATTATACCGTATGTTTAGTTTTTATCAACACATTTCTATGCACTGAGTACCGCACTGTGTATCACACAAAATTTTGTCCAAATGTTTAATTTTGTGCTCTTTAGAACTAACGTGACCCTAATCATGTTGCTGCCTCTTTTTGTGGCAAAAACGGGATTCCCAAGTAAATTTGCATGTTTTTATCCTCAATTACTATGAGTTAATTGCTTATTTTTAAGAAGAGTCTCCCAAATATTACTTTTAAATAAAAGTATGCTCCAAATTTGATTATTTACAAATGATTGATAAACCTTACGGAAGGAAATCTATTTGTGTTGTTGATTATCCTTTGGCAAATGAACTTATTAGTTACTCATTGCCTTTAATTACAAAAATGTTTAATGTACAAGCGAATATCATAATAATATATATGATTTTTTCCTTCGAACGCATGTTCTTTAGTGCGAAATTTCAAAAATGTTGCTTTAGAAAATTATTACAGTGGCTCTAGATTTTAATAGTGACATTTTGTCTAATTTGCAAATCAACATAATACTGTAAAGCTTTGGTGTCATCCATGGTGACAAACACAAATACGAGAAGTAATAGTATATTACATACCGAGGTGGGAAGTGTTTCATTACTGTCGAGAGATTAGGTAGTTTACCGAGACGCGTAGCGTCGAGGTTAACTTTATCTCGAGACAGGGATGAAACTTTCCACCGTGGTATGTATACTATTTTATTTGCAATCATCTAATTTTAAAAATAACTACAATTGAATTCTGAATAATAGATATCTTGATGTAGCTAATATGTTTGTTACCATGAAAACAACCCACTCAATGTTTTGTTACCATGGAAACACCCCACTCTTCAGGTATGTAATATTTTTTGGGGTATGTAATAATTTCCTGGCTAGTTTCAAGTAATCATCTAGTTCCCAGCTGTTGTCATGTCATGAAATTGACACATTACAATGTGATTGCGAATAAAAAATATTACCACCTGCTTGTTGGTAATTGACAGTTTTGTTTCATAAAATTAGGGAGCAAAGCCGACTTTCATATACATCGAGTAGCAAAAAGCATATAAATGTCTTGTGTTTGATATGACACAAAAAAATAATATTTTTTTTAATTATCAGTTTATAGGGTCAACATGAATGTTTTATCTCTTTAAGGCAGATAGCCGTTGCTCTGTTTATTGGAACTACTAAATTTCTGTTCACCTTCATGCGTTTATAAAGTGACAAACAAATTACACTTTGGAGGCCACATTTAGGTGGACTAACAATTTAAAATTATTTTTAATCTTTAAGATTATTAAAAACCGCTCAACAATTTTAGCATAGCTTTGTTAGTAATAGCCAGTTTTTAGCACGCATTTAATAGCTGTAGGTGTGCCTAAAATAATTAGTTGTGGGAATTGTAATGTTGATTTATGCGTAAGCAACTGCGAGAATTGAATAGTGCATATAATTTTCATTTTTAAATTAAATAATTCTATGAATTGTAAGATCAAATAAGCAGACATTGTTTCAAAGAAGTTGTTAACTTCAAATTTATTTAGAAACAACGTATAATATTGCTGGGAATTAAACAATTGTTTTTATTATACCTGCATCAGAATCGCCGTTTAAAGCACGCCTGAGCGTGCGAAAACAGGCGATTAAAGCTCGCCGAGCTTTAAAGGTTGTCAAGGAAATGACTGAATGCAACAACGGACGTGGACGGGACAAAAACGTAAACAATTCTCGTAACTATAGTAGCAATATTATTATGGCCTCTCGATTTATCACGACAAAAATTATTTCTAAGTTTTTAGTGCCTAATTTATTTCCAGTATTGTAGGTATAATAAAAAATAGCGTAAAGTATTCGTGGATAACTGGTCTTTAAAACACTTGCTCTATTTCGAGCACTCCGGCTACGCCGTCGTGCTCGAAAATTCGCGCGTGTTTTAAAGACCTTGTTATCCACTCATACTTTAATATACTATTAAATTTGACATTTGGGCAGACCAATCTATATTTATATACCTAGCTGTCATCCTTAAATTTTTATTTTGCTATTTGCTATTTCTATTTCCCATTTTAGTTTCGAACTTTGGGATTGTTATGTCACTATATCTTTGTAGACGCAAAAGTGGAGAAAATAGTTGATGATTCAGAAGAATAAGTTGGAGATTATGGATTGGGAATAAAGGACGACAGATGGGAAAGAATGATAGAATTCCTAGAACAGCAACAATAGGTAAGGATACATATTTGATCAAGAAATAAAAGTAAAGGGTTTTCCAATAAGAATGATATGATTTTGTAATGATCTAGTAACCATGGTAATAAAGTTATACCTGTCACTAGTTGTTATTTATGTTCACTAAACTCTAACAATTTATTATGGCTAAATACTCGCTCCAAGAACGTTTGGTTATTGTCCAAAAATTTTACGAAAATCGTGGTTCTTATGTGAACACCTTTCGCGTACTTCGCGAAAACTTTGGTTTAAATAATCGTCCTTCTGTACTTTCCATTCGTCGTATCGTTAAGAAATTTGAAAGTAATTTTACTCTTCACGATGTAAAAACACCAGTAAGACGCGGAAATGCCAGAACTGTTGAGAATATTGCTGCTGTAAGAGCTAGTGTTGCAGAAGATCCAAATTTATCAATTCCTCGTCGTGCTCAAGAGTTAGGACTGAAAAAAACAACAACTTGGCGAATTTTGCAAAAAGATTTAAATTTACACCCGTATAAGATTGTTTTGACCCAAGAACACTGGACCATCGTCGGCGCCACGAATTTGCTGCTTGGAGTTTAGAACGACTTGAAAGGGATCGCAAAATTGCGGAAAAAATTATCTTTTCAGATGAAGCTCATTTTTGGTTAAGTGGTTACGTAAATAAGCATAATTGCCGTTTTTGGTGTGAAAACAATCCACAACAGATTCACGAGAAGCTTTTGCATCCCCTGAAGGTAACTGTATGGTGTGGTTTATGGCATGGTGGTATCGTTGGACCATTTTTTTTCCAAAATGAGGTTGGAGATTCAGTTACAGTGAATGGTGAACGATACCGACAGATGTTGACAAATTTTTATTGCCAAATTTGAATGCGCTTGATTTAGAAGATATGTGGTTCCAGCAAGACGGCGCTACATGTCATGAAACTATCGCCATACTGCAAGAAAATTTTGGAGAAAGGATAATTTCAAGGAATTAAACTGTTCCCTGGCCTCCAAGAAGCTGCTATTTGACTCCTTTAGATTACTTTTTGTGGGGTTATTTAAAATCTAAGGTTTATGCAAACAGGCCACAAACACTTGATGCTTTGAGATTGAACATTGAACGCTGCATTAGTGAGATTACGCCCGATTTATTGCACAAAGTCGTCGAAAATTGGATTCGTCTAATTCACTCGTGTAGACGAAGCCAAGGTGGACATTTAAACGACGTGCTATTCAAAACATAAACGTTATAGATTGTACTTTAAGATAATATAAAAAGTGTGGTTATATCTGAAATCATTTCTATTTTATTTCATTTTAAAATCATATCGTTCTTATTGGAAAACCCTTTAGAAAATGGACGGGGATAAGTTTTAGGAAGACGAACCAAGAAATGTGCTAACGAACTATGAACCTATAGTGTAGGTAAAATGTAAACATGATCCACAACTTTCATACAGAGAGACCACTAACTATTAAGAGTGAAAGTCACAATTAATCGAGATTAATACAACATCATTTAAAAAAAACAGTGACAAATCCAAAGAAAATGTAAAAGAAATTTTTAACAAAAGAAACAAATGTAAAACAATAAATTAAAGAGTTAAACGAAACGATTGTGTCAGTAGTAAAGGAAGTAGCGAAAGACAGCAGGAATCTAGATAAAAGAAAATATAGACTGACGGAATCACAAAAAAAATGCTGGAACAAAGAAGAAAATTTGCACAGAAGATAACAGAAACACAGCGAATAACAAAAAAGTAAAAAAAAGTAAGAAGTAGAGAAGAGATGACCTAAGGAATTTTAAGTAAGAATATAGGCGTGAAACTCCTTAGAAAGAACAATAAACCTAAAAAGAAATGAGAATTTTAATAGCGGGAGAAAGACTCAGTAATCTAAAGTTGGCTGATGACGTGCCGACGTGGTAGTAATATCTCTAATATAGGTAAATGAATTGAAGTCAACGATCATGACCTATAAAAAACAACAGAAAATATAGGATTATGAGTCAGCTTGAAAATACAAAAATAAATGAAGAGGAAAAGCAGGAAAAATTTGAAGTTAATGGTTGATGACTTAACCAAAGAATTAATAGGTATGTCTATTTGGGCCTTTCATGGAAGCCAACGTTTTTTGCATGTGAGAGGGTCCAGTATCCGGCTAGATGCGTTAGGGGAATAGCTCTGTTTTAAAACTTTTATATGTAATTTATGATTTATGGGTAAGACAGTACAAAGGGAGTTTCTTTTTTAGCGCTTATGGTAGCCAGCAAAAGGTAGTTAAACATTATTTTGATATTATGTTTTATACTTATAAATTTTTCGAAGGCTTATCAGCTTTTGCTAACGCCTGAAAGGCTGCACGTCAGCTAGGAGTAGTTGCCGCTGGGGAACATCTGCGCAGTTTTAGTTACTGTATTATTCAGCTTTGAGTCAAATTTCAATAACTATCTTTCAATATTTAATTTTGCTCATTTTATTTATCTTTTGTGCTAACGTAGCTCTTGCAAAATTTATTAACGTATCATCTTCTAGTCGTATTGCATTCACCAACCCAGTTTAGCGTTTATCATAAATAAATAGTAACTTTTATAATTCCAGAACGCGGACATTGTTGTTTCATGCAATTGAAACTACAAATTTCAATTATTAATGGTTCTTTATTATTCCCTACTACTGGTATTTTATGTTATCTTTGACCCATTCGATACCTGCTCGTTTTTTAGAGAATAGGTTGGTGTAAGCAACACGCCGTACACGACAAGTGAGTTTTATTTGGACTGTTAGTTAGGCTTGCTTTTGTTGTTGTGGTTGACGACTGCTGTCCTGTATTTTGCTTCATTTTATTTCATTTAATAACCTACGACCTACGACAACAAATCGCCAAATCTCATATACACTAAAAGGAAATATGGATTAATGTGGAGATTTACGAAACACTGTAACACGGTGTAATTGCGGTGATCATATTGTAATTGAACACGTACTCTGAGGAAACGCAGTGATTGATTTTATGGTGGGGACACCATAGATATTCCCAAGAGGGTATACTTACTCCTGGCTGCTGTATGAGCCACGGTAAGAGAACAGAAAAAAGATAATTAACTCGACGGAGTCAAGGTGCACAATAGTTGGATATCTTTGTTTCCAGAATGATGTATTTGTTACTATTAGGATCTGCTGGCTATCTGTTACTACATCAGATTGTGATCTAACAAGAGTAACATCCTTTACCTCTAATTACGCATTTGTCGCTACTTTAATCTGCGGGCGATCCGTCGTTACAGCGGATCGTAATTTCCTTTACTTCCAATGACGCATTTGTCGTTACATGGATTTACGGGCGATTCGTCGCTACAGCGGATTGACTGCTGACAATCGTAATTTTTCTTTGCCGAGAAATGCATTCGTTATTAAGTTCGAACTAGGGGCGCCAAAGGGCTTACAGTAGTTCAAGATGGATGGTCGTGTTTTTTTTCCAATTATCAACCTGCTTGACTAATTAACAAACTTTACCAAAATAAAATAAAGTGCTATCTAAGTGTTATACACAACGTAGAGAGTTATATATTACCAGGGGTCCATCACAAGACACCAGTGTGACAATTACTGCACCACCAAATCTGTTTTGTCACATTATGAACATTAAGTCCTTATCCCATTATTTTCCTTTGAATAAATGAATACATATACATAATTGATTATGGCTTCCATTAAAAAACTCTGATTTTATTCTTTGCTGTGGACTTTACAAAAGCCAATTAGCAGTGACATTAATGATAATTTAATTAACTAATTACAAGGAGATAGTTAAAGGTAGTTATGGAAATTATGCGAACAGGTGTTCGCAAAGTAATAGATATTAACGATACAAGTTTGATTATGAGCATCTTAACGAAACGAGTTTGATTGCCAAAACGAGGTGGTGAGCCGAGTTTTGCGGCAATCAAACGAGTTTCGTTGTGTGCCATAAGCAAACGTGTATTGTTCAATATTTTATCTTCATGAATAAACTCTGGTTCAATGTATTTTTTAATATAAAAAGAGTGCGGTAATATTCATTACCGCACTGAGTGCGGTAATATCTATCCATTACCGCACTGAGTGTGGTAATATCCATTACCGCACTCAGTGCGGTAATGAAGCTCTTAACGATACTAAAATTAATTTGGTTAAGAGGCTATAACAACACGGATGAAGATAAAGTAATATACATATTTATGCATTAAGGAAGATATGAATATGATTTTTTCTACTCACTGTATAGACAGTCGGCTTTTGCGCCCTAGTTTTAGGAAACAAAACTGTCAATTTCCAACCACCGGGAGCCAATTTCTATTTGCTCTCGGCGGGAGCCAATATTTATTTGCTCCCGCATTTGTGTTTATGTCACCATGGATATCACACCAAAGCTTTACAACGTTATGCTGATTTGGAAATTAGACAAAACGTCACTACAGAAATCTAGAGTCATTATAATGATTTACTAAAGCAAAATTTTTGAAATTTTGCGCAATAGAACATGCGTTCGAAGAAAAAATCATATATATATCACTGGAGCAAAGGTTCATTTCCTCCCTTGTGTGTTTAATGCCCTCCGCTAATGCGTCGGGCATTAAATTCACACGTGGGAGGAAATGAATACCTTTGCTCCCTAGATATATAAATAGCTATTTCCCTGAGGTTGACATGGTTACAGACCGAGGGCCTCTGACCCTGTGGTCTGTAAATTAACCAAAGGCATAAAACATGAATATCTCCAATGGTGCATACAATAGTTTATTTACTAGCATATTAGTAAAAGTAATATGAAGTTTGAAAATGTCATAAGTACCTTTAAAATAAAAATATGTAAGTAATACCAAGGATTGCCTGAATGTATGGTTGCTAAGACGTTGCTTGTAGTTGCATGGTTACCATGAGATTGAGGAAGAAATAATTTGAGAAATCCCTAGGGAGTTATGAGCAGCTTTTCACATTTTGTATCTATGACGAAAATGAACAATATCATGTTGTAGTAAATAAAGGAAGTTTTGTGCTTGGGTGGTCCAGGAGTTATTAACACCACTGTATAACTTACAAATTGAAAACAACCACTAATATAACAAATACATACAACTTTATTTTCCACCGAAATAACATCATAGAAGCACACAGAATACAGAACAAATTAAAATTACTTTCTGTTGGGAAACCGCACGTGCTACATATAAAACAAGATAGACTGTCGACATTAGTTAATATCATAATCATTTCATCCGTTTCCCTTTTACATTAGCATATCGCCTGTTTTAGCTTTAAAACACTAAATCAGACATTAAATAGCCCGAGATTTCCATACTTTACAATATTGTAGCTTGTGAGATTTCAAGTACTTTTCCAGCACTTTTTGAAAAATAAAGTTTCTCTCGACAAGCTTGAAAATATCTACACTTATTATTTCATTGAAGACATCAAATTGCATATATCATTTTCGAAGTATAAATATCACAGAGAAATATATATCTATATATAAAACACCGTATCTTATCGATATAATCATTACTACATCTTTTCTTATAAGTATTATAAAAATAAATCTTCAGCAGTTGCTTTCGACCAAGTACTGTTAGGACTGCCTTTTACATTTTACATTCATCGTTGGTATTACCCTATACTCGCCGATTTTCAATCTTCCGATAACTTTACTTTTTTGACGCAGTTTCAAAATACATCATATTGATCAGGAAACAAGCTCCCAACAAAACGGCCTTCATTCGCACATCCAGGTCTATGGGGAAAGAAATACCAAAACTATCACTTATAGAGCTGGACTCCCTGCCAATACCAGCCCATTTCTTTGAAATTTTTCCAACTTCGATGACTCCATCGGCAGAGAGTATATCAAAGTTTATATCAGAACAGCAGGTGGAAGTACACCATGGTCCTTTGATTTGTAAAACGATATCCCCGGATGGGTTTCTAATGGTAAACGTGGGATGCAACAAGCTCCATTGCTGCTCAATGCTCCCGGCGGGAGTTCCTATGGGAGCGGTTACTTCCATGCTTTGCAAACAGCATGGACAGCAGCACCGCTGACAAGCCAGTGGATGACTGATGCTGATGACCTGTTGTCCAAAGTTGTCAAAAATTTTCATTTCAAAGGGCCGACTGGTTCCCAATCGCTTTGCACAATTGTTTGAATACTCTCTCGCATAGTAGACCCTCTGACCGAGACCGTTTGCGACATAATATTGGTTGCTGCACGCAGTAGTTGAGTCCAACTTGTCCATGGTTTGGTAAACTAGAATTTCGTCGATCATGCTCAGGTACTCCAAACCGGTAGGACAGTTGGCTATGGCTTGAGGTTTGCACATCCAGCTGTCGAATGCTCTTCCTGGGCCCATTGGCTGAACGGTGACTGGTTGACCTGCGTAGCATGCATTTCCTTCTGCATACCCTGCTGGAGGCTGTCCGTAGTAACCTTCTGGAGGAGGCCCAAGAAAGGGAGTTGTGGCACCGCTTTGGTTAAATGCATTGGGATTATTCTCCATTTGCCCTTGCACGAACGACTATATAAAGGGGACGAAGTGTAAAACATTTGTACTGGTTGAATATAAAATAGAAATACATATAGTTAACACAAATTAATATTTTTATTAATTTAATCAAGGTTTATTCTTGTAAATTTATCATTGCTTTAATTCCCGTTGAACCGGTTGGTCTATGAGGTCCAGAAAAACTATTGTTTTAACTTTTATAAACGTACCTCTATACATTTATTAAATATCATAAAAATTGATGAGTTAAAAGAGATGATACAGACACTAGCGTACAATTAAACAAGGGTTAAAAACCAACAAGAGAATTAAAAGAAAACTGGATAGGGAAACAAACTAATCGATGAAAGAAAAACAATCCTAAAATTAGAAGAACGAATAAAAACTTCAAGAAAGAAAAAATCACGTAACATTGTCATAAACTGAGTAACACTACCAGAGGAAAAAATGCACGAAAAAACGAAACAGTTTGAAAAGAGAAATAGGAATACAAGTCCAAATAACCGAAGTGTTCAAAGTAAAGGAACCCAGAAAAGAAGCCAACGTGAGCAAAATAGAAAATGATCTATGTATGATAATGGAAAACAAAAGTAAGTTATAGGTAACGATCTGGCCCCTAAAGAAAGAGTATTCCAGAAAAACGGCAAATATGCTAAAGAAGAAATTGCTACTGAAGAGAAGGTGAAAATAGGGACCTTCGTATAGAAGAAGTTAACAAATAACCTAAAATTTAAAAAACAGCCAGGTCCATAAAAAACTAAAAGTGAGGAAAGAGTAGCTCATGAATCCCACCAACTACTCCAATCTGAAAGGAAAAGGCAGATAATACGATAAGGCAAAGCAGAAAGAGGAAGGAACTGGAACCAAAAAGAAAGCAAGAAAGATTATACCCAACATGGGAAACATATGCAAAAGGTGCATATAATGTTATGTTAATTTCTAATTTTAAGCGATTTTGCCTTCGAGCATTTTGGGATAGTGCGCCCCTAGGCGCCTACCAGATACGCCGCCTTAATCCATGAACGCATTTAAAGAATTCAATGCTAAGCGACAACTGCGACACAATTTAATTACTTTGAGCTATCGTGTTCTGATTAACCGTTGCCGAGCTGTGTGCCCAGAGTCTAGACGCTGCGTTATTTCATGACACCTTCAAAGAATTGACGTTGCGACGTGTCGATTAAAAATTCCCCGAGTTATTTGCCGTGCTAGCGTTCTATGGCAAGATTGTAGAAGCCAGTGCGAATTTAAACATTTTCCACGCCATAAGCGCGACCGAGCTCATCGATTGCAGAAAGAGCTGGCAAAACGTAAAGTTAGACAGATGTGGAGTGGGGTATAGACACGCAGAGCTTTAACGCGAGAATGGGATTAGCTGCCACGAAGTCGTATAGTTTAAACATTTTTTTGGGAGGGCGCCGAGTTGTTGCGTGTCGTGAATCGATGTGTTACAGTAATTTGTGCGTCGCATACCGATTGCAGTGCCGGACTTTTTAACTGGCAACCGAAGAAGAATAAACGCAAAGTTGTGGGTGAGAAACTTCTCCCCGGTTCGTCATCGAAATTTTGCAGGCCGCTGTTGGTAGTTACGGGATTATTTTCATGTCGATTTTAGTTGACTGTTAGCCTTCTCAGACGGATAAAAATCTTGCTGATCTTCCGTTGATTGAAGTTGCGCAGGTGCGTTCTATGTCTTCGCTTCGGCCTTTTTTTTTATAAACGAAGAATTGTCAACGCGAAGGGTGGTTCACTTCTCGCGTCCACATTCTATATAAGTCTTCAACGCCATTAAAAACTAGCTGTACCGGGGATCTGTCCAAAGCTGTATTTTGGTGACATCAACCCTTTGCAGTGTCTCCCCCCCCCCCTTTGAACGGTAAATTTTCCTCAGTTTAAAGGTACCCACCTGTATTACATAGTAAAGTGTTTGCCAAAATGTGAAGTTAAGGGGCGTTCACTTAAGTAGCAACTAATTTGGTTTAACGTCATCGTATGCAAAGTTTCTACTGCTCCTTGCGCTGTCATATACACTGAAAGACAAAAAAGTGGGACACTTAATATTTTCACAATTTTGAAACAGTCTGGACACTAGCAGTAAATAATAAATTTTATACAATAATGCAGTATTAACAGTAAAACATAAAAAACAAATTCAAGATTTTAATCAACATAAAACCAAGTAGCAATAGTTAAATAAATAAATGTATTAAACTGAACAAATACTCCTAAACTAATATTAACCAGATTAAACAACAATGGAAAAATTATATTTTTGCATTTTACATAAACTGACAAATACAACACGAAATAACAACGAAAACAATAACTTAACAAAATATGCACATACGTTCACTAGATGATGTTCACATTTTTGTTAAAATTTAAAGGAATTTCAAATTAAATATCAAAATGAAGAGTAAAACTACTGAATTTTGTTAAATTAGGGTAGCAAATAAGCACTTCAATGCACATTATCCATTTATTTTTAAGATAACTTAAAAACTACCCATTTACTTTTTTGTCTTTCAGTGTATTTCAATGTAAATTCGTAATATATGTATGTCATATGTATTATTTTGTGGGTGTTTAATAGGATTTGTGTGTTTGTGCGAAGATAGATCGATAGTGTACACTTGAGAGTTGTTGTTTTGATTTGTACACTTGAGGTTAACTATTTTGAGTCGAGCTTCCTTCTCGCTATTTGCAGGGGGCCCTTGCTATTTGAAATACTCTTGCTCTATTGTTTACTCAAGTGTTAAATTTTCTAAATTGATTTGTGCGTTGTGAATTTGTATTTATATTGTGTTTTTCAACCTCAGTTATTTAAAGGCTTAAGAAACACCCCTTCAGGCGGCTTGAATTCGAAAGTTGATTACTGAGTGGATAATTGTGAAGAGAATGTAGAGGAAAGTTGAACTTCAGTAGGTAGCTAAAGCAATAAGATATTTAGTTGACAAGCAGTTAGGCCCCCACATAAGTATTTTGTACCTAACCCGCTGCTTCGGCCGAGAACGAAGTAGATCCATCCAGCTAGGGGTCGAATTTCACGGTGGCGACTTGGCACTTGATCACAGCTCTTACTGTTCTAAGACAAAGCCGGACTGCACCAGTAACATCAACCACACTCTGACGCGAGTCAGCTATGGATGATCGGGGGCTTTACTATTGCGGTCTCCCAGAGTAACATCGTTTACCTCTAATTACGCATGATTAGTCGCTACAGCGGATAGTAATTTCCTTTACTTCCAATAACGCATTTGTCGCTACATTGATCTGCGGACAATTCTTCGCTACAGCAGATTGAGACCTAACGATTGCAATTTTCTTTACTTCTAATTATGCATTTGGGGCGATTTTTCTCTACAGTGGACTGACTCCTGACAATCGTAATTTTCCTTTACCAAGAAATGCATTCGTTGTTACGTTCGAACTAGGGGTGCCAAAACGCTTTCAGTAGTTCAAAATAGATGGTCGTGTTTTCTTTCCAATTATCAACCTGACTAATTAACAAACTTTACCAAAATAAAATAAAGTGCTGTCTAAGTGGTGTAGACAATGCAGAGAGTTATAGGTACCGTGTGTCCACAGGAGGACGCACCATAGGGCTAACCTAGTAGAATAGAAAGATAGGCTAATGCTGTGATCGCCGGCACGCTAAAACGTTGTTTTCTGGCTTCTGACTCGCCACTGTATGAAACAATATTGTTATAAATGGTACAAGAAAAGGGACGGTGGTCACAGCACTGGTTGATATTTTATATTCTATTAGCATTATCTTATCTCTATGGTGCGTACTCCTGTGGACACACGGTATATTTTCAGGGGCCATCAGAAGACACCAACATGACAATTACAGCACCACCAAATCTGTCTCGTCACATTATGAACTTTTAATTCCTTATGCCGCTATTTTCGCTTGAATACACGAATACATATTTAATCATGGCTTCCATTAAAAAACTCTGATTTTAATCTTTGCTGTGGAATTTACAAAAGTTAATTAGCAGTGATATTAATCATAATTTAATTAACTAATTACACGGAGATTTGAAGGTAGTTAGGAAAATTATGTGAACAGGCGTTTGCAAAGTAAAGTAAAACACATATTTATGCATTAAGGTTAAGGGAGATATGAATATGTTTTTTTCCTGAGGTTGACACGGTTACAGACCGAGGGCCTCTAGCCCTGTGGTCTGTAAGTTAACCAAAGGCAAAAAACATGAATAGGTATCTCCAATGGTGCATACAATACTTTATTTACTAGTATATTAGTAAAAGTAGTATGAAATTTCAAAATGTCATAAGTATCTACATTTAAAATAAGAACATGTAAGTAACATCAAAGATTGCCTGAATGTATGGTTACTAAGACGTTGCTTGTAGTTGCATGTTCTCTGAATGTAGTTGCATGGTTACCATGAGATTGAAGGAGAAATAATTTGAGAAATCCCTAGGGAGTTATGAATAGCTTTTCATATCTTGTATCTATGACGAAAATGTACAATATCATGTTGTAGTAAATACAGGAAGTTTTGTGCTTGGGTGATCCAGGAGTTATTAACACCACTGTATAACTTACAAATTAAAAACAACCACTAATATAACAAATAGATACAACTTTATTTTCCACCGCAATAACATCATAGAAGCACACAGAATACAGAACAAATTAAAATTACTTTCTGTTGGGAAACCGCACGTGTTACATGATAGACTGTCGATGTTAGTGTAGTATCATAATCATTTCATCAGTTTCCCTTTTACATAGCATATCGCCTGTTTTAGCTTTAAAACACTAAATCAGACATTAAATAGTCCGAGAATTTCATACTTGACAATATTGTAGCTTGTGAGATTTGAAGTATGTTTCCAGCACTTTTTGAAAAATAAACTTCCTCTTGACAAGCTTGAAAATTCCTACACTTACTATTTCATTGACGACATCAAATTGCATATATCATTTTCGAAGTATAAATATCACAGAAAAATATATACCTATATATAAAACACCGTATCTTATCGATATAATCATTACATCTTTTTTTATATTATAAATAAATCTTCAGCAGTTAGTTGCTTTTGACCAAGTACTGTTAGGACAGCTTTTTACATTTTACATTCATTGTTGGTACCCTATACTCGCCGATTTCCAATCTCATCAATCTTCCGATGACTTTACTTTTTCGACGCAGTTTCAAAATACATCATATCGATCAGGAAACAAGCTCCCAACATAACGGCCTTCATTCGCACATCCAGGTCCATGGGGAAGGAAATACCAAAACTATCACTTGTAGAGTTGGACTCCCTGCCAATACCAGCCCATTTCTTTGAAATTTTTCCAACTTCGATGACTCCATCAGCAGAGAGTATATCAAAGTTTACATCAGAACAGCAGGTGGAAGTACACCATGGTCCTTTGATTTGTAAAACGATGTCCCCGGCTGGGTTTCTAATGGCAAACGTGGGATGCAACAAGCTCCATTGCTGCTCAATGCTCCCAGCGGGAGTTCCTACAGGAGCAGTTACCTCCATGCTTTGTAAACAGCATGGACAGCAGCACCGCTGACAAGCCAGTGGACGGCTGATGCTGATGACCTGTTGTCCAAAGTTGTCGAAAATTTTCATTTCAAACGGCCGACTTGTTCCGAACCGCTTTGCACAATTGTTTGAATATTCTCTCGCATAGTAGACCTTCTGACCGAGACCATTCGCGACGTAATATTGGTTGCTGCACGCAGTAGTTGAAATAGAGTCCAACTTGTCCATGGTTTGGTAAACTATAATTTCGTCGATCATGCTGAGGTACTCCAAACCACCAGGACAGTTGGCTATGGGTTGAGGTTTGCACATCCAGCTGTCGAATGCTCTTCCTGGGCCCATTGGCTGAACGGTGACTGGTTGACCTGCGTAGCATGCATTTCCTTCTGCATACCCGGCTGGAGGCTGTCCGTAGTAACCTTGTGGAGGGGGCCCAAGAAAGGGAGTTGTGGCACAGCCTTGGTTAAATGCATTGGGATTATTCTCCATTTGCCCTTGCACGAACGACTGTATAAAGGGGACGAAGTGTAAAACATTTGTACTGGTTGAATATAAAATAGATATACATACAGTCAACACAAATTAATACTTTTTGGCAATCAACGTTTACTGTTTGAAATTTAAAAATATTAAGAGTTAATCATTGTTTTAAACCCCCATTTCACCGGTTCGGCTATGAGGTCCAGATTGTTTTAACTTCTGTAAACATACTTCTATACATTTCTTAAATATCATAAAAATTGATGATTTAAAAGAGATGGGACATACACTAGCGGTACAATTAAACAAGGGTTAAAAAAACAACAAAAGAATTAAAAGAAAACTGGATAGAAGGGCAAACTAATCGATGAAAGAAAAGCAATAGCAATAGAAAAACGATAAAGTAAGAGAAGAAAACAATGCTAAAATTAGAACAAATAAAAACTTCGAGAACGAAAAAAGCACGTAACATCGTCATAAACTGAGTAACACTACCAAAAGAAAAAATGCAAGAAAAAACGAAACAGTTTTTGAAAAGAGAAATAAGAATACAAGTCAAAATAACCAAAGCGTTCAAAGTAGGAGAGGAATCCAGAAAAGAAGCCATCGTGAGCAAAATAGAAAATGACCGACATATGATAATGGAAAACAAAAGCAAACTATCACGAAAAGGAGTGTTTATAGGTAACTATCTGGCCCCTAAAGGGAAGGTGAAAATAGAGATCTTCGCAAAGAAGAAGTCAATAAATAACCTGAAATTTAAAAAACAACCACGTCCAACAAAAACTAAAAGTGAGGAAAGAGTAGCTGTCCCACCAACTACTCCAATCAGAAAGGAAAAGGCAGATAATACACGATAAGGCAAAGCAGAAAGGGGAAGAAACTTGAACCAAAAAGAAAGCAAGAAAGATTATACCCAGCAACATGGAATATGGGAAACATATGCAAAAGGTGCATACAATGTTATGTTAATTTCTAATTTTAAGAGCTTTTGCCTTCGAGCATTTTGGGATAGTGCCCCCCTAGGCGCCTACCAGATACGCCGCCTTGATTCATGAACGCATTTAAAGAATTCCATGCTAAAGGACAACTGCGACACGATTTAATTGCTTTGACCTCCCGTGTTCTGATTAAGCGTTACCGAGCTGCGATGCTTCATGACGCCCCAAAAAATTGAAGTTGCGATATGTCGATTAAAAATTCCCGGAGTTATTTTCCGTGCTAGCGTTTTATGGCCAGATTGTAGAAGCCACTGCGCATTTAAAAATTTTCTAAGCCCTGAGAGCGACCTAGCAAATTGATTGTAGAAAGGGCTGACAAAATGTAAAGTTAGACAGATATGGAGTTGGCTATAGACGCGCAGAGTTTTACGCGAGAATGGGATTAGCTGCCAAGAAGTCGTACAGTTTAAACGTTCTTTTGCGAGGGCGCGGGGTTATTGCGTGTTGTGAATCGATGTGTTACAGTAATTTGTGTCAGTCGCATACCGATTGCAGTGCCGGACTTTTGAACTGGTAACCGAAGAAGAATAAACGCAAAAGTTGTGGGTGAGAAACTTCTCCCCGGGTCTTCGTCGAAATTTTACAGGCCGCTGTTGGTAGTTATGCGATTATTTTCATGTCGATTTTAGTTGAGTGTTAGCCTTCTAAGACGGATAAAAATTCCGGATATGAATCTTGCTGATATTCCGTTGTTTGAAGTTGCGCACGCGCATTCTATGTCTTCGTTTCGGCCTAATTTTTTATAAACGAAGAATTGTCAACGCAAAGGGTGGTTCACTCCTCGCGTTCACATTCTATAGAAGTTTTCAACGCCATTAAAAACTAGCTGTACCGGGGATCTACGACGACTGTCCAAAGTTGGATTTTGGTGACATTAACCCTTTGCAGTGTCCCCCCCCCCCCTTGAATACTCAATTTTCCTCAGTATAAAGCTACCCACCTGTATTACATACTAATGTGTTTACCAAAATGTGAATTTCCCCCATGACGTACACTTAAGTAGCAACTAATTTGGTTTAACGTCATCGAATGTCGTTGTTTTTTAAACTTTCTAGTGTTCCTTGCGCTGTCATATACACTGAAAGACAAACAAGTGAGACACTTAATATTTTCACAATTTTGAAACAGTCTGAGACACCAGCAGTAAATTATGAATTTTATACAATAATGCAGTATTAACAGTAAAACATAAAAAACCACAAATTCAAGATTTTAATCAACATAAAACCAATTATATTATCAATAATTAAATAAATAAATGTGTTAAACTGAATAAATACCACAAACCTAACATTAACCAAATTAAACATAATGGAAAAATTATATTTATGTATTTTACATAAACTGACAAATACAACACGAAACAACAACGAAAACAATAACTTAACAAAATATGCACATACGTTGACTAGATGATGTTCACAGTTTTGTTAAAATTTAAAAGAATTTCGAATTAAATAGCAAAATTAAAACTAAAACTAGTTAATTCTGGTAAATTAGAGTAGCGAATAAGCATTTCAATGCACATTATCCATTTATTTTTAAGATAACTTTAAAAAACTACCCATCCACTTTTTTGTTATTCAGAGTATTTCAATGTAAATTCGTAATATATGTATGTCCTATGAATTATTTTGTTGGTGTTTAATAGGATTTGTTCTTTGTACGAAGCTAGATCAACAGCGCACACTTGAAAGTTGTTGTTCTGATTTGTACACTCGAGGTTAACTATTTCCAGTCAAGCTTCCTTCTCGCTATTTGCAGGGGGCCTTTGCTATTTGATATACTTTTGTTATATTGTTTACTCAAGTTTACAATTTTATAAATTGATTTGTGCGTTATGCATTTGTATTTTCACTGTATATTGTCTGTTTTTCAACCTCAGTTATTTAAAGGCTTAAGAAACGCCCCTTCAGGCGATTTGAATTCGAAAGTTGATTACTAAGTGGACAATTATGAAGAGATTGTAACTGAAAGTTGAACTTTATTAGGTAGCTAAAGCAATAAGATCTTTAGTTGACAAGCAGTTAAGCCCCCACGTAAGCATTTTGCATCTAACCCGCTGCTTCGGCCGGGAACGAAATAGATCCATCCAGCTAAGGATCGAATTTCACGGTGGCGACTTGGCATTTCATCACAGTTCTTACTGTTCTAAGACAAAGCCGGACTTCACCAGTAACGTGGACCACAGTCTGGCGCGAGTCAGCTATGGACGATCGGAGGCTTTACTATCGCTGTCTCCCACCTCAAACGATCCTGTGGCAAGTGCGATTCGGTTTGTCGTAAAATCCCGTTTATATCGTAAGAAAAAAAAATGCAAAGTGTGAAAGGGAAATTACACATAAAATATACGGGGAAAAATGTATGAAAAATATGTGAAAGGAGAAACAACGGCGACATAATGGGGATATACATTAAAGTTTTACTACGAGCAGGACTAATAAAAAGAGAAAGGCCAAAGAAGAAAGTGAATTGACGAAATACAGCAAGATAGAGAAATTATGAGTTCGAAACTGGATGTAGATCGCAAAAGCCGAATGAAATGGAGGAGAAAAGTTAATCAAACCCATATATATATAATACACATATATTGCTGGTAGGGCCTGGAAACTTCAGAAAACATTACGGCGCCGACATAGTCTCACTTAGAGTATAACGCGTCTCGTGCGCATGCGTGAGAATTCGAACTCCGCCTTTAGAAGCGAATTTTAAACTTGACCACTTCCCCATTGGGCGGACGACGCCGCCGCGCTTGCGCACAGCTCACCGTATACATGAAGGAGTTGGTTGTGTGTCTCACTTCATCGGTGAGTTTCCCACTCATAGCCGCTAGCAATATAGTAAGTATTAGATATATGATCAAACCCAAGGCCTCAACACGTGCACTCCGTTTTGATTTATACTGAAACACGCTGCTAGCTGAGGAAGTTTTTGACCATTTAATGCTAATTGAAGACTACATTATTTTCATAACTTAAAATTCTGTGTAAATCTACATGGAGGTACATAAACACTTAGGTAATCGTTTCCAAACATTCAAATTTAGTTTTTTTTTCACTTGTCAATAATTACACAATGCAGTTTCGTTGTTTCATACGTATCAGTACATGTTTATCGCAAAAAAGAAACTTTGCGTAACTGTGCCAGCTAGCGACTAGTTACTTCGTTATTTGTATCTGTCGGTATAGCACGTGCTAATTTATTCTCAACATTTCGTTCCTGAAAGTTAGTGATAGTGATTATTAAAGATGCAAAACCTTCGCTCCTTCTCCAAACAAATGTCTCCGATCGGTAAAATGTCCTCACCGTTCTTAATATACTATTTACTAACGAAATGTTTATAAATGGCACAAAACAGTTGGTAAGTACAATGTTAAGTTACTTTATTATACAGTATGATCGAATTTTTTATCCTCTAGAGGACTGTGGAATAATTTTATCAAAAAATGTTGTTGGCAGTCGTGGTAGTAAAAGTCAGATTGACATTTTATATCTGCCAGTTTCAGGCCAGGAATGTCATTTCAACAAATACAAATATTTTCGTTGAATACATAAAAATGTTAGTAACAAAAACATACAGCTGTTCAAAATGATTTCCTGCATTTTCCATACACAGCACCACCTAGTGTTCGGTATTAAACATCCGGTAAAAGTTCAGCACGGCCTCCTGGATTAGTACGTGACTGACGTCTCGACGCGGCCCGCCACATTTGCATAATAGGCTACTTGCACATAAAACAAATCTAGCTAAACTGGCTATAATATGAAATTGTTATAGCTAAAATAAGTGTAGGAATTTTTCTGAGCGACATAAGTGTATATATATGGAATGAAACTAAATTAAAACTTAGCGATATTATGAAATTTTAAACCGCTTGCAAAACGCCAACGCGCATGCGCCAACCGGTGTGACGTCATAGTGCGTATGAGACTGTCAGCTGTGCTGGCAAGTTGCTTGTTTTCATCGTCCGTTTATAATAATTGCTTCCTTTCGTCTTGTTACATTACTGGTTGTTCTTGCATTAATAGAAAAAGTCTTTTTCAAGACTACATGCAATAGGAAACTCACGGAAAAAGGTAAACTATTAACGCAATTATAACATTTATTTGTATTAGTAATTAATTTTGTTTATTTAGGAATCCAAGTATCTGTCTTATTACACCACTTTCTTTCTACCTTTGCTGCAACACTGACCTGTTAGTAATGGCCCGAAAAGTCGAAGAAGGGTTTGTTAGAGCACAATCTGACAATTTACCGGAAGTGAACAATTTTATGGTTGCTGGATATTTTTCTACCAACGACTGCTATTCTGCACCCGAAGTTCGTGGAGTAAAAGAGCATAAGTACGTTCATTTTAAAAGTTTGTTGATTAATATTGATTCAGGTTTAAATTTAAATTCCTAGTACTGATTTGGGATAGGTGTACATTTTATCATGTTTCTTTCAGAGTTACCCGTGCAAACTACGGTGATTCTGCAGTGGGGTATGTGCAAGTACGGAGAGATGGTAGTGTCTGCACAGTAAAATGCAAGATTTGCCCCAGAACATAGAGTAAAAGGCAAAAATTACGATGTTGTACTACAAGTGGATGAAAAGAAGAAAGAAGTGTTAAAAGTGGAATGTTTGGATTGCGCTGCCTCTGCTGGTAAGTAATAATATGTAGGTTCTTTAACAACAAATAACTACTAATCGGTATTTACAGTCAAGATGCGTAGTAAGTTTTAGTGGGCAAGTAGGTGTTCAAGGGCGTCAGAGCCCCAGTAGAAACTTATGCACCGTGTATTGTATTAAATTTTATTCTCTACCGACATTAATGCAAAGAATAATAACCGATGACGTTAGTTCAGACCTGGGGGTCGATTCTCGAATTACACGTGTGCGTTGAGTAGAATAGTTGACAGTCGACCGCCAATTGCAACGGTACACAAAGAATCATTAAAATGAACAGGGCTATACAACCACATTACAGTAGTTGATTACGTTTTCTGTATTCCCCTAATCTCTAAAGTGGAATCGTGTTGTTCTAACTCTCTACCCATTGTAATAATAAAATAACCTTGCACGCAATTGCAAAAACCTCGGGTAAGTCAATTTGAAATGCATAACCTGTTCATTTTCAATGATCGCAAGTGTACAAACCATACCTTAGCTGTCACGTGATCGATTTAACGTGCATGTTAACTTATCGTGCGATTCCAGAATCAGCCTCACGCGTAAGCGACAGTTGTTACTTATGCGTTTATCAAGCAACTGCTGTAAGATTAAAGTTGTTTCCATAAAATGTATGATTTTGTTTGAAAAATATAGGCTAAAGCAATTATTTTTTTACAGGTGGATGTAAACATGCAGTAGCATTTCTTCTGTGGGTCCATAGACGTAGTGAAGATCCTGCACCTACTGAAGTACAGTGTTACTGGAAGAAGTCACAACTGTCAAAAATTGGCACGTCAATAAAATTTATGACTGTGGCAGCATTAGGCGGAGTCCCAGTTGAGGAACCCCAGAATAATTTCTTCGAAGAAGCTGTACTTTTAGGCTTGCAAAGTATGCAGAAGGCGAAATATTTAAATTTTATAAGGAACCTAAGTATAGTTGCCTTAGTATTTATACACTGCTCTTGAAATTTGTGGAAGGCAATGGAAACGAATATAAACAATTTATTCAGTTTTGCCAGCAACAGATGCATGAAGATGTTTGCTACGAAGCTGCTGTAAACACACCATCTCAAGCAGATGATAGTTTGTGGCATCGTTTAAGATATGGAAGAATTACGGCTTCCAAATTGTACACCGCTGCACACTGCCACAGTGAGGATGGGACATTTGTTCAGCAAGTTATTGGCGCTACAAAACTAAGGGAGACAAAAGCAATGAAAAGAGGTAGAAAATTGGAAAAGCAGGTGTTACATTGCCTAGAAGAACAGCTACAATGCAAGTTTAATTATATTGGCATCAGGCTCTCAAATCAGCACCCAATTTTTGGAGCATCGCCTGATGCAATTTTTGGTGATCATGTAGTGGAAGTGAAGTGCCCATCAAGTACCAAAACTATTACAAATTATTTAACTGTAGACGGAAAAATAACAGCCAGATATAAGGCACAAGTGCAGCTCCAAATGCACATTTTACAAAAAAAAAGTTGCATTTTTTCTGTAGCCGATCCAGATTCGAAAAAAACCAAAAATTAAAAAATATATCTGTATTATATGACAAAGATTATATTGAAGAAATCATGTTAAAAGCAGAAATTTTTGGGAAAATATGTTTCCTGTATTATTGCAGTCTGCTAATAAAAATGTGTAGGTATTTAATTATTTGTTTCCTCTGTTGTACTGCAGTGTAGTATAAAATGTTTATATTTAGTTATTTATATATTTATTCTAGGTTGTATTTAACTACTACAATAACTACAACATTGTTGTCTTACACTGTAACTTATTTATGTACCTAATAGCTATTTAATTAAACCAACAATACCTTACTTTATTAATGCAGTTTGTAAATTTACGAGAGGGTCCGACATGCTATTAACACATTCTGTAGTCGACGGATTACCCTCTCAACGTGTATTCGTAGGCTAGCTAGAAGTATTTTAAACTCTCGTAGTCGACGGATTACCCTCTCAACGTGTATTCGTAGGCTAGCTATTCGTTTGGTAGCTAAAACATCAGCTTTAGAGCTTTTTTTACACATTTCTACACTAGGTGGTCGTATCAATGAACATTTCCTTTCGATTAGCAAGTGCTCAATATGTTTAAAGCCTCGGTCTGCCATAACGGCAGCTCCAGCTGGAAGTTTTTGCAGAAAACCACTTTCTTCAACTATTATTACATCAGACGCTCTTCCCCCAAATCCTGTAGATATGAAATTTATAATACCATTTGGAGTGCACGATATTAAATACTTCAACGTATTTGCCTTTTTGTATTCTGACCAAGTCAGACTTTGATGAATCGGATTACTCGGTTTTTCAATTTCAATTTCTAAACAATCTATTATAGATTCAACGTTGCTGTAATAAGCTGTAAATGCTATCGGCAGCAATTTCTTAAGTTCTTGTTTAGGATACCATTTAATAAATTTGTTCAGGTTACCGCTCAAATGTGTTACGGTGTTTGAAATGCCCTACTAACGCTGCTCTCCGAGGTGCCAAAATCATCAGCAAGGCTAGCAAATGTAGCATCCATCCTGATCTTCTTTAATGTTATATAAATATTCATAACCGGTGCTGGAGTGTACTTTTGCAATAAATTAATAATAAAATATGCATCTTTACCAAGCCCCAAATAGAAGCGACATTTTAAGGGAATTAAATGCATGGTTGTTTCTAATGCTTGCTTCTTTAATCGATTAATCAACACATGTGACTCTTCATCGTCCGTGTCGGTGTCTAAACAATCCGATTCCAAATAAAAATCAGAAGAACCGCTTTCACACATTCCTTCGCTGGAATCAATGTCACTATTTGTGGAGTCTGAAAAAATTAATATTTCTGAAGGAGCTATCACAGTGACCGGTGTAATGAAGAAGTCGCAGGATTGACACTTGTTTCCATTGTTGAACATGCTACACTTTTTGTTGCTGTGGAACACTGAACTTTCTTACTACGGTACCTTTTCTTTGGTGGAGATTCCGTTTGCGTATACTGTGAAACGGGAAATATTTTTGGGGACAGTGTGCTCGTAGTAGTACTTGACTCTGAAGTTTGTATACTGTCTTGGCCAGTAAAATCATGCATCTCGTTGCTGGAGCTGGTACAAGCTTCACTTAAAATTTCGTCGATTACTCGTTTACAGGAACGTTTACTTGAAGCTTGTCGAGGATTGCTAGGTCCGGCTCGACTTCGATCATGTTGGCAGGCAAAGATGTGTGGTACCACATGCGATTTTAGTTTCTTCAGGCCACCCACCAGTTTGAATTGACATAGTTGTCCATATCTTCTTCTAGCTGAAACAAAAAACAAAAATAATTACATACTACTATGAGTAGATATTTATTATAAATATAATAAATAATGTGGTATATTTTTTTGAATTTTGCAGTTTTAAAATATTTAATATACCTACATTTGTTATTATAGGTACTACTTACTTTAAAATGATCTTCGCACACATACAAGCATGAAGTTTTCGCAAGATCTGCATAGTTTCGTCGTGTCGCATTTATCCACAACTTCCTTCTTTTGGCTTCAGTGGGGACACGAAAGAAAAGCTTGTTTGGAGTTTTTCTTCCCGTGCTTACACAATCTGGAACTATGCACCAAAAGCGTCCTTGCACTTTGTCTCCCATTTCCACAGCAATTAAAAAGAGCGAATCTACTAAAAATACAAATAAATGAGTTAATAAGCACACCTACATTTAATAATTCAAAATGTACCTTCTTATAATGCTTCTGTAGTCTTGAAAAAGACTGTTTTTAAATACAAACAGCAAAAGCAAAACACGTGGTAACGTAGAATTAAAACAAACTCGAAATTGCAACACCTTAACCTGCTAATGATACAGGGCAAGTGCCATGTACAAGAATGCTATACGCCCTGTGACGTCACGCCGTCCGCGCAAGCGCAAACGCGTTTCAATGGCCTGAATAATTATTTAAACTTATTTCGCTAATAACTATAATAATAACAGTTATTTAGCAAAAATATTTTGAATAATAGTAAAACACGCAGTTCTGAACTCGTTTAGAACAAATCTGAAAATTATGCAAGAAGCCTAATAGGCTTGTGATTCTGAGGCCAACGTACTTTGGCGCTATCTGTTGGGTTTTTGATAAATTATCTGTAACGTAGGCGGGACTTTTTAGATTAAAATTAATCAGGAGGCCGTGGACGTATGCAACCAAAGGCACAAGCGCAACGTACTGTAGCGCCTCTACAAATCAGAAAAAACGCCTTGAACTAAAAATGCGGCGGGCCGCGTAGAGACGTCAGTTTCGCACTAATCCAGGAGGCCGTGAAGGTTCAGTTATTCTCTCAAAATTGTATAGGTTATATTATTATAGCTATTAACATATCTAGGAATGTTATGAGTATCATAACTGCCGCAGATGTTGTATTGAAATCCGAGCTCGCAGAGCGAGGATTTTAAAACATCTGAGGCTGTTATGATTCATAACATCCGTGATTTGTTCAATAGTTTATCGGTTGCTGTAAGGTTATGGTTGCCATGTACGGTAATGGACTGTTACCGTACAGATCAGTTATGATTTAGTTACCAGCCTACTTTTGTATATGTAAACAAGGGATTAATATCCTGCAACCGATAAAGTACCTTTACTCATCACTGCCAACATAAATTCAATTTGAAGAAAATCCACAGCCCTCTAGAGGTTAAAAGTTTTCGATCATACGGTATTATAACAAAAAACTACCAGCAAGTGTATCTACCAATACACCAGGGGCACCCAAGTGCCTACAAATTGTGATATGAGTGTTTTTCATTTTTATTTAAATTAAATATCTTAAACGTTCCCCAGTTGCAACCTAATAGTATATGATGTTATTAGGAGAAAAAGTAATACTTTGTTAGGGGTTAGGCTAGGCAGGTTAGATGGTTTGAAAATGCTCGGATGCGCATCTTTACATTGCACTAACCATTCAAGACGTGGTTGTCGTTTATTTGGTTTCCCCCGATAACCAAAAGAGCCGGGGGGGGGGGGGGGGGGTAAATTTGGGGTCATTTATTAGTGCACTGCAGGATTTAAATTTCCTGTCGAATGGCGCCAGTTTCGTGCCCACTGCATAGTGGAAATACATGGCCCTGTATGACAGCTGACACCCAATTTACCATAATACACTGTGTTCCGGCGTGCGATTCCGATCCCGTACTTTAATTTAATTAAACCGTTAAGAAAATCCTTTACAGAATAGGGACCTTCAAAGAATGCATGAAACAAATACATCAGAACCAGAAAAGAAAACGACAAAAGAATATGCTACCAGAAAAGAAACGAAACAAAAGAAGCATTCAAACAAGCAAATCAAGAAACCTGAGAAAAGTTCGGTAAAAAAATGAAAAAACTACATAGAAAATCAGGAACAGTTCTGTAAAATAGTAAAGAAACTCAAAGGAAGACAGCAGCATGATATAAGAAGCATCAGAAATTCAATAGTTCCTATACTCAAATGTCTTCTACCGTTGCACTGAATACCTCCTAGTAGTTTGATCCCATAGTTATGAAACACCCTGTATAGAGCGATATGCCTCTCCTTAGTAGTATTAACAATTTATTCAAGAATAATAGAAAAAAGACTACGAACTCAAATTAGAAATTTACTTGAAGAAAAACAATGAGTCTTTAGACCGGGCAGACAAACCCAGGACCAAATATATTTAGTGTAAGGGCAATAATAGAGAAAATGATGGAAAATAATAGATACCTCTATCTAGCTTTCCTAAACCTCAAAGCCGCCTTCGACAAAGTACTCCGATTCTTCATTTGATCAGCGTTAGAAGAACTAGAGGTAACCCCGAAATTAATTATAGTCATCAAAAACATGTATAAAAACTTATCGGGAAAAGCCAGGTTAAACGGACAAACTTCAGAAGAATCTAAATTAGAAAAAAAATAAAGCAGGGTGGTAATTTAAGTGCTTATATTTATAATCTACATAGACAATATACATAAAAATGTAAGAGAGAGATAAGGAGCACAACTTGAGGTTATTTTAACCTAGCAGCGAATAAATCAGAAGACATAATATATGCGGATGACATACTAATAATGGCCACAAGTATTTTAGAAAAAAGCGGTATGATTCTGAACTTGTGCAAAAGTAAAATACTGAATATATGGAAAGATGGCGGGGAGAAAAAGAGTATAATACAAGCAGGTAATTTGGTGAGTTTTCGTGGGTTTCTTAAATTGCACTAATTATTAAGTCAGGAGGCACTGTACGACAGCTTACAGCAGACGGTTCCCCATAATGCATCGCGTGGCGAAAGGCCCGACACTGTGGGGCCTTGCGGCTCTAGTTACGCCACTGTTTTTCAATATAATTCAGAGTCCAACATTTTTAAAATTTTGTAGTTCAAAATGGAAAATTAAACATACACTACACCCAAAGGAACGAGTGTGTGAATATAGAAATAGAAAATGTCTGATTTGATGTTTTTAGGAAAATGAAGACTTATTTTTCCCAGAAACTGTAGACATAGAAAGGTTTGAATGCGTTTCAATTCGTTTAGTTGTTCACGATATAGAATGAAATACTCACTCATGGACACAATTTATTTTTACAGTAAGACACTTAAAGGGGCTAATAAATGTTATTAAAACTTCACAGAGGAACAATTTGAAAAAGCGATAAAATATGAAGAAAAACATGGTATCTTCGAATGTTTCCTTTCTCTATCGTCTGCCCTTTCCCAGAAAATAGGATTCGCATTAAAATAAATGTCATAACTAATGCCTTAATGAAGTGGAAGCGGGATGGGGTGAGGTTATTGGTTCGGGAATAATTCTCTTCCTGTACACATAACTACTCTACGTAATTTCAGATAAAAAATAATTTTAAGAGTGTAGATGCTACGCTGCAATTAGGGCTAGTCCGTTTATGTATAAAATGTCAACACCAGTTTGGTTCCCAAAACTTGCAATTATTTATCTACGTTCCAGTTTTCTAAGCCACAGGGGAAATCTTGAATCATGTTTATATTATCTTTGTGTTTTTAATTCCGTAAATACAAAATGTTGTTGTGTGTTAATGAATTAGCATTTGTTTATTAAAGACTTTATTATGTACTCAATTATATTCGCACTTCCACAACTCTTCACATAACAAACAACTGTCTTGTAATTAAGACATTATAATCTATGCCCGCAGGGCAGTGTTAAGTATTTTCTACTTGATCAAATTATATGCTGACAGGAAAAGGATAATTGCAGTAGTAAGAGAAGGATACAAAATGCACTCAATGACGCCAATATTCATTATTATCCTTCCTAGTACACCATTAAGCGGGTTATTCACAAACCGAAATGTGACGTTGTAGTTTCCCTTTTAGAATATTGGTAAAATACAGGATGTCCGTCAGATATGTGGATATGGCTTAACCGCAGAATCTTCGGCCAACACAAGCTATATATCCAAGCTATTATTTTGCTTAACAGTTCTTAAAACAATAACTTTGCTCATAACCATAGCCGACTTGCATAAAACATTGTGGGTGTGCATATTATAAAGATGTATGTAATGCGGGGGGTGGGGTGGAGGGTTTTTTTTATAGTTACCACAACACTGCAACTTCTGAATTTTTCTAGATACTTAATATTTATTTTCTGGAGTACGCCACTGACAATGTTTCGTTTTTTTATGTTTTCCCAAAATTGTAAAAACTATTCTTGCAGTCTAAATGGTTACATTACGTTTCTTAAGTTCCATTTATTAACTTTGGTTTTTTTTTTGTTATAGTTTTTGAGTTTCATTTTTACTGCTTACTTATGACGAACATTTTTTATTTTGTTGTGTGCAAATAAAATACTTTATAAAAAAAAATCATGAATTTGCCCTATTTTTATGTATAAATAAAGTAAATATATACACATATATTCAAACTGGTTTAAAAGTGTGGAAACATAAAAAAATGGAGAAATGTGTTTTATTCCACACTGATTTATTCAAAAACCTTAGGTAAAATTCAATTGTACAAGGTTTTTGAAGAAAAGTATTGTTACATGCAAGTTAAGAAAATAAAAACGACGGGTGGTAGAAAAGTGGACTACTGCATTGCATTTATAATATTGATATGCTTTTATTTAGAGAATGTTATAAGAAAAACTGATGTAACAGGTTGCTTAATAACTAAAATGTCCCAAGTTAATACCTACGTGGACGATATTGTGATAACAAGTAAAACTAAAAGAAAATTAAAGCGAGTATTCACAAAGCTAGAAATAGAAGCAAAAAAAGTAGGCTTCATAATAAAAACAACGAAAACCAAACATATGAAAGTTACAAGAGAACAGAACCTATGAATAGAAGATTATGCATTAGAATTAGAGGGACTGGCAGAATTTATATACTTGGGATCTCAGCTAAAGAGCGGAAATAACATAGCGCATGAAATTCAAAGAAGAATCAAAGCAGGCATGAGAAGTTTGTTTGCTTGTAACGATATAATAAGATCAAAATTGATAAGAGATATTCTACAATTCTTAACTGAACCTATATATGAAAAAAAAAACATTGTCCCAGATTTATTTGAACACGATTGTATAATAGAATCAATTGAGAAACAGCTTCTAATATGGGAAAGACGAATTTACGAAAAATATATGGACCTACTAAAAACGATGACGGGAGGCACAGGATAAAAATGAACCATGAATTGAATTAGCTCATTGGAAGAGAGAATATCGTACGATTCGTTAAAGCACAAAGAATAGTATGGATTGAACATATAGAAGGAATGAGCAACTATAGAAGAACTAAAATTCTGACGAAGCTTAAGTGCAATGCCAAAGAAGAGGCGGCAGGTTTGTGCCGTTAATGATCTGAAAGATATTGGAATACGCTAATAGAAGAAACATCGGAATGGAAGAAGATCCTAGAACAAGATAAGACTAATCGTGGGTTGTAATCGCTACAAGAAGCAGAAGAAGAAGAAGCCGTTCCTATTTAAATATGTCGAAATTACTGTTAAAAAGAACGTTTTTACGGGTTGTAAAATTACGTCTACATTATGAGTGGCCAGGGGGGATAATCTTCACATTTTAAAAGTAAAATTCGAAGTACGGTAACAAGTACTACACTCGTTTTCTTAAAAAAAACCTTTGGTCACCCTATTTATTTAAAACTGTTACGCAACGCCACTGAGATTTTGACACACAACCTCTAACTAAAGTAAATTGCATTAGTTTCTGTCAATAGCTTCAAAATACATAAATACAACAAAATCGCCACTTTGACTGCCACTTTTATTTTGTTGACTTGTAAATATGCTTCGGTTGCGTAAAATAAATGCAACCATCCTCAGACGTAACCTCCATTTAAAATTTAATGACGTAGGACTTCTAACAGGTAGTTGCTCACTATGATTCACATATTATATTATAATTTAAAATTTTTGAAAAGCTGTACTCCTTAGTGACAGGTCAAAGAGTAAATACTATGTACACATTTGGAGTTAGGTTGAGCCTCCCCCCCCCGGAGGACACCTGTGTTTCCTCCACTAGTAGTCCACCAATAATAACCAATATCATCTTAAAATATGGCATACACCATTTTGGAGTGTTGTCTAAATCGATCCCAACGTTCTATTGTTATAAGAACATTTTCAACGGCACTGGAAAACATGAACAAGCTGTATTTCGAAAACTACGAATCTGAGGTAAAAACATTACAGGAGTTTTCGACTTCTTTTTGCATTAGAATTTATCTCCAGGAGCCACACGGTGGACTTAAGAAACGCCCTATATACGCAGAGGACATAATAAGATAGGAAATAGAAGAGCAGAAAGGCGATACGCCGGGGGAAAATAGGAAAAAATAACAATGTTGGCTACGCGGATGACCTCACTTTAACACCCGCTGATATACATGAATTGGAAACCTTAATAAACAGATTAAATCAACGAAATCAGAAACTATGACTTAAAATTATTAGAAATAAGAAGGTGCTCGACTGACTCCAGGGGGTAGATATGATCCAGATAATGCCTATCTTGAAGTTATACAAGGTTGAAATTATAAGGGCGCCAGTAACAAGGTTGATCGCTCTTTAACAGCTCCACACTAATTTGTTCCAGAATAGTTGTGCACACAAAATTAAAACAACTTACTGGTCTCAGGCTCGCACAACTGCGATATTAATTAGATACAAACTACTTAGCACACAAAGAAAATGTAGTTAATCGCTTTTGAATAGGTACGTTCCTGTATAAAATGTAAACACCAGTTTGGTTACCATGAATTGGGACGTTGCTTATTTATCTACATTCCAGTTTTATAAGCCATAGGGGAAATCTTCCGTAAATACAAATTGCTAGTATGTGGTAACGAATTCGCATTTGTTTATTGGGACTTTATTATGTACTAGATTATATTCGCAATTACACAACTCGAGACATAATAACAAACAAATGTCGTGTAATTAAGACTGCAGGGCAGTGTTGCCTATCTGCTTGATAAAACTGTATGTTGAAAGTCAAAGGATAATTGTATGAGTAAGAGAAGGATACCAAATACACTTTAATGACGCGAAGATTCATTATTACACTTGATAGTACATTATTAGGCGAGTTTTTCATAAACCGAAATATGACCTTGTAGTTTCTCTTTTAGAATATTAGTAAAATACAGGATGTCCTCCGTCAGATATCGGGATTATTTTGCTTAACAATTCTTAAAACAAATTCCTGGAATACGCCGCAGATAATGAAGTTTTTTTTTTCCAAAATTGTAAAAGCTACCTACTCTTGCAGTCTGAATGGTTATATTACGTTTCTTAAGGAAACAGATCGGGGTTCTGATGTTCACAAACAACTAGCTACTCTTTGAATTGAAAATATTTGATTCAAGTATATGAACTTTAAATTAAATTCCATTATTATATATATTAAGAACTTTTATCTTCAAAAATAATGAGTTGCTATTATAAATCTAATAAATTTACCATTTTGTCTTCTTATCGTTAGCCGGAAGCTAAAGTTAGAGCAGATAAAATGCAAATGAAAATTCTTACAATACAACAGCACAATTTGTAACTACCGAAAGTCAAGCTGAGGCAGAAATTGATTTGAAAAATAATATTAATATTAGCAACAGGTAAGCGGATGCCCATGCGAGCAAATGCTCGCCTCTCAGGCGGCCGGCCCGGGTTCAAATCCCGGTGGACTATAGAAGGATTTTAAAAATCGTAGGCTCCCCGGCTACCACGTTAACACCTGTGATAGTCGTTAACCCCTACACAAGGGAACCTTTCCTCATTTTCGACGGACAAGGCTAGCTACCTACCCTGCATAAGGGCAAAGAGGGCTCATAGAACCACTTTGTGGTTAAAAAAGGCCACATAATAAGAGGAAAAAGAAGATATTAGCAACCGACATAAAATACTCGTATTACCAATTCATGTAAATAAGCACTTGAACGAGGATTACAGTTAGTTTTTCTCAGTAACATACTTGGAAAACCGTTTGCCTATTATTGAGCGAGTGAAGCGAGGGCTTTCGAAACGATTGGGCGAAAATTAATTTCCGCCTATGTACCTATGTATGTACTATTGCAAAAAAACTAGGACAAGCTCTAAATCTAAAAGCCATGAATTTGTGTTATTTTAGTTGATGAAATGAATTTTTAACTGTCATGTGAATAATTCAAACCGGTCATAATGTCATATCAATTTTTAATAAAAAAAACTACAGTACAAAAGAAATAAAAAACTAGATAAATGTACAATTTGTTGAATAGTTATACGGTTTTCTAAGCAATAAATAACCCCAGCTTTTGAAACTAAACTGACTCTAGGCATTATTGACAGTGACGCTTTGAAATAATTTCAAATTTATTCACACCTCGGTTGCCAGGTAAAATATCAGATTCACACAGCTAAAGAAACCTTGTCCTAGGTTTTTTTGGGTACTAATAGTACGTAGGTATTAGGGATGTTCCGAATACTCGTATTCGTATTCGTATTCGCGAGTATTCGCTATATTTTCAATATTGGTATTCGTAATCGTATTCGCCAAAATTAACACGAATATTATACGAGTATTTGACATTAAAATTATAGAAATATAGACAAGAACTTTAATAAAAATATCAAACAGGTATTCATACATTAAATAAAATATATTTTTTTAAATATTAACTATTCTATAACATTAAATAAAAAACAAAACTATTTTCCATACTATTTTTAAAATTTGCAGCGCGTACAAAAACGATGTTGATGTTGATATTATTCACTGAAGGTCATGTATTCGTATTCATATTCGCGAATATTCATAAGAGTATATGTATTCGGTATTCGTATTCGCGAATACGAATTTTTGTATATTCGGAACATCCCTAGTAGGTATGTTCCATGCATAGAGGCCGAAGTAATGGACGGATTTTCATGAAAATGTACGAAGATGTTCTATGAAGCTTTGGAACGATGATACCAGACTGTAACGCCCTGTTTCAACTTTGTTTCAAAAGTGCGTTAATGCATTTAACACCGACTTTCGGACCACCTGATAGCTATATTTTGTAGCAAAAGTATTCAAGTAGGCGCTCGCATTCAGAGATTAAAACACCTGCACATTATCGCGTTTGAATTGGTCCTCGCATTTTCGATCCACGTTGGCTGTGAACAGTGCAATATCTGGTTTAGTATTGATTTTTCGAAGCGTTATTGTTCTTCAAGCAAGCGAAGCTTGTAGCATTGTTTGCGGACGCGCTTCCAGCGCTGGTAAGAGCGTTTCTTCTAATTCTATTCTATGCGTATTTTTTCAAATATTTAAGCCGTTTAGTTGGGGCTGAAATCTGTTTAGTTTGGGCTAGTTTAGGCTGAAGTTCGTTTAGTTTGGGCTGAGATGGCTCACTTCACGAAGGCTTAAATTCAGCATCCCGGAGCTAACGTTTCCAGCTTCCCGAATTTGCGCTTGTACGTAGCCAGGAATATCCTTCCTTTTGGATGCTAGTTTATTTCTAGCGTCGGGGATCATGTAGTCGAGTTGGCCTTGAGTCTTTGTAGAAGAATGCAACGCATCGGGATTTCCCTGCCGATTGCTGGAATTCATCTTTATTTAAACTGTTAGTACATGCTCTTATCGGCATCTATTTTTTTTATCGTCAAAGGCATTATGCCGCAACTTATAGCAGTTCCACTAAAATCTTAGTAAATCAAACTGACCGAGTTAATCAACCATTTTGGCTCAATTGTTATTACCGCTAAGCGCGGGTATGTAAATAATTCAAAATTGCTGAAATAGCGTGTATATTATATTATCATTAATGCTATTGCACAGATGCTAGCCTGTAGTTGTTGTTTAAACAATACTTAGCGAATTCCGAAATGCCACTTCGAGTTGAAGTTTTTAAAATGTTGTTTTGTTTGTTTTGTCCCGATATACCTGTGTGTGTAAGTTGGGTGACGCCAACCTTGATTTAATTGTTTTGATATTAAATATTTGTCGACTGTTACTGTTTGTATTTGTTGTTGTTCGCTGTACTACATTTAGATTGAAGTATACAGCGAAGCTTACAAGGTAGGTGTTGATCTATTTTGCTAGCTAAGTTTGTTTATCTGTTGTGAATAACGCCATGGCGCCCAATTCTTTTATTAATCTACTGTTCAATTGTAAAAGCCCGAAGCATTTCTTAGCCTGATCCTTACACCACGCTATATTCTGCCGAGAGTTAAAAGAGCTAGCCGAGGGCTTGCCAACCCCTTCGTTTAAGGGTGGTACAAGACTTTGGTTTCACTGCGTTCCTCATTGGATACCAGGAGGCCCAACTACCCTAAAAATGTTGAAAAAACGTCCAACAATTTTTTTCCTCAAAAATGGCTAAAGGCAATAGCTACCAGTGTTCATTGTGTTCAATTAACACGTGGTTGCTGCTTGATTATTAACAATTTAAAAGCAAATGTAAAGGGCTTTTCTCGGAACATTCCTCACAAGTAGAAGTTTTGATTTTTTTTGAAAATATCAAACTGAAAAAGGTGTTATTCTCTATAAAAATGTATTCGAAATAATGTTTGTCTTACCACCCTTCTCACTCATTGTAAAACAAGGAAAATGGGAACATACATTTTGCTCCAAATGTTGAAAAACCTTAATGAGTGATTACATTTGTAAAACGAGGATAAACGTTTAAGCTATATGCGAAATATTATTTTTCTAACAAATTTGAAATAAGCAGTTTAAGATGTTTCCCTGTATCTCTTGTGCACCCAGTGGTGTATTCGGGCAGAAACGCAGCAGAACGACGTTTAGGTACTTTTTTGTAGAGACGGAACGCGTTCTGGAACTGTATTTTTAAACGTCATAATACAAAATCATCCATGTGACCAATATAATCTAAAGTTATTTTCACAAAACACTTTCGGACGCCCTCGATGAACTTAAATCTAATATTATTTTTAGACTTATTTGATATTATTTTTGCAAATAAAAAATTGGGTTCTTTGTCGTCACTTTTTAAGTATCAGAAATGTATCAATGTTCGTAGGGGAATAAAAGGATAAAAGCTTAAAGCTATATGCAAAATATTATTTTTCACTCATATTTGTTTGAGATAAAGCAAACATAGGCAGAATACTTTTTAAGGTGTTCAGCCTGTATCTGTTGGGTAAGTAAAGAAGAAAATAATAAAATTTGGAAATTAGGAACATGGAATATAAAAAGAATTAATGGAAAAGAAAATGAATTAGTGGAAGAATTTGAGAAAGCCGGATTAGAATTTCTAGGAATAACAGAAACAAAGAAAAAAGGAAATGGAAGAATAACTCTACAGAATGGGCACACATTAACATATAGCGGAGTCACAGCAGATAAGATGGCGGCGGCAGGAGTGGGATGTATAATACATAAAAGGTAGGAGCACATAATATATAATTGGGAACCTTGGTCGGAAAGAATACTGAGGATCGAGATGCGAGACAAAACACGTAGCATGAAGACGATTATAATAGTATATGAACCCGACGAAGATAAGAAATCAGAAAATAAAGACAAATGTTGGCAAGAATTGGTAAATGTAACGTAAAATCCTAAAGGAAGAATATATATTGTCGGAGATTTTAATAGGCGAGTAGGAAAACAAGATAAAACATATAAAAATGCAATAAGTAAACACGGGGAAGAAAAAAGAAATAATAATGGAAAGAGACTACTAGACTTCTGCCTACTAAACAACATGATAATAACTAATACCTGGTACCAACACAAAAATATTCAAGAGTAATGGAAAGCAGAGGAGAAACATCCATAATAGATTACATAATAGTGGAAAGAGAAAATAGAGAAAACGTAATAGATACAAAAGTAAGGAGATGAGCAGAGATAGGTAGCGATCATCACCTTCTTATAGCAAAGATGAAAAGGGAAAAAAATGATAAAATAAAACCACAAGATAAAAACAAAAGGAAGTAGAGTTTGAAACAATAAGAGCTTATAAACTACAGGAGAAAGAAATAGGCGAAAAATACTCACAACTGGTAACAAAAAAATTAGAACAAAGTTTAAAAGAAGATACAACCAGAAATATGGAAGACTTATGGAACCTCTTCAAAGAAGTGATTATCGAAGCAGCTAAAGAAACGCGTGGAACTAAAAGAACAACCAGTACTAGAAAGCAGACAGCTTGGTGGACGGAAGATGTTAAAAATGAGATTAAAAAGAAAAACATGCATGGCAACAATATCTAGCGAAAAGGAACGATGAAAACTACGAAGAGTACAAGATACAAAGAAAAAGAGTAAAACAAAGTGGCTGAAGCAAAGAAGAAGAGTTGGACAGATTTCGGACAAAAAATGGAAAACCATAGTAAAAGTGCCCAGAAATTATTTTATAAGGTCTTGAAAACATTAAGGAAAGAAAGAAAAAATGAAGATATATCCATCAAAGAAATAATAAACATGTGGAAGGAAGAATTACTACAAAACAAGGAAGAGGATCCACAAGATAAAGAGACAGAAGAGAAAAGTGGCGAAGAAAATAGAAAAGCAACAAATGAAAACGAAGAAATAACAATGCAAGAACTAGTAGAAGCAATTAAGGGAATGAAAAATTGAAAGGCTCCTGGACATGGCCAAATCACAATGGGGATGCTAAAAAACATGGCTGGCAAAGGACTACAAGTATCTACTATTAGAAATCTACAACAGAGCGTGGATAACAGAAAAAATACCGGAAGATTGGGAGACAGCAATAATTCTACCAATATACAAAAAAGGAGACAGTAAGCAATGTAATAACTACAGAGGAATGACTCTTCGCAGTGTACCTATGAAATTATATGAGAAAATACTGGACAAAAGGCTTAGAATGGAAGTGGAGCATACCCTAAATGAAGCACAGAGTGGGTTCAGAAAAGGAAAAAGTGCTCACGATCACGTCTTTGCTGTCAAACATTTAATTACTAAGAACATAGCACAAAATAGAACAGCCACATTCGCGTTTATTGACCTGGAAAAGGCGATCGACACAGTACCTAGGACGAGAGTATGGGAAAAGGGTACAAATTTAATTTCAGTGGAAAATTGCGCAAGGTCTACTGATCACACAGATACTATTAGCGATAGTACCAGACTTTGATTTCACTGCATTGCACCAGAAAAATGTCGAAAAAAGGACAATAGTAAAAAAATGTGACATTTACACATCGCTATCGATACGAGAAGTTTGCCTTTTTCTAATCTAGAAAAATAGGTTATTTATCTACCACAGTGTGTAAAATTGACTTTTAGTTGGCAGTTTTAAGTTTGTAAAACGACTGTTTAATAACTTGATTTCATTAGTCACGTAGTCAGTAGCAACGTGGTTTTTAACTTTCACTTTTAGCACGCTGACGTTTTATCATTTTTAGTAAAAAAAGCTAGTGCTAAAATGCCTACTTTTAGTAGTGGTCGTAGAAAAAATATATAATACAATTTCTGAGCATGAAAATCGTGTAATTCATAAAATCTGGTATGTATAGAATATAGAAACTTACAATAAAATCTGAAAAATGAGGCTACAATTTACAGTTTATTATTTTTTTTATTAATGAAACTTAAATGGAAACCCAACCAATGGACTGTTTTTGGATGCGTTTCATGTTATAAGGCATTATGACTAAAGCACTATAAAATCAAATGAAAAAATATGATGTGATACACGCACGCAACTTCCTTTTACAGTAATCTTATAATTAGTCAAACATTTGTGTTTAGCTTCCTTACTACATTATATAACAAAAAACAAAAAAAAGAGAAACCCATTTTGTTGCTCATGTTCCCAGCTTTGTGAATACTCGCTCTAATTTTCTTTTAGTTTTACTTGTTATCACAACATCGTCCACGTAGGTATAAATTTGGGACATTTAATTGTTAAGCAACCTGTTGCATCCGTTTTGTTCTTATAACAGTCTCTAATGTTAAATCAAATAAAAGGCTATCAATATTATAAATGCCATACAGTATTCCACTTTTCTGCCACCTGTCGCTTTTATTTTGTTAACAATACGTTTCTTCAAAAACCTTGTATAGTTGACCTTTACCTAATATTTTTGAATTAATCCGATAAAACAAATTTCTTCGTTTGCTTTTATGTTTCCACAATGTTGGGACTAGTTTAAATATATGTTTATATAATTATTTGCTTTATTTATACATAACAATTTGGTGTGATACAGGGACACAACTTCCATTTACACTTTTGCAGTGATCGTGTAGTTAGAGTCAAAAATTTGTTTTTAGCTTACCGACTCCATTATATAAAAAAACAAAAAAAAACATTTTAGAGGTATTCAACTGGAATCTCATATCAATACACATTAAAAATATAATAAAAATGTAAAGTTTGAAAAAAAATCGTTATAACAGTTTTTGAGAAAATCGAAAAAACTGAAAACACCAAACTTCCACTTATGTGATTTTGTTCAAAAGTTTGCTGTCGCATCTAGATAGTACACAAAACTTTATATGAAGTTTCAAAGTCATATCTCTTTTGGTTTTTGAGATGTTCTGTTCACACACAGACACACAGACAAATGAACAAAAAACATGTTTTTTGGGTTCAGGAGACTCTAAAACCTGAAGAACAATCGAAAACTTTCGATTTTTTGGAGTGAATCCAATACTTATTTTATTGTAAAAAGAAGTAAAAAGAGCAAAATTCTTAAAAATATACTGCAGGTTCATTATTTGTAGTCATATACACAAAATCTATTTACATCATCTTCTACAAAACACGTTGTAAATAAAATTTAAATGGATAGAGAAACTGTATAAAATACTTTGGAGCAAACAACCTTAATATTGCGTTATGTTCATGTTAATAATAACCATGATGAAGTTTTTGAGGAATTTTTGGAATTTGATGACTACTAAAAGACCGGATAAGTTATTGCTAATTTAATTATAAAAAATTGAAAAAAAAACACCAATTCAAAATTCAACATTTAGTGGACATTCATGGACAAAGCAAATGCAGTTATCTATAATCATCTAACTGGTGAAATCTTATATCTGAAAGCAACATACTATGATAACATTTGGAAAACTAATGTTATACCAATTCAGTTGTTAGATAAAATTGAATTGTTATTTTACAAACATTTTACATCTTGTGGATAATAGTCGCACAAGCCCAAAGATCATTTAGTATAGTTTCTCTAGAATAAAAATGTTTTAGATCTACAATGATTCAGGAATACTTAAGATTTTATTAATATTGTATATCGAAACTGAACCTACAAGGTGTTGTGATTTTTCTAACATCCAATATTGTAAAGCTTTTTATTTTGAAATATTTAATTTTTGTTTTTATTAGTAATACAATACCTTCTTTTACTTTTATATACCAACAATTATTGCTATCTACGTTTGTGTTAAAAATTAAATTTGATATCAAAGGTGTTTGACTGCCTATTTTTTACTTCCTTTTACGATAAAGGAAGTATTGGATTCACCCCAAAAATTCGAAATTGAGTTTTCAACAGATCTTCACGTTTTAGAGTCCCCTGATCCCAAAAAACATATTTTTTTTCATTGGTCTGTGTGTCTGTCTGTCTGTCTGTGTGTCTGTCTGTCTGTGAACAGAATATCTCAAAAACGAAAAGAGGTATGGCGTTGAAACTTCATATATAAGTTTTGTGTACTATGTAGATAAGACAGCAAGCTTTTGAAGAAAATCGCATAACCGGAAGTAGGTGTTTACTCTTGTGATTTTTCAGTTTTTTTCGATTTTTTCAAAAACGGCTCTAACGATTTTTTTCAAACTTCACATTTTTATTACATTTTTAATGTGCATTGACGTGAGATAGGTGATTTTCCAGTTGAATACTTCTAAAGTGGGTTTCTTTTGTTTTTTTTCAATTTTTTTTATTAACTCCTATTTTAAATAGAACACCCGGTATATTATTACATTTTTGAATTCTGCTTAAGATTTTAGAGAAAATTTGTCTCTTCAACTAACGCTCTATTTTGTACCGTTTTTGTAGAATTCGTAATTTTTGATAATTTTTGACAAATGCTTAAAACTTAAAAATTAAATTTTTGACTAATTATAAGATCACTGTAAAAGGAAGTTGTGTGAGTGTATCACACCAGATTTTTATTATTAGTTATAAATGGTAGAGCGAGATATTCGTTTTGTAATGTGACGAAATACCCAAAAAAATTGCAGCATTATTGAAACGTCACAAAATAGTTTCACAGATTAGAGACATTCTTTCTTAGTGTTAATTATAAAACCACATACATTTAATTTGACCAGATTGAGAATAGGTCGAATAACTCATGAACACCTAGGTATTCAAAAGAGAACCAACTAAACTGTAATGTTTGTAATACACGAAGAAAACAGTGAACCATTTGATTACACACTGAAAATTTCAAGGAGAAAAAATCAGCTGATATCGCAAGAAAAACTGTAGAGGAAGTGCTAAGCAATGATAGAAATAGAATAGTAAAATTAATGTATTTTAAAACTTTTTAAAAACATTGTAAATATAGATCCCGGGGCTAATAGCCACAGTAGTTGATGTCCTGTACATTTTTATAGTAATAATAATAGTGATAATAATTTTAAAATCAAATTTAATATCTAAAGTGATTTAGTATATTGTGGAAGCGTGTGGTTGTAGAGGAAAAACTAAAAAAAATTCTTTAAAGGGGCAAACATTGTAGGGCATACCCAAAATTAGAATTAAAGCATCTTTAATTATTGTGGGATCCAAGAATCCACAAATAGTATATTACGAGTTCTAAAATTTGTTTGAATTCACGAAGTCGGCGCGTATGCTTATAACAATAGAACGCTTGGATCGATTATTATATTCGGGGCACTTGTGGATGAAACATGGGTGTCACGCCGCTGATCAGATTTGAAACGATAAAGTGTCCTATAAGCAAAATCAATTTTGTTACAAAGAACTTTGAAGCAGAATACTGGTTTAACAAAATGTATTTGCATAAAAGCGCAGTTGTGTTATATAGCAAAGTTCACATATTTTCGGGACATCCTGTATCATGTAGGCGCTTTGTTTCATGTTGAACACCATGGCGGTTCTTAAAAAGTAAAATAAAAACAATCTAGTTTTGTAAATGTTTTTAAAATTTGGGGAAACATTTACTACATTAAGATTAAAACACTTAATTGTAATGGCACGTCGAAATGTATACCTAATAAAGGAACCTACCTGTAGCAACAGTTGAGGAAGCGTGTAAAAATGCAACTTTCACAGACGCCACAAATTGCGTAACTGCCATGCCGGTGGAAAATCCACGCCTCGTTTGTTGTGTGGCCTCGTGCTGGAATCAGTGAACTTCAAACTCACACGGAAGTTAGTTCGAATTTATTATCATTACGCATAATATGCCTTCAATTTTTGTCCTGGGCGAATTAGGTTTTAATTTGCATTTATTTTCCTGCTCGTATTACGCTTACGCCCTGCGCGAAGCTCCCGGTTTTCTTTTCACCTCAGAAAAGTTTGGAGATCTCTGTTGTTTGTTTACAAGCAGCGGACCTTCAGCTTGCAAGTTAGGCTGGTGTCAGAGCGAATAGTGGGGATATAAAATCGTTATTGGGGATTCATCTCGCATTAGTAATATGAAAAATAAACGCTCCAGTTTTAACAAGTCACTAAGTAAATGATGGGAACTTCATTGCATTGCTTCAAAGGCAGTTTTCATTTTTCAGGTTTGTTAAAGTATAGACGTTCGCTAACGAAAACCAAGTTGTCCCATTTTCTTCCAGCGTGGCCTTGATCTATTTTCATTTTTATAGTTCAACTGCCCTACTTTCGCACAATTTCATCGCTTTAAATATCGACCCATTTAGGGGAAACGGGGAAACCTCTAAATTCACGCTAGCTTCGTTTCTGTACGAGTTTGCTCGAGTATGCCAGATGCAAAAAAACTTTCATTGATAGTTTAGTTTAAATTAAAAAATATATAGTCTAAATATTGTAGTGTTTATTAATATATTGTTAAGGTGACTCTACCACGTTGAAACGCCTTTGTTATGTTATAATTGACTTAAACCTTACTTTAATTTATTCTCAATCAATTCTTTTTAAAAATTGAATTTTTATTAACTCATTTGCCCTTTTTAAATTATGGATGATCAAGATTATTAAACCGCTAGCTTCGGTAGAAGACACTTAACTGAAACAAGTCGGATTCTTTATAATCTAGACTGCTTATATTCTGAAATTTGATTTTATTTTTTTTTATAAGACTTACGTCTGTCACCTGACACTTCAAATTAGTTTTGTGCAAAAATTAATTACACATACCTTTTCGTTACATTTTTTTCATTCAACAATATCAAATGGTAAGTACTCCCTTAATTAAAATTACCTCACTTCACTCTTTCTATATTTTCTTTCAGTTTTTATTTAAATACCTTTATTCTGTTACCTGTTATTGGACTCGACACTCTGCTCTACCAAGCGCAATGCATCCAGGAACCTCACCAACATTTCCCAACTTCCAATAACAATGTCTGCACGAATTCCGCCAGAAACACACCTGGATCCTCAAAGACTTCCTTCCCCAAAAACATGACAAGGCACCTACCAACACTTTTTAGCAGCAATGCCAGCAGCAATCACCATCCACGTCGTCCCATCAAAAATCCTCAAGCCACCAACGACCTGGTATCAAGAACCCCGACCAGATTCAAGCCACAAGATGTCATTTCAATGACAAGCTTGGCGAATTAGAACTCCTCCAGATGGAAAATCTCCTATCCACCCCATAAAACGCGCACTCTGATAATGATCTCGATGTAAACCATTTCCAGTAAAAACCATTCCTTGTTATCCAATTCAGATGATGCAATGTAATTTGACAATAAACTCAGTACAGCATCCCCTTCCAGACATTTACTTTTGTATATTATAACTGTATTACTTTGGTATTCTCACCACATCCTTTATCTTCATCCACATAGTCTGCAAATCTTTTATCCTTTTAACATTTTACTTTTTATTTTTACACCACTCCAATTTTATTTCAATTTTTAATTCTTTTATACACCAAATAGCTTTTTAATACTTTTATAAAGGGTTTATTTTTATTATTTCAACCGCTACAAATTGTATTACATCTTTTTGTATCAATGTTTTTTTACTAATCAATAAATATCTTCTTAGTGATCTAGTTTAGCATCTATTTCACTGTCCAAGACACTATAAAAGATTTATTATATTTGTCTAATACCCACTATGTTAAATAGTATATCCATCAATTCCCCTGTTCATTTAAGATAAATTAAATTATGTTAACATCCTACTGTTTCTTATGTAACTTCATTTAATTGAATTTTAAATTCTATTTCCTTCCTTTACCAAATACATTTTAATAATTTTGATATCCATTTCATACCTAAATTCATATTTGTAATTTTTAATACTGTATTCTTTTAACCTTATTATTCTGATTTTAAACCCCTGTACCAATACCAAAACAATATATTTACAGGCTATTTACACGCTTTATTAATAACTAACATAAGAACACAACATACATAACACATAACATAATTCATAATAACGCCGTAACTAAACTCGAACTACCGCCGCTGAATGTGGGCCGTTGGGATGCGCACCCTGTACTTTGGACTTGATGCGGTGACGTCACATGCTTGACTAGTGTGTTGCCTATCCGTGAGGCGTATTGCTATAGAGCGAGTGTGTTGCCTATCCGCACGGCACACCCACCACAATATAATAAATTTTGTAAATGCAAAACGAATACCAATGCGTAGTGAAGCATTTGTTTGTTTTTTTAATTGAAAAAGCACAACGTCTTCTAATATTTTTTCGCGTAACTTGCTTATACCGGTTGGCCATAAATATCTGATATCACATTACCTTTGAAATCAACACCGCTTTATTAAAGTGATGAATCCAACTAAACTAAATGTTTTCCTATCTGTCAAAAATGATTACAGATTGCAATAAGTAATGGAGTTAGAACAGGAGATTTTTATAATCGAGTCGTATTTAAGAAATTGTGTAAATAACCTTGCATTTGCTTACATTACGTACCAATACTTATACTTATAATTGAAATATAATGCTAACCAACATTTATAAGTAGCTTATTCCATGGCTACCGCACTACCGGGATCTCAGATATTTATAGCCACTCAGTACTTGAAAGTAAGTTTAGCAATGAGGAGAATAAAATAATAGTGTCAATGATATAAGAATCGATATACATACCTACTAAAAAGACGAACCAACCAAAGTCATCTTCGGCCGCGGCCGAAGTAGGTAGCTAATCTAACTCTTTGAATTAAGGAAGAATGTCCTGCAGGGGCCACGACAACCAAATGCGTTGGTATGGTGGTTCGAGAACGTACTGTGTAACCGATGTCGGGGTGTGGGGCTCGACCAACTACCAGTGTCGTTCCATTTTTATAAAGAAAATATTGTAATGAATATGGGCTTTTTTATTTAATTAATTAAAGCCCGCACACACAAAGAAGATTAAATATTTAGTCGAAACTTTGTATCTTAAATATTTTTAGCTACTGAAATTGCTTGTTAAATCATTATCTAACAATTGATCTAATAGCCAAGTATTCTGCCCTTTTAGTTCAATCGTTAAATCTTTATTATGAGTGGCTAGCTCCGTAAACCCAAATTTTCAAATAAGGGTTGGGTTATAAAAATTAATACAGTTGTTAAGGACTTTATAAATTTTTGCCGCCTCTCTTGCATTCTGAATTCATACTGTGCGCAGTAGACTGCCGGGCGGGCTTCCGATTCTAAAAACTCACTTACAAATCCGTCTGTCACCGAGACAGCACGCGAAAAGGTCCGCTCTGCGAAAGTAATTATTGTTCACATGTTTAAAAACTGTTCGTGTAAATTTATAGCAAATAAATTACCTACTTTGCTTTCAACGAGTGTATAATTCAGTGAAGAAATAAAATCAATACAGTCCATTAACGTCAAAGGCGAGCTAGCAATCAGGAATTTTCCAAAATAACGGAAAACTGAGAGGCTCCCAACATTGGTCCATCGATCCGGATTAGTACGAGCCCGGAAAAGCCACATTGTTCCTTCGTGCCGCATGGATCATCGGCCCGGAGTCGCAGTTGTACAAGGCAAGTAAGTACAACAAGCAGTTTTCGTCCCTAACGAGAGGAAGGAAGACAGCATACGGTGCTAGCAGCGTAAGAGCGAGAAAACCAAACGCCGCGTCTCGCGGCAACGTGCAGGTGTGCATGCCAGCTGCAGACGAGACGGCAGTTCAAACCACAGAAACGAAAAAGGCGGCACATGCAACAATATCAATGTAAGCCTAATTTCCTTTGTGATATTTCCTATGCATGAATTTGGTTTTCTATCACCTGTGTTATGCATGTGCATAATTTCAGCTGCGTATTATTGCGTAAACAAATGGTTTATGAGTCATATAAACATTTTAATTGCGTGAAATGCCAAGCTATTTCGTTGTGCGCGAGTACAATTCAGTCACAAGTTAATAATCTCGCGTTGTACCAGGGTCGTTTTCTGCGTCGTTAGCGCCAAGTTTCTCGCGTCGTTATCAAAGCTGTCTTGCGTTGTAAACAAAATTCCGTACCAGGGGCGTACGAGAGTTAGTTCTATCTGTTAAACTGTTTTAATTTCAACAATTATGGATCCACTTGTAAGAGTACGAGGCTCTATCAAAGGCAAGCTTACGCGCTTCGCAAATTACGTGCAATCGTTGCAAACAGTTCAAGATGAAGATCAATTCTTATCTAGCGCTCAGATTGTTCAATTGCAGAAAAGATTGGATGCTATAGCCGCCGTGTTATCAGAATATTATGCAGTTCATGAACAAATTTTAGACACCAGTAAGGATACAGAATCTGAAATGCAGCAACAAGTCGAATTTGAAGACTCTTATTTTCTTGCAGTTTCACAAGCTGAATGTTTGATTAATGAATACAACAAACAGTCTGATGTTGCACCAGATCGTTCTGGATCTCCTAACGGTAGCGTGAGGTCAACGCATTCAAATTGCAGTTCGCATTGCAATAATCGAGCTGTACGCCTTCCTACCATTTCGATTCCCAAATATGCAGGGAACGTGTCAGAGTGGTTGGAATTTCGTGAATTCATGAGAATCAAGCGCTAACTAATATTCAAAAGCTGCATTACTTAAAGACTAGTTTACAGGGTGATGCAAGCCAAATTATAAAAAGTTTAGAGTTTACTGCGAGTAATTATATTCTAGCTTGGGATGCATTGTGTAATCGTTACAATGATCCAAAAATTCTGATTCATAACCACCTCAATGCTATTTTTGAACTTGAATCGTGCAGTAAGGAATCTGCAACTAAATTACGTACGATTAGCGATATGTTATTCAAACATTTTACAGCAATCAAATCATTAGCTACCGAAAGCGAGCTTCTTGATGTTGTTATCATTTATGTCGTTTCTAAAAAACTGGACCCCACGACATTCCGTGAATGGGAGGTCCTTAGAAACCGGTCAAGTTCTGACCTGCCTAATCTTGACGAGTTCAAGGAATTTCTACAAAACACAGCAAATCTTCTAGAAACTCTAGAGGTAAAAAATATTAAGCTTGTACCCGAAAAGTCTTCCAAGGTACATTCGAAATCATTTGTGTCAGGTACCCCTTCGTGTCCACTTTGTAAAGGATCTCATCCCTTGTACAAGTGCGATAAGTTTGTCAAGCTGTCCTCTCTTGACAGAAATTCAAAGGCAAAAGAGCTCCGTGTATGCTTTAATTGCCTAACTCAGGGTCACCTTGCGAGCCGCTGTAGCTCCAAATATACGTGTAGAAAGTGCAAATCAAGGCACAACACCCTTCTTCATGAGAATAAACCTCAAAATGCTTCTTGTAGTCAACCAGGATCTGCGATGTCGGCAGAAACCCCTGTTGAACTAAACCAATCGATTTCGGCATTCTGTTCGAATGCTTTGCAGGTACTCTTACCTACGGCTACCGCTAAACTCATCGCTGATGATGGTACGCCTCATGTTGTGCGAATCCTGCTGGATTCCGGTTCCCAATCGAACTTCATACGTTCAGATTTGTGTAAAAGGTTGAAGCTTCCAACTCGCGAAGTCAACGTTACTGTTTCTGGCTTAAGTAAAGCCACTTCTCAAATCAAGGCTAGGTGTGATATCAAGCTGCAAGCCCCTCACACCTCATACAGTATTGGTCTATCCTGTCTTGTTCTCGATGAGATTACAGGTACAACCCCCAGTTTTCGCGTCCAGCGAGACAGTTTCAAGGTGCCTGATAACATCAAGTTATCAGATCTGTCCTACGACCAACCGGGCACCATCGACATTCTGATTGGTTCGCCCATTTTCTGGCAGCTCCTTTGTATTGGACAAATTGGTCTAGGCCCAAATCTTTCCATCCTCCAAAAGACTCGTTTTGGTTGGATTGTTTCTGGCCCTACAGGCCCCCCTTCTGCGTACCCTGTACAGTGCAATCTTAGCACGATCGAGGATGCTTCTGATCCCATTGCTAGGTTTTGGCAACTCGAACATTACCCAGAGGAAAAGGTCCGCACAAAAGAAGAGAACGCCTGTGAGGCACATTTCGTGCAAAATACTCAACGAGAAGCGAATGGTCGATTCGTTGTCTCTATCCCTCTCAAGGAACCTGTAGAGGTATTGGGTGATTCATTGCAAATCGCTCAGAAAAGATTCTTATCAGTAGAGAATATTTCAGATTCTGCAAGTAGTAAGGCTACCACGCGTAGCATCTTGCCTGAAATATCCCAGATTTCAGATTCTACAAGTAGTAAGGCTACCAATCGTAGCAGCTTGTCTGAAATTTCCCAGATAGTTGACCCGCTGGGTCTGTCAAGCCTTTGGTGGCACGGTCCCACCTGGCTAAGCGAAAGTGAGGCATCTTGGCCTACTTCCATGTTCAATATTTCAGATTCTACAAGTGGTAAGGCTACCAATCGTAGCAGCTTGTCTGAAATATCCCATATTTCAAATTCTACAAGTGGTGAGGCTACCAAGCGTAGCATCTTGTCTGAAAGATCGCAGATATTTGACCCGCTGGGTCTGTTAAGCCTTTGGTGGCATGGTCCCACCTGGCTAAGCGAAGGCGAGGCATCTTGGCCTGCTTCCAAACATGTTCGTGCTGAGCTTCCAGAATTCAAAAAAGAAGTTCAGAGTCTTCCTGTAACCTCTGTTGAACCATTTCCGTTCAATCAGTATTCAAGCTTCGCTCGCTTACAACGAGTTACAGCTTATTGTTTTGTCACAAAAGCAGTGCACCTTGAATTGGTCGCTGACCTTTCTACTGAAACCTTCTTAATGGCTTTTCGCCGGTTTGTAGCTCGTCGAGGCAAACCGCTCCATGTCTATTCAGACAATGGCACTAACTTTGTCGGCGCTAATTCCGAATTAATCGAATTAGGCAATTTTCTTGCGGAACAAGGCCTTTCTATTTCCGAGTCAGTCGCGAGCGACGGAGTAGCTTGGCATTTTATACCCGCGCACAGTCCCCACTTTGGCGGATTGTGGGAGGCCGGAATTAAGTCCTCCAAACATCACATACGGCGCGTTATAGGTAACGCTAGTCTAAATTACGATAAATTTTGCACTTTGCTAGCACAGGTGGAAGCGACCTTAAACTCCCGACCCCTGTCTCCTTTGTCCGCTGATCCAAACCTTCAGCCTTTGACTCCTGCTCATTTTCTGATCGGTCGTCCTTTGGTGTCACTGCCTGATCCCAACGCTACTGAGATAGCCGAGTCTCGGCTGTCTAAATACCAGAGAATACAACAACTTCACCAGAATGTGTGGAAGAGATGGAGTAAAGAGTACATCTCGAAACTCCAACAGCGCACCAAATGGCGCACGCATCTTTCGGACCTCCAGCCTGGTTCCATGGTCCTCATCAAGGATGACAATCTACCCCCTTTGAAGTGGAGGTTAGGCCGGGTCACCGAGCTGCACCCTGGCCTTGACGGCGTTACGCGTGTGGCGTCAGTGAACACTGTGTCAGGAATCGTGAAACGATCCTTCGCCAAATTGTGCCCGCTACCTAGTGTTGTGAACTAGTGCGTTAGCGTTCAGCGCAGTGTTCGTAAGGCCTTTTGGCTCCCCATTGTTCGGGTTTTCTTGTACTCGATTAAGATCCATGTACTATTATGCTTTGTATATGTGTGTGTTCATGTTGCATGTTTTACTCTAGCTGTTACATGTCAACTCTGTACTGTTTTATTTGAAAGGTTACCCTTTCCAAGGCGGGCGGTATGTTAAGGACTTTATAAATTTTTGCCGCCTCTCTTGCATTCTGAATTCATACTGTGCCCAGTAGACTGCCGGGCGGGCTTCCGATTCTAAAAACTCACTTACAAATCCGTCTGTCACCGAGACAGCACGCGAAAAGGTCCGCTCTGCGAAAGTAATTATTGTTCACATGTTTAAATGTTAAACTGTTCGTGTAAATTTATAGCAAATAAATTACCTACTTTGCTTTCAACGAGTGTATAATTCAGTGAAGAAATAAAATCAATACAGTCCATTAACGTCCAAGGCGAGCTAGCAATCAGGAATTTTCCAAAATAACGGAAAACTGAGAGGCTCCCAACAACAGTAATATAACAATTTTCCTAAATTGCTATTAAGTCCAATGCAAATTTAATTAAATGATATTTCTGAGTTTGACCAAATAGTCTTATTTACTCGAAGATAACCTCTGTTGCAATTGAATACGGAATAAAACAACCAATTACAATTTATTTAATCAGGTCAGCGATATTTCTCTTTATTTGATAATGTCTATGTGTTATTAGAATGTTTTGTTTGTATCTGTTATTATACATTCTCTATTCCAACAAACTGCAACACAATCCCAGCTATTCTAGAATTGAAATTCAGCAACCTCAGACGTCCTCGCTCCTCCAAACCGTTATCCAATTCCTTCTCTAGCTACAGTCGTATGCCAACTAGGCACTGTAAGGAACTGCGAACTTTTGATGACCCGCTGATTCAGGCTGCAACAGCACTCACATGCGTTGCTTGGCACTGTCTTCCACATAGAACCACCTTAAATGATCCAGGAATCTGGCGGAAGTCAAGCTTAATCTTTGTCGCCAGCTCCAGATATCATATATTGTAATGGTTTACTGCCCACAGCAATTCTGATTGCCTAGTTTATCACAAGAATAAGTAAGTTAACAAATGAGCACAGAATTGAATATTTTATTTATTGCAAGAAAGTCTGCATTTTACATTAATAAATGCACTTGATATGAGCAGTAGCAATCATAATTTGAGTAAGAAAGGTTGGTATGAGAAAAGATAGAATTCAGAATAGGTACGTTCAGAGATTCAGTCATAATTAATGTTTGGAATAGTAAATGCGGCTTGAATTATGTGGCTGACAGGGTTGAGTTGAATAACGTCAAACAATGATATGCATTTTAAAATCATACAAGATGTTTTGTGAAGTATAGAAATTGTATGTGCGTTATAAGTATTAAAGGTTTATAAGCCACAAACGGCAAGGTAACGCAAAGGTGAAGCAAAGCAGTACGAGGAAGTAAAGATTGCAAAGAGCAATAATGCAACCTATCGGAAGACAGCCAGTGATACAGTGCTAAATAAACTCATGTGAATAAGTGCAATTAAAACGAAGTGAATTAAAAGCAGGTAGCAGGTAGGAACTTTACACGTTCCCGGTGTGAATAGTCCTATCACAGGGATTGGCGGCCCTGCCTGTAGCGAGCACGCGCTTTTCCCCTATCTCCCTAATCAGGGGGAAACATGTTCTTAACCTATTAAATCCTATCAACACTCCCCTATCCTATCCCTATTCCTATACCTTCTTCCAACCTGCACGGCCAGCTTGGAAGAATACGGCCCTCCCCATATATACATGGCGAATTTAAAAATACACGGAGTAAAACCCCAGGTGGGTGGATCCTTTAAGGACAAATCCCACACCTCAACGAAGGTCCGCCTCGAGGATTCTGGGGGAGGAAAAAAATCGCTTAGGGCCAAGAACAACAAATATCGACAAACCCATAAGATAGAGATCAAAATATGCACCTTCAACACCAGATCCCTTCTATCAGAAGACAGATTCGTTCAGCTACAGGAAGAACTCAAACATATAAAATGGGACATCATTGGATTATCCGAAGTTAGAAGAAAGGGTGAGGAGTTGTTAAAGCTCAAGAACGGGACAACACCTTATTTTAAGGGAGAGGACGAAAGCAGTCGAAATGGAGTCGGAATGCTTGTCAACGAAAAATGGGCTGAATGTATGATCTCGACAGTGGGAGTGTCATCCAGAGTGATGTACGCCACTTTTCAACTCAATAAACGATACCAGTTCAAAATTGTTCAAATATATGCACCCACTTCAGTTTATTCCGACGAAGAACTGGAACAGTTTTATGACGAAATAGGGATGGCTTTAAACCAACAAAAACAGTGCACACATATGTAATAGGGGACTTTAATTCTTAACTAGGTAAGGTCGAAGGGGTGAAACCTGTATGGGCAACCATGGAGTAGGAACGCGGAACGAGAGAGGCCAAAGACTCGTTAATTTCTTAGAGATGCATAACATGAAAGCCATGAATACATTTTTCTATAAAAAGGAACAAAGGAAATGGACATGGCAAAGCCCTGACGGAAGAACTAGAAACGAGATAGATTTCATCATAACTAATAAACCAAGAACCGTTAATGATGTCACAGTACTGAACCAAATTCACCTCAGCGACCATCGCCTAGTGCGCGCAAAAGTACAAATAGACACAAAGAAAGATAGAGAAACTCTAATAAACTCGACAAACACAAACACACACAACACCTCGAAGATACTGAAGGCACATGAGGAGGACTATAAAAAAGTAGTTGAAAACGCACTAAATAATTCTACAGTACCAGACGACGTAAATGGACTGAACGATTAAATCGCTGCCAATCTTGTACAAGAGCAAAGAAACAACACGCAACGAACAGCAAACTGAGAAATAAAACAAAAAACTTGATAAGCGAAAGGAACGCGCAGAAAGGGCTGATAACAAAGGCTCAACTGAAAGAACTTAACAAAGAAATAAGAAGGAACGTCAGGAGAGATGTTGCAAGAAACAACGAAAGAATTATAAGTGAAACAATAGAAGAAAACAAAGGACCAATCATATGCCTCATGGACGAAAAGGGAAAACAGTGCAAAACCGCCAAGAAATAGCTCAAGTTTTAGAACGCTTTTACAAAGAATTGTACTCCTCAAATGCTCCGGAACCACCGTCACACCCAAAATCAAGCGACAGAAGGGCACAGTTGACTAGACACCACACGGAAGATTTACCACAGATATCTAAATACGAAATAAAAATAGCTACTAAACAAATGAAGTTCAACAATGCAACTGGGCCCGACAATGTAATCATCGAAATAATAAAACACGGAGGCAACAAGGTACTGCACCATCTGGAAACGTTGTTTAACCTTTGTTTCGAATCCGGAAAAATCCCGAACTCTTGGAAGAATGCGAATGTTGTATTAATATTTAAAAAGGAAAACATAAAAGACCTAAAGAACTATCGCCCAATATCGCTAATATCCCATCTTAGCAAACTGTTCACCACAGTTTTGATGAACAGGATAACGACAAAGCTAGACGATTTTCAACCTCGCGAGCAAGAGGGCTTCAGAAGGGGATTTAGTACTGTAGACCACATCCACACCATAAGGCAACTGATGGAGAAGTTCCACGAGTATAATCAACGTCTATATATGGCATTTATTGATTTTGAGAAGGCCTTCGACACCGTGGAGACATGGGCATTGTTGAATGCACTAAAGCGCTGTAGAATAGATCACCGATACATCCAAATAATAAAAGATATGTACGAAAACTCAACAATAACTATACAAGCAGTGGAAAGAGTAAATGAAGTAGAAAAAATCTGGTGTGATACAAGCACACAACTTACTTTTACAGTGATCTTATAATTAGCCAAAAATTTGATTTTACATTTTTAAGCATTTGTCAAACATTTTACAAAAACGATACAAAATAGAGGGTTAGTTCAAGAGACAAATTTTTTCTAGAATTTTAAGCTGAATTCAAAAATGTAATAATATACCGGGTGTTCTATTTAAAATAGGAGTTATTAAAAAAAATAGAAAAAAAAAACAAAAGAAACCCATTTTAGAAGTATTCAACTGGAAAATCACCTATCTCACATCAATACACATTCAAAATGTAATAAAAAAGTTTAAAAAAAATCGTTAGAGCCGTGTTTGAAAAAATCGAAAAAAACTGAAAAATCACAAAAGTAAACACCTACTTCCGGTTATGCGATTTTCTTCAAAAGATTGCTGTTGCATCTACATAGTACACAAAACTTATATATGAAGTTTCAACGCCATACCTCTTCTGTTTTTGAGATATTTTGTTCACAGACTGACACACAGATACACAGACAGACAGACAGGCAGACCAATGAAAAAAAATATGTTTTTTGGGATCAGGGGACTCTAAAACGTGAAGATCTGTTAAAAACTCAATTTCGAATTTTAGGGGTGAATCCAATACTTCATTTATTGTAAAAGAAAGTAAAAAATCTAGTGTGATACACGCACACAATTTCATTTTACAGTGATCTTATAAAAAAAATCGTTAAAGCCGTTTTTGAAAAAATCGAAAAAAACTGAAAAATCACAAGAGTTAACACCTACTTCCGGTTAAGCCATTTTCTTCAAAATCTTGCTGTCGCATCTACATAGTACACAAAACTTATATATGAAGTTTCAACGCCATACTTCTTTTCGTTTTTGAGATATTCTGTTTACAGACAGACAGACACACACACAGACAGACAGACAGACAGACAGACAGACCAATGGAAAAAAAATATGTTTTTTGGATTCACGGGACTCTAAAACGTGAAGATCTGTTAAAAACTCAATTTCGAATTTTAGGGGTGAATCCAATACTTCATTTATTGTAAAAGGAAGTAAAAAATCTGGTGTGATACGCGCACACAATTTCCTTTTACAGTGATCTTATGCCATTTTCTTCAAAAGCTTGCTGTCTCATCTATATAGTACACAAAACTTATATATGAAGTTTCAACGCCATACCTCTTTCCGTTTTTGAGATATTCTGTTCACAGGCAGACACACAGGCACACAGAGAGACCAATGAGAAAATATGTTTTTTGGGATCAGGGGACTCTAAAACGTGAAGATCTGTTGAAAACTCAATTTCGAAATTTTGGGGTAAATCCAATACTTCTGTTATTGTAAAAGGAAGTAATAAAAAGAGGCATAAGGTAGGGAGATCCCATATCACCAAAGTTATTTACAAATCTTTTAGAAGACGTTTTTAAGACACTATCCTGGGACAATACAGGAGTAAACATAAACGGAGAATACTTGTCTAACCTCAGGTTTGCCGATAACATAGTGCTCTTCGCCGAAGATATGAATAGGCTGGAGGAAATGATAAGAGAATTAAACGAAGCTACAACTAAAGTGGGACTAAATATGAACATCGAAAAGACAAAAATATTGACCAACGCTGATTATGGACGAAGTATACAAATGAACGAAAAAACGATAGAAGTGGTGGACGAATACATATACTTGAATCAAAAACTGTCAACATCAGAACCAACACAAAAAGCAGAAATAGGCAGGAGAATAACACTGGCATGGGCATCATTTAGAAAGCTAAGCCAAGTGTTTAAATCAGAGATACCGCAACATCTTAAAACGAAGGTTTTTAACCAATGTGTTCTTCCAACACTGACATATGCCTAAGAAACCTGGGTACTAACAAAAGCAAGCATTGAAAGACTGAAACTGGCGCAGAGAAAAATGGAAAGGTCAATGTTGGATGTACGTCTACAGGACAGGAAGACAAACGAGTGGATTTGAAACAAAACTAGGGTGGAAGGCGTAGCTGAACGCATCGCAAAGCTGAAATGGAAATGGGCCGGACATCTGGCAAGAAGAGAAGATGAAAGATGGAATAGAAGGGTGATGGAATGGCAACCTATGACGGGAAAAAGAAACCGTGGGAGACTCAAAGCTCGATGGAGGGACGACATTATGACAACAGCAGGAACTCGGTGGATGGGAGTTGCTACGGACCGCTCAGAATGGAAGCGTCGAGAGGAGGTGTACATCCAGAAATAGTTATAAAAAGCGCTGATAATGATGATGATGATGAATTAAAAGCAGAGCAAATTGCTATGTGAACAATTTCAAAGAAAATACATTTTAGTAATTAAGCAAGAACATTCCCTCAAAACTATAGTCCATAAGTAAACATGTAAACCAAACCTTATTTCTTATAAACAAATGCAGATCGTTATCGTTTGGAAACGAGAATGTCAATTGTTTAACAAAAGAGATCAAATAGAAGCTTGTAACATTTAGGCTGTGGGTCAGTTGAGCTCCCACTTTTTTTACACAATTATTAATAAAGAAAGTTATTTGTTGAGCCAAAATTGTGTTTAATCATACTTACCAGTGTGTAGTACATCTTTGTGGCGAATTTTCCAAGTCATAACAGTTCGCAGTAAAGTCCAATTATTAGCCCAGAAAGAATTCACTAGGTGCGTCGTAGAGCCAGGCCAAACTTCGGAGCCCCTTTTGACTAATCCGAGACATCGGCAAGCAAGAATTGGGAGTGCTACAGTTGGAGTTGACTTTCAGGAGTGCCTGGATGGAAAAAATTGGAGGAGGCAGTCGTGACCAAGCGTGTAATAGCCGTGGCGTCTCTTCATATGCGAGCCAGCAACGGTGCACTACTTCGAAAGGTAAATTTTACAGGAAGCAGGTGGAGCAGCCCCGTAGTATTTGGGGTTCTTCAAGTTTCGACATTTTCCGAGGGGTTGAACGTGATTCCAGCGGCCCAGATCTGTCCAGATTCGAATAATATAGATAGCGTCCCTTATAGACGTGTCAAATACGAAGTCACGCATCTGCCATACTGGTTAATTTATCATACAGCAAATCATTTATAATATAAAGTTATTGATCCTACTTTCCTGAGATAAGAGTTATACATTTTTTTATTTCATGCTTTACTGGAGCTAAGCCCTATTTAATTGCAAATAAATAAAATACAGAGAGCAATAAACCATTTATTGAAGTAATAATTATTACATCTTTTCATTAGCCCTGAGTTTGGCATAAAATTCAAATATTAAAACCATTTAATTGATTTATAAATTGTGGTGATTTGCCCTAATTAATTATTATTTTGGGAAAACTTCAGTATAGCGTCCGCACTGGATTTGAAGTTTGCCGCGCAAGCGCAGAAAACCCCCAAAAAGCAGTCGTTTCTAAACAAATGATAGAGCATTGTGTAGTACGTACACACAAATCTTAAACTGCAGCTAACCTAAAATTATAGCTCCTGCGCATGAGGCAGAAGTGGTCTATGATACTGCATTTTAGCCGTTCGGAACTGGTCATCGCAAAATCGTACCTTTCACTAGTACTTTGCCAGTTCTGATTTGTTGAAACGACGGGTTCAGAGCCGCTGACTTGCAGAACCATTGCGCTTGCGCGAAGACTGGGGACGCTATATTGAAGTTTAGCCATAATTTTTATTTACTAGTGCCTTTTAATAGGTGGGGTGTCATTCCAATATCTGCAAGCGATCTCTTTCTCGAAGTCCCCCAATTGCACATATCAACAAACCACCCTTTTAGGCTGATGGTTTTCCCACCAAATTGTATCTGTTGACTTATCTTTCCAGTTTATCACCTTGGCATTAATTAAACTCAAATAACTTTCAAAATGAGGTTTATTTGGTAAAGTTTTAGAAAAGTCAGCCCCAACCTAAATGTGTTTGTTGGAGGTTGAAAACCAATTGCTTGGTTTTTACATATTTTTGCTTCGCCCTGCATCTTAAGGAAGTTTTTGTAAATCTTCTTCTCCTTCTTCTTCAGCTTATCCTCATTGACTCCTGGTCATAAGCGTCTCCTAATATATGCTCAGCCATCTTTTTGAAGTCTTATCGGTCTCCAGTATGTGACTGTGCGTCATACGGCCACGCACCACAGATTAGGCTGCACTTGAAAGGACCAATCAGCGTTACGTCACTCCGCGCGCCTGACACAAAGGACTAAAAATAGTCCCACACCGACCTTCGGTTCTTAGTGCGACTTTCACTCTGATGGTGCAAGCTGCAAGGTCTTGCAAAACGTTAGTCAACCTGGGTGCACAAACAGCCAAATCTGCCTAAGTATCCTCGTTCTCAAAATACTCAATCAACACGATTCTTACACGAGTTCACAAGATTCAGGGCTGGGTGTTTATTCACAAATACTACGAGGTCTAAGCTGAAATTCTATGGTGTCAAGAATAAATCGAATAAACCACGAAAGCCTCAAACAGTATATATCATTTAATGCTGTAAGGAATGCACATTTTTCAACGGAGTTGAAAACCTTCTGATGATAAAAGCTATGTGGAGCGAGACAGTATACTCTGTTCCTCTTCTATCAATGAGCGGATTGTCTGAAACCTGCCTGCACTACTAGTTGCTGGACAGTGAGCTTCTTGGTCAGTCTATTAGATAGTATTATTTTCGTGAATAGTTTAGCAAAATGAAAATGTCAAGTGATGTGTCTGCAGTAGCATTTTCCATGCAATGGGATCTTTTCCTTGAAGAAATTTGCGAAGTAAATCTGATCGGTGCTATTTTAGTTTTTAAGTGTTCATAAATTTCTTATCATAATCATATTTCGATGAGGTTAGTAGTAACAAATTTTAATATTTGTTGTAAGCTTTCTGGACTGCACTGTATGTTGAGGTTGTTGAAACGATAAGCATTACGGTGTTATGAAAGTAAAACACATTAAAAATTATATAAAACTTCTATTTCGCATTTAACATAAACAAGTCATTTCTTATAGGTAATGGTTAGTACACAAATGTTTGCAAATGGTATATTAACAGTATTTTTTCATAAGAGTATGGTTTAGTCATTAAACAGACAAAAACGCCACTATTAACGGCAAGTATTTTTGTGTGGGCGAAAACAATTTAAAAATAGCTGATTGGTAAACCTTACATCAGATGATCATTTATAATTTCAATAGAAAAGCGGCTCGAAGAGATGATTTTACTGTTTTTTATGAAATTTTAAATTGGTAGATCAATGCAACAAATTGTCCACAACACTAGTTTTTAAAGCATTCATACGTAATGAACCTTAAAAGTGCAAAAGTAGTCAAGACTTGAAAGTTTCACAGAAATAAAGGAACGATTTGATCATAAAGTTGTATATTTTCACGATGAAACGTGAATTTCTCACTTTGAGCTAGAATAAAAATGGCAGAATTACAACAAAAGCGTACCGAAATATTTTTTATAGGAACCATACATTTTTGTCTGTTAAATTATTAAACTATCGTTGCAGTTACATTATAAGAGAAGAAGAAATCAGTGCAATTGCAGTGGAGGTTGTACTGTATGTGTAATAATTACTGCGTGATTTCCACATGCTATCCAGAATAAAAATAAGTCACCAGCTTCATCACATAAATCACCTTTAATTATATGATAATAATATACGTCTATCATTGCTTGGATAACGTTATTAAACTGAGTAATGTACTTTATATATGTGTCTTATCACTGGGGTAAAAGGTGAATAGCATTGCAAGAATATACAGAAAAGTTTCTTCCATCGTCTGGTGATTTACACAGGCTGCGTATTTTGGGTATTTTGCCTGTTTTGATTTTTGTTGGACGCCGGTTTCTGCTCAAAATACATCATGTCAATTAGGAAGCAAGCCCCCAACATGACTGCCTTCATTCGGACGTCTAAATCCATGGGGAACGATATCCCGAACGTGTCAGCAGCTGTGAAGGCTTCTCTAGCAAACCCTGACCACTTTTTGGATATTTTCCCAACTTCACCACTTTCATCAGCAGACAACACTTTAAATTCCACATCCGAGTAGCAATCCATGGTGCACCAGGGACCCTTGATGCGCAAAACGGTTTCTCCATCAGGAGTCTTAATGGCAAACGTGGGGTAGAGAAGATTCCACTCTTGCTCTATCGACCCAATTACGTTTCCAGGAGGTGCAGTCACCTCCATTTTCTGCATGCAGCACGGGAAGCAGCAAGCCTGGCAAGCCAAGGGGCGCACCAGGTTGATGACCTGGTTGCCGTAGTTGTCCATGATTTTCATATGGAAGGGCCGCTTAGAACCACAGAAGCTTCTGGCGCAATCCTCCGACTCCTCCCTGGCAAAATAAACCTTTTGCCCAAGGCTATTGGCGACATAATATTTATTTTCAGTTTCGTATCCTGAGAAGACTTCAAGCATCTCTACAGTTTGGTGAACGAGGAGGTTGTTGATCGTCGTCAGGTACTCCAACCCTGGTGGGCAGTTGGGGATTGCCTGAGGCCTATGCATCCAGTCACCATTCATTGCCCCTGGATGTCCCATTGGCTGGTTGGTGATAGGAGGGCCTGGAGGATATGAACCTCCCTGCGGAGGACCATAGTTTCCCTGCGGCGGAGGGTAATTGGGTCCTGGTGGCGGACCGTAACCTCCTTGCGGGGGAGGAAACCCTCCAGGTGGTGGTACATTTCCCGGTGGCGGTCCATTGTTTCCCGGTGGCGGACCATAGCCCCCTTGTGGAGGACCCCCTCCATAGCCTCCATGTGGCGGGCCTCCACCATAGCTTCCTTGCGGAGGGCCTCCGCCATAGCCTCCTTGTGGTGGTCCTCCACCATAGCTTCCCTGTGGTGGGCCGTATCCTGTAGGAGAAGGTCCATAGCCAACAGGAGGAGGACCATGCATTCCCTCGGTTGGGGGTACTTTATCTTCTTTGGGATTGGGTTCCATCCTTCAAGCTGCAGATGTGTATCTGGAAAATATTTCTTGGGTTATTTGTCCATTCTATGTTTTTCATATTTAAGCAGGGTACAATAACATATAAAATCAGAGATTTTCGTATTAACTTTTTAATTTTAAATAGACGTCAGGGATGGTTTTAAATTTTTACATTTTGAGCGCATCCCCGGCTGGGTGTATTAATAGCTATTTGGAACAGGTGGTTGACATACAATCAGGCTGTTAATATTAGTTTTCTTAGTCTGTATTTGCGGCGTGACATTACGCATTTCAAGTAGTTTGTAGAGAAATTGATGCGGGTCCCCAGCCTTTGCAGCTGGCGCACCGATAACTTTATGTATCTGTTTGTGTTCAATAATTATAACCGTATCAGATTACATCCTGTTTGATTTTTTGAAAGCAAGATGTAGTACGCGTTTCAGGGTAGCCATTTAAACAAAATAGAGGTAGGATAAGATTTCAAGCGTCGAACACACACATTTACGAAGCTTTTAGCAAGGTTTTCCAATAATAAAAGCATCTTGTCTGCGCACCTATTCATTTAACTATCATAAGCGAGTGCCTAAGGGCCTTTGCAAATTATCATTGTTACTTGGTTCCATAGCTCCTATATTTCAAATATAGCGATGCTGTATATTTGGAATTAGGTCACATTAAGCGTCTGTGTGTAGAGCATGTGGCTTATTTTTATATTTGCAAAATGTTTGGGTATTTAGAAATTTAAAATTGGCACTCCGTTCGTGTTGAGCTTTTACACGTTGAACTTAAAAGTACATTTATAGATATACACAACCTAGACATAGAAGTGATATCTAAAACATATTACACACATATGAGTTACGTCAGGATTCTCAGGTTCATGATATTTGACACAAAAGATTCTGTTGCAACAATACTAGATAGAGTCAATTACTATTACTGAGATTTATTGTCCTCTTAGGCAAGACTAGATAGGGAATGATTACAACCAAGAAAAGTAAACAGAAAGAAGAGGCTATAGGAAAAATTGGACATGAAAGGGGTGTGGTGGTGGCAACAGATGCGCAGAGATGGTTGAGACCGAAAGACAAGGAATGGCTGTCGAGAATATATAAAAAAGGCCTGGATAACGGACAAAATGTCAAAACACTGGGGAAATAATTTAATAATTCCCATTCATAAAAAAGGAGATTAAACCATTTGTGAAAATGACAAACCTAGCAAGTCTATCATCAGTGATATATAAATTATACAGTAGAAAAAGAGAGTTAAGAGAGTATATAGACAACAAATCAGAGGATGAATAAGCCGCCTACACGGCGAATAGACAAAATGTTGGACGATATTTTCGTAATACGCAATTTAATAGAGAGGAATAAACCAAAGGGCGAAGAAATTGTTTCTTCTTTCCTTGATTTACGAGTAGCGTTTGATACAGTACATATAAATACGATACGCAGCTACGTAGAACAACTAGGATAGTTTCTTTAAGTGGCAATTACGCGTAGGGGTGGATGATTGCATTGTCAGGTGCAGAAAGGGTTAAAACAAGAACGACGTGTTGTTGACCCGAGGTGGAAATGTGACGGGAAGAGATTCTTAATCTTGATAGAGTCGCTGTTGTTAATCAAGGGCGTTGCCCCATTACGGCCGAAACTGGAGAAGAAGATTGACTTTACTCGTATGTTTAAAGTAACGAGGTGTTGCGTTTCCTTGCATATTTGTGTTTTCCGCCAACCCCTGCTCCACTCTGTGGGTCGTCACGTAAACGAGGCCGTGGTGGGGCCATCGTCAAACTAGTCACCCGCCGAATACAAACTAGACACCTTTCCCAACGGCTGTTCATCCCCCTCCGAGTGCTAGCAGAAGTAACCGACCGCCGACACTCTACGAAATGCTGTCTGGTAGAACTTATATTTGAATTTAAGTCACGTCATACCGGCGTTGTAATACAGAGCAGTTGCCTTTCTGATATAAACATTAGTTGTAGAGCGCATAATCAAAAATAACAAAAAAGAACGGGAATTAAGATAGAAAGTTAACTGAAATGCTGGAGCTGATGAATATATCAATTCAAGAAATAGAAAAAATCAAAATGGAAATAAATACTGAGAAAAGCGCGATAATGGGACTTAACAATAAAGAAACAACATGCAATAATACAATAAATTTCAGAGGACAAAACTATTACAACATACGAATATCTAGGAAGTGTAATAATAGAATAGCAAATAGGGAAAAGGAAAGGCAACAAATATACGTTAGCTTATAGCCGAATTCACCCTTTGGTGGTGTCGATTTCTTGACCTTTGGGGTGACCGGCGTTATTAATCACGCCACAAACGATCTGCGAGACGTGCTGTCCAAAATATGGAAAGAGTATTGTATTGCAATTTTAAAATGCGGCGTGTGGACATTCATTCGTCTCCTGGGCTGGCCCGAGGGTGCCAGCGCAGATCGTTGCGTTATTAAAATACAGTGTAATTCATTTAGTTATTAGAGCTGGTGCGATACTTTGTTCTTAATTGACATTATCTTTATTATTCTTCCGTTAACATATATATTATGTGCTGCACAAGACAATAGTTGGGAAAAAAAATCTTGATGAAACAAGCTAAACGTGTTTAACGTAATCATCACACCAACAATATTATAAGCAAGCGAAGCCTAGGTAATACAGCTGAGACACGAAAGTAGACTAAATGCAGTAGATATGAAATATCTTCATAAAATAACTGAGAAGATAAGATGGAGCAGGGTTAGAAACGAACAAGGAAAGATTCAGTAATACAGTAGGTACATAGGCTGGAAAATAAATATTAGTTAGAATGGTATGAACATAGATTGAATGAATGAATCCAAATAGATGGTCAAAGAAGATCAAAGAGGTAGGACAAAACAAAAGGCAGGCGACGGGTAGACCGTAAAAACCATTGATAAAAAACAAAGGAAATAGATAATATGCGGAGGAAAACGATATAAGAAATGAGAGAACTCGCGAAAGATGAAAAAAATGGATTAGGGAAGAGTACGACTCGAATCTGACGCCATTAAGAGCATACGTTCGAGAGAAGAAGAAGAAGAAGGTTGTTATTTAACATTTTATTTTAAAAATTTAGTTGCCAGTGTGCTTAATGATTTGATACCAAGATTTCAACTCGTATACACTACTTCTAAATCATCATAAAATTACACGGGCACATTTGAGGTCCATCCAGCCAAATAGCGATGACTGCGCGTGCAGTTCTTTAGAAAAATACTAAAATACCAATAACTAACGAAGGCGCCAACGAGTGTTTTTGAAACAAACGTTCAAAAATTAAACACACAAAGGCAACGGGAAAGCTCAAGGAACTCTGAAGAAATTCTCTCGACTCCTCTAGTAAGCCGTATAATCCAAAAATTACGCAACGTAAAAATGTTAAAGTAACATGCATAGGGGCACCACTCGAGATGCGATCAGCATTGCGCACAAAAGGTCATCACCACAATTAGGTAATAGTCAACTTGCAAAGGTGAAACCGTCCTCCGCAGCTCCTACGAAGGATTCTCACTGCTCGCAGAGAAGTAACATAGCTCTAGGCACAACTAGTTGCACAAGATAGTTACTGGGTCAAGGTTACGTTGACATAATGGAGTCGCTGACACATAAAGGGAGTTTAAGCGTTCACACAGTGGAAAACTGACCATATGCTTTTGACCAGATACTAACGGCTGCAAACCAATAGCGCAAATTAAAGTGAATCCGTATAAACTGTGACATAGACAGAACATGCAAAAACTCATACAATGCGAGCCAAGAAATGCCGTATTCTAGCCAAACACGCTGCAATGATTCGCCGAAATGGCGTAGATGACAAAACTTCCAATACGTCATGAGGCGATAAGGTCAAGCAGCTAAGGCTCTGGGAAGCGACGAACCGCAGCGATCTGAACGGTTTACAGCATAAAAGGGAAAAGCCACGAGCCATGCGACGCGCAACACTCAAGTCACGCTCAAAACCAAAATCCTCCAGGCGAATAGATAACGCGACGCGCGACATATGAATATTAGTGCTACAGGCGATTTTGCACCGTAATAGATTACATAATACAATGACGATAGTCTACAATTCTCTGTGTAAAATAGTATCGTATATCTATTATATTTGAAATATTTTAATAGACAACCTAAATCATTACATGCTTAGCTATAACGCTACAGGAGAGGTTGTGTAAATAACTATACACAGAGTGTATCTAAAAGGTAGGTCACGGTTGCGTGTGCGTGTAGTACTTGTAAAAATAGCGCCAATCGGAACTGTCTATGTACACTGTTATTGCTTGCCGCGTAATTGGATTATATTTTTATAAATGACCAAGCTAATTAATTATAAGTACTGATTATTTTGGTGTAGGAAATGCACAAAATTATTGTCAATATTTGTGAATTTCAAGCTTTAATGTGTTTGTTTATTTTCATAGTGTCTCCGAATTGGAAACGCATGTTACTTTTTGAACAATAATTAATAACCTCTGGTCGTTGACATTAATAAAGTACGGTTTGGTTTGTCTAATATTTTAATCTCGCTATCATTAGTACCGACTAAATAGGTCAAATAAATGACATCATTCAGAGATCAAATAAATATTAGACAAGTCTATAAGTCCAAACATTTTTAATATAAAATTCAATTAATATGTATAGTTAATAGTGTAATTTCGCAGTTACCTAATTAATTATAAAATGAATAATATTAATTAAAACGGTTACATTTAAGGAATCATATTTGATTAAGTAGGTATTCTTAAATTATAATATTATATAATATTATACATTTCAATTTATTATAGCTATTAACGATACAAGTTTGATTATGAACATATTAACGAAACGAGTTTCGTGAAGTGCCATAAGCACATGTGTATTGTTCAACATTTTATTTTCATCCATAAATTCTGGATCAATGTATTCTTTATTTTGCAAAAAAGAGTGTGGTAATATTACCGCACTAAGTGCAGTAATATCATCTATTACCGCAGTGCGGTAATAAAGCTCTTAACGATACTTAAATTAATTTGGTAATTAGTCTATAACAACACTGATGGAGATAAAACTATTAACTCGTTGTCAGTTGTCAAGGATCATTCACACTATGATAACGCAATGTTACTCTGCTTCTTGCGTTCTTCTTCCATTCTTTTACGTTCACACTTCTCAAATCGTTTTCCAGTGCTTCGTACCATCTATTTGTTGGTTTTGTCCTTCGTCTGTTCATTTCGGGTTTCCATGTTGTTATTCCTTTAATTATTCTTGTGTCTTTCGCTCTCCATATATGACCAACCCATCTACCCCTTAGAGCCTTCATTATCTTTACTATGTCATTTCCTTTCATTATTTCTAAAATTTCGTGATTCATGTATTTTTCCCGTTATCGTTCTTATTATCTTCCTTTTAAATACTCGTAACTGTTCTTTCTTTTTGTGTTGGACACATTACTTCTGTCGCGTATTATACCACTGGTCTTATTAGCTTTTATAAATTCGTATTTTAGTGGTTATATTGACTCTTCAGCATGTCTCGATTTACATAGTATGCTTTATACCCCATTTTAATTCTCATTTTTATCTCCCCGCTGCGATTATTATTGTGTGAGTTGTATTCCTAAATAATTATATGATCGTACTCCTTCGAAAGTGTATTTTTCGATCGTCACTTCCTCAGTGTCATCTATTACTCCTCTCTGACATTTCATATATTTTGTTTAATCTTTATTTATTTCGAGCCCTACTTCCCTTGCTTCCGTTTCTAGACTTATAAAAACTTCCTTAAATTTGTTCCAACTTCTTGATATAATTATTCAATCATCTGCATAGGCTATGATTTGTGCCTCTTTATTTCTTACAATTCCTTGTACACGGTGTCCCATTTTCGATGATATTACGGGGTATCTCACTTACGAGTAAAGATAGAGAGTTGCCGTTAAAAATAAACATAAGTTTGATTTATAGCTAAAAATTGACAGCTCACAGCAAAAATGTGACTACGCCGCTGGATTCTACGTAATAAACTGTATAAGAGCCAGTTTTTAGCTTTGCGATATGTTAAAGGATAACGGAGATACGGGGGGGTCCCAAAATGCAATATTTTCAATTTCGCCCTGTATCTCAGAAACGAAGCAGGCTATGAAAATTTTGTTTTTACCATCTTTCTTTTCTCAAAAAAGTAGCAAAGTATTGCGAAAACCTCTCTATCTTTACTCGTAAGTGAGATACCCAGTAATATCATCGAAAATGCGACACCCTATACATTTGTTCCTCTTATTGCATCTTCTAATGCCAGATTATAAAATGTGGTTAACAGTATACCTCTCTGGCGTACTATGCTGTTGATTAAATGTTTCTGTTTGTCCTTTCCTTTGAATTCCCCATTGTCATTTGAATATAACGTATGCGTTTTCTTGGTATTGCCATTTTTTCCAATACTTGTGTGATCTTTCTTCTCTTGATTCTATCGGACGCCTGCTTGTAGTCAATAAATAATAAATTCAACTCAATGCCGTACTCATAACACTTTTCTAATATTTGCAACATGACGTGTAAGGCATCTGTTGATGATCTGCCTGGCCTAAATCCCATTTGATAATCACCAGTTGCCTTCTCAGTGTATTTTGTGAGTTTCCTCTGGAGCATTGCAGTGAATATTTTGTATGCCATGTTTAGCAATGTGAACCCCCTGTAGTTCTTATATTGTTCTAGATTGCCCTTTTTTGATATCGTAACAATTATTCCCATTTGCCATTCTGTCGGCATCTTTTCTTGTTTCCATATTTCCTTAATCAGTTTGTATATTCTTTTATATATCGCCTCCGCTCCATATTTGGGCATCTCCTCATTTATTTGGTGGCATCCCGGCGCCTTCCCGTTTTTTACTTTTTTATGATCCATTTTGTTTCCTCGTACTTTGGCCCTCTTATTTCTCTTTCTTCTTCCACTTCTTTATTAATTTCTTGTTGCTCTTGTCTTCTATCTTCTGCTATTTCGTTTAGTAGGTTACTGATATGTTTTTTCCAATATCTTTTTTTTTATTTTCATCGTGTTCTACATTGCCATATTTGTCTTTTATGCCTCTTATTTCACTGGGGTTTTCCCTTTCGTGTTTCCATTTGATGGCAAAACCTTTTTGTATTGTTATTTTTACTATTCTGTTCTAGTTCATTCATCATTTTCTCTAACCGAATCTTCTTTTTTGTCTACATTTCCTCTGTGTTTCTCTCTTCGTTGCTTTATAATTCTAAGCTCTTCTTCTTTTCCTGTTTTTAACCATTCCTTTCTCGCTCTGTTCTTTATATTAACTAATTATTAACACTCATCATCATACCACTGTTCGCTAGCAATTTCTTTAATGCACTCTATTCTTTCCTCTTCAGTATATAGTTTTTCAATGTTCCAGTTTTTGTGTACTTGTCTTTATTTTTTGCTTCTGTAATCTTGTGTCATTTTCACAACTACCATATAATGATCTGTGTCAGCATTTACACATATGTATGTCCTTACGTCTCTAATTGTCCTATTCCGATTTTGATTTATTAATATATGGCCTATGTGGTTTCCTTTTGTTGTTCCCGGTATTACCCATGTTTCTTTATGTATCCTGCTGTATTTATATTTAGTACTGCTGATCATCATATTTGTTGCCATCTCAAAATTGCATATTGCTATTTCCATTGTCATTTGTCTTTTCGGTTAGTGTATGTTCTCCTGCTACTTCCCGGACAAAGTTCCCCTTACCAATTTGAGCGTTCAAATCTCCCAGTATTTATTTAGTTATTTATTTTGTACTCATCCAATATAGGCGTCGCTGTACATTATATATAGTATAATCGGTATATTGTGTTTTGGTATTTTCTTGGTCACATTCTCCAACTCGTAGGATTTGTCCTTCTCTTCCTGATTGTCTACCTCTGTAGGTGCGTATGTACAAATGTAAGATGTATTTTAGGCGACATAGTCTACCATTATTAGGTATAAAACTTTATTTTGTTATCCACTATGAATCCTGTGCCATTGCTACCTTGTTTTGATTCCCCTGAATATATCATTGTAATGTCCCTTTTATTGATCTCGTCTTGCCCTTTCCACCTTATCTCTTGTACAGCTGCTACATCCACTTTTTATTTCTTCAATTGTTTGGCTACTTTTATCACCTTTCCGGGTGTTAGCATTGCTCTTATGTTGCATGTTGCTACTTTAATTTTCTTCCTATTTCTATTTTTTTCTTCTTTTTTATTTGCTTTCTATTCATGTCCATATCTGTTGCTTTGGTCGTCTACGGTTGAATCCTTTCCTGCTCCTGCAACATCAGTTTTTTGGTTGTGTTTCGTTTCTATCCGGTTTACAATGTTAAAGTTTCTTCTCCTTTTTGTTCCATTCGTACCACTGGTTATTTATCGTTAGTTTCTGATATCCAATTATTACTTTGTTCCCTGCATGTTTTTCTTCTTTGGCAGTTTCTATTATTCTAGCTTGAAATTTCCTTTTTGTTAGGTCATTTTCTATATCTTTTTATTTATTATTGCATACATTTTTGTTTGAATGTTTCTATTGTTGCAACGATTATATTTTTTTCTGGTATTTGCCCTATCTTATAAGCTTCTGTTATTTTTGCTTATACATTTAATTATTTTTTTTTAAATGATCTCTTGCATTTTCTTTGCTTGTTTACAATTATTCTATTACTATGTTGTTTTTTATCTTTTTTTGTTCTTATTTTTCTATTATGTCTTCTATTTGTTCCATTCTTTCAGTCAATTGTTGCTATTATTGTTGCCATTATTTTCTTTTTTTCTTTAAGCCCTACTATTTCCATTTTTAGCTGTTTTAGTTCCTGTTTATTCTTATGAAATCCTTCATTCATTTTTGCATCATTTTTTTAATATTAGTTCATCGTTACACTTTTGTGCCTTGACTGGCGATCTTTTCTTCTTTTTACTTCTTCCAAATCCTTGTTCTTCTTCCTCGTCGACCTCATACTGCCTTCTCCTCTTGTTTTTATCATCCGTTGAGTTTCCTTCTCTCGTAATTTTTCCTAGATATGAGCTGTTTCTTCCCGTTTAAGCTGTTTGCCGTGTTCGCGTAAGTTCAAGGGTGGCGTTGCGGTTTTATTTATTATTTTTAACTTATATGAAATGTGAACAATATGTAAACACCCTAACATCAAACTATAAACACGTATATTTTTACGTGTATCATTAGATCTTTCTTATCGCTCCACTAAAATTCGCCGGTTAACCGCACCGCAGCTGTTGAATTTGTTGCAAGCAATTTCTGGTTTTATAACCGCTTGCAAAGGAGTAGCTACCTTTTTATAGTGCAGTTCTTGCTACCACGCAAATTCTCGCCCTGTTTCTGATACTAAAACCTTTGTTGAGCGTAACTTACGCCAATGCGCACAGTTTGAATTCTATTTTGCAGCCTTTACGCGGAATTCTACTTAAATTTACTGACAGTATTTAGCACGACTGTCCAACGTCACATCCACAAAACGTATATTGTCGGTAACCCCATTTACCTTGCGGTGCTTTATACGTTTGCATCTGGCGGTACAATGCTCAACTTGCTCCGGATTCGGGTTACAGAGTTGGCCTTTTGTGCTTGTGCAGCAACCATTGTGTGCGGTGTGTGTCTTCGTGATGTATTGATCTTGTTACTCTATCTCTTAGGTCTGTGGTTTTGAGTAGAGTACAGTTAATCTGGTGCTCAACTGTGAATGGTCTCACCGAGTCCGATTCTAATCGCCAAGGCTACGGAAGAATTCCAGCCCCCCGCGGGATTTGAACTGAGGACTTGCTTAATGCAATCGTAGTGCTTTCGCAACTGCGCTACTCGGCTGTGTTCATTCATACGTAACTTCCATTTTTCGCATTTATGAAGGCGATGGCAAAACAAATATGCAAAATCTACACAAGAAATGAAAAGTCATAGGCGTACGCATATTTCTTAAACATGATGGAAATTAAAAATAATTTAATTGTGACATCACAATATTTTTAAAACTTGCGAACACATGCAAAGTTAGGTTAAAGGTCTTTTATGGAGGGAGTTTGTAAATATTCGTTCCACTTTCTACAGGCTCTATTTATCTTCTCTTTCTACTGCGTTTTTAATAATACTATTTGGGTTTCCCTTTTTTAACTGCTGAAATTGGGACAATGTCTAGCATTAATTTGTGGATTGAACCGCATTCTGCCTACTTCGAGAAAAAGAAAAATGCTACGTTTTACTACACAATATGTAGTGTACATTTTCTTGTACCTAAAAAATGTTACCTTGATCGTCCTTTTCGTACACAAAATTATTCGCATACTTGAAAAGATTCTTTAACGCCCACCAATAAATAATTGTGAAGATTTTTTGCAAATGCGACCTCTTGTGTCTGCAAAACATTACCAAAACCAAATCCTAAATTTAAGCAATTTGTGAAAACTAATAGCACTAGAAACGAGATTAAAGAAGATCCTTATCGATACTTCCTAATCTGTTAAAGCGGTAATTTCGGTGTGATCTGGTCGTTATCATATTTTGATATATTTATACAATGTGCCTCATACAGTTTTCTACATATTATTAGTTTTTGATCTACCCTGTACAATGTCAGATAATTTTGGAATTTTGTTAGCTCATTTTGGTTTTTGGGCAATGCAGAACTTTTTATGAAAAAAGAATACTTTTCTTCATAAATATGTAATTCAAAGTTTCCCATATACAGAGAACATTTTCAGACACACTATATATGAGCGCGACGACTTTGGCTAAATGAAAATCGCAAGGGAGGCGGGAATTAATACTGCAAAGTCTAGACGAAGAAAATCGGTTAAAAATCTAATCAGCGATTTAATTTAACTTACCGTTAGCGGAGAGCGCGAATCGGGCAGAGAGCGTCGATAATGTGGCATATCACATTTAAGATGTCAATAAACGAATCTTTCAATAATTAAAGAAAATACATCACAATTCGATAAAACGGCAAAAATTAAACCTAGATCGGTTGTAAAGCAGGGAAACTGTAGCATTTTTGAAGAATCGCATTCCAGCGGAAAAATGGAAAAAATTAGAGAAGACTATCTTAGAAGTTAGCACAAATACTATTGGGAATAAGAATAAAATTCAAAAGAAATGGATTACAGAAGACACTTGGAAAAAGATTCATGAAAGACGGCACATTAAAGGGCAGATAAATAACTCAAAAACGGAAGAAGAAAATACAGAATATAAAGAAATCAACACGGCTTTTAAAAGAAATGCCAGACGAGACAAAGGTAGATGGGTAGAAGAATTGGCTCAAAGCGCTGAATCTGCTGCGGAACTAAGAAACAAAAGTCTGTGCAACAAAAACTTCACAAGCGATTTCCCGATTATTATGAACAAAGAAGGAGAAAAGCTGTACACAGAAGAAGAGCGGTTGGCAAGTTGGCACGAGTATTTTGTCGAAATCCTAGGCTCAATACCACAAAATAGTGTAGAAGAAGGAGAACAACAAGAGAAAAGACCTTCAACACTTGGAATTAGTACTGAGCCACCTACTAAACGAGAAATTAGTCAAGCTGTAACACAGTTAAATTCGGGCCGATAATATACCCAGATACCCTCAGAAATTTTCAAAACGTCTCCCTTGATAATAACAGCCCTTATATACCCAATACTATTGGAAGCCTGGAACTCTGAGAAATTTCCAGACAGATGGAAAGAAGGTATTATCATTAAATTACCTAAAAAAGGGAAATCAGACCAAATGCAAAAATTGGAGGGGTATTACGTTGTTGAGCACCATCAACAAAATGTTGGCACAAATTATATTATCAAAAATAAAAGGGCATCTAGAACTGAAACTACGCAATTTGACTCTTATTGCCGTATCGAAAGGATTTTCCCGTAAATAATTTACAAGAGTCTCATCCTGTGCAGGCAGAACCTTTCCAACATTTCGTCTTGGAGGATGCTGCTTCAGTCTGGCTTTCCTCTCAAGTTTTCCTAATTTTAAAAATACAGCTTTTACTAACGTTTATATCTTCAGCAACTTCCCGTAAAGACCATCCTTCTAATTTGGCTATTGCTCTAGCTTTTTGTTCTAATTGTAATTGTCTATTCAACTTTGAAGTTAAATTTTAATAAAATATAGATTGATGACATCAGTGACATTTAAAAAAGTTTGTAATTTTTTATTACGCCTATGATTAAAAGGCAAAGTTACAAACAAAAATGGCGTGCACCTTTGTATAATTGTAATGGTACATATCGTAGTTCCATGTTCATTGGAACTATCACTTATTATTGAGCGCTGTTTAATAGATAAGTCACTTTTCGCATTCCTTATGGTTTGCTAGTGTTCGTGTTTTTTACCATTAATGTTGCACAAATACACTTAAATGACTGTTACAATCAGGTCATTGCATTATCAACCTAATGGCGAGTTACTACGTTGTAATACAGTTGCCGGTAAATAAATTAAATATTGTGTATTGCAATTAACCATATTTGTACAAAGCGCCGTAGAGCGCCATTTTCATGATGCGAATAAGCGTTTGTAATAATAATAATACGTGGGTTACTGCGGCTTATGTGTTCATGATCACAAGTATAAAGTAAAATTCATGAAGTTTTTTATACATTCATTAAAACTGTAATAAATAATTTTTATGTAGTATTTTGCGATATCAACGCAATAAAGCATTGAGCAATTTTACACCAAAGAAGAAGCCGAGCATCGTAGGCCATTATTTTATTTATTTGACTAAGTACATTTATTGAAATGTATAAGGAACGGAACAACTGATTAAATTCCAAACATGACCAAATATTGACTAATTCTGATTTTGAAACATGATAAATTACATAAATTTAGTTATGCTCTAACGGCAAAAGCTCTGGATTCCACAAATTTAGAAAGACAACATTAAATATTGGATTAAACATGGAAGACCTAAAGGGAGCGCTGCTGATTGTTGTATCCACATAATGAGGTAGCGAATTTTGGTTTTGTTTTGTTTAACTATATTATATTCAATGAATTTCTTGGCAATTTTGAAGAACATTTTTAAATGTTCATAACTAACGAAATTGCGTGTGGCAGCTGATTTTCAAATTGTAGTTCGGGAAGGATAACGAAAATTATAATTATTTATACAACCAATTGATTGAAAATTATTGTGGTAAAATAAATAATAATAATCGATTGAGCAAAATAAATAGGCATAGCAAACTAAGAACGTTAACAAATAAATCAACCAAATTTCGAGTTTTCTATTTATTACATAGATTAAAAATTGACTTATTAAATTTTGAATTACTATTCTGCTACCTCTGTATAATAAAGTTAAGTATTCAAAATTATGGACTTGAACGGATATTACTGATATTCCAAATATAAATGCACAAACACCTACAAATAAAAACGACAAATCTCTCTCAAAAGCTTTTCAGATCCTTGCATTAATATGCAAAACCATCCTGATAGGTTATGTAGTTTTTGAGAAAAAAAATGTTTACATCCATTCGGCGAGAAACTTTTGCTAAATTATTTTCCGACTTTCCTTTAACTCAAAAGCGGTTGCTATCACACACAAGTTATGAAGTTTTATGACACCTTTCATATAATTTTGGGTTGGTCGCGATTAATTGATGGGTAAAAATGTAAATGAGGAAACATGGTCCAGTCCAAAAATAATACTTCGGTGGGCTCTCCCTTTGAAAGAAAGGATTCAGTATAAATGAATAATGCAATCACAAGGGCTTTAAAATAGTTTTAATAGTATTTAAAAAAAACAGTTGTAGTACTAAAGGAAACACTTACATTAACTGATAAAGAAAAATATATCGCAGGCGGTGGTATCCGATTGCTAGTCAGACGCCTTAACTGCTTGGCCAATGGGATGCTTCGTAAGACACAGGCGTATCGTTGTATTATGACAGGCACGGTGACGGCGGGACCGATCGCAGACGAGCTGCGCCCGATCGGTAACGTTGAAAACGTCCAACATGCAGATACAACACGCGTTTATATACAAAAATAGGAAATGGATTCACATTTAAATAGTGTTTAAATTTTATGTAGCCAGTATTATTGTTGCTTAGTGGATTGGTTGTGTGCGACTTTATGGAAGTCAATTTTATTTCAAACTTCTCGACAAATTATTAATACATTTTCACAAAGAATATTTTTAATAATTGCATTGCTGAGTATAAAGTATATAATAATGGTTATACTCACGTAAAAAACGTATACATTGAAATGTAGGGTGCATTTAGTGCAATTAGTTATTTTTTCTTCTAGTGCGTTTGACCGGTGACGCTATTTATTTTTAAATGAAACCCTGTATATATTTTTTGCTAATTTAATAAGTCTAGTACTAATTAACTTTTCAGTTGCATTTGGCAGGTCACGTCATAGCATTTTTAAGTTGAACCATGTATGTTCTTCGTTAATTTAGTAAATCTAGTAATTACGCTTTCAGTTGTGTTCGAATTGTTAGCGTTATTGGAATTTTTAAATAAAGCCGAGTACGTTTTCTTCGCTAATTTAGTAAAACTAGTAATGATGTTTTCAGCTGCGTTTGACTGCTGATGTCACTGGATTTTTGTATAGAACCCTGTATATTTTCTACGTTATTTTAATAAATTTACTTTTACACTAGTGACGTAGTCGATTTTTAAAATGAAGTCCTTTATGTTTTATCCGTTAATTTAGTAAATCTAGTAATGCTATTTAAGCTGAGTTTGACTACTAACATCATTGAATTTTTATATGAAACCTTATATTTTCTTCGTTATTTTTAAAAATAAAACCTTGTATTTTTCTTACTTTTGTAAAGTTACTAATTATGTTTTTAGTTGCGTGACGTAATCGACTTTTTTTTAATAGAGCCCTGTATTTTTTCTTCGTTAATTTAGTAAATGGAGTAATTCTGTTTTCAGTTGTATCCGACTGGTAACGTCAGGGAATATTTTATAGGTATGAAACTCTGTATTTTTTCTTTCTTAATTTAGTGAAGCTGGTAATTAGATTTTCAATTGCGTTTGCCTGGTGACGTCTTCCAAGTTTTTAAATTCTTCGTTAATTGCGTTTGCTTGGCCACATTATAAGATTTTCTTTTAATCACACCCTCTATTTTTCTTCTATAATTTAGTAAATTGAGTAGTTTTGTTTTCAGCAACATACATTTTACATAGCTTTGCGTGAGCATACATTTCTATGGCGTGCAAGTAAAGGTATTAAGTTATGTCTATATTAGAAGATTTTAGTTCAAATCTAATCTTCTATTGCTTGTAACCGTAGCACTAATTACACAGTAATTATAATCAAACTTAGTAAGCAGAGCTCGTTGGCCCAATTAAAAAATTGCAATTAGATAACAGCGTTTAACTGTAATTTAAAAAATCATATTATAAAAATAAAAACAAGTGAGACAGTCAATTCTTTTCAAAACGGTTTGTTCATTCATTATCCGTTACGGAAACTAATTGTATATAATTAAATAATTATTACAAATAAACAAGCAGTCTAGAACAGTTTTTGTCTCTGAGGAGATAATTAATGATAAGAAAGCTACATTTCTTTCCAGGCCCTATTAAGAATTTTTGTCTGTATTACGAACCATTAAGAATGATTGAAGTATGTTGAGGTGTGACTTATAACTCATAATGAATTGCCCCCACCCCAGCCTTTCTTCTCGCACTTAATTTTCCTCTCCGATGTATTTAGGATGAATGATTTGATGTATTTAGGATGAATGATTTACAAAATTGCATAGAGTTTAGGTAAAAAAAAAACAAAAATATGTAATTTTAGTGGAGGACCTTTTATATTAATCTTGCATTGCACTACGTCAGTTCTTAAAATAGATGCTGATGCTGTGATGCTGTTCTAGTAGTACCAGTATGGTAAAATAATTTCACAAAATTAAGCATTAAATGTACGTGCTTTAAATTGCAATACTTCTATGTAGTTTCTAAACTTGAACCAGTTTGCAGCATATTTTTTTTTCTTTTGAAACAATTTTAGGTCAAGGACGTTTAATGCTTACCCTTTTAACCACAGTAATTTCCAAATTTTGGTACACACTCGCAGGACCCCCGATGGTACACCTTTGGGCTCTTGGGCACGTACACTCGCGCACAAGTGAATTAAACCAGCGACCTTGCAACTGTACGCGACTTAAAGCCGATTATTATACCACACCCATGACCGGCACTGGTGCGTTTAATGCAGCTCCTAAACGCAACAGAAAAATGTAAACCTTTACGATTTGAGTTGATATTTAATTTTAATACTTTTCTGGATTTGCCGAAGACAAGCTCAACAGTTTGAACCACTCTGCCAATAATGTAGCCTTCGGCCGGGATGATGTCAGCTGCACAGTGAGGTGAAAGTAGAGGAGTGGAAGCCGCGGAATCAAATTAAAATCGAAATAATTGCGTATGGTTCGCCCATGGAAAGGCCTCGACCTGCTTGTCTTTTCGGTGTATGCGAGAGTTGGTGCATGCATGGGAATGGGACGGGAGAAGACCTTTATTCTGTTACGGGGTACTGGTTCTTTAGAGATTTTCGGCAAAGTCGAACGGTGACGTAGAACTAGTCTGATGGTGGAAAGTGGTTTTTGCATTCTTGCTAGGTTTCTATAATGATACTTAATCAGAAGCTATTTTTAGATTCTTGGTCACCGTAATGTTTTGAAAATGAGAATATTATGTATCAGTTATTTTGTTTAAATTATTGTTGATAGCGATATTCTAATTTTTCTTTTAGTATTGAGTTGTTTAAATTTTTCTTATGATAATATATTTCCGACTATTACATACATAGTTTGATAATAAACATCATAAGTACTGCATTAAATGACATTTATACGACAACTGTTGTATAAAGGATAAATATAATAAAGAGGTTGCAGATCAGATATGGATTCACTGTTTAAAAAACGGTTTTTTTAATAACTCAGTACAATTAACGCCACCGTTAACTGCAGGACTGCGCCAGCATCAATGGCCGCCTGTGTGCAGAGCCAAATTTGCCGCCCCAAAATTTACATTTTTGTTGTAAAATATAAATTTTATGTAGTACATACCAAGTTTAACTGTAACAAATCAAATTAATTTAAGTGAAAAACAGAAATTTTAAAAAAGTTTTATTAACAATAAAATTTACAAAAAAAATAGTGGAATAAAATTAATAAAAAAACAACAAAATTTTAGAAAATTATAAAAAAGCAACTTTCCTAGCTTTTTTCTCCGCAAATTCTTTAATTACTAATTCTAAATCGATAGAATCCATCGTGTCGCTTTCTATTGCTATTATAGACAGATTATTTAATCTGTTTTGTGACATTGTGGATCGCATATAATTTTTAATAATTTTTAGTTTGGAGAAAGATCTCTCACCAGACGCAACTGAAACTGGTAACGTGAGTAATATTCTAAGAGCTATTGACATATTTGGAAATGATGCTATGAGCTGATTTTCAAAAATATATTCAAGAATGGACTGGGGCTTTAACTGGTGCTTTTCAGCTGAAGTAGGTTTAAGATGTAATTTTAAAGATTTTATCTCTTCAAATAATTCTATTCCATCTACATCTGATTCCTTTCTAGAATCATCAGTTAGATGAAGATGTAAATCTTTACAACATTGTAATAGCTCGTTTTCCGTTAAATCAAACATATTATAGAGAAACCCAAACATAGTATCATATCTTGTTATTCCCTCAAATCTGTCTCTTAACGACGATAAAGTTTGATCTAATATATTAAACTAAACGTTAACTTTATAATAAGTACTGTTTGAGGCTTTCGCGGTTACTCGAATTATTCTCCTTAGCATAGAATTTCGGCTTAGACCGCCTAGTATTTGTATATGAACACCCAGCATTTTCTGGCTTAATGTGCCTTGCACCTTGTGAAGTCGAGCAAAAACCCGCGCGATGGCCATGCTCTTTGGTGACTCGTGTTGTTTGAGTATCTTGAGAACGAGGATACTTAGGCAGATTTGGCCGTTGTGCTGTTTGTGCATCCATATTCACTAACGTTTCGCAAGACCTTGCAGCTTGCATTATCAGAGTGAAAGTCGCACTAAGAACCGAAGGTCGGTGTGGAGCTATTTATAGTCCTCTGTGCAAGGCGCGCGGAGCGTTACGCCACTCCGCGCGCCTGGTAAAACGTGGACCCCTGTGATACACGATCTAAAGCATTACAACCACTGTGCGTCATACGGCCACGCCCCACGGATTACGTTGCACTCGGATGACCAACCAGCGTTACGCCACTCCGCGCGCCTGGCACAGAGGACTATAAATAGCTCCACACCGACCTTCGGTTCTTAGTGCGACTTTCACTCTGATGATGCAAGCTGCAAGGTCTTGCGAAACATTAGTGAATATGGATGCACAAACAGCAAAACGGCCAAATCTGCTTAAGTATCCTCGTTCTCAAGATACTCAAGCAACACGAGCCACCAAAGAGCATGGCCATCGCGCGGGTTTTTGCTCGACTTCACAAGGTGCAAGGCACATTAAGCCAGAAAATGCTGGGTGTTCATATACAAATACTACGCGGTCTAAGCCGAAATTCTATGCCAAGGAGAATAACTTTATAATAATTTTTTGGATCAATAATTGGTTCATCACTGTGTTCATAATCAAATTGTCTGAGTTTTCTTCGTGGTCTAACAGACTGAACAGCAGGGAAATTAGGTTCAATACCGAGTTCATCCGCAAGTGTATTAGCGTCAGTAAGAACATTATTGAATTCTTCATCTGATCGAAGAGCTAAGAAAAAATCTAAGAAATTTTTAAAATGCTCTAAAAAAGTTTTTATATCTATAGTAGGATTTTGCATCATCGTGCTCAAAACATTAATTTTGATTAAAATATTGTACCAAATAATTGTTGAGCACAAAAATTTATAACTCTGAATTTTTAATGCCAAAGATTTGGCTTGATGTGAAGCACTGTGGTCTTGTACGGATAAACGATCTTCAATTACTTCTACCAATGCATCATATATTTGCCCAATTTGGTAACGCAGGGGCTTCACAGCGTCTATTCTACTAGACCACCGTGTATCACTAAGTGGTTTTAAATTTAAATTAGTTGTGTGTTTTTTCAGAATTGACCATCTCTTTACCGACGCAGGAAAAAAAAACAAATAATTCTTGAACTATATCAAAATAACCAGAAGTCTCAAAAGAAACTTTAGCAGCATCGTTCACTACTAAATTTAATGTATGGGCTGTGCACGGCACAAAAAATGCTCGCGGATTTATTTCTAAATTTCTTTTTTTGCAAAACATTATGTTTGCCGCTCATATTTGCCCCATTATCGTACCCTTGGCCACGCATGTCGTAAATATTTAAATTCAACTTTGAAAGTAAATTCATTAAAAATTCACTTAAACCCACTCCA
>OW679203.1:5621328-5833094 GCA_940337035.1 Agriotes lineatus | reverse complement strand
AAATAAAAAGCTATCAATATTACAAATGCAATACAGTAGTCCACTTTTCTGCCACCTGTCGCTTTTATTTTGTTAACAATACCTTTTTTCAAAAACCTTGTATAGTTGACCTTTACCTAATATTTTTCAGATTAATCAGATAAAACAAATTTTTTCATTTGCTTTTATGTTTTCACATGTTGGACTAATTTAAATATATGTTTATATAATTATTTGCTTTATTTATACATAACAATTTGGTGTGATACACGGACACAACTTTCATTTACACTTTTACAGTGATCGTATAGTTACAGTCAAAAATTTGTTTTTAGCTTACCTACTCCATTATATAAAAAAACAAAAAACATTTTAGAGGTATTCAACTGGAATCTCATATCAATACACATTAAAAATATAATAAAAACGTAATGTTTGAAAAAAATCGTTATAACAGTTTTTGAGAAAATCCAAAAAAAACTGAAAAATTACAAGAGTAAACACCAAACTTCCACTTATGTGATTTTGTTCAAAAGTTTGCTGTCGCATCTAGATAGTACACAAAACTTCATATGAAGTTTCAAAGTCATATCTCTTTTCGTTTTGAGACGTTCTGTTCACCGAAAGGGACGTTTAGGCGCGCACCTTTAGGCGCGCATTATTAGGCGCGCATTATTAGGCGCGAGATTTTAGGCGCGAAGCTTTTAGAGGCGGACGCTATTAGGCGCCTGGACGTTTAGGCGCCGCAACTTTAGGCGTGGAGACAATTAGGCGCCACATGAAAGAAATTCACATTATTCTTGATTTTAAAATTTTTTGCTACTTAATAATGTTGAAGAAAAATTCAAACCTTCATAAACAATATATATTCAGCTTTTTACGAGCCTTCTTCAGTGTGTTCAGTGTTCAGTGTAAAGTTGTACAAATTTACATATTGAATTTACATTTTATCGATTATGAACAATTAGTTATTTACTTTTTGTATATGGATAGTTTAACTTAGTGAAATTATATGGTATGTATAATTCCACCACGGTAAACTATCCATATACAAAATGTAAATAACTCATTTTTTATAATCGATACAATGTAAATTAAATATGTAAATTTGTAAAACTTCAACACTGAAGAAGGCTCGTAAAAGCGCCAAATACATATTGTTTATGAAGGTTTTAATTTTTTTTCAACATTAATTACTGTAATAATTACCCAACAAAAAATTTTTAAATCAAGAATATTTTTTAAGGAGAAATGTAAGATTTATACGGCTGAATGTTGAAGGTTTGAAAAGTTTGGTTAGGAAAACAAAATTACAGCCAAAGAATTTCAAAATATCCAAGATGCTTTACTGGAATTACGTTTCGTTTGCCTTGGCAAACTTCTTCAGATTCACATATTTACATATTATGCATATTTACAAGATAAATGAGTTTCCTTGGATAATTTAAAACATTTCAAAAAAATTAAAAACACTAATTATACATGAAATATTTAGAGGAAGGAATTAACACTCCCTTTCATTATTTTTAAATAGCACATATTTTGCAAAGCAAATAAAAATTTTTGCCAGTCACGTCAGATGATGTATTGATGATCAATACGTTAAATAATCTGACGTTACTGGCAAAAAATTTTATTTGCTTTGCAAAATATGTGCTATTTAAAAATAATGAAAAGGAGTGTTAATTCCCCCCTCTAAATATTTCATGTATAATTAGTGTTTTTAATTTTTTCGAAATGTTTTAAATTATCCAAGGAAACTCATTTATCTAATATGTAAATATGTGAATTTGAAGAAGTTTGCCAAGGCAAACGAAACGTAATTCCAGTAAAGCATCTTGGATATTTTGAAATTATTTGGCTGTAATTTTGTTTTCCTAACCAAACTTTTCAAATCAAGAATAATGTGAATTTCTTTCATGTGGCGCCTAACTGTCCCCGCGCCTAAAGTGGCGGCGCCTAAACGTCCAGGCGCCTAATAGCGTAGGCGTCTAAAGCGCTCGCGCCTAAAAGTGCGCGCCTAAAGAATCGCGCCTAAACGTCCTAGACCGCTGTTCACACACAGACACACAGACAAATGGGTTCAGGAGACTAAAACGTGAAGAACAGTTGAAAACTTTCGAATTTTTGGGGTGAATCTAATACTTATTTTAATGTAAAAAGAAGTAAGAGCAAAATTCTTAAAAATATACTGCAGGTTCATTATTTGTAGTCATTTATACAAAATCTATTTACATCATCTTATGCAAAACACGTTGTAAATAAAATTTAAATGGATAGAGAAACTGTATAAAATACTTTGGAGCAAACAACCTTAATATTGCGTTATGTTCATGTTAATAATAACCATGATGAAGTTTTTGAGGAATTTTTGGAATTTGTTGACTACTAAAAGACCGGATAAGCTATTGCTAATTTAATTATAAAAAATTGAAAAAAAAACATACCAATTCAAAATTCAACATTTAGTGGACATTCATGGACAAAGCAAATGCAGTTATCTATAATCATCTAACTGGTGAAATCTTATATCTGAAAGCAACATACTATGATAACATTTGGAAAACTAATGTTATACCAATTCAGTTGTTAGATAAAATTGAATTGTTATTTTACAAACATTTTACATCTTGTGGATAATAGTCGCACAAGCCCAAAGATCATTTAGTATAGTTTCTCTAGAATAAAAATGTTTTAGATCTACAATGATTCAGGAATACTTAAGATTTTATTAATATTGTATATCGAAACTGAACCTACAAGGTGTTGTGATTTTTCTAACATCCAATATTGTAAAGCTTTTTATTTTGAAATATTTAATTTTTGTTTTTATTAGTAATACAATACCTTCTTTTACTTTTATATACCAACAATTATTGCTATCTACGTTTGTGTTAAAAATTAAATTTGATATCAAAGGTGTTTGACTGCCTATTTTTTATTATTAGTTATAAATGGTAGAGCGAGATATTCGTTTTGTAATGTGACGAAATACCCAAAAAAATTGCAGCATTATTGAAACGTCACAAAATAGTTTCACAGATTAGAGACATTCTTTCTTAGTGTTAATTATAAAACCACATACATTTAATTTGACCAGATTGAGAATAGGTCGAATAACTCATGAACACCTAGGTATTCAAAAGAGAACCAACTAAACTGTAATGTTTGTAATACACGAAGAAAACAGTGAACCATTTGATTACACACTGAAAATTTCAAGGAGAAAAAATCAGCTGATATCGCAAGAAAAACTGTAGAGGAAGTGCTAAGCAATGATAGAAATAGAATAGTAAAATTAATGTATTTTAAAACTTTTTAAAAACATTGTAAATATAGATCCCGGGGCTAATAGCCACAGTAGTTGATGTCCTGTACATTTTTATAGTAATAATGATAGTGATAATAATTTAATTTTAAAATCAAATTTAATATCCAAAGTGATTTAGTATATTGTGGAAATGTTCAATTTGAACGACTCTGTAGCGTGGTTGTAGAGGAAAAAATAAAAAATATATTTAAAGGGGCAAACATTGTAGGGCCATCGGCATACCCAAAATTAGAATTAAAGCATCTTTAATTATTGTGGGATCCAAGAGTCCACAAATATATTACAAGTTCTAAAATTTGTTTGAATTCACGAAGTCGACGCCTATGCTTATAACAATAGAACGCTTGAATCTATTATAGTCGGGGCACTAGTGGATGAAACATGGGTGTAACGCCGCTGATCAGATTTGAATCAATATAAGTGTCCTATAAGCAAAATAAATTTTGGTTACAAAGAACTTTGAAGCAGAATACTGGATTAACAAAAAATATCTGCATAAAAGCGCAGTTATATAGCAAAATTCACATATTTTCGGGACATCCTGTATCACGTAGACTCTTTGTTTCATGTTGAACGCCATGGCGGTTCTTAAAAATTAAAAAACAAAATCTAGTCTTCTAAATGTTTTTAAAATTTGGGGAAACATTTACTACATTAAGATTAAAACACTTGATTGTAATGGCACGTCAAAATGTATACCTAAAGGAACCTACCTGTAGCAACAGTTCAGGAAGCGCGTAAAAATGCAACTTTCACAGACGCCACAAATTGCGTAACTGCCATGCCGGTGGAAAATCCACGCCTCGTTTGTTGTGTGGCCTCATGCGGGAATCAGTGAACTTCAAACTCACACGGAAGTTAGTTCGAATTTATTATCATTACGCATAATATGCCTTCAATTTTTGTCCTGGGCGAATTAGGTTTTAATTTGCATTTATTTTCCTGTTCGTATTACGCTTACGCCCTGTGCGAAGCTCCCAGTTTTCTTTTCACCTCAAAAAAGTTTGGAGATCTCTGTTGTTTGTTTACAAGCAGCGGACCTTCAGCTTTCAAGTTAGGCTGGTGTCGGAGTGAGGCAGTGGGGATATAAAATCGTTATTGGGGATTCATCTCGCATTAGTAATATGAAAAATAAACGCTCTAGTTTTAACAGTCACTAAGTAAATGGTGGGAGTTTCATTGCACTATTGCTTCAAATGCAGTTTTAATTTTTCTGGTTTTTTAAAGTATGGACGTTCGCCACGGTATCCCATTTTCTTCCAGCGTGGCCTTGATCTATTTTCATTTTTATAGGTCAACTGCCCTACTTTCGCACAATTTCGTCGCTTCGAATATCGACCCGTTAAGGGAAAACGGGTAAACCTATGAGTTCACGCTAGCTTCGTTTCTGTACGAGTTCGTTAGAGGATGCCAGATGCAAATAAAACTTCCATTGATAGTTTAGTTTAAATACAAGAACAACTTTATAGTCTAAATATATTAAGTTGTGTAAATAAAAACCGAATACCAATGCGGAGTGAAGCATTTGTTTGTTTTTTTTATCGAAAAAGCATGACGTATTATAATCTTTTTTCGCGTAACTTGCTTATTGATGAAAGTAAGTTTAGCAAGAGAAGAATAAAAGAATATTGTCAAGTGATATAAGAACCAGTACCATGCATACTAAAAAGACGAACCAAACAAACTGTGACTTTATAAGCCATTTTCTGCCGAGGCCGTAGTAGCTGGAAGAATGTCCTGCAGGGGCCACGACAACCAAATGCATTGGTATGGTGGCCGGAGAACGTACTATGTAGCCGACGTCCGGGTGTGGGGCTCGAACCAACTACCAGTGTCGTTCCATTTTTATAAAGAAAATATTGTAATGAGTATGGGCGCCTCTTTTTTATTTAATTAATTACAGCCCGGACACATAAAGAAGATTAAATATTTAGTGGAAACGTTTTTATCTTAAATATTTTTAGCTACTAAAATTGCTTGTTAAATTGTTTATCTGAATAGCTAAGTATTCTGGCCTTTTAGTTGAATCGTTAAATCTTTATTACGACTGGCTAACTCCGTAAAACAAAATTCTCAAATCAGCATTGGGTTATAACAAGTAATTGAGTAATACAAAAACTTTCCTAGATTGCTATTAGGTCTAATGCAAATGTAATTAAATGATATTCCTGAGTTTGACCAAATGGAGTCTTATTTACTCTAAGATAACCTCTGTTGCAATTTAATACGGAATAAGACAACCAATTACAATTTATTTAATTAGGTAAGCGATATTTCTTTTTATTTGATAATTTGTATGTGTTAATAGAATGCTTTCTTTGGTATCTGTTATTATAAATTCTCCATGGCAACAAACTGCAACACAATCCCAGCTACCCGCCCTGGAGAATTATGCCGGCACAGCACGCTATTCTAGGATTGAAATTCAGCAACCTCAGACGTCCTCGCTCCTCCAAACCGTTGTCCAATTCCTCCTCCAGCTATAGTAATATGTCAACTAGGCACTGCAAGGAACTGCGAAATCTTGATGACCATCTGATTCAGGCCAGCTGCAACAGTACTCACATGCTTGGCACCGTTTTCCATGTAGAACCACCTTTAATGATTTATTGCAAGAAAGTCTGCATTTTACATTAATATGTGCACTTGATATGAGTAGTAGCAATCATAATTTGAGTAAGTAAGGTTGGCATGAGAAAAGATAGCGGTACGTTCAGAGTATCAGTCATAATTAATGTTTAGAATGGTAAATGCGGCTTGAAATATGTGGCTAACAGGGTTGAGTTGAATAACGTCAAACAATGATATGAATTTTAAAATAATACAAAATGTTTTGTGAAGTACAGAAATTGCATGAGCGTTATAAGTATTGAAGGTTTATAAGCCACAAACGGCAAGGTAACGGAAAGGTGAAGCAAAGCAGTACGAGAAAGTAACGATTGCAAAGAGCAATAATGCAACCTATCGGAAGGCAGCCAGTGATACAGTGCTAAATAAACTCATGTGAATAAGTGCAATTAACACCAAGTGAATTAAAAGCAGAGCAAAGTGGTATGTGAACAATTTCAAAGAAAAAGAAATTTTAGTAATTAAGCAAGAACATTGCCTCAAAACTATACTCCATAAGTAAACATGTAAACCAAACCTTATTTCTTATAAACAAATGTAGATCGTTATCGCTTGGAAACGAGAATGTCAATTGTTTAACAAAAGAGCTCAAATAGAAGCTTATAACATTTAGGCTGTGGGTCAGTTGAGCACCCAGTTCTTTTTACATAATTATTAATAAAGAAAGTTATTTGTTGAGCCAAAATTGCGTTTAATCATAGTCACCAGTATGTAGTGCATCTTTGTGGCTAATTTACCAAGTCATAACAGTTTCCAAATAAGTGCAATTAGCCCAGAAAGAATTCACCAGGTGCGTCGTAGAGCCAGGCCAAACTCCGGAGCCCTTTTTGACTAATCCAAGACATCGGCAAGCAAGAATTGGGAGTGCTACAGTTGAAGTTGACTTGCAGCAGTGCCTGGGTGGAGAAATTTGGAGGAGGAAGTCGTCACCAAGCGTGTAATAGCCGTGGCGTCTCTTCATTCTGCGAGCCGGCAACGGAGCACCACTTCGAAAAGTAAATTTCACAGGAAGCAGGTGGATCAGTCCCGTAGTATTTGGGGTTCTTCAAGTTTCGACACTTCCCGAGGGGTTGAACGTGATTTCAGCGGCCCAGATCCGTCCAGATTCGAATAATTGAGATAGCGTCCCTTAGATTTGTGGTTTGAAGTAGATTTTGCCAATTTTTCCGGAAATTAAACAAATGCAAGTTTTGGCATCACCTACGTCATCTGAAACAAAACAGGTTAGCCGGAAGCCACGTCACATATTTAGCAGCATTTACCTGATGTGGTCTTGCCTTTTCGGTGTTTGTAATTCAATTTACGCTGAATTTCGCGGACAAGCAAATCACTTTGTACACTAAATTTTGAGGTTATAAACCTGTCAAATACAAAGTCACGCATCTGCCATACTGGCTAATTTATCATACATCAAAGCATTTATAATGAAAGTTATTGATCCTACTCCCCTGAAATAAGAGTTATATATTTTCTTATTTCATGCTTTACTGGAGCTAAGCCCTATTTAATAGCAAATAAATAAAATACAGAGAGCAGTAAACCATTTATTGAAATAATAATTATTACATCTTTTCATTAGCTCTGAGTTTGACATAAATTCAAATATTAAAACCATTTAATTGAGTTATAAATTGTAGTGATTTGCCCTGATTAATTATTATTCTGGGAAAACTTCAGTATTGCGTCCTTACTGGGTGTGACGTTTGCTGCGCAAGCGCAGAAAACCCCCGAAAAGCAGTGGTTTCCAAACAAATGATAGAACATTGTGTACTATGTACACACAAATCCTAAACTGCAGCTAACCTAAAATTATAGCTCCTGCGCATGAGGCAGAAGTGGTCTATGATACTGCATTTTAGCCGTTCGGAACTGGCCATCGCAAAATCGTACCTTTCACTAGTACTTTGCCAGTTCTGATTCGTTGAAACGACGGGTGAGAGCCGCTGACTTGCAGAACCATTGCGCTTGCGCGAAGACTGGGGACGCTATATTGAAGTTTAGCCATTATTTTTATTTACTAGTGCCTTTTAATAGGTGGGGTGTCATTACAATATCTGCAGGCGATCTCTTTCTCGAAGTCCCCCAATTGCACATATCAACAAACCACCCTTTTAGGTTGATGGTTTTCGCACCAAATTGTATCTGTTGACTTATCTTTCCAGTTTATCACCCTGGCTTTAATTAAACTTAAATAACTTTCAAAATGAGGTTTATTTGGTAAAGTTTTAGAATAGTCAGCCCCAACCTAAATGTGTTTGTTGGAGACTGAAAACCAATTGCTTGGTTTTTACAAAACCTATATTGCCCACTTACCTCACATGTAAATTGTCTTATTTAACCTAGCATAAGATTCCAAAATTAAATTTTAATAAACGTCACAATTTTGACATATACCTATGAATTCTTTATTTACAGTTCACAATTATAATTTTTCAACTCTTGTCTTTTGTGCAATTTATGCTTTGGTATTTTCGTGGTTCTTGTTTATATCAACATGCGTTATATGAATATTCCTATGTTATAAACGTGTTGTAATTTGATATCAATTTTAGCATGTATTAACACTGTTTTGCATTACTTTTAAAGGTCATTTCACAGTAAACTTCAGTTTAATTATATTACGTTAGCATAACCATCTTTATTAAATGTGAGACCGTCTTGTATTGATTTAAAAGCAATCTGTTAAAAGTCCTTCTTCAGTTACTAGCCCTCAAATGTTACCTATTATCAATTTAAGTCAATCATGTTCAGCTGAAACCCATTTAACTTTTATCTTGACATATAATTCGTCGTTTCATTACATTTTTAAAAATGTTATCCAATATTAACATTTTTACGGATTAAACCATAACCAATTCCGTTATTTTTCATATAATTACTTTTAAAACATAACTGACACATTAAACAACTTCAGCGTATCCTCATCGACTCCTGGTCATAAGCCTCTCCTAATATATGCTCAGCCATCTTTTTGAAGTCTTATCGGTCTCCAGTATGTGACTGTGCGTCATACGGCCACGCACCACGGATTAGGCTGCACTTGAACGACCAATCAGAGTTACTCCGTGCGCCTGACACAGAGGACTAAAAATAGTCCCACACCGACCTTCAGTTCTTAGTGCGACTTTCACTCTGATGGTGCAACCTGCAAGGTCTTGCAAAACGTTAGTCAACCTGGGCGCACAAACAGCAACAAGGCCAAATCTGCCTAAGTATCCTCGTTCTCAAAATACCCAATCAACACGATTCTTGCACGAGTTCACAAGATTCAAGGCTGGTGTTTATCCACAAATACTGCGAGGTCTAAGCCGAAATTCTATGTTGACAAGAATAAATCGAATAAACCGCGAATGCCTCAAACAGTATATATCATTTACTGCTGTAAGGAATGCACATTTTTCAACCGAGTTGAAAACCTTCTGATGATAAAAGCTATGTGGAGCCAGACAGTATACTCTGTTCCTTTTCTATCAATGAGCGGATTGTCTGAAACCTGCCTGCACTACTAGTTGCTAGACAGTGAGCTTCTTGGTCAGTCGATTAGATAGTATTATTTTCATGAATAGTTTAGAAAAATGAAAAGGTCAAGTGATGTGTCTGCAGTAGCAGAACTTCCGCATTTTCCATGCAAAGGGATTTTTTCCTTGAAGAAATTTGCGAAGTAAATTTGATCGGTGCTATTTTAGTTTTTAAGTGTTAATCATATTTCGATGAGGTTAGTAGTAACAAATTTTAATATTTGTTGTAAGCTTTCTGGACTGCACTGTATGTTGAGGTTGTTGAAACGATAAGCATTACGGTATTATGAAAGTAAAACACATTAAAAATCATATAAAACTTCTATTTCGCATTTAACATAAACAAGTAATTTCTTATAGGTAATGGTTAGTACACAAATGCTTGCAAATGGTATATTAACTGTATTTTTTCGTAAGAGTATGGTTTAGTCATTAAACAGATAAAAACGCCACTATCAACTGCAAGTATTTTTGTGTGGGCGAAAACAATTTAAAAATAGCTGATTGGTAAACCTTACATCAGACGATCATTTATAATTTCAATAGAAAAGCGGCCCGAAGAGATGATTTTATTGTTTTTTATGAAATTTTAAATTGGTAGATCAATGCAGCAAATTGTCCACAACACTAGTTTTTAAAATATTCATACGAAATGAGCCTTAAAAGTGCAAAAGTAGTCAAGACTTGAAAGTTTCACAGAAATAAAGGAACGATTTGATCATAAAGTTGTATATTTTCACGATGAAACGTGAATTTCTCACTTTGAGCTAGAATAAAAATGGCAGAATTACAACAAAAGCGTACCGAAATATTTTTTATAGGAACCATATATTTTTGTCTGTTAAATTATTAAACTATCGTTGCAGTTATATTATAAGAGAAGAAGAAATCAATGCAGTTGCAGTGGAGGTTGTACTGTATGTGTAATAATTACTGCGTGATTTCCACATGCTATCCAGAATAAAAATAAGTCACCAGCTTCATCACATAAATCACCTTTAATTATATGATAATAATATACGTCTATCATTGTTGGATAACGTTATTAAACTGAGTAATGTACTTTATATATGTGTCTTATCACTGGGGTAAAAGGTGAATAGCATTGCAAGAATATACAGAAAAGTTTCTTCCATCGTCTGGTGATTTACACAGGCTGCGTATTTTGGGTATTTTGCCTGTTTTGATTTTTGTTGGACGCCGGCTTCTGCTCAAAATACATCATGTCAATTAGGAAGCAAGCCCCCAACATGACTGCCTTCATTCGGACGTCTAAATCCATGGGGAACGATATCCCGAACGTGTCAGCAGCTGTGAAGGCTTCTCTAGCAAACCCTGACCACTTTTTGGATATTTTCCCAACTTCACCACTTTCATCAGCAGACAACACTTTAAATTCCACATCCGAGTAGCAATCCATGGTGCACCAGGGACCCTTGATGCGCAAAACGGTTTCTCCATCAGGACTCTTAATGGCAAACGTGGGGTAGAGAAGATTCCACTCTTGCTCTATCGACCCAATTACGTTTCCAGGAGGTGCAGTCACTTCCATTTTCTGCATGCAGCACGGGAAGCAGCAAGCCTGGCAAGCCAAGGGGCGCACCAGGTTGATGACCTGGTTGCCGTAGTTGTCCATGATTTTCATATGGAAGGGCCGTTTAGAACCACAGAAGCTTCTGGCGCAATCCTCCGACTCCTCCCTGGCAAAATAAACCTTTTGCCCAAGGCTATTGGCGATATAATATTTATTTTCAGTTTCGTATCCTGAGAAGACTTCAAGCATCTCTACAGTTTGGTGAACGAGGAGGTTGTTGATCGTCGTCAGGTACTCCAACCCTGGTGGGCAGTTGGGGATTGCCTGAGGCCTATGCATCCAGTCACCATTCATTGCCCCTGGATGTCCCATTGGCTGGTTGGTGATAGGAGGGCCTGGAGGATATGAACCTCCCTGCGGAGGACCATAGTTTCCCTGCGGCGGAGGGTAATTGGGTCCTGGTGGCGGACCGTAACCTCCTTGCGGGGGAGGAAACCCTCCAGGTGGTGGTGCATTTCCCGGTGGCGGTCCATTGTTTCCCAGTGGCGGACCATAACCCCCTTGTGGAGGACCCCCTCCATAGCCTCCATGTGGTGGGCCTCCACCATAGCTTCCCTGCGGTGGGCCTCCATCATAGCCTCCTTGCGGAGGACCTCCGCCATAGCCCCCTTGTGGAGGGCCTCCGCCATAGCCCCCTTGTGGTGGTCCTCCACCATAGCTTCCCTGTGGTGGGCCGTATCCTGTAGGAGGAGGTCCATAGCCAACAGGAGGAGGACCGTGCGTTCCCTCGGTTGGGGGTACTTTATCTTCTTTGGGATTGGGTTCCATCCTTCACGCTGCAGATGTGTATCTGAAAAATATGTCTTGGGTTATTTGTCCATTCTATCTTTTTTCATATTTAAGCATGGTACAATAACATATAAAATCAGAGATTTTCGTATTAACTTTTTAATTTTAAATAGACGTCAGGGATGGTTTTAAATTTTTAAATTTTGGGCGCATCCCCGGCTGAGTGTATTAATAGCTATTTGGAACAGGTGGTTGACATACAATCAGGCTGTCAATATTAGTTTCTTTAGTCTGTATTTGCGGCGTGACATTACGCATTTCAAGTAGTTTTTAGAGAAATTTGATGCGGGTCGCCAGCCTTCTGGCTCACCGATAACTTTATGTATCTGTTTGTGTTCAATATTTATAACCATATCAGATTACATCCTGTTTGATTGTTTGAAAGCAAGATGCAGTACATGTTTCAGGGAAGCCATTTAAACAAAATAGAGGTAGGATAAGTTACATTTCAAGCGTCGAACTCACACATTTACGAAGCTTTTAGCAAGGTTTTCCAATAATAAAAGCATCTTGTCTCCGTACCTACCTATTCCTTTAACTATCATAAGCGAGTACCTAAGGGCCTTTGCAAATTATCATTTTTACTGGGTCTATAGCTCCTATATTTCAAATATAGCGATGCTGTATATTTGGAATGAGGTCACATTAAGCGTCTGTGTGTAGAGCATGTGGCTTATTTTTATATTTGCAAAATTTTGGGTATTTTGAAAATGATAAATTGGCACTCCGTTCGTGTTGAGCTTTTACACGTTAAACTTAAAAGTACATTTATAGATATACACAACCTAGACATAGAAGTGATATCTAAAACATATTACACACATATGAGTTACGTCAGGATTCTCAGGTTCATAATATTTGACACAAAACATTCTGTTGCAAGACTAGATAGAGTCAACTACTATTACTGATATTTATTGTCCTCTTAGGCAAGACTAGATAGGGTCAATTACTATAACTGAAATTTATTGTTTTCTTATTTATTGATTGTGGAGGGCTACTAAGCACATAAAGTATCCATCATCCACAACAAACAATACCACCAATCAGGAAAAATTATGGAAGAGAAGAGAGAAAAATATTTGAAAGGAATAAAAGATACTAATAGCGAATTGCACCTTAAAATAACAGAAATGTTGGAGAAATAGATAGAGTACTGTACAAAGGAATGGTTGGAATGACTACAACTAAAATTTATTGTTCTCTTATGCAAGCCACACATAAAGTATCCACCATCCACAACAAACAATACCATCAATCAGGAAAAATGATGGAAGAAGAGAGAGAAAAATATTTGAAAGGAATAAAAGATACTAATAGCGAATTGCACCTTAAAATAACAGAAATGTTGGAGAAATAGATCGAGTACTGTACAAAGGAAGAGTTGGAATGATTACAACCAAGAAAAGTAAACAGAAGGAAGAAACACACAGCAGAACTAGAAAGGAAAAAGTGGACGAGGGTATAGGGAAAATTGGACATGAAAGGGGTGTGGTGGTGGCAACAGATACCCAGAGATGGTTGAGACCGAAAGACAAGGAATGGCAGTCGAGAATATATAAAAAAGGCCTAGATAACGGAGAAAATGTCAAAACACTGGGGAAATAATTTAATAATTCAAAATCATAAAAAAGGAGATCAAACCATTTGTGAAAATGACAAACCTAGCAAATCTATCATCAGTGATATATAAATTATACATTAGAATAAGAGAATTAAGGAAGTATATAGACAACAAATCAGAGGATGAATAAGCCGCCTACACGGCGAATAGACAAAATGTTGGACGATATTTTCGTAATACGCAATTTAATAGAGAGGAATAAACCAAAGGTCGAAGAAATTGTTTCTTCTTTCCTTGATTTGCGAGTAGCGTTTGATACAGTACATAGAAATACGATACGGAGCTACCTAGAACAACTAGGATAGTTTCTTTAAGTGGCAATTACGCGTAGGGGTGGATGATTGCATTGTCAGGAGCAGAAAGGGCTAAAACAAGAACGACGTGTTGTTGACCCGAGGTGGAAATGTGACGGGAAGAGATTCTTAATCTTGATAGAGTCGCTGTTGTTAATCAAGGGCGTTGCCCCATTACGGTCGAAACTGGAGAAGAAGATTGACTTTACTCGTATGTTTAAATTAATGTGGTGTTGCGTTTCTTTGCATACTTGTGTTTTCCGCCAACCCCTGCTCCACTCTGTGGATATATCTTTCTTTGGGTCGTCACGCAGACGAGGCCGTGGTAGGGCCATCGTCAAACTAGTCACCCGCCGAATACAAACTAGACACCTTTCCCAACGGCTCTTCATCCCCCTTCGAGTGCTAGCAGAAGTAACCGACCGCCGACACTCTACGAAATGCTGTCCGGTAGAACTTATATTTCAATTTAAGTCACGTCATACCAGCGTTGTAGTACAGAACAGTTGTCTTTCTGATATAAACATTAGTTGTAGAGCGCATAATCAAAAATACCAAGAAAGAACGGGAATTAAGAGAGAAAGTTAACTGAAATGCTGGAGCTGATGAATATATCAATTCAAGAAATAGAAAAAAATCAAAATGGAAATAAATACTGAGAAAAGCGCGATAATGGGACTTAACAATAAAGAAACAAAATGCAATAATACAATAAATTTCAGAGGACAAAAATATTACAACATACGAATATCTAGGAAGTGAAATAATAGAATAGCAAATAGGGAAAAGAAAGGCAACAAATATATGTTAGCTTATAGCCGAATTCACCCTTTGGTGGTGTCGATTTCTTGATCTTTGGGGTGACCGGCGCTATTAATCACGCCACAAACGATCTGCGAGACGTGCTGTCCAAAGTATGGAAAGAGTATTGTATTACAATTTAAAAATGCGGCGTGTGGACATTCATTCGTCTCCTGGGCTGGCCCGAGGGTGCCAGCGCAGATCGTTGCGTTATTAAAATACAGTGTAATTCATTTAGTTATTAGAGCTGGTGCGATACTTTGTTCTTAATTGACATTATCTTTATTATTCTTCCGTTAACATATATATTATGTGCTGCACAAGACAATAGTTGGGAAAGAAAGTCTTGATGAAACAAGCTAAACGTGTTTAACGTAATCATCACACCAACAATATTATAAGCAAGCGAAGCCTAGGTAATACAGTTGAGACACGAAAGTAGACTAAATGCGGTAGATATGAAATATCTTCATAAAATAACTGAGAAGATAAGCTGGAGCAGGGTTAGAAACGAACAAGGAAAGATTCAGTAATACAGTAGGTACATAGGTTGGAAAATAAATATTAGTTAGAATGGTATGAATATAGATTGAATGAATGAATCCAAATAGATGGTCAAAGAAGATCATAGAGGTAGGACAAAACAAAAGGCAGGCGACGGGTAGACCGTAAAAAACATTGATAAAAAATAAAGGAAATAGATAATACGCGGAGGAAAACGATATAAGAAATGACAGAACTCGCGAAAGATGAAAAAAATGGATTAGGGAAGAGTACGACTCGAATCTGACGCCAATAAGAGCAAACGTTCGAGAGAATTAGAAGAAGGTTGTTATTTAACATTTTATTCTAAAAATTTAGTTGCCAGTGTGCTTAATGATTTGATACCAAGTTTTCAACTCGTATGCACTACTTCTAAATCATCATAAGATTACACGGGCACATTTGAGGTCCATCCAGCCAAATAGCGATGACTGCACCGGAGTGCAGTTCTTTAGAAAAATACTAAAATATCAATAACTAACGAGGGCGCTAATGAGTGTTTTTGAAACAAACGTTCAAAGATTAAACACACAAAGGCAACGGAAAAGTTCAAGGAACTCTGAAGAAATTCTCTCGAATCCTCTAGTAAGCCGTATAATCCAAACATTACGCAACGTAAAAATGTTAAAATAACATGCATAGGGGCACCACTCGAGATGCGATCAGCATTGCGCACAAAAGGTCATCACCACAATTAGGTAATAGTCAACTTGCAAAGGTGAAACCGTCCTCCGCAGCTCCTACGAAGGATTCTCACTGCTCGCAGAGAAGTAACATAGCTCTAGGCACAACTAGTTGCACTAGATAGTTACTGGGTCAAGGTCACGTTGACATAATGGAGTCGCTGACACATAAAGGGCGTTTAAGCGTTCACACAGTAGAAAACTGACCATATGCTTTTGACCAGATACTAACGGCTGCAAACCAATAGCGCAAATTAAAGCGAATCCGTATAAACTGTGACATAGACTGAACATGCAAAAACTCATACCAAGAAATGCCGTATTCCAGCCAAACTCGCTGCAATGATTCGCCGAAATGGCGTAGACGACAAAACTTCCAATACGTCATGAGGCGATAAGGTCAAGCACCTAAGGCTCTGGGAAGCGACGAACCGCAGCGATCTGAACGGTTTACAGCATAAAACGAAAAGGCCAAGAGACATGCGACGCGCAACACTCAAGTCACGCTCGAAACCAAAATCCTCCAGGCGAATAGATAACGCGACGCGCGACATATGAATATTAGTGTTACAGGCGATTTTGCACCGTAATAGATTACATAATACAATGACGATAGTCTACAATTCTCTGTGTAAAATAGTATCGTATATCTATTATATTTGAAATATTTTAATAGACAACCTAAATCATTACATGCTTAGCTATAATGCTACAGGAGAGGTTGTGTAAATAACTATATACAGGGTGTATCTAAAACGTAGGTCACGGTTGCGTGTGCGTGTAGTACTTGTAAAAATAGCGCCAACACTGTTATTGCTTGCCGCGTAATTGGATTTTATTTTTATAAATGACCAAGCTAATTAATTATAAGTACTGATTATTTTGGTGTAGGAAATGCACAAAATTATTGTGAATATTTGTGAATTTCAAGCTTTAATGTGTTTGTTTATTTTCAGAGTGTCTCCTTTTTGAACAATAATTAATAACCTCTGGTCGTTGACATTAATAAAGTACGGTTTTGTTTGTCTAATATTTTAATCTCGCTATCATTAGTACCGACTAAATAGATCAAATAAATGACATCATTCAGAGATCAAATAAATATTAGACAAGTCCAAACATTTTTAATATAAAATTCAATTAATATGTATAGTTAATAGTGTAATTTCGCAGTTATCTAATTAATTATAAAATGAATAATATTAATTAAAACGGTTACATTTAAAGAATCATATTTGATTAAGTAGGTATTCTTAAATTATAATATTATACATTTCAATTTATTATAGCTATTAACGATACAAGTTTGATTATTAACATATTAACGAAACGAGTTTCGTGAAGTGCCATAAGCAAATGTATATTGTTCAACATTTTATTTTCATCAATAAATTCTGGATCAATGTATTCTTTGTTTTGTAAAAAAGAGTGTGGTAATATCTATTACCACACTAAGTGCAGTAATATCATCTATTACCGCAGTGCGGTAATAAAGCTCTTAACGATACTTAAATTAATTTGGTAATTAGTCTATAACAACACTGATGGAGATAAAACTATTAACTCGTCAGTTGTCAAGGATCATTCACACTATGATAACGCAATGTTACTCTGGTTCTTGCGTTCTTCTTCCATTCTTTTACGTTCACACTTCTCAAATCGTTTTCCACTGCTTCGTACCACCTATTTGTTGGTCTTGTCCTTCGCCTGTTCATATCGGGTTTCCATGTTGTTATTCCTTTAATTATTCTTGTGACCAACCCATCTACCCCTTAGAGCCTTCATTATCTTTACTATGTCATTTCCTTTCATTATTTCTAAAATTTCGTGATTCATGTATTTTTCCCGTTATCGTTCTTATTATCTCCCTTTTAAATACTCGTAACTGTTCTTTCTTTTTGTGTTGGACTCATTACTTCTGTCACGTATTATACCACTGGTCTTCTTAGCTTTTATAAATTCGTATTTTAGTGGTTATATTGACTCTTCAGCATGTCTAGATTTGCATAGTATGCTTTATACCCCATTTTAATTCTCATTCTTATCTCCCCACTGCTATTAGTATTGTGTTAGTTGTATTCCTAAATAATTATACGATCGTACTTCTTGGAAAGTGTATTTTTCTATCGTCACTTTCTTAGTGTCATCTATTACTCCTCTTTGACATTTCATAGATGTTGTTTTATCTTTATTTATTTCGAGCCCTACTTCACTTGCTTCCGTTTCTAGACTTATAAAAATTTCCTTAAATTTGTTCCAACTTCTTGATATAATTACTCAATCCTCTGCATAGGCTATGATTTGTGCCTCTTTATTTCTTACACTTTCTTGTACACGGTGTCCCATTTTCGATGATATTACGGGGTATCTCACTTACGAGTAACGATAGAGAGTTGCGGTTTTCGCAATACTTTGCTACTTTTTTGTGAAAAGAAAGATGGTATAAACAAAATTTTCATAGCCTGCTTCGTTTCTGAGATACAGGGCGAAATTGAAAATATTGCATTTTGGGACCCCCCGTATCTCTGTTATCCTTTAACATATCGCAAAGCTAAAAACTGGCTCTTATACAGTTTATTACGTAGAATCCAGAATTTTTGCTGTGAGCTGTCAATTTTTAGCTATAAATCAAACTTATGTTTATTTTTAACGGGAGACCCTGTATATTTTTCTTTCGTTTGATTGGAAATTTTATAAACTTCACAAAAATATATACAGCGTGTCCCGTTAAAAAAACAAAAGTTTTATTTATAGCTAAAAATTGACAGCTCACACCAAAAATCTGACTACGCCACTGAATTCTACGTAAAGAACTGTAGAAGAGCCAGTTTTTAGCTTTGCGATATGTTAAAGGATAACAGAGATACGAGGGTGTCCCAAAATGCAATATTTTCAATTTCGCCCTGTATCTCAGAAACGAAGCAGGCTATGAAAATTTTGTTTATCCCATCTTTCTTTTCTCAAAAAAGTAGCAAAGTATTGCGAAAACCGCAACTCTCTATCTTTACTCGTAAGTGAGATACCCCGTAATATAATCGAAAATGCGACACCCTATACATTTGTTCCTCTTATTGCATCTTCTAATGCCAGATTATAAAATGTGGTTAACAGTATACCTCTCTGGCGTACTATGCTGTTGATTTTAAATGTTTCTGTTTGTCCTTTGCTTTGAATTCGCCATTGTCATTTGGATATAACGTGTGCGTTTTCTTGGTATTGCCATTTTTTCCAATACTTGTGTGATCTTTCTTCTCTTGATTCTATCGGACACCTGCTTGTAGTCAATAAATAATAAATTCAACTCAATGCAGTACTCATAACACTTTTCTAACATTTGCAACATGACGTGTAAGGTATCTGTTGATGATCTGCCTGGCCTAAATCCCATTTGATAATCACCAGTTGCCTTCTTTTGTGAGTTTCCTCTGGAGCATTGAAGTGAATATTTTGTATGCCATGTTTAGCAATGTGAACCCCCTGTAGTTCTTATATTGTTCTAGATTGCCCTTTTTTGATATCGTAACAATTATTCCCATTTGCCATTCTGTCGGCATCTTTTCTTGTTTCCATATTTCCTTAATCAATTTGTATATTCTTTTATATAACGCCTCCGCTCCATATTTGGGCATCTCATTTATTTGGTGGCATCCTGACGCCTTCCCGTTTTTTACTTTTTTTATGATCCATTTTGTTTCCTCGTACTTTGGCCCTCTTATTTCTCTTTCTTCTTACACTTCTTTATTAATTTCTTGTTGCTCTTGTCTTCTATCTTCTGCTGTTTCGTTTAGTAGGTTACTGAAATGTTTTTTCCAATATCTTTTTTTTATTTTCATCGTGTTCTACATTGCCATATTTGTCTTTTATGCCTCTTATTTCACTGGGGTTTTCCCTTTCGTGTTTCCATTTGCGGGCAAAACCTTTTTGTATTGTTATTTTTACTATTCTGTTCTAGTTCATTCATCATTTTCTCTAACCGAATCTTCTTTTTTGTCTACATTTCCTCTGTGTTTCTCTCTTCGTTGCTTTATAATTCTAAGCTCTTCTTCTTTTCCTGTTTTTAACCATTCCTTTCTCGCGCTGTTCTTTATATTAACTAATTCTTAACACTCATCATCATACCACTGTTCGCTAGCAATTTCTTTTATGCACTCTATTTTTTCCTCTTCAGTATATAGTTTTTCAATGTTCCAGTTTTTGTGTACTTGTCTTTATTACTTCCTTTTACTATAAAGGAAGTATTGGATTCACCCCAAAAATTCGAAATTGAGTTTTCAACGGATCTTCACGTTTTAGAGTCCCCTGATCCCAAAAAACATATTTTTTTTCATTGGTCTGTCTGTCTGTCTGTCTGTCTGTCTGTCTGTCTGTGTGTGTGTCTGTGAACAGAATATCTCAAAAACGAAAAGAGGTATGGCATTGAAACTTTATATATAAGTTTTGTGTACTATGTAGATGAGACAGCAAGCTTTTGAAGAAAATCGCATAACCGGAAGTAGGTGTTTAATCTTGTGATTTTTCAGTTTTTTTCGATTTTTTCAAAAATGGCTCTAACGATTTTTTTTAAACTTTACATTTTTATTACACTTTTAATGTGTATTGATGTGAGATAGGTGATTTTCCAGTTGAATACTTCTAAAGTGGGTTTCTTTTGTTTTTTTTTCTATTTTTTTTTATTAACTCCTATTTTAAATAAAACACCCGGTATATTATTACATTTTCGAATTCACCTTAAAATTCTAGAGAAAATTTGTCTCTTCAACTAACGCTCTATTTTGTACCGTTTTTGTAGAATTCGTAATTTTTGAAAATTTTTGAAAATTTTTTAAAAATTAAAAATGAAATTTTTGACTAATTATAAGATCACTGTAAAAGGAAGTTGTGTGAGTGTATCACACCAGATTTTTTTTTGCTTCTGTAATCTTGTGTCATTTTCACAACTACCATATAATGATCTGTGTCAGCATTTACACATATGTATGTCCTTACGTCTGTAATTGTCCTATTCTGATTTTTACTTCCTTTTACAATAAAGGAAGTATTGGATTCACCCCAAAAATTCGAAATTGAGTTTTCAACAGATCTTCACGTTTTAGAGTTCCCTGAACCCAAAAAACATATTTTTTTTCATTGGTCTGTCTGTGTGTGTGTCTGTCTGTCTGTGAACAGAATATCTCAAAAACGAAAAGAGGTATGGCGTTGAAACTTCATATATAAGTTTTGTGTACTATGTAGATGAGACAGCAAGCTTTTGAAGAAAATCGCATAACCTGAAGTAGGTGTTTACTCTTGTGATTTTTCAGTTTTTTTCGATTTTTTCAAAAACGGCTCTAACGATTTTTTTTAAACTTTACATTTTTATTACATTTTTAATGTGTATTGATGTGAGATAGGTGATTTTCCAGTTGAATACTTCTAAAGTGGGTTTCTTTTGTTTTTTTTTCTATTTTTTTTATTAACTCCTATTTTAAATAAAACACCCGGTATATTATTACATTTTCGAATTCACCTTAAAATTCTAGAGAAAATTTGTCTCTTCAACTAACGCTCTATTTTGTACCGTTTTTGTAGAATTCGTAAATTTTGAAATTTTTGACAAATTTTTAAAAATTAAAAATGAAATTGTTGACTAATTATAAGATCACTGTAAAAGGAAGTTGTGTGAGTGTATCACACCAGATTTTTATTTATTAATATATGGCCTATGTGGTTTCCTTTTGTGGTTCCCGGTATTACCCATGTTTCTTTATGTATCCTTCTGTATTTATATTTAGTACTGCTGATCATCATATTTGTTGCCATCTCAAAATTGCATATTGCTATTTCCATTGTCATTTGTCTTTTCGGTTAGTCAGGTTAGTGTGTGTTCTCCTGGTACTTCCCTGACAAAGTTCTCCTTACCAATTTGAGCGTTCAAATCTCCCAGTATTTATTTATTTATTTATTTATTTTGTACTCAGCCAATAGCCGTTAGGCCAATTATAGGCGTCGCTGTACATTATATATAGTATAATCAGTATATTGTGTTTTGGTATTTTCTCGGTCACCTTCTCCAACTCGTAGGATTTGTCCTTCTCATCCTGATTGTCTACCTCTGTAGGTACGTATGTACAAATGTAAGATGTATTTTAGGCGACATAGTCTACCGTTATTAGGTACTAGCTTTTACCCGCGACTTCGTTCGCGCGAGGTTCGTTATTTGTGTATTAAATAATGACTAATTATTTTCTGTCATCCCATCCCATCCCATCCCATCCTATCCCCGTCCCCGTCCCTTTCTCCGTCACCGTCTCCGTACCGTCCCATTCCGTCCCGTCCCGTCCCGTCCCGTCCCGTCCCGTTCCGTCCCGTCTCGTCCCGTCCCGTCCCTTCCCCTTCCATCCCATTCCTTCCCTTTCCTTTCCGTATCATCCCGTTCCGCCCCGCCCCGCCCCGTCTCGACCCTTCCCGTCCCGTCCCGTCCCGCCCCTTTCCCTCCCGTCCAGTCCCGTCCCTTCCCGCCCCTCCCCTTCCATCCCATCCCCTCCCCTTCCATCCCATCCTTTTCCTTCCCTTTCCGTCCCGTCCGTCCCGCCCCGCCCCGACCCGTCCCGCCCCGCCCCGTCCCGCTTTGCCCCGTCCCGTCCCGTCCCGTTCCGTCCCTTCCCTTCCCGTCCAGTCCCGTCCCGCTCAGTCCCGTCCCGTCCAGTCCGTCCCGTTCCGTCCAGTCTAGTCCCGTTCCGTCCCGTTTCTTCCCTTATGTCATGTTCACCGTCTTGGACTTAAAAATAAATGTAATTTTCGCAATCAACGTCCCAAAAAACCTCAATAACGACACCCATATCGATTTTTAGGCTTACTTACCCCATTTCACCCCCTAAGGGGTTGATTTTCGGAAAATCACGAAATACGCGTGTGATTATTTGTTTTCAGGAGTACTCCTACGAAGTTTCAAGTCGAAATGTCTATTTAATATTATTTCTCCATACAAAATTGGAACCCCCATTTTACCCCTTTAGGGGTTGAATTTCGAAATATCCTTCCTTATTCCTTATATACATCATAAAGGGAACCTCTGTGTAAAATTTCAGCTTTCTAGGACCAAGGGTTTGGGCTGGGCGTTGATGAGTGAGTGAGTGAGTCAGTCAGGACTTTTAGAAATATATATAATGTTACGTTCTTAACGTTCGGGCTATTCAAAATTATACGACAAACATGGGTTCAAATATTTATTTACACACTATTGGATTAATTATTACGATTATTGTTATTTACAAGCACTAACAAACTATCAAGCAGATTACAAATTACTTTTAAACTACGGCACTATTTCTAACAACTATTTATATCACTCTTAAACACTAACGATGTATTTCTACTACATCCGGATTTATTTATTTCACGCGTTTTATTTATCTGGGAGCTCGCCGCTCTGATGTTGAATACGAACTGCCCTACAGGTCTGAAAGCCGCCCATTTATATTTCACTGGGGAGATTCCAGAATCCTCGCGAATGCACTCCGGCATTCGCAGGTGTTGTTCTCGTAAGCGAGCGTGAGTCATTCAGTACACCTGGTTCTAGGGCGCTTCCCGAGCATTCGACCGCTGTGACTCATATTTCTGCAGCCGCCTCGAGAAGCTCTGGAACGCTCGCGTATTAATCGCCAAGGCTGCTGACTCATTCATCCCTCGGCCCTCAGGATCGTAACACTGCCCCCGCCTTAGGTCGTTCTGTCCCAGAACGAGTTGCGTCGGGTGCCTGTCACTCGCTCTTGTGGGGATTCGATGACGGTACTTACAGGCGGTGCCTTTCTTGCACACTGACTGGTTGAAGAAGTAGCAGTCCACCGTGGGCTCAATGCTTCGCGCCGGGCTGCAACAGCAGACCTCGATCTGGATGCCGGTCTGGTGGGAATGTAACTCCAGGGGGACTCCAAAACGGCTGAAGCACTCCTTCACCAGAACATCAGCGACAGTACCGGTCTCTTTCTTCGGAACGGCGTACGCTTCGGGCCATTTGGTGAAGTGGCCCATGCACACCAAGATGTATTTATTTCCCGCTTCGGTTTCGGGGCATGGTCCGGCGATGTCAATGGCTATACCCTCGAACGGACCACCGACGTTGTACTGCCACCTCGGAGCTCTACGTCTTCCAACAGGTCCGTTTCCCGTAGCGCATGCTTCGCACCTCCGGCACCACTCTCGGACGTCACCTTTGCAGCTTGCCCCGTAGAACCTTTCTTGGACCTTCTGCAACGTCTTCTTCAATCTGAAGTGTCCTCCAGAGGAGCAATCATGCAGGTAGCGCAGAACCTCGGCCACTCTACTCCTTGGAACCATCGATCGTGATCTCGTTGCCCTACTGTCCTCATCTTCCAAGATTCTGGTCAGGACGTTGTTGTCCAGCTGCAAGGAGTCCCATTGCGCCCAATAAGTCTCCACTGTTGCGTTGGTGGCGGGGACCTCCTGCCAGGTAGGTCGACGGCCATCTTGCTTCCAGGCTATAACCGCGCCTAAGTCGGGGTTGTTCTCCTGGCTACTCTGCAACTCGTCTGGCTCCCACGAGTCGTCGACCACAGTGGTACGATTAATGGGTACCACACGACTCTCCAGTCTCGAACAGTGGCCGCAGTCCGCAGGGCAAGGCCTCTTGGATAACGCATCGGCGTTGCGGTGGACTGTGCCAGGTCGATAATTTATTCCCAAGTTGAACTCTTCTAGGCGCTCGATCCACTCAGCCACCTGCCTTTCAGGGTTCTTGCACTGCAGCAGCCATCTCCGAGCAGGATGGTCGGTCCTCAGCAAGACTCTTCTTCCAAACTCGAATGATTTATGTTTTCCTACGTCAGTACGGCCGCTGGGATGATCTCCGCCGTCGACGATGTCTTGGTACCGGGCCACCATATCTTCTATCTTCTTCCATTTTCGTTGGCTCATGCCCCCTTCCAGTATTGGGTTCCTCCTGACGGTTGCCAGTTCCCTGCTGACGTTCATCATCCTTACTGGGACCCCAAGCCCAGTCTTCATCAACGTCTTCCCTACCAGGATACCATGAGTGAGCTTCTTGCCACCATCAGGCTCGACCACGCGCACCACGTTGCCCCGGAGATCGCCATCCAGGTATGCATCCACGACCCTCTCGGTTCGTCCTTGCAGAGTAACATCTTCCGCCCATACCACTTGTGCCGCGGTCTCTCCTCTTGGGTGTCGGGAAAGCTCCTCCCCACCCACGTGCAACTCGCCGCGTCTCAGGTCCAAAGCGCACTCACACTTATCCACAACATCCATTCCCAGGATGCACTCGTCCGCAATGTCAGCATAATCGGGCTCAACCACGCGCACCACGTTGCTCCGGAGATCGCCATCCAGGTATGCATCCACGACCCTCTCGGTTCGTCCCTGCGGAATAACATCTTCCGCCCATACCACTTGTGCCGCGATCTCTCCTCTTGGGTGTCGGGAAAGATCCTCCCCACCCACGTGCAACTCGCCGCGTCTCAGGTCCAAAGCGCACTCACACTTATCCACAACATCCATTCCCAGGATGCACTCGTCCGCAATGTCAGCATAATCGGGCTCAACCACGCGCACCACGTTGCTCCGGAGATCGCCATCCAGGTATGCATCCACGACCCTCTCGGTTCGTCCCTGCAGAATAACATCTTCCGCCCATACCACTTGTGCCGCGATCTCTCCTCCTGAGTGTCGGGAAAGCTCCTCCGCACCCACGTGCAACTCGCCGCGTCTCAGGTCCAACAACAGAGACCGAACTCTTCCATTTATTTTCCCATCAAGCTTTTGGACTACTTCCTCTTCTGCGGTTTCCAGCTCTTCCTGCCCGACCTTCAGCTCTTCTCGTGCTTTCTGCCCTGCTTCCAGCTGTTCCCTAAGATCCTCTTGTGCTTTTTCTGCCTTCTTTCGACCGGATCGCAATTCTTCCCTAAGCTCATCCTTGAGGTTTTCTCGAGTGGCTTTCAATTTTTCCTCAAGTTTTTGGACTGCTTTCTCTTGCTCGGCCTTCAGCCATTCCTTAAGTGCTTTCGCGGCTTCCTCTGCCTTATCTTGTGCCTTCTTTTGGCCGGCTTTCAATTCTTCCTGGCCAACTTGGATCTCTTTCTTAAGTTCCTCCTGTGCTTTTTCCGCTTTCTCTTGCCCAGCTTGGATCTCTTTCCTAAGATCCTCTTGTGCTTTTTCCGCCTTGTCCTGGCTAACTTGCATCAGTTGCAAAAGTTGGCTTAATTGGGCTTCCATTTTGCTGCTTTGAGATCTCGTCAAAGGCATGCACAATACTCACTTCAATTTATTTATCTGACCGTCGTTTTATCGGTACTTGTTAAATAATTTATTTATTTAATGTTTGTTCAATAATTTTCTTATAGCCCCCGGTACAAAACCTCACACCGACACCACTGTTACGTTCTTAACGTTTGGGCTATTCAAAATTATACGACAAACATGGGTTCAAATATTTATTTACACACTATTGGATTAATTATTACGATTATTGTTATTTACAAGCACTAACAAACTATCAAGCAGATTACAAATTACTTTTAAACTACGGCACTATTTCTAACAACTATTTATATCACTCTTAAACACTAACGATGTATTTCTACTACATCCGGATTTATTTATTTCACGCGTTTTATTTATCTGGGAGCTCGCCGCTCTGATGTTGAATACGAACTGCCCTACAGGTCTGAAAGCCGCCCATTTATATTTCACTGGGGAGATTCCAGAATCCTCGCGAATGCACTCCGGCATTCGCAGGTGTTGTTCTCGTAAGCGAGCGTGAGTCATTCAGTACACCTGGTTCTAGGGCGCTTCCCGAGCATTCGACCGCTGTGACTCATATTTCTGCAGCCGCCTCGAGAAGCTCTGGAACGCTCGCGTATTAATCGCCAAGGCTGCTGACTCATTCATCCCTCGGCCCTCAGGATCGTAACAATAAGATAAAACTTTATTTTGTTATCCACTATGAATCCTGTGCCATTGCTACCTTGTTTTGATTCCCTTGAATATATCATTGTAAGGTCCCTTTTATTGATCTCGTCTTACCCTTTCCACCTTATCTCTTGTGCAGCTGCTACATTCACTTCGTATTTCTTCAATTGTTTGGCTACTTTTATCATCTTTCCGGGTGTTAGCATTGCTCTTATGTTGCATGTTGCTACTTTCATTTTCTTCCTATTTCTATTTTTTTCTTTATTAGCTTTCTATTCAGGTTCATATCTGTTGCTTTGGTCGTCTACGGTTGAATCCTTTCCTGCTCCTGCAACATCAGTTTTTGGTTGTTTTTCGTTTTTATCCGGTTTACAATGTTGAAGTTTCTTCTCCTTTTTATTCCATTCGTACCGCTGGTCATTTATCGTTAGTTTCTGATATCCAATTATTACTTTGTTCCCTGTATGTTTTTCTTCTTTGGCAGTTTCTATTATTCTAGCTTGAAATTTCCTTTTTGTTAGGTCATTTTCTATTTCCTTTTATTTATCATTGCATACATTTTTGTTTGAATGTTTCTATTGTTGCAACGATGATATTTTTTTCTGGTATTTGCCCTATCTTATAAGCTTCTGTTATTTTTGCTTATACATTTAATTAAAATTTTTTTAAATGATCTCTTTTCTTGCATTTTCTTGGCTTGTTTGCAATTATTTTATTACTATGTTGTTTTTTATCGTTTTTTGTTCTTGTTTTTCTATTATGTCTTCCATTCTTTCAGTCAATTGTTGTTATTATTGTTGCCATTATTTTCTTTTTTTCTTTAAGCCCTACTATTTCCATTTGTAGCTGTTCTAGTTCCTGTTTATTCTTATGAAATCCTTCATTCATTTTTGCATCATTTTTTTAATATTAGTTCATCGTTATACTTTTGTGCCTTGACTGGCGATCTTTTCATCTTTTTACTTCTTCCAAATCCGTGTTCTTCTTCCTCGTCGTCCTCATACTGCCTTCTCCTCTTGTTTTTATCATCCGTTGAGTTTCCTTCTCTCGTAATTTTTCCTAGATATGCGCTGTTTCTTCCCGTTTAAGCAGTTTGCCGTGTTCGCGTAAGTTCAAGGATGGCGTTGCGGTTTTATTCATTATTTTTAACTTATATGAAATGTGAACAATATGTAAACACCCTAACATCAAACTATAAACACGTATATTTTTATGTGTATCATTAGATCTTTCTTATCGCTCCACTAAAATTCGCCGGTTAACCGCACCGCAGCTGTTGAATTTGTTGCAAGCAATTTCTGGTTTTATAACCGCTTGCAAAGGAGTAGCTACCTTTTTATAGTGCAGTTCTTGCTACCATGCAAATTCTCGCCCTGTTTCTGATACTAGCACCCTTGTTGAGCGTAACTTACGCCAATGCACACAGTTTGAATTCTATTTTGCAGCCTTTACGCAGTATTCTACTAAAATTTACTGACAGTATTTAGCACGACCGTCCAACGTCACATCCACAAAACGTATATTGTCGGTAACCCCATTTACCTTGCGGTGCTTTATACGTTTGCATCTGGCGGTACAATGCTCAACTTGCTCCGGATTCGGGTTACAGAGTTGGCCTTTTGTGCTTGTGCAGCAACCATTGTGTGCGGTGTGTGTCTTCGTGATGTGTTGACCTTGTTACTCTATCTCCTAGGTCTGTGCTTTTGAGTAGAGTACAGTTAATCTGGTGCTCAACTGTGAATGGTCTCACCGAGTTCGATTCGCCAAGGCTGCGGAAGAATTCCAGCCCCCGCGGGATTTGAACTGAGGACTTGCTTAATGCAATCGTAGCGCTTTCGCAACTACGCTACTCGGCTGTGTTCATTCATACATAATCTCCAATTTTCGCATTTATAAAGGCGATGGCAAAACAAATATGCAAAATTTACACAAGAAATGAAAAGTCATAGGCGTACGCATATTTCTTAAACATGATGGAAATTAAAAATAATTTAATTGTGACATCACAATATTTTTAAAACTTGCGAACACATGCAAAGTTAGGTTAAAGGTCTTTTATGGAGGGAGTTTGTAAATATTCGTTCCACTTTCTACAGGCTCTATTTATCTTCTCTTTCTACTGCGTTTTTAATAATACTATTTGGGTTTCCCTTTTTTAACTGCTGAAATTGGGACAATGTCTAGCATTAATTTGTGGATTGAACGCATTCTGCCTACTTCGAGAAAAAGGAAAATGCTACGTTTTACTACACAATATGTAGTGTACATTTTCTTGTACCTAAAAAATGTTACCTTGATCGTCATTTTTGTACACAAAATTATTCGCATACTGAAAAGATTCTTTAACGACCACCAATAATAAATTGTGAAGATTTTTTTGCAAATGCGACCTCTTGTGTCGGCAAAACATTACCAAAGCCAAATCCTAAATTTAAGCAATTTGTGAAAAGTAATAGCACTAGACACGAGATTAAACAAGATCCTTATCGATACTTCCTAATCTGTTAAAGCGGTAATTTCGGTCGTTATCATATTTTGATATATTTATACAATGTGCCTCATACAGTTTTCTACATATTATTAGTTTTTGATCTACCCTGTACAATGTCAGATAATTTTGGAATTTTGTGAGCTCATTTTGGTTTTTGGGCAATGCAGAACTTTTTATGAAAAAAGAATACTTTTCTTCATAAATATGTAATTCAAAGTTTCCCATATACAGAGAACATTTTCAGACACACTATATATGAGCGCGACGACTTTGGCTAAATGAAAATCGCAAGGGAGGCGGGAATTAATACTGCAAAGTCTAGACGAAGAAAATCGGTTAAAAATCTAATCAGCGATTTAATTTAACTTACCGTTAGCGGAGAGCGCGAATCGGGCAGAGAACGTCGATAATGTGGCATATCACATTTAAGATGTCAATAGACGAATCTTTCGATAATTAAAGAAAATACATCACAATTCAATAAAACGGCAAAAATTAAACCTAGATCGGTTGTAAAGCAGGGAAACTGTAGCATTTTTGAAGAATCGCATTCCAGCGGAAAAATGGAAAAAATTAGAGAAGACTATCTTAGAAGTTAGCACAAATACTATTGGGAATAAGAATAAAAGTCAAAAGAAATGGATTACAGAAGACACTTGGAAAAAGATTCATGAAAGACGGTACATTAAAGGGCAGATAAATAGCTCAAAAACGGAAGAAGAAAACACAGAACATAGGGGTACCTATAAAGAAATCAACACGGCTTTTAAAAGAAATGCCAGACGAGACAAAGGTAGATGGGTGGAAGAATTGGCTCAAAGCGCTGAATCTGCTGCGGAACTAAGAAACAAAAGTCTGTGCAACAAAAACTTCACAAGCGATTTCCCGATTATTATGAACAAAGAAGGAGAAAAGCTGTACACAGAAGAAGAGCAGTTGGCAAGTTGGCACGAGTATTTTGTCGAAATCCTAGGCTCAATACCACAAAATAGTGTAGAAGAAGGAGAACAACAAGAGAAAAAACCTTCAACACTTGGAATTAGTACTGAGCCACCTACTGAACGAGAAATTAGTCAAGCTGTAACACAGTTAAATTCGGGCCGATAATATACCCAGATACCCTCAGAAATTTTTAAAACGTCTCCCTTGATAATAACAGCCCTTCTATACCCAATACTATTGGAAGCCTGGAACTCTGAGAAATTTCCAGACAGATGGAAAGAAGGTATTATCATTAAATTACCTAAAAAAGGGAGATCAGACCAAATGCAAAAATTGGAGGGGTATTACGTTGTTGAGCACATCAACAAAATGTTGGCACAAATTATATTATCAAAAATAAAAGGGCATCTAGAACTGAAACTACGCAATTTGACTCTTATTGCCGTATCGAAAGGATTTTCCCGTAAATAATTTACAAGAGTCTCATCCTGTGCAGTCAGAACCTTTCCAACATTTCGTCTTGGAGGATGCTTCAGTCTGGCTTTCCTCTCAAGTTCTCTTAATTTTAAAAACACAGCTTTTACTAACGTTTATATCTTCAACAACTTCCCGTAAAGACCATCCTTCTAATTTGGCTATTGCTCTAGCTCTTTGTTCTAATTGTAATTGTCCATTCAACTTTGAAGTTAAGTTTTAATAAAATATAGATTGATGACATCAGTGACATTTAAAAAAGTTTGTAATTTTTTATTACGCCTATGATTAAAAGGCAAAGTTACAAAAAAAATGGCGTGCACCTTTGTATAATTGTAATGGTACATATCGTAGTTCCATGTTCATTGGAACTATCACTTATTATTGAGCGCTGTATAATAGATAAGTCACTTTTCGCCTTTCTTATGGTTTGCTAGTATTCGTGTTTTTACCATTAATGTTGCACAAATACACTTAAATGACTGTTACAATCAGGTCATTGCATTATCAACCTAATGGCGAGTTACTACGTTGTAATACAGTTGCCGGTAAATAAATTAAATATTGTGTATTGCAATTAACCATATTTGTACAAAGCGCCGTAGAGCGCCATTTTCATGATGCGAATAAGCGTTTGTAATAATAATAATAATAATACGTGGGCTACTGCGGCTTATGTGTTCATGATCACAAGTATAAAGTAAAATTCATGAAGTTTTTTATACATTCATTAAAACTGTAATAAATAATTTTTATGTATTATTTTGCGATATCAACGCAATAAAGCATTGAGCAATTTTACACCAAAGAAGAAGCCGAGCATCGTAGGCCATTATTTTATTTATTAGACTAAGTACATTTATTGAAATGTATAAGGAACGGAACAACTGATTAAATTCCAAACATGACCAAATATTGACTAATTCTGATTTTGAAACATGATAAATTACATAAATTTAGTTATGCTCTAACGGCAAAAGCTCTGTATCCGACAAATTTAGAAAGACAACATTAAATATTGGATTAAACATTGGAAGATCTAAAGGGAGCGCTGCTGATTGTTGTATCCACATAATGGGGTAGCGAATTTTGGTTTTGTTTTGTTTAACTGTATTATATACAATGAATTTCTTGGCAATTTTGAAGAACATTTTTAAATGTTCATAACTAACGAAATTGCGTGTGGCAGCTGATTTTCAAATTGTAGTTCGGGAGGGATAACGAAAATTATAATTATTTATACAACCAATTGACAATGGAAATGCACAGGAAGAATATAAAAGTATAAAAAACAAAATAACGACCGTGAGACGTAGTCTACAGAAAGAATATTTTAATTCTAAACTAGAACGAGACATAACGGACATGAAGCAAACATGGAAGACTATAAATGAGATAATAAACAAAAAGCGAAAAGTAGAAAATAAGCACATCAAATTAACAAATGGAACTGTGGAAATTGAAATGTAAAACAAGTAGCCAACATTTTCAACGAATACTTCACTGAAGTTGGAAAGGCTTTATCCGAACAAATAGAAACGAAAGACAACGACCAAATAACAACAACAAAATTATCAGCATCCCAAAACTACCGTAAACTTGTAGCAATACAAACAACCTCAGAAGAAGTACTAAAAATAATAAACAAAATGAAAAACAAAAAATCTAAGAACAATGATGATCTGTCAAATTATATATATATAAATCTCAAATATCATTTACTTGAAGCAATAACACTGATAATAAACACATCACTTAAATCTGGGGAAGTACCACAAAAATTAAAAATAACTAAAGTCATACCAATCCATAAATCGGAACCACCAAATAATCCAAGTAACTATCGACCCATTTCGATTATACCAGTAATGTCAAAAATCATTGAATCGGTCGTAAATCAAAGGATAAGGGAATACTTGGAAGAAATAAAATTCTTTGGTAGAGAACAATACGGCTTTCGAAAAAATAGTAACACGGAAATTGCGGTGGCAGATTTAATTACTGAGCTGCAAGAATCAATAGATAAAGGTGTATTATCAGGAGGAATTTTTGTAGATCTTCAAAAAGCCTTTGACACCGTAAAAATAGACCTCCTCTTAAAGAAATTGGAAGCAGCAGGGATTGATGGAGCAATATTAAAGTGGATTAAGAGTTACCTAAGTAATAGAACACAGTATGTTGCAGTAAACAAAGTGCAAGGGAACATGCTAAGAGTAACGTACGGTGTGCCGCAGGGGTCAGTTTTGGGACCTCTATTGTTTCTAGTGTATATAAATGATATCAGCCAATGTCAATTTAGAGGAAAAGTTAAATTATATGCTGATGATACAAATATTTTCTATCAAGGCACAACAGTACCAGAAATAATGGATGAAATGCAAGAGGATTTAAATACCCTTAGTGAATGGTTGAGACTTAATAAAGTGTCGTTAAATACAAAAAAACCACATATATGACAATAAGCAGCAATACAATTGATCATGAGAACCAACTTAAAATAAATGGAGCAGTCATAAACCAAACCAGCTCAGTGCAATATCTAGGTCTGACAATTACAAATAACTTAAAATGGGACAAACACATTGAAACCATAAGAAAAAAGATTGCAGGTGCATCCGGTATACTAAGAAGACTCAGGACAGTTGCTTCCGAGGCAGTACGACGTGCAGCCTATTTCTCACTAATCAACAGCCACCTGAGGTATCTCATAATTGTGTGGGGAAACACAACCAACATTGCAATAAAACCACTACAAATCATACAAAATAGGGCAGTTCGTAATACTTTCGATCTGTCACTACAAAGTCACAGAGTAGATATGTACACGAATAACAATATTTTACCAATAAAGATCATAAGAGATATGGAAATTTTACTTTTCACTCACAGAGTAATAAAAACGCAAAGTATATCTACTATAATTCTAACCACAAACAACCAGATGCATACTCACGATACAAGAAGAAGGAACAATTTGCATACAGAAGCAATACGAACAACAAATTATGGAAGTAATTCCCTAAAGCACAAAATGATATCGCTATATAATGGACTACCAGAGTATATAAAAACAGAAAACAATCTGCGAAAATTTAAAAAGGAAATTAGAGTCATACTCAAGAATGACATACAAGAACATTTCATTTAAAGTAAAGCTGTAGTAGAAAGTTTCGTCTTTCTTCATTAGTACCTACTACTCTAGCGATATTATTTACATGTACATTCTATACACCTAATTAGTAGTTACCTAAAATCTAGTTATTTTTTTAGTTATAATTTAGTTATAATTTAGTTATAATTTAATCTAGTTATATTTTTCTTAGTTATAATAAAATCATTATCACACTTCAACTATTATAATCCAATAATGAGCTTTAGCTCTTGGATATGTAAGTATGAAATAAATAAAATAAATAAATAAATTGAAAATTATTGTGGTAAAATAAATAATAATAATCGATTGAGCAAAATAAATAGGCATAGCAAACTAAGAACGTTAACAAATAAATCAACCAAATTTCGAGTTTCCTATTTAACACATAGATTAAAAAGTGACTTATTAAATTTTGAATTAATATTCTGCTACCTCTGTATAATAAAGTTAAGTATTCAAAATTATGGACTTGAACGGGTATTACTGATATTCCAAATATAAATGCACAAACACCTACAAATAAAAACGACAAATCTCTCTCAAAAGCTTTACAGATCCTTGCATTAATATGCAAACCATCCTGATAGGTTATGTAGTTCTTGAGAAAAAATGTTTACATCCATTCGGCGAGAAACTTTTGCTAAATTATTTTCCGACTTTCCTTTAACTCAAAAGCGGTTGCTATCTACACACAAGTTATGCAGTTTTATGACACCTTTCATATAATTTTGGGTTGGTCGTGATTAATTGATGGGTAAAAATGTAAATTAGGAAACATGGTCCAGTCCAAAAATAATACTTCGGTAGGCTCTCCCTTTGAAAGAAAGGGTTCAGTATAAATGAATAATGCAATCACAAGGGCTTTAAAATAGTTTTAATATTATTTAAAAAAACAGTTGTAGTACTAAAGGAAACACTTACATTAACTGATAAAGAAAAATATATCGCAGGCGGTGGTATCCGATTGCTTGGCCAATGGGATGCTTCGTAAGACACAGGCGTATCGTTGTATTATGACAGGCACGGTGACGGCGGGACCGATCGCAGACGAGCTGCGCCCGATCGGTAACGTTGAAAACGTCACACATGCAGTCAAACATGCAGATACAACACGCGTTTATATACAAAAATAGGAAATGGATTCACATTTAAATAGTGTTTAAATTTTATGTAGCCAGTATTATTGTTGCTTAGTGGATCGGTTGTGTGCGACTTTATGGAAGTCAATTTTATTTCAAACTTCTCGACAAATTATTAATACATTTTCACAAAAAATATTTTTAATAATTGCATTGCTGAGTATAAAGTATATAATAATGGTTATACTCACGTAAAAAACGTATACATTGAAATGTAGGATGCATTTAGTGCAATTAGTTATTTTTTCTTTTAGTGCGTTTGACCGGCGACGCTATTTCTTTTTAAATGAAACCCTGTATACATTTTTTGCTAATTTAATAAGTCTAGTACTAATTAACTTTTCAGTTGAATTTCACAGGTCACGTCATAGCATTTTTAAGTTGAACCATGTATGTTCTTCGTTAATTTAGTAAATCTAGTAATTACGCTTTCAGTTGTGTTCGAATTGTTAGCGTTATTGGAATTTTAAAATAAAGCCGAGTACGTTTTCTTCGCTAATTTAGTAAATCTAGCTCTCAGCTGCGTTTGACTGCTGATGTCACTTGATTTTTGTATAGAACCCTGTATATTTTCTACGTTATTTTAATAAATTTACTTTTACACTAGTGACGTAGTCGATTTTTAAAATGAAGTTCTTTATGTTTTATCCGTTAATTTAGTAAATCTAGTAATGCTATTTAAGCTGAGTTTGACTGCTAACATCATGGAATTTTTATATGAAACCCTATATTGTCTTCGTTATTTTTAAAAATAAAACCTTGTATTTTTCTTACTTTTGTAAACTTATTAATTATGTTTTTAGTTGCGTGACGTAATCGACTTTTTTTTTTAATAAAGCCCTGTATTTTTTCTTCGTTAATTTAGTAAATGGAGTAATTCTGTTTTCAGTTGCATCCGACTGGTAACGTCAGGGAATATTTTATAGGTATGAAACTCTGTATTTTTTCTTTCTTAATTTAGTGAAGCTGGTAATTAGATTTTCAATTATGTTCGACTGGTGACGTCTTCCAAGTTTTCAAATGCTTCGTTAATTGCGTTTGCTTGGCCACATTATAAGATTTTCTTTTAATCAAACCCTCTATTTTTCTTCTATAATTTAGTAAATCGAGTAGTTTTGTTTTCAGCAACATACATTTTACATAGCTTTGCGTGAGCATACATTTCTATGGCCACATTTCCTTTTAATTACATTGGTATCTGATTGCGTGCAAGTAAAGTTATTAAGTTATGTCTATATTAGAAAATTTTAGTTCAAATCTAATCTTCTATTGCTTGTAACCGTAGCACTAATTACACAGTAATTATAATCAAACTTAGTAAGCAGAGCTCGTTGGCCCAATTAAAAAATTTAAATTAGATAACAGCGTTTAACTGTAATTTAAAAAATCATATTATAAAAATAAAAACAAGTGAGACAGTCAACTCTTTTCAAAACGGTTTGTTCATTCATTATCCGTTACGGAAACTAATTATATATAATTAAATAATTATTACAAATAAACAAGCAGTCTAGAACAGTTTTTGTCTCTGAAAAGATAATTAATGATAAGAAAGCTACATTTCTTTCCAGGCCCTATTAAGAATTTTTGTCTGTATTACGAACCATTAAGAATGATTGAAGTATGTTGAGGTGTGACTTATAATTCATAATGAATTGCCCCCCACCCCAGCCTTTCTTCTCGCACTTAATTTTCCTCTCCGATGTATTTAGGATGAATGATTTGATGTATTTAGAATGAATGATTTACAAAATTGCATAGAGTTTAGGTAAAAAAACAAAAATATGTAATTTTAGTGGAGGACCTTTTATATTAATCTTGCATTGCACTACGTCAGTTCTTAAAATAGATGCTGATGCTGTGATGCTGTTCTAGTAGTACCAGTATGGTAAAATATTTTCAGAAAATTAAGCATTAAATTTACGCGATTTAAATTGCAATACTTCTATGTAGTTTCTAAACTTGAACCAGTTTGCAGCATATTTTTTTTCTTTTGAAACAATTTTAGGTCAAGGACGTTTAATGCTTACCCTTTTAACCACAGTAATTTCCAAATTTTGGTACACACTCGCAGGACCCCCGATGGTACACCTTTGGGCTCTTGGGCACGTACACTCGCGCACAAGTGAATTAAACCAGCGACCTTGCAACTGTACGCGACTTAAAGCCGATTATTATACCACACCCATGACCGGCACTGGTGCGTTTAATGCAGCTCCTAAACGCAACACAAAAATGTAAACCTTTACGATTTGAGTTGATACTTAATTTTAATACTTTTCTGGATTTGCCGAAGACAAGCTCAACAGTTTGAACTACTCTGCCAATAATGTAGCCTTCGGCCGGGATGATGTCAGCTGCACAGTGAGGTGAAAGTAGAGGAGTGGAAGCCGCGGAATCAAATTAAAATCGAAATAATTGCCTATGGTTCGCCCATGGAAAGGCCTCGACCTGCTTGTCTTTTCGGTATATGCGAGAGTTGGTGCTTGCATGGGAATGGGACGGGAGAGGACCTTTATTCTGTTACGGGGTACTGGTTCTTTAGAGATTTTCGGCAAAGTCGAACGGTGACGTAGAACTAGTCTGATGGTGGAAAGTGGTTTTTGCATTCTTGCTAGGTTTCTATAATGATACTTAATCAGAAGCTATTTTTAGATTCTTGGTCACCGTAAAGTTTTGAAAATGAGAATATTATGTATCAGTTATTTTGTTTAAATTATTGTTGATAGCGATATTCTAATTTTTCTTTTAGTATTGAGTTGTTTAAATTGTTCTTATGATAATATATTTCCGACTATTACATACATAGTTTGATAATAAACATCATAAGTACTGCATTAAATGACATTTATACGACAACTGTTGTATAAAGGATAAATATAATAAAAAGGTTGCAGATCAGATATGGATTCACTCAGTACAATTAACGCCACCGTTAACTGCAGGACTGCGCCAGTATCAATGGCCGCTTGTGTGCAGAGCCAAATTTGCCGCCCCAAAATTTACATTTTTGTTGTAAAATATAAATTTTATGTAGTACATACCTAGTTTAACTGTAACAAATCAAATTAATTTAAGTGAAAAACAGAAATTTAAAAAAAGTTTTATTAACAATACAATTTACAAAAAAAATAGTGGAATAAAATTAATAAAAAAACAAAATTTTAGAAAATTATAAAAAAGCAAGTTTCCTAGCTTTTTTCTCCGCAAATTCTTTAATTACTAATTCTAAATCGATAGAACCCATCGTGTCGCTTTCTATTGCTATTATAGACAGATTATTTAATCTGTTTTATGACATTGTGGATCGCATATAATTTTTAATAATTTTTAGTTTGGAGAAAGATCTCTCACCAGACGCAACTGAAACTGGTAACGTGAGTAATATTCTAAGAGCTATTGACATATTTGGAAATGATGCAATGAGCTGATTTTCAAATATATATTCAAGAATGGACTGGGGCTCTAACTGATGCTTTTCATCTGAAGTAGGTTTAAGATGTAATTTTAAAGATTTTATCACTTCAAATAATTCTATTCCATCTACATCTGATTCCTTTCTAGAATCATCAGTTAGATGAAGATGTAAATCTTTACATTGTAATAGCTCGTTTTCCGTTAAATCAAACATATTATAGAGATATCCAAACATAGTATCATATCTTGTTATTCCCTCAAATCTGTATCTTAAAGACGATAAAGTTTGATCTAATATATTAAAATAAACGTTAACTTTATAATAAGTACTATTTGAGGCTTTCGCGGTTACTCGAATTATTCTCCTTAGCATAGAATTTCGGCTTAGACCGCGTAGTATTTGTATATGAACACCCAGCATTTTCTGGGTTAATGTGCCTTGCACCTTGTGAAGTCGAGCAAAAACCCGCGCGATGGCCATGCTCTTTGGTGGCTCGTGTTGTTTGAGTATCTTGAGAACGAGGATACTTAAGCAGATTTGGCCGTTTTGCTGTTTGTGCATCCATATTCACTAACGTTTCGCAAGACCTTGCAGCTTGCATCATCAGAGTGAAAGTCGCACTAAGAACCGAAGGTCGGTGTAAAGCTATTTATAGTCCTCTGTGCCAGGCGCGCGGAGTGACGTAACGGTGGTTGGTCATCCGAGTGCAACGTAATCCGTGGGGCGTGGCCGTATGACGCACAGTGGTTGTAATGCTTTAGATCGTGTATCACAGGGGTCCACGTTTTACTAAGCTTAAAACTATCTTCCCCGTTGATATTATTTGGATGTTTTTCTATTTCTATGGCTTCACGTATCACTCGCAGGAAGTAATGAGGTATTCTGGCAAGTAGTCTGGCATGCTGAAATTCTATAGTGTGCCCATTTGTAAATGTATGCTCAGCTACGGCTGATTTTTGATGCGTTTGTGTTTGCAATCGCCTTTGTGTTCTTGGAGTCTTATATCAACGGAACGACCAGCCTGTCCAATATAACTCGAACCGCAAGAACAAGGAATGCGATATACGCCAGCGGTTTTTAAACTTGGAATCTTGTCTTTTACCGATCTGAAGCCGTTGCCAAAAGTTTCCTTGCTCGTGAACACAGTTTTGATGTTGCGTCGTTGCAGGACACGTCCTATCTTATCAGTCGAGCCTTTAACGTAAGGTAGAAAAGCTAAGCCTTCCAGAGGTGGAGATTCTTCTTTAGCCTTTTTTGTCATAGTCTTGTCTAGAGCTTTTCGTATGGCGGTACTTGTGTATCCGTTCCATTGTAAAGAGTCAAACAGATGTAGCTTTTCTCTCTCTAGATTTTCCTTGTCTGAGATACGTACAGCTCTTGTCGCCAGAGTCTGGAGAACTGTTGCTTTTTGCATTGGATGATGGTGTGAGTCAACATTTAGATATATGTCCGTGTGTGTTTTCTTTCTATAGACTGCATGTCCTAAACTGCCATCTGATTTGCGTTTCACCAGGACGTCTAGAAACGGAATGCTGCAATTTTCCTCTACTTCCATCGTATATTTTATTGTTCCAACTGAAGTAGGTGTTTTTCAGGCAAATTTCGACAAGTTCAACTTGGTCTGTAGGCAAGAGATCTTTGAGCATTAGTAGCACCTCATCAACCGGCACTTTCGTGAAGAGTGATACTACGTCGAAACTGACTAAGAGATCATCTTTGTTTAACTTTATGTTCTTTAGTTTCTGGACAAAATCTGCTGAATCCTTGACAAAGGAGTCTGTTTTACCAGTTAGAGGCTGTAGTATACTGGTTAAATGTCTTGCCAAAGCATGTGTAGGAGAATTGATCGCGCTGACAATTGGTCTCAACGGCACGCCCTCCTTATGTATCTTAGGTAGGCCATACATGCGATGAGTTATTGCATTTCTAGGAATCAACCGGTGCTTTAAGGTGGGGTCGATACTATCGGAGCATTTTATGCAGAGGTTATCTTTGTTTTGAGAGAGGTAGTGGGATTGCGGTTTAGACTTTTGTAAGTTGTATCAGATAGTAAGACTTCCATCTTCGCATTATAATCTTCAGTGTTCATTACCACAGTAGCAGTTAGACAGGAATTAGATAGCACAGGATCAAGGCTGTACACCCTACACATAAAACTGGCGAACACGCTGGTGCCAACATTGTGAGAGAAAATCGACGCTATCACTACGAGACAAGCACACAATACACTAGAACAAGAAACAGCTAAACAATCTGCCAAATATGATAAGCTAGCGCCTAAGTAGTCTTCGAAACAATTGGCTACGGGCAAAGTAATCGTAAACCTTATCAACACCCAACTGGATAAACAGACCACATCCTTACTAAAGAAAGGTTTTAACTTCGCCGTAGCCCCTAAGCAAATACCTGTGGAGGAGATAATATGTGGAGTGGAAGTAGCAATCCAAAAACTTCCCAGAAAAGATGTAGAAATCATCCGATAGGATGTGTCTTGTATTTTAAGAAGAGCGAAACCGCCCCGCTCCAACATCAGTAAAGCAGAGAGACAGGCAGCTGAAGCACTAAAGAAGAACAAAGACATTGTCGTTCTCAAAGCTGACAAAGGAAATGCTACTGTGGTAATGAACACTGAAGATTATAATGCGAAGATGGAAGTCTTACTATCTGATACAACTTACAAAAGTCTAAACCGCAATCCCACTACCTCTCTCAAAACAAAGATAACCTCTGCCATAAAATGCTCCGATAGTATCGACCCCACCTTAAAGCACCGGTTGATTCCTAGAAATGCAATAACTCCTCGCATGTATGGCCTACCTAAGATAGATAAGGAAGGCGTGCCGTTGAGACCAATTGTCAGCTCGATCAATTCTCCAACACATGCTTTGGCAAGACATTTAACCAGTATACTACAGCCTCTAACTGGTAAAACAGACTCCTTTGTCAAGGATTTAGCAGATTTTGTCCAGAAACTAAAGAACATAAAGTTAAACAAGGATGATCTCTTAGTCAGTTTCGACGTAGTATCACTCTTCACGAAAGTGCCGGTTGATGAGGTACTAGTCATGCTCAAAGATCTCTTGCCTACAGACCAAGTTGAACTTGTCGAAATTTGCCTGAAAAACACTTACTTCAGTTGGAACAATAAAATATACGAACAAGTCGAAGAAGCGGCCATGGGTTCACCGCTATCACCTGTTAACGCTAATATCTACATGGAAGCTTTTGAAACCAGGGCTCTCGAAGAAGCGCAGCTAAAACCGACTTGCTGGTTGAGATATGTAGATGATACCTTTGTCATCTGGTCACATGGACGCCAGACATTGAATCTGTTTCTAAAACACCTGAATTCTGTACATCCCAACATACAATTCACAATGGAAGTAGAGGAAAATTGCAGTATTCCGTTTCTAGACGTCCTGGTGAAATGAAAATCAGATGGCAGTTTAGGACATGCAGTCTATAGAAAGAAAACACACACGGACAGATATCTAAATGCTGACTCATACCATCATCCAATACAAAAAGCAACAGTTCTCCAGACTCTGGCGACAAGAGCTGTTCGTATCTCAGACAAGGAAAATCTAGAGAGAGAAAAGCTACATCTGTTTGACTCTTTACAAAGGAACGGATACACAACTACCGCCATACGAAAAGCTCTAGACAAGGCTATGACAAAAAAAGGCTAAAGAAGAATCTCCACCTCTGGAAGCCTTAGCATTTCTACCTTACATTAAAGGCTCGACTGATAAGATAGGACGTGTCCTGCAACGATGCAACATCAAAACCGTGTTCACCAGCAAGGAAACTTTGGGTAACGGCTTCAGATCGGTAAAAGACAAGATTCCAAGTTTAAAAACCGCTGGCGTATATCGCATTCCTTGTTCTTGCGGCTCGAGTTACATTGGACAGACTGGTCGTTCCGTTGATCTAAGACTCCAAGAACACAAAGGCGATTGCAAACACAAACGCATCACAAAATCAGCCGTAGCTGAGCATACATTTACAAATGGGCACACTTTAAAATTTGAGCATGCCAGAGTACTTGCCAGAATACCTCATTACTTCCCGCGAGTGATGCGTGAAGCCATAGAAATAGAAAAACATTCAAATAATATCAACAGGGAAGATGGCTTTAAGCTTAGTAAAACGTGGACCCCTGTGATACACGATCTAAAGCATTACAACCACTGTGCGTCATATGGCCACGCCCCACGGATTACGTTGCACTCGGATAACCAACCAGCGTTACGCCACTCCGCGCGCCTGGCACAGAGGACTATAAATAGCTCCACACCGACCTTCGGTTCTTAGTGCGACTTTCACTCTGATGATGCAAGCTGCAAGGTCTTGCGAAACGTTAGTGAATATGGATGCACAAACAGCAAAACGGCCAAATCTGCTTAAGTATCCTCGTTCTCAAGATACTCAAACAAGAGCCACCAAAGAGCATGGCCATCGCGCGGGTTTTTGCTCGACTTCACAAGGTGCAAGGCACATTAAGCCAGAAAGTGCTGGGCGTTCATATACAAATACTACGCGGTCTAAGCCGAAATTCTATGCTAAGGAGGATAACTTTATAATAATTTTTTGAATCAATAATTGGTTCATCACTGTGTTCATAATCAAATTGTCTGGGCTTTCTTCGTGGTCTAACAGACTGAACAGCAGGGAAATTAGGTTCAATACCGAGTTCATCCGCAAGTGTATTAGCGTCAGTACGAACATTATTGAATTCTTCATCTGATCGAAGAGCTACGAAAAAATCTAACAAATTTTTAAAATGCTCTAAGCAAGTTTTTATATTTATAGTAGGATTTTGCATCATCGTGCTCAAAACATTAATTTTGATTAAAATATTGTACCAAATAATTGTTGAGCACAAAAATTTATAACTCTGAATTTTTAATGTCAAAGATTTGGCTTGATGTGAAGCACTGTGGTCTTGTACAGATAAACGATCTTCAATTACTTCTACCAATGCATCATATATTTGCCCAATTTGGTAACGCAGGGGCTTCACAGCGTCTATTCTACTAGACCACCGTGTATCACTAAGTGGTTTTAAAATTAAATTTGTTGTGTGTTTTTTCAGAATTGACCATCTTTTTACCGACGCAGAAAAAAAACAAATAATTCTTGAACTATATCAAAATAACCAGAAGTTTCAAAAGAAACTTTAGCAGCATCGTTCACTACTAAATTTAATGTATGGGCTGTGCACGGCACAAAAAATGCTCGCGGATTTATTTCTAAATTTTTTTTTGCAAACCATTATGTTTGCCGCGCATATTTGCCCCATTATCGTACCCTTGGCCACGCATGTCGTAAATATTTAAATTCAACTTTGAAAGTAAATTCATTAAAAATTCACTTAAACCCACTCCAGTTGAATCATTAATAGGACAAAATTCTATAAAATGCTCGCGTATTTCAATTTTCTTTGAGGACTCATTCAACACTGTAAATCTAAAAATTATAGTCATTTGTTCGATATGACTAATATCCGGTGTACAGTCAAGAATGATAGAATAGTATTTACATTTTCTAATTAAATCCAAAATATTATTTCTAATTTTGTTACCAATGACATCTATTATTTCATTCTGATTTTGGTCCCCAAAATAATTTACCATTCGTGTTTCATCTTTTTGTGACTTTTGAGTCCGAAGCACATGTTCTGACTTAACAGAATCAAATTTTGAGATCATCTCAACAGCTTTTAAAAAATTACCGTTATTGCTTTCAAATAATTTATTAGATTGCCCGCGTAAAGCAAGACACTGTCGTGACAAATATTAGTCAGGACTAGATTTGAGAAAAAGGCTTCCGTTACGAGTCTAGAAGCAAATCATATTACTTTTGAGTTAAAGATGTTTTCTATCTAATTTGAGCCCGCTGAATCTGAAAATGCCTGTTACCAACTCGAGATGCCGATCGTAAGTGAGATATTCAAGATGGCGGCCAAAAACCGGCAATCGACATATTTTCCGCCTCGTAAGACGTATATACGTAGTTTAAACATCAAATTATAAGTTTTTGAGGACAAGGAACACACCCGTATACATGAAAATAGCATTTGGGGCCAGTAAAATAATTTATTAATTTTTAATCAATTTTTAAGCCAAGAAAAGATATCTTAAAAACATTTTGTCCAATACTCTTAGCTTTCGTGACTGGTCTCTCTTCCATTGAATCACCCACACACAGGCCCAAAAAACATTAGAAATGATAACTGCGACTAATCTTCGTAAGTTTCATTTCTTGATGTCATCGATTAAGGTCTCTACAGATCAAAATGGTTCTAAGAAGGTTATAAAGCTTTCTTCTTATGCCCTTTATCCTAGCGAAAATTCTATACTTTCCAAAGGTTTGAATTTTCCGTTAGTCCCCAAAAGCATTCATATGGAAGAGATTATTAGTTCGGTAGAATCTTCTGTGAGAACGCTTCCGAAAGACGTTGCCGATCTTATCCGCTTCGAAACTCTCAGGTGTTTACGATCATCTAAACCTCCTAAAAGTAACATTACAAAAGACGAAAGGAATGCTCTCAACACCTTACGTTCCAATTCCGACATCTCAATTTTGTCCGCTGATAAAGGTAATGCTACGGTAGTTATGGATCGAACAGAGTACACCACTAAGGTTAAGTCTTTACTCCAAGATTTTTCTTACGCTCCAATTTCTCGCGACACAACTTCCAAAATCGAATGGGAAGTCACTTCTCTCATAAAATCTTCAGATTTTTCCACTGATATTCAACAGAGGTTGACTCCTCGCTCTTCAAAGTCTCCTCAGCTCTATGGTCTTCCCAAAATTCATCAACCGGACATCCCACTAAAGCCCATTGTCAGTACTATAGATTCCCCTACTTACTTATTAGCTAAATATCTAACCACTATACTCAGAAAGTTCACTGGTAAATCTTCCTCGTATGTTCACAATTCAGCCCATTTCGTTGAAATTATATCCAATATAAGCTTTGAACCTGAGGATTTACTTGTAAGTTTTGATGTCACTTCTCTTTTTACTAAAGTTAGTCCCGAGTGGTGTAGCTTGAACAAGCGTCCACGTTCGATCAGCAGAGTTAAGCAACGCTGTCTCTGGTCAGAACTTGGATGGGAGTTCCACGGCTGCATCTCTCGGCGCCTCGTGGTACGGCTATCACGAAAAAAAAGTTGGTCCCGGCGGTCATACAACATCATGACAGTCGTTAGTGGGGTTGGAAGTCCTCATAACTGCACAGCGACGCCTATAATTGGCCTAACGGCTGTTGGCTGAGTGCGAATTAAATAAATAAATAAAAAAGTTCCTATTCCCGATTCCATAGTCATAATGCAACAGTTGTTATCAGAGCATGGGTAGACGTCTTCAAGTCTACCTGCCCTTATATAAAAAATGCCTCTCTTCCACTTATTTCCTATTTCAAGGTCAGTTCTTTAAACAAATCTCTGGTGCGGCCATAGGTTCTTCTCTTTCACCTATTGTTGCTAATACCTTCATGGAAACTTTCGAGACCGTAGCTCTGGAATCTTCAGAATGGAAGCCCAAGGTTTGGTTCCGATACGTCGACGATACCTTTATTATTTGCCCATATGGTAAAGACACGTTACCCGTCTTCTTAAATCATCTCAATAGTCAACATCCATACATTAACTTTACCATGGATATAGAAAGTAACGGCTCTCTTTCTTTCTTAGATGTACAGGTCTCTTGCCAACCCAATGGCAAACTTGGTTATTCTGTATATCGCAAACCCACTCACACTGATCGCTATCTGCATGCCGATTCCCACCATCATCCTACACAAAAACTTTCCGTCCTCAATTCGCTTGTACACCGGGCTGTTTCCACATCGCAACCCGATAATGTCCACACTGAATTAAACTACATTCGGAAAGCTCTTAGGAACAACGGTTACCGTGCTTCTTCATCCACGGCCACCCAAACCTCCAAAACCCGATCCTCCTGCAGCAATAGTCTTTCTTCCCTATATGAACCAAATCACCGACCGCGTATTAAAGCGTCTTCGAAAACAAAACATTAAAACAGTATTCAAACCCCCTAGCAAAATCTCACAGGTTCTTTCTTCACCTAAAGACAAACTAAACACTATGTCCTCTAAAGGTGTTTATAGAGTCCCTTGCTCGTGTATTGCTGTATACATTGGTGAAACAGGACGTTCAGTAAAAACGCGCATCTCTGAGCACCAGCGCTGTCTCAAGTCGGGTCTCGTTTCAGCATCAGCTGTCGCCGAACACCAGCGTGATACTGGCCATAAGATCCTTTTTGATAAACCTTTCATCATCTGCAAATCCCCATTCTTCTTTAGCAGAAAGATTCGCGAAGCCATTGAGATTTACAAACGTCCTAATAATCTGAATCGGGAGGAAGGCTTTCCCCTTCCTTCTATGTGGAAAGTGTTAATTTATAATCCCCGCCCACCGCCATGGAGCCGCGACAGCATTTTCTAACCGCGACGGCGCGGCGCTTGCCTATAAATTCTCGCATTTCTCCATCAGATCGTTAGTCCAGTTTCGCCTCTGACGTGGTTCTCACGTTGAGTTACCGTGCTCTTCTATCCCCTCCCTTGCAAAGAGTTTCGCCTCTGGCGTGGTTAACACGTTGAGTTACAGTGCTCTTTTGCTTTTTCCTCCTGATGAAGCCCCTTACGAAAGTGGCAGAAACGTTGAGTTCTTCGACCTCAATGATGACACGGCCTAAACCCGGAAGTCGTGTTTTACTTAATTAATAATAGTATATTACATACCGAGGTGGGAAGTGTTTTATTACTGTCGAGAGATTAGGTAGTTTACCGAGACGCGTAGCGTCGAGGTTAACTTTATCTCAAGACAGGGATGAAACTTTCCACCGTGGTATGTATACTATTTTATTTGCAATCATCTAATTTTAAAAATAACTACAATTGAATTCTGAATAATAGATATCTTGAAGTAGCTAATATTTTTGTTGCCATGAAAACAACCCACTCAATGTTTTGTTACCATGGAAACACCCCACTCTTCAGGTATGTAATATTTTTCGGGGTATGTAATAATTTCCTGGCTAGTTTCAAGTAATCATCTAGTTCCCAGCTGTTGTCATGTCATGAAATTGACACATTACAATGTGATTGCGAATAAATTATTTTACTGACTCCAAATGTTATTTTCTTAAATTGCGTTTATACGTCTTAGGAGACGGAAAATGTGCCGATTTCCGGTTTTTTGGTCGCCATCTTGAATATCTCACTTACGGTCTAGATTTTGAGTTAGTAACAGACATTTTCGGATTCAGATGGGTCGAATTAGCTAGAAAACACCTTTAACTCAAAAGTAATATGATTTGCTTCTAGAACTTCACTTTTTCGAATTCTTGTCCTGACTATATTGTATTATTAAAATTATTCTCTCAATCACAGCATGCCAGTGCTTTGCTTCTGCATTCAACAAACGTAGTTGCGTCTGGTTTACAGTTTGTTCTTTTGATAACAATTTTATAAGTTCTAACTGATTTTTAACATTTGCATTGTGAGTATCACTTTTTTCGTGCCTTGAAATCAATAGTGACAAATGCTGCCAGTCAGAAACACCTTCCTTTTGCGAAAAATTGTTTTTAATGTTGCCAAATATTGTACAACAAAAGCAATAAACTGCATTATTTTTTATTGAATAAACTAACCACGGTCTATTAATTTCTTCTCCATTTGGAAGAGAACGGTAGAAATATTTTTTCGAAAACCTTCGACCATTTTCATTAGTTGGGAAATTAAATTGCGTTACCTGAACAGGCCCTCTTTCTACTAAAATTTTTGTTAATGTTGTTGATATTATCTCAGGCCACTCTCCAGGATCATCTGAGGTTGCTGTGTCCTGCTGCGACTGCTGTGAATCTGATGAGCAACCAAATTTCTTTAGTTCAGAAAGCCTTGATGAGGATGACGTGCTGGCTTCTTCAGCGTCACCAACTTCTCTTCTCTCTGGTTTTGGAGACTCCGAGTCAGATGAAGTCACCTTCTCTTCCCCAGATTCGGAATCTTCCCTCATAATTTCCATTTCGACTTCTTGGACGCACGGCTCATTAAGTGGCCCGGAAAGAGAACTAGAGCTTGATTCTAATGCTTCCGCTGACACATTTTCTGGCTTCAAATATTTTTCTAAAGTATTGGCCAGTTTTTTCTTTTTTCTTTTTTTTTGTAGACTTTGTTTTCGATACTGAAAACCCGACAGCCTTTTCGTTTTTCTGTTCTAGAAAAATTATAACAATTTTATTACTTAATACAATTTAAGAATATGTAGGTAACTTTCTGTGTATTGATTGATATATGATTGATATGTATGTAGGTACTTACCATATTTATAACTTTTCTTCAACTTTCTTCAAAACACAATCACTAACAAAATTAATTTTCTCTACTCGATCTTCTCTGCAGCCAATTCAAAAATTAAATGACCAAATAATTATCATTGCACCCATATTACCACAGCATTAATGTAAGCATCATATAACATTATATATTTTGCAGTGCAGTGCCGTGCTGTTATGGACCTAGCATTGCTTTTCTTTGTTTCTGTCGAATTAGTCTAGAAGTGCTGTATTTAAAGTCAGGGATTGGGCTCTACAAAGCTAATACATTTTTCATTGTGAAATAATGTACATTCTATGATAGTTGTATATAGTAAGGAACGCCTTGCTTATTCGATTTAAATAGAAGTTGAAGAAAATCTGCTACGCCTATGACATGATATCATATGTTCTGGCTGGCAAAAGTAGGCGAGTCCAGGTCGTGGTACACGTGGACTCATATTCTCTATATGCTCCAATGGTAAATCGGTATCCGAGATACAGAATGTGTCGCCGGCGGCCGATTTTCCTTATCTCTCCGTTTCGCCCAGGGGCTTCATCAGGAGGAAAAAGCAAAGAGCACGGTAACTCAACGTGTTAACCACGCCAGAGGCGAAACTCTTTGCAAGGGAAGGGATAGAAGAGCACGGTAACTCAACGTGTGAACCACGTCAGAGGCGAAACTCGACTAACTATTGGAAGAAGAAAGGCCCCTTACGAAAGTGGGCGAAACGTTTGAGTTCTTCGATCTCAATCATGACAGGGTTCAATCCCGGAAGTCGTTTGTTACTTAATGACAATAGCCGTGAAAGTCTCAGAAATCACGATTAACCCTTTTAATAGAATGGAGTATAACAAATGTTCAGATTCTATTCTTTATCTGCACACCATTATCACAAATTATAAATTGAGGAACCCCAAAAATAAGAAAGATGTCTTCTTCAACATGTCTAGTGAGCGGCTTAGCCGTAGCGGATCTAACTGGGAACAGAGACAAATTTACTAAAGTAATCTGAAACGACAAGAATATGTGTATAACCACGAGTCGATCGAGGCAAAGGTCCAACAAAGTCCATAACTGTTGACGAAGAAGTTCGGGTCGTTTATCTTTTGGCACAACAGCCTACCAATAATCTTGTTCCGTCGCAAGTTTTGGCACTGGTGAACGGCCATACCTACTTAAACAAAACGTTGTTTTTAGTTCGCCAACGAGAGTATTGTTGAGGGTTCTCAGCAACATTGCGAAACATCAAGGATGTTCATTAATGTTAGTGATAGTGAATTAAAGTATGTGTTGTACAAATTTACGATAAAAATGTTTAGTGTATATATTGCATCAAGTTTCTGTATGCTAGCGACATATTTAGGGTATATATTATATAGAATGACCTATTACTTTTCAAAAATTTACAACAAAAGTCACGATAAAAACTACGGATGTAATTGGGACTTCTTTATTTGGAAAATAGTTATCAGCTCTATGCATTTTTGTGTGAGTGTTTGTTTATTCAAGATGTTCTTGAATTTATTTTGGGTTTATTTCTACTTGAGATTATTTTTGAATAATGGCGAAGGCTTGACTATAAGTCTAGTTTTATTTTTTCTACAGAGTAATTTATATCTGTTCATTATTTTAAACACTGTTCATAATCAGATTAGATTATTATGTAAAATATTTACTTATTTCAAAAGGTTGTTGTGTATAATGAATGGTTAAGTTTCTTAAAGTTGCACATTTAAATGCACAATCGTTAAAAAATAATTTTACAGAAATCAAGAGACGTTGCTGTTATCTGGCTGTGACGTTATTGGAATTACTGAAACGTGGTTATCGTCAAATGATTCAAACGATCTAATAAATATTCCTGGTTTCGTTGTTATTAGGAAGGACAGGGTTACCACCACATGGGGCGGTGGGGTATGTATTTATGTAAAAATAACTTAAATGTTTCTACTGTATCTGTCTCGAGCAGTTCTGAATCTGCTGAACAACTCTGGATTAAATTATCGCTTAACCATACAGTTATGGTATTTGGGATAGTTCATCGAAGACATGAATATTCATATATAGAATTTATTGATTGTTTGGAAGATTCAATATCTTTAGTAACACCCATATCAAATGATATTATACGTGTGGGAGATTTTAACATAGATTTGTTAAATACTACTAATTCTGCTACTGTCAAGTTGTTATTAATGTTGGAAGTCTTGGGATGTCAGCAAGTAATTAATGAACCTACACGTATAACTAAGACTAGTATTACACTGATTGATTTCATTTTAGTAAATATAGACACAACTATAACAAATTCGGGTGTAAAACATTTACCTGGTTTATCAGATCATGCTTTTATCTATTGTGAATACCCTATAGTTTTAGAACAAGCTACTAAACCGTTTATACTGACCTCCAGTCCTTACCGCTAAATACTATATTTGATTTAAATAATGTAAATGAAAAAGTTAAATTTTTGAATACCAACATTGCCAATCTCGTTAATAAACATACAATGATCAAAACTGTTAGAATTTTCAAATCAATAGCTCCATGGATAACTGACAATATTAAATTAACGATTTCTCTTAGAAATAAAGCATTACAAAAATTTAAAAGAACTAAAAATCCTGGACATTGGGAATACTATAAGTCTCTCAGAAATTACACAAATTTTGCTATTAAACAAGAAAAACGTGCTTATATAAATTTCCAAATCAACGAACGCGGAACCAAATTTGTATGGAAAGCTTTAAATAAAGTAAATATATATTTTAAAACAAAAACGGATAGTATTCCTGAAAATCTCTCCGATGTGAACAAAATAAATCAGGCCTTTATAGATTCACTTAAGTCACCAACTATTTTCCATAATAATAATCTTATAAATTTTTACAGAAATAATTTATTTAAGGAAATATTGTCTAAATTCTCTTTCACTCCCACATCGGAGAGTGAAATTATGAAAATTATATTAGTTATAAAGACAAACGCTGTAGGATCGGATGGGCTAAGTATAAAAATGCTCAAACTTTGTTGTCCTTACATAATTCCATTTATAACTGACATAATTAATACTAGCATTCAATAATCTGTTTTTCCCGAAGATTGGAAAACTCATATTATTCCTCTGCCAAAAACTAAATCACCCACTGACTACAAAGATCTCAGGCCAATAAGTATTCTGCCTTGCATGGCAAAAATTCTTGAAAAAATTATGGCCTTGCAAATACGTCAGTACGTGGAACAATATTCTATTTTGCCAGAAACGCAATTTGGGTTTAGGCCCGGACATAGCTGTGCAACTGCGTTGTTAAATGTAATAGATGATATTTTTACCGCCACTGATGATAATAAATTATCCCTAGTTATTTTGCTTGATTATTCCAAGGCTTTTGCACTATACGTCATGGTATTTTAATACCTATTTTGCATTACATAGGTTTTGGTATTCCAGTAATTAACTTTGTTCAAAGCTATCTCTCAAATCGGACCCAGAAAGTTATCCTCAAAAATTCTGTATCGAATTCTTTGCCTGTTACACTTGGTGTGCCGCAAGGGTCGATTTTGGGCCCCCTTTTGTATATGATATATACATTTAACATGAAAACTTCGCTGAGCTGTTGCAATTATCATCTGTATGCCGATGACACACAGTTACTATTCAACTTTGAACTGCATAACGTCAATAGTTAATGCAATAACAGCGGTTAACGCTGATCTCAGCAGTCTTGTTGACTATTCAGAGAAATATGGGTTAAACATAAATACTAATAAATGCTTTGTTATTCTTTTTGGAAGTACAAAACTTCGGGATAATTGTCGTGATAAAGTTTTAATCAAAATTCGAAATACAGAATTAGAAATTAAAGAAAATGTAAAAAATCTAGAGCTCTGTATCGACCAAAATTTAGATTTAAAGAACACATCTCCAACACTCTGAAAAAAGCATATCTTAATTTAAAAATAATTTTTCAAGACAGACATTGCTTAAGTAAACAAATCAAAACAACTCTATGTGAAACTATGGTGTTATCGCATTTCAATTATTGCAACTGTGTATATGGTCCATGTTTGGACAGTACAGATATCCGACGTATTCAAAGGGTGCAGAATTCTTGTTTGAGATTGATATTTGGAATAAAAACATATATCTCATAAATTATTTGAAACAAAATGGTTAAACATGGCTGATAGAAGGAAACTTCATGCGGCGTGTTTATATCATAAAATCATTACTGATAAAACGCCCTCCTATTTATTCAAAAAAGTTAATTTTAGATCTGATCTGCATAATGTAAATTTACGTAACCAATACTTCATAAATATACCGGCTCATCGAACTGCTTTCTATAAACGATGTTTTTCTTATAATATAGCTAATCTTTATTACTCGTTGCCGTATTTTCTAAAAACTCTCACTTGCATTAAATTTAAAACAGAACTAAGTAAAATGTTACTAAACAAAACCTTAAAGTTTTGCTTTATAATTTGCTATAATCTAATTATATAAATTTTGTCTTAATTTTACATTATATACACATGGCCAGATATCATCAATATAAAAATTGATACATTCGTTGCACTGCTGAAGGAGATTGGGCCGTTTGTGTGTAATGGAGCTACAATCGGCTGGCCTAAGGTTGAATGGAAGCGCGGGTCGTCGGAAAACACAAATTGGAGGGCCTCAGCGGGAAAATTCGAAGTCCATAGCTGAAGAGCATACGTTTGTTTAAATATGGGGCCTGCAAATAGGGACAATTGGATATTATTGTGCACATTAATGCAATGGACATATTTACCAGTGGCATTAGCCTTGTTGCGAGTAAATTATTGCAAGCAAACAAGCGTCAAAGGAGTCCGTGTAATTTATTAAACATGCACATAGTAAGAGGAAGTGTTGTTGGACATATTGGGACCGTCAACCACTAACAGAGCTGTGGTTTCCACAGCTTCGTGTGAAGTTGCAAGATGCACATTTCACGTTGGCCAATGTGGGAAAATCTTTGTTAATTCCATTTTTCTCGTGTAGATAACGTTTACACACGTGCAGTAAGGCTATGGAACCACCTTTCAGGCATCACATCTGGGTTGTGTGTGGGGCGAAGTCCGGGACATGCTAAAACCTTTCCGTCACGACACCGGCATGGATCTGCTTGAGATTTCGGACAGCTATGCAGTGGAATGCACTGACGACGGTTGTGTTATTAGTTCTGCGTTTAGATGTAAGGTATTTGTATCGTGTGTTAAAAAAATCATTTAAGGCAAGCCTTGGAAAGAAACATCAAAAATATAGTCACGTTTTAACTTAAGTTTGTAGGTGAATGTCAGATTGCATATTATTTATGAAAACATTTGTTACTGTGACAGGCAAAAGTTTATACGTTGTTAGGACGTAACTAAGTCATGTCGGTGATTGTTTGCAGGTGTTTTTTACGCTCCACGTGTTTTGCTAATTGCGCACTTGAATTCATTCTTCTCTGCCAGCGTCTCTCAACCCGATCGCGAACACTATTTCGTTCTTGATCTTTGCCCTAGTCTGGGGCTATTTGATAGTCACTTGTAAGGGCAGAATAGTGTCCGTTAGCTTACTTGCGTTGTCCCGGATCGACATTTTTTAACTGTGAGCTTAAGCTATGTGTTCGCTTATTCTCACTCTCTCATTATTGCAATTGGGCCGATTTGCAAAGCCGGTGATGAGGCCCCGTTGTTAAATGGAAGTTTTCTATTTATTGCCGAAGTCGTCAAAGTCGTCGAAGTCCATAGTTTTTATAGCTGATTTCTGGAAGCCTCTGTTGTATATCCGAGAGATTTTTTTGGTAGTTGAATATTTCCCATTATTGCTGTTTTTTACCCGTTGCAGTCTTGCATTATCCTGTTAGTATCTAAACATGAACGTGAGTTGTCCAAGTTAAACCTAAACCTGTTTACATTGGTCTTTTTGTAATCCCAGATTCACTGGTAAACCTGCAGCACCTCCGAGTCTCTGTTCAAGACTTGCGGTGCATTCACCAAACATGGTAAATTTCTACGTGTGCAGTGGTATTTCAGTTACCTTCTGCTATCTCTGATTTATGGTGTCACCGTAAACTTATAATTACTCCCTAATTTATCCTGCGTACCGAATACCAAGAGACCTTTTAGCCGTTTAACTCTTGTTTTAGCTTGTAATAATAAAATGGACTGTATTCGTAGCTTTTGCCGTAGCGTTAAGTTACCTGTAACTTAGGCGAGTGCTTGTAATTAATTTGCTGTAGCAGAATCATCGTTAGTAATATAATATAATATAGTATATTAACTTTGGTTTTAAGCATGACTAATGCAAGTAAGTAACTTATATGACAAATCTTGTTGAAGTCTGTTTCAGGTCGTAGCGAATTTGGTTACCCAAATTTTAAGGAGTTTAAGTGTTATTTTAAGGTAATTGACTTACTGGTTGTATTGAAAGACTCTTTGGCGATCCTTGGTAATTTCAGAATTCTTTGCGAATTTTTGAAAAGAATCGCTTGCTGTCTTTACGGTTCTCTGATTCGTCCACTTAGCCTGACCCTTTGCTTTGAAACTGGTTATAGTAATTGAGTCTGATTAGTCTAAGACTTGAGTTTGATTAGACTAAGAAGTGAGTCTGCAAATTATTAGACGTTCTTGGCAAAATATGTTCGACCGTAGCAAGTTTTTAATTTTTAATAAACTGATGATATGTCTAACGAAACTGATGTCTAAGGATCTTTATACTTTATATCTTATTTTTAATTCAAATTAAATGTTTTTAGTAACCTTGTAAGATACCATGCTTTTGCTATGTTCGGTTTTGAAACCAGTCCCCCGGAATATACGAGGGTTATTTTTCATTCAACCTCCGATTCAGAGGAATGTAGTGATTTCAGGAGTACAAGTAGAAAGAGAGGGCAAAAATACTAAATAACATAGCTAAAAACTGTATAAATGAATTAGTAGGGATAAAAAAAACATTAAAGGTATGCATATGGCAGGCAACGATAAGTGTATAATTGCTATGAAAAATTAGGAACAAAAACAGGAAATATTTGAAAAACTGTACAAACTGAAGGGCGAAAACATATACATAAATAGCGACCTTACATACACGGAAAGGAGTAGACAGCGTCAGGTAAGAAAGAAACACGAGACGAACAGAAAAATGGACATAAGGCAAGGGTAGGATACCAGAAACTCACGACTAATACGAAGGGGCGTTCAAAGTGTGTTGCTATTTGAGGGTATCTAGCAGAGTTTAGATTTTCGTGCAAATTTTGTTTGAAACATTAGATCTAGTTACTCTTGATTTCAAAAATTGGTTGTCCTATCTGCTTTTGTCTTCCTTCTGTCAGTCGTGAAATATGGCTGAATGTAGTTTGAAGAAGTTTGAGTATCGAAGCATCATCGAGTAAAGAGCGGGATGGAAACGACATTTTTGATCGCTTATCGAAAGTGTACAGATCAGATGCGCCTTCGTAAGCTGCGATCACTAGGTGGTTTAAAGAATTCAAACACGGTCGCTAGAGCATTAAAGATGATCCAAAGTGCGAAGGACCAAAAACTGCAAGCGATGATGAACATGTGGCCCAGGTTGCGTCACTAGTACTTGGAAATAGGCGTATAACGGTATAAGAAATTGCCCAAGAGATTGGTGTTTTACAAGGAGAAGTGTTTACAACATCATCCATACCGCTTTGCACATGTTGAAAGTGTCAGCCAGGTGGGTGCCCAGAAATATTTCTATTCAGGATAAGTACTGCAGAATGGAAGCATCACGCGAGCTCCTCGACCTCTTTAATTCGAATCCAGATGACTTTATGGCTCAACTTGTGACTGGAGATGAAACATGGCTTCATCACTAGGACCCCGAAAAGAAGCAAGAGTCAATGCAATCGAAGCATGAGGTATCTCCAGCTTCGAAAAATTAAAGACAAGGGCCTCTGCTTGGACGATTATGGCGTCTGTTTTTGGGATTGCCAAGGGTTGCTCTTAAGCGATTATATGCCATACAAAACCACAATTAATGCACAACTGTTGAAAAAATTAATTAAAGAAAAGAGACGTGGAAAACTGTCCAAAGGGTTATTCCTACTGCATGAAAATGCTCCAGTCCACAAGGCTAGAGCTGCACAGACTTCCCTGAAGAACTGCTGGTTCGAACAACTTAACCATCCACCTTACAGCCCGGACCTGGCTTCTAGCGATTTTTACTTATTCCGAAACCTGAAGAATTATCTTCGGGGGCGGAGAAGTAGTGTATTAAACTTAGGGGGGGGGGGGGGGACTACAATGAGAAATAATAAATGAATTTAATTGCTATTAGTTATTTCAATGTCCGAATTGCAATACACCTTGAACGCCCCTCGTATGGTGTACATTTGGAGTGAAAGGATGAAAAACTGGTAGTGATGGAGAAGAGAGGGAATGAAAAACGAACTTATACAGGACAGCTTTCGGATTGAGACCATGGCGACGATTAAAAAGAGCGAACGGCAATACAACAAAAATTCAAGGATGAAAACGTAATAGAGCATTAAAGGATATGAAGATTCCAAAAATTGGAACTTGGAATGTGTGATAAATACTGCATCCAGACAAACTGAACGAAATAGCCAATAAATTGGTAAATTATGGAATTACTGTCGCGACAGTGCAAGAAACAAGACAAAAAGGAAAACGATCAATAACAAAGAAATTCGACGTCGTCTCGTTGCGGTGAAGTGGGATTTCATTTCGAATGCCCCTCTATCAATCGTCCCGCCAAGATACTGTATAAGTAACGTTTACGTCGACGCAAGCGTAAAAACTCATTTTCTATCAACTTTCATTACCGACGCTTCAAACTGAAACTGTCTGATGTCGCATCGTACCCGAGGCGGCGTGCTAAATTTCAGATGCCAGCTTCACCTGCCCATCCTGCTGCGCATAAAACGTATACGGCTTTCCTGGTTCTTGCGTGCGTTACTGTCTGTCGAATATTGCATCTAGCTAAATAGAGCCTGTTTTATTAGTTAAGTAATGCATGTGCGAATTACCGCCAATTCTGAATAGGTTAGCTTAAGTTAAGCAGTGCATATTGTGATATATTTAGGAATTAGCCGCTTGATGCGTACTTAAGTTGTGAGTGCATGCCCGCTAGAACAGCAGTAAGCCTGAAGACAACCAGGTACTAATATTGCTTTTTTTGTAGAATTGTACCAACGGCGAAGTTTGTTGCAGTCCAAGCTTTCAGCGATGACCGGAGATACATATATTTTTAGGTGTGTTAGGTAAGTATAGTTCTCAAATTTAACACTGTATTTGTGATGCAAAATATAGTTGCTCCCAATCCTGAATTAATTTAAGTGTTCCAAAAATTACGCCCCAATGGAGGTCATATTTTGGAGATAAGCATACCTCCCGTGACCGAAGGTCATGTTCCTGGTGGGATTTCCATTCAGTATCTGATAGATTGTGGGGCTCACGTAAATTACACGGACTTGTCCATGTACCTCCAAGGTACAGTTATGTGTTGATCATAGCGAGCGAGCTTCTTTTTCCAGCCTGCAATTTCTTCCCTTTTTCGCGGAGCTAACTCTAGCACCATTATGGCTTGATGCGGCTTGTAAATGGATTTTTTTCCGTAACACTACTTGAAGTAGGGTAAAATATACTGTACTATTGCAATAAAATGTATTCTCCTGCTTTCTGCTCTAAAAAAATGCAGTCAGAATTATTTATGCTACACCATATAATACAAATTCCTTTATTATATAAAGACAGAATAATTTTGTGTTTTCCATTACGAATTGTGTAAAAATACCAAATTTTGCTAATTATTATTTACCTTTATATGCATCTGTCTCGTTTCTGTTTCTATACGAAATATTTGTATCTTTTCGTTACTTTGTATTGTGTGTATCTACTTATAACAAAATAAAATAGCTTACTTTTATTAGAATATTAAGTTGCCTAAACGATTTAATTTATTAGTTTGGTAACTCCTTTGGTAACCAAGAAAATAGTGATTCTTAATCTCAAACGACCTGAATATGCTCATTCATGTATACCAGCAGTATACGAAATGTTTACTGAGCGACGTAGAAATGGCGTTGCTATCGGATCTTTTGTATGTTTTTTGAAAACGTTCATCTGTCATAAACACAAGCAAACATTTCGGGTTTAGTGTTTACAGCCGGTTGAATGAGTCAAGGTATTTACATTATTAAAAATCTGTTGTGATACACTCACACAACTTCCTTTTAGAGATCTTATAATTAGCCAAAAATTTGATTTTTAATTTTTAAGCATTTGTCAATTTTTTTCAAAAACGGTACAAAATAGAGCGTTAGTTAAAGAGACATTCCTGTCCTCCGAATCCTTCCACACCGCCAGTTCCTGAATAGCCCTTTGGGTATGGAGGCACACCGTTTGGATTTAAAAACAGTTCCCCTTGGGCTGTTTTCGGGCAATTGTCTCCCATGACTGTTGTTGGACGTCTTCTACACGACCCCGAAGCAAATTTCTTACAGTTGCACGGAAGTCCTAAGAAACCGGAGGAATTGAGGCTTGCTGTGAAGTATACCACTGATCGCATGTGATTACAAGTGTCTGCAAGAAAAATACAATTCTAGTAATCTTAAGCAAGATTACGAACTTTTTTATTTAGCGACATTATTGTTACTTTTTTTAAATTGCAGTTTAACTATGCATCTATACATTTGTTGAGATTGTCTTGTTCATTTGAATTGTCAATATTAAAATCAAATTTCAGGTAATTTAAGCAATTTTTGGTTTTGTGTGTCTTATGAACCCAAACAAGATTTTTACTGTTTTTATTCTTATTGTTGCCTAATGAAGTTTTATGAACCCTTTGTTGAGCCATTAAGGATGTTCGCTCGAGAGTTGCAGCGAACGGACTCGGTTTCGGGATTCTATTGTTGTGTTTTTTAGAGCGCTTTCTGTGCATTTCAGGCCTGTTTAAATCTTCTAGAATTTACCCGTCATGGATTGCACCACGAATTTTTGCTGTATATATTTCGGCGCCTTCTGGGTATATCTTGCTTGTGGCCCCCAGACTTTGACGGTCGTGGATTGCACCACAACACGTAATTCCAAATCTCTTTGTTCTGTGTCAGTATGTTACCTCACGCCGCGCAGTAGGTAGTTCTAAGAACTTTATCTACTTTGAACCGGTTGATACCCATCGGATAAATGTAAAATACGCTCTGATCAATATAACAGTTATAAACTGCAATTACGAAACGTTAGTTTGTAAATGTTCACAAGCCAAAACACAAATAATTTCTTGTTTTAGTTAATAGTATGCATTTATAAAGTTGAAATTTGTTTTTAATATTCTTAAATATGAGTACTCATAACTGGATGTGAAAATTTTTAATTTTGCGAAACGTGTGCATTGATTAGATTACTTACACATAGAACGCAATCGGATTAGAACATCGTTTTCGGTAAGAATCCCCGGAGAAAAAGGGCAGCACGGTTGCGCTGCTCCGCATAAGAAAGGAGTAGCACAACTTACTTGAAAATCTACCGTTCCGTAAGGGTACGTATACCCGAACTGGTAATTACTTGTATGAATCGCTTGGACAAACGATGCATCGGTTTTATCTAACCGTTTGTTTGCTGGAATGTCTAGGTATCCAGGACCAGCAGCGTCCAGAGCAATTATTTCGGAGACGTTGTCCTTACACTCAGCTTGAACTTGCTGCCCGGCAAAACCAGCCACCTGTGCACCCAGAGAAAATCCAATGATACGGTCATTTACTCGACCATGCGTTTTCTTAAGAGCGCATAGAAAGTTCCCCATCTTCCTTCCCACTTGTGGAACTGCACAGATTGAAAATTTATAAGGCAAAATCGAATAGGCCTACCAGTCCAGTACGATTATATTTGCAGGACCTTTATCCAAGTACTTGTTTTTTAGAACTTTTATCCATAGCTGAGAGGCTGCCTCTAGCCATCCGTGTATTATAAAGATGCAACTATAGTTTGGATTAATTTCGTAGAGATTTGAGCTTGTTAAAGTAATACCGTTGTACCGGTGTTGTGTGGTGTATAATATAAAAGCCAAGTCGGTGACAGGCTTGTCCTCACAATCTCCCACTCGTACAGGAACGTTGTAAAATATGTTATACAAATCCTTCGCAATTTCAGGAGAGAATCCATAGCAAACAGCTAAAATAGTATTATTTATTAATAAATAAATAACATTCAGTATTTTAGGGTTACTAGGGTTTTAAAGCTATTTTTCTAACAAAATAAAAATTCCTTCTTCCCTGAATGATGTCATTTTTGACAGTAGTCTACTATGAGATGTTTCGTCGGACTTTTTCCACTGTTGGGTGTTTGTAACACGATGTTCAAACTAATGTTTGATCATGGGTCAAGACAATTTAGTGGAATTAACTTAAATCATGCGGTCACAAAAGTGCTTTCAATTAGAATATAAAAACTAGTCACATCTTATTGAAACCAATAAACTTGGATCTCCTTTCACAAAACAACCTGGTTCTACAATATTATACAATTTATGTTCCAAAGTGCAATCTGAACGAGTGCAAGAAGTAATTCCCGGAACTACATAAATCGAAGGCTTGCATAAATTCAAGGAGCATCGCTGACACACGACGTTTCAGCAGTTTTTGATCTACTCCCGTCCTCAGGTGAATAATCTCCGGGACCACTGATCGCTGTGATTACGAGTCTGTCAATCTTACCATTAGGCAACCAGCGGCCTAGTGGTCCCTGGTTCAAACCCCGGGGTAGGCACGAGTGTACGGGAAAAAGACGTAGACGTGAGATTGGGTAGAGTAGATCAAAAACTTCCGAAACGTCGTGTCATAAACAACCAAGTCAGTGGATAAAGTCCGATAAAACATCTCATTCCTACTAAACGGATGTAGTAATCTTATAACTGTCCATTTAGAAATTAATTTAGCTACTCTATATATATTTTAATTTAATAACTTAATGCTTACATAATACACGAACAGAAAATTTGCATTAAAAAATAAAACATTTTTATTTTAAGTAGCGTTAGGATAGATACCAAACTGTTGGAAGAAGGAAAGAGTAATACTTGTATCAACTCAGAGACAGTAAAAGCTATACCGAGGCGAATTCCTATCGACTTAATGCAATTGGCTGGAAGACGAACATTGCAGGCTATGGATGGAATATCCCAGTACAACATACTCTAAAGTGTTCTTAGGAGAACCACCAAAGAGTGCAACAGAAGATTATTAAAACAGGAAAGAGATAAAATAATGCAGATATATATGTAAAATAAGACTAAAGACTGTCCAGGTTTTGTGAAGATGGGAACCAAACTCCTATATACTTGCTCCGAGTATGTGAAGAGCTAGAAACTGTTAGAATGAAACACTTTGTGGAAGAAGAACTAACATCCGACATGCTTATGAACACCCCTACGGCGACAATCCACACTTTTTTTGAACATTTTGAGATTTCTTTATGAGGACCATCAACACTTGTCAGACAATTTTTTATTTCAATAGTTACGCAGCCAATTGGAGCAGTTTTGGTACAAAGCTGACGAGATTTCCTGTATATAGGTTCCTTTTCAGTCATATTTTCTCGTATAACAGTTCAGCTATTTGCATCTAACAATTCTAAAAGCGACACGCACGCACCTTTTGGTTCTCAAAAAGGTTCAGCGAAACCGCTCTAATCTCTACGTTGTCGTAGTTGCAGCTGAATTTTGTTTCGTCCCGTTTACATCAATTTCAAAACATAGCCAATTGGAGCAAGCGAGATATCTTCCTTAAATAATTCAAACTTTAGTCGCTCTCTCTCGTCCGCGGCTTGCCTCGCCGTTGTCACGCGAGGCAGACTGCGCTTTTATTGGCTGCAGGTGCGGGCACGCTTCAAGCGTCTGGCGCGAAAGATCGCTTCGTTGGGGACTTCTGGACGGATTGTCAATGCCAGAGGTGGTGTGGTTTTCTTGTGAAGTGAGCTTGTGGTGCCTTGTGTGTTGGTATGACCGCCAGTTTTGCATAATCTAGTGGGGCCGTAAAGAGGCCTTTCTCCCATAGCTGGGGATTCATATCGCAGAGCCGTACAAGTCTTCGGTCTCGTCGTTTTGTTTGTCCCGAGGAGGACGTAATTCAGACCTTCCCATGTTGGTGGATTATCCTCAGGTGCCACTCGACTCCCACGCCTCCGCAGTACGTTCGGTTGCAGTTGATGAGCCGCTATCCGCCGTGACACCATAGCTCGGCGGACCCAATCAAATCAATAATCAAATTCGTGTAACTGTTCCGGCCTAATTTATCTGTATTAACTTGCTACTGCAGTGGCGCTTGGCCGATGCTATTAATAATCAAATTCGTGTAACTTTTCCGGCCTAATTTACCTGTATTTACTTGTTACTGCAGTGCCGCTTGGTCGATGCTATTGGTAATCAAATTCGTGTAACTGTTCCGGCCTAATTTATCTGTATTTACTTGCTACTGCAGTTCCGCTTGGTCGATGCTACTTATAATAAAATTCGTGTAACTGTCCAGGCCTACTTTAGCTGTATTTTCTTGCTACTGCAGTGCCGCTTGATCGATGCTATTAATAATCAAATTCGTGCAACTGTTCAGGCCTAATTTAGATGACTATTGCATACATCTGTCAAACGATGTCATTTAACCAATGGTCGAAGTTTCAACCAATCATAAACGACTTGCGTCGATAAGGTGTTACATAACAACTTATCGGTAATTTGTTATATAGCTACTTATCGGTAATACTCAACCTTACTCATTAAAATAATGATTCGTTAGTTTTTTAATCGATTCAAGCAATAGTCAAGCAAAATATATTGCGTGCATAGTTCCTTGCTTCGATAATACTGACCAGATTGCACTCACGCTTCATCGTTTTGAAAATACTCCCTCCAGCTTCGCTGTCGGGCGTATTTTCTAAACAATCCAGCGGTCGTTTAATCTGACCAGCATTATCGGCAAGTCACTATGCACTTAATACATTACTGTTGATAGTTAGCTGATTCATAACGGCCTACCAAGGCCTCTTGGAAAACCAAAATTTATTCAGTTGTTCACGCATAATTGGTGCGTTCTTTGTAGAAACATTACAAGCGTCGCTGAGGCTAATTTAACATGTTTGTTTAGTTATAACTAGAGTTAAAGCGTCTCCCAGCTGTGCTATATAGTTTAGTCCATATATGACTGTGTTTAAGCGTCACAGGTAAGTTGGCAACGCTTGCCTCTGCAGCGTCGAAATTGGTGAGGCCGAGCACTCGTATCACACCCCGTTTGGCCTTCAAGGTTCGGTTAAGCGTGGGTTTCCCTCGATTGGATCTTGTGGCGCCCATTTCCTTTGCAACACCCTATATGTATACAGTTACGCTTGCCCTGTGGTGTACCGTCTCTAAGACCACGCCCATCTCCCTGAGCGTATCAAGCCGTGGCCTTTTAGCCTATTTGGTGAGATTTCCAGGGTAAGATTGACGTCTCCCGAACTTGATTAAGCATTTGGCACTCCCATTCTCGTGAGTGTCGTTAAACCAGTTTGATACTGTAACACACTTAGGAGCACAATGGTCCTCGCTTGAATTTCACAGCGTAAACATCGTCGACGACAGGCGCGCAGTGTTTTCAAGTTCAAGTGTTTTGTCCGATAAAGCGGTCACGGCCGCCTTATCTACTAAAACCGCTCATCGGGTCTTTAATTTAACTCTAATATAAATAGTTCCATTAAAAACAAAATACAGAACACAGGTAATTACAATCAATATAACACAATGTTACCGGCAGGCAACGGGCCGGGTTACAATTACCTGTACAGTCAGCCAATAATTCAAGACATACAGGGTCAATCGCAACCAAATATTCAAATGCTACCAATTCCCAACCCTTTTTATACTCAAACCTTTCCAAACAGCCAAACACCAGCAAATTACAACACACAGCTTAGCCAAACAACACCAGAACCTAGCAATTACTTCCCCCCAAATCAACAACAACTCGCTACTTCACAAACCTTGCCGTCCCACTCTAATCACAACCCCCAACAATTTCTTCGAATGATATCTACCAGCGATGACGAAACAGATGCTAACAACATAACGCCTCAAGAGCACTCATGGCAAAAGGTCATGTCAACCAAAAGAAGAAAAATAAGAAGAATAGTGCAAGAAACAGCAGATCCAAATAGTACAATACCATTAACGAACAAATTTGATGTATTAAACAATTCGCAAGATCATAACTCCAACGACACCACAACCAAACCTGAGACAAATCCCAAACCTCCCCCGATATTTGTTTACGGAGTTACAAACCTACCGAAAATGAAAGAAAACCTCGCGGAAGTAGTGGCAGATGAACAATATGTTACGAAAAGCCTAGCAAACAACACAGTTAAAATTACAAGTAACACTCCGGAAACTTTCAGAAAACTAGCACAATTTCTACGGGACAAAAAAATAATACATCACACTTACCAATCGAAAGAGGACCGGGCATTTCGCGTAGTTATTAAACACCTCCATCATTCAATTCCTACCGACGAAATAAAATCAGAACTCACCCGGCTTGGTCACAAAGTCAGAAACATTACTAACGCCAGACATAGAATCAGTAAAGAACCAATGAATCTCTTCTTTGTCGATCTGGAACCATCTGATAACAACAAAGAGATCTATAAAATTCAAAATTTCGAATATAACCGTATAACAATAGAACCTCCACGAACTAACAAAACCATAGTACAATGCATGCGCTGCCAGCTGTATGGCCATACTAAATCATACTGCTCTAGACCATTTATTTGCGTGAAATGTGGAGGAGAACACAGCACAGCAAGCTGCAAGAAGAGTAAAGATACGCCAGCAACCTGCGCTTTATGTGGAGGGAATCACCCAGCCAACTACCGCGGCTGTACATACTATCACAACCTACTTAAATCCAAAAATACCAACCAAAGACTTCCAGTCCCACCATTAACCTCTCAAAGACAGTTCCCAAGTCTTCCCCGTCCCACAAGCTACGCCAACACAGTCCAACCACCAGTCCACCACACAAACATCCCGGAAGAGCCACTCAGCCTCACCCTTAGCAAATTCCTAGACGAATTTAAGTCCATGTTCTCCCAAATGTTACAACAGAATAGCATGATATTACACATGCTAACAATGTTACTCAACAAACCAAATCATGGATAAATTCCTCATCATAGCGCAATGGAACGCCAACGGCCTATTACGACATAAAGACGAAATTATCTTATTCCTCAATCAAAATTTTGTTGATATAATGTTAATAAGTGAAACACACTTCACCGAAAAATCCTACATAAAGATCCCAAATTATATAACTTATCATACTAATCATCCGGACAAAACTGCGCATGCAGGAACCGCCATACTAATAAAACAGAATATTAAGCACTACGTTCTCCCTAACTATGAAGATCCTGCTATACAGGCTACATCAATTAAAGTGCATACTCTTCCTTACGACTTCACGGTAGCAGCGGTATACTGCCCTCCTCGGCACAACATCAAAAAGGATGAATTTGAAAAATTCTTTCAAACTCTGGGACCAAGATTCATATCTGGCGGTGACTACAATAGTAAACATCCTACATGGGGCTCTCGACTAGCTACCACCAAAGGCAGAGAACTGCTCAAAGTCATTCAACAAAATAACTACGATTATCTGTCCACGGGAAGCCCAACATACTGGCCAACAGACCCCAATAAGATACCCGACCTCCTGGATTTCTTCATCATAAACGGTATTGGGAAACCTTACACAGATATCTCGGCAAGACTAGACCTAACCTCAGATCATACTCCGATAATAGCCACAATCAGCGCAACCACTATTTATAAAGAACCCCTTCCAAAACTCCACAACTCCAGAACAGACTGGGACAATTATCGTCTTATCTTACAAAACAACATAGACCTCAACCTCAGCCTCAAGAGCCCTAAAGATGTAGACGATGCCGTCGCCCAACTAAACAAGCTACTTACAACAGCAGCTCAACTTTCCACACCACCTACCTACCGCAAAAAACCCATCATCAACATACCTCTTGAAGTTAAGCAACTAGTGGCCCTAAAACGTAAAGCCAGAGCCCAATGGCAAAAAACTCACAGTCCAGCAGACAAAGCCAAACTCAACAACTTAAGTAACCAGTTGAAAGCAAAACTTAAGTCTCTACGCGAAGATTCCTTCACAAACTATGTATCTAAATTAAACAGATCAGACAACTCAATCTGGAAACCAATAAAATCCTCCATTAAACCTCAAACAACTTCGCCACCATTACGAAAGCTACCACCAGCACTAGGATGGGCAAAAAGTCCTAAGGAAAAAGCAGATTTGTTTGCCTCCCACCTCTCAAATGTCTTTCAACCGTACGAGGTTTCATCCGATAACTCTGTTCCTGAACCCCTTACTCCACCAGCACCTCCTCACACCCCCATCCCACCTCTTACTCCCAAAACTATACAAACTGAGATAAAACATCTAAATCCGAAGAAATCCCCAGGTACAGATCATATTACTCCCAAAATGTTACAAGAACTCCCAAGAAAGGGAATAGTACTATTGACCTACATTTTTAATGCTATCCTGAGACTTCAATACTGGCCCAACGAATTTAAAAAAGCGGAAATAATTCTTATCCACAAGCCAGGTAAAGATCCTAACTATGCCACCTCTTACCGTCCTATAAGCCTGCTGCCTGTGATCTCCAAAATTCTAGAACGTCTAGTGTTAAGAATACTCGATCCGGAATCCACACCAACAAACTGGATACCCGGCTTCCAATTCGGTTTCCGCAAAATGCATTCAACTACCCAACAATGTCATCGGATCACACAACTAATAAATACAGCATTCGAAGAAAAATCATACTGTACTTCTATCCTTCTCGATGTCCAGCAGGCCTTCGACAAGGTATGGCACAAGGGGCTCATCCACAAACTACAACAAATCCTACCCCCCTCCTTCCTCAAGCTGTTCGAATCCTATCTAACCAATCGAAAATTCAGAACAAGAGTAAATGAAGCAACCTCAACACTACACCCTATCAACTCTGGTGTACCTCAGGGCAGTGTCCTGGGACCATTTCTGTACCTACTTTACACCTCAGACCTTCCAACAACGCCCACTACAATGGTAGGCACTTTTGCCGACGACACCATCATACTGGCAAAACACACAGACGTAAACCAAGCCGCTAGACATCTTCAAAACCACATAAACCTGCTAGAAGACTGGCTCAAGAAATGGAAGATGAAAGTCAATGAATCCAAATCGAGCCATGTGACATTCACACTGCGAAAAGAGCCCTGCCCACCAGTCCACCTAAACAACATCGTAATTCCACAACAAACCTCCATGAAATATCTCGGCTTTCACCTAGATAGCAAACTTACATGGCGTGATCACATTACCAAAAAACGGAAGCACATCGAACTCAGACTCCAATCCTTACAATGGTTAATTGGTAGAAACTCACCGCTATCCCTGAGCAACAAAATTCTAATATATAAGACGGTCATCAAACCTATTTGGACCTATGGGGTGGAGCTGTGGGGCTGCGCTAGCAAATCCAACATAGCCATTATGCAACGCTGCCAATCAAAAATCTTAAGAGCTCTTACAAACGCACCATGGTATATATCCAATCAGATGCTGCATTCAGACCTCGACATACCGTTCATAACACAGGTCATTCACGACAGAACATCCAAACATCTAGATAAGATCGCAGTTCACCCAAACTCACTAATGTCTGACCTCCCACACCAAGAAGTGATAAGACGACTCAAACGTAGATGGCCCACTGACCTTCACTAACGAGGACCCATCGTTGGACGGGCCCTCTTCACGACATTTTTCTCGCCAACAAATTAGCTTATAGAATGCACTGTATTCTGATTGCTGATGTACATTAAATAAAAAAAAAAAAAAAAAAAAAAAAAGGAGCACAATATGTTTTCTAGGATCAGAAAACCAAGAATAATAATAATAATTCCAATATTTTTTCATTCTACTTTTAATCTAGGTTAAAAAATATGTCATTAGCATAAAAAATCTTAAATTTTGTTTTTCTACGATCCTGTCAATAGTGGCAGTTTCTACAAAGTTTCTATTGTAAAAAGTGACAATAAAAACGTCAATCGCACGCTTTGTCGTAAATTTGTATGTCAACATAACCTAGAATCTCTGTTCACTTCTCTTTTGCACAAAAGGAGGGTGTGTTAGGGTCACTGTTTGCAGAGCCAGTGTATATACATTATACTACACTATACACTATATACACTGGCTCTGACTGTTCGTATATGTAATTTTTTTGTCTATAGTGAAGCTGGCTGACCAGTTAAAGTCAAATCCTATCTATTTTGAGATTATGGTTCACAACAGAATTCACTGTTGCCCGTTGAATCTGGTTCTGTATTAGGTCTCAACAATCAGCTTTAAAACACCCGCACACGGCAGCTTAGTGGTTAAGCATCCTAGCTACTGCTCTAACGGTCGTGTGTTCGATTCCTGGTCCCGGTAAGACTTTAAAAATATATAAATGAGGATAAAAATTTCTAGAAAATGGCATCATTCGATCTAAAGCCGTGGATCGCATGTTACTACGATGTGTAGCATTTAAAGATCCTTTGCAAAGGGTGGAACTATTTAATCTCGGCAAAATTCCAAGTAGAACTTTGACCGTATGACTACAGCAGTCTAATGTATCTAGTACTCGGTATGCCTAGACCTGGCTCATAACAAATGAATAAACACAGCCTTACAAGACCCCTAATTTTTCAAACGTGAATTTTAAGATTTTATATTATTATTTTTGGAATTTATCGTGCTTTATCTACATTGACGGTTATTATTTTATGTAAAAATTTCAGAACTCCGGATCATTTTATAAAAACATACCTATATTTAACAATAAAGTTGAATCTACATTACCTAGCATTTTATATATAACAGCAGCATTTTACTGTAAACTGAAGATCAGCTTAATAAGTTTAAAATTGTTAATGGAGATAATTATATCTACTATCGCTAATCTGGTATTAGAAGATATTGAAACAAAAATTCTTAAACATAACTCCAATTATTCTCTTTATTTAAGATATGTAGATGACATCATAATGGCCACTGACCCTATAAACAAAGAATTATTTCTTCAACTTTTTAATAACGTACACCCTAGACTTAAATTCGCACTCGAAAATGAAAATAATAAGGCTTCAATAAACTTTTTAGATTTAACTTTACTCCAACAAACTAATGGGAATATCATAACAAACTGGTTTCGCAAAGACATTAAAACTAACAGATATTTAAATTTCAACTCCAACACTACCAATAAATATAAAAAAGTGTCATAAACGGTTTAGTTGACAGAGCTATAAAATTATCCTCCAAACAATTCCACAAAAAAAAATTTAGAAATCATCACACATATGTTAACTATAAATGATTACCCTACTAATTTTATTTATAAACAAATTAAAAGCCGTATTAATAGTATTAATAAAAAAAAATTAACCATTCAATAAGTCTGCAACCTAATTGTTTTGGCAATGATTTCAATATCACTGATACATCACCTCAAAATAAATACATATCTATAAATTATATTCCTGAACTATCCGAAAAAGTTAAAAAAAGAAATGATAAAATATAATATAAATACTGCTTTTAAAAATTACAACACTTTTTGGTAATATGTTTTTTTCCAATTTAAAAGATCAAACTTAAACTAATATGCAATCCAATCTTGTTTATCAAATTAACTGCAGCAATTGTCCATCCACATATATTAGACAGACGAAACAATTATTACTAAAAAACAAAATTAACCAACATAAATATTCAATAAAAATCAATAATGTATCCCTCTCAAACAAAAAAACTGCTTTAACTGATCACGCCATAGAAAATCACCACAAATTTAATTTCAATACACCAAAAATTTTACATAAAGAAAGTAACTTAAAGAAACGACTAGTTTTTGAAATGATTGAAATACAACGAAGCCCTACGGCTATAAATGATAAAACTGATATTGAAAACCTAAGCTCTATTTATCATAACCTATTTTATTAATATAAAAAAAAATAAAAATTTACAAGTGAATTATTTTTCTCATAATTTATGTTCTGCTTTTATCCTTAAAATAAAAATAAATTGTAACTTGGCTCGACTTTGTAAAATTTCATAATTTTTAAATAAATACTACCTTGTACATGTCAAATAACAGATTCAAATTTTACACTGCGCATTACTGATAATAAATAAGGAACACCCTTGCATTCCCATATGTACGTGCTTGCATGCAAACTGTAATTTGTTTCGTTTCGTAAATTTTAAATTGTGTGGATGATTATTTTCCCTGTATCGTCTTTTTAAAGTGTCGTAACTATAATTTTGTCGTAATATAATGTTTTTCTGACTTCCATAATACAAGTAAGTACGCAAGTGGACGTTAATATTGTGTGTTCGCTTATCTAATTTTGATTTTTCTTATTTCAGCATGGCAACTTTCATACCATTATAATGTTACTAGAATACTGAAGAAGCTAATACTATTAGCGAAACGTATATTCATTAAATTAAATATTACGACAATATGATTTTTATTTATACTATATAAAGGAGAGGGGCGGAGCCCCGAGGGCCCCCTAGGAGAGGGACAGAGTCCCGTGAGCCCCCTTGGAGAGGGGCGGAGCCCCGAGAACCCCCTTGGAGGGGGGCGGAGCCCCGAAGGCCTCCATTGGAGAGGGACGGAGCGTTATTTGAGCGGAATTGTGATTAAATCGATGCGATTTTAGAAAAGGACCCTAATAGTCTAAGAGCTGGTGACATTTTTTAGTGATCATTTAGTTAAGACCTATTTTTTGAGAGAATGTTGGGGAAGGCATGTATAAGTATCATCTCTTAGGATTATCCTTGATAGCGGTATCGGAGGGAGGCAGAACACCCCAAATTTGCACTGTCAGTATATGTCAAATTCGGGGTTAGCAGGTTAGGTTTTGTGTCAGTTTATGTCAAAACTGATGGAAAACCTAACATGATAACATCGAATTTGACATAGAGTTACAGTGCCACCAACATATTACCTTACCTTAATATGTTGGTGGCACTGTAAGTCTATGTCAAATTTGAGGTTATCAGGTTAGGTTTTACGTCAATCTGTATCAGAACTGACGCAAAACCTAACCTGCTAACCTCGAATTTGACATATACTGACAGTGCAAATTGGGGGTGTTCTGCCTCCCTCCGATACCGCTATCAAGAATAATCCTTACAGATGACACTTATACATGCCTCCCCCAACATTCTCTCAAAAAATAGGCTTTAACTAAATGATCACTAAAAAATGTCACCAGCTCTTAGACTATTAGGGTCCTTCTCTAAAATCGCATCGATTTAATCACAATTCCACTCAAATAACGCTCCGCCCCTCTCCAATGGGTGTCTTCGGGGCTTCGCCCTCCTCCAAGGGGGCTCTCGGGGCTCCGCCCCTATACTACACCCTACACCCTATAACCAATTCGCGTTTCTTTTTGAAAATGATGAGCAAAGCTCAGTGGTGACACAAAATGTGCTAAGCAGCGCATACGAAAATACATCAGGATAGACCGCGCAATAGCGCGCGCAGCCCCGTTTATTTTTCAATAAAAAATGATAACATTACCACTAAATTACGAATTTAACTTGCGTGACTCGTGAAAATGCTAGGATTTGAAGCTAAAGTACCAAAAGTAACTGCTTTAATAGAATTGTTCTAACAGAGTGTCCTGGTAAAAACTCATATTGTTCAGGTGCAACAATGTTGTGCTCAAGAAACGGTAGTAATTCGGCGACTATGAGTCTTTCCATCACTTCGCACACGCCAAAGCGAGTGTTTAATTTTCACTTTATTTAGTTTACAATCCAGGGTTGTATGCGGTTATCTTATTGTTTCGTAGAAGAGAGTGAATGGTTACAGCATTGTCAACTGCATTACAGAAAAACTTCCATGGAAGTTCAACATTAAGATTAGGGGCAATTAATGTATTTGTGTCATTTTTAATGAGCTCTTCTTCTATTTCATTGAAATCGGCGTTAAAAATATTAGTGATGTTCGGATCGTAAGTGTGATAAACTATTTCTACTGTTACAATTATGATAATATGATCAGTAGATCCTACTGAAGGAAAGTAACGTATTTCGGAATCAGATCAAGAAGTGATGGATTTTGACTTATTGCGATGCGAGTTGGAACAGGGACCAATTGCTTCAAACTTGAGTTAAGTAAAAATTCACAGAATGTAGCAGATATCGTTACATGCCGGCGTGTTATTCAGATGTCAGTTGATATTAAGAAAATTGAAATCACCAATTGGAATAAAGTTTTAGTTGTTAGCTTCGACTCTGTTTCTCTCTGAATCCTGATTGTATCGTGGGCAGTATTTTGAAATTTTCGATGTGCGTTAACAGTTGTTTTGAAACAATATTTTCTATAACTTTGGAAAAACTTGGAAGAATACTTATTGGTGGAAGTTGATTAAGTGATGCCGCATTTGTAACTTTTAAGAGTAGACGTATGTGGAGAGCTTCGGTAATTCGTGTAGTTTGGGGATTTTTCGTTGCGTTTTTTATACCTCGCACACAAGCAGGGAGAGTGGGTCTGCATTTTTGGCATGTTTCGAACCTCCCCTCGGAGAGTGAAATCTTGTTTGGAAAACAAGAGCGTCGCTTTCTTGATGTGGGAAATTAGTTCGCCTTGTAATATTGGAACTTAAATATCTCCAAACTACGTTTTGAATTACGGCCAAACGTCGAATTTACATAAAAGAGTTCCTTTATAAAAATTACCAATCTACGGAGGGTATTGTCGCACCAATAAAAGCCGTTTCGTACATTGCCCTTCTGTTTCACGTATTGTGAATTTTTAGCCATCCCATTTCGTCCTGGAAGCGCACTCTACAACCAAGTGTCTTTCTCTTCGCCTGTTGCACCATTGCAGCTTTCAAGTTTCAAGAGGGCAAACGCTTCTAGCAGCAGCCCCTCATTCACCCTGCATTTTTCCATTGGGCCTGTGACAACGCTCTCCGAGAGCAAATTCTTCCATCAGCACATTACTGCTAACTGTTTTAGGTAATTGAAATTGCATTGCGTTCGCGTGTGATTAAAAGCATTGCGTTTATTTTTTTGCTTATTTGAATTGAGTCTTCTACGCTTAGCTTTAGGAAATCTTTAGCCCTCCAGGGCAGTTGTTCATTATAGTATTAAGCTTTAAAGCAATTGCTTGCTTGACTAGCGATTACACTTATAATGTAGCCTGTATTTAGAGGACGTTCCCTCTCCAGGGGCCTTTAATTTGTTTTCTAGTGCCATTGTGTATGTAACTGTAATTATTTTTATATTTTACATATATAAGACCTGATTTATGTTGTAAATACCGCTTGCTCCTGTAACAAATGTAACATTCAAGACTTAACCCTCTGCTGCATCGCGCAACCCACCACCTGCTGTAATAAAAAGCGTATTCGTTATAGTATATTGAAGCAATGTAAAACATTGCATGCATAATCAGTTTGATTTATATACAAGTAGCAGAGCTAATTTTACATATAAATTTAGAGATTAACTTTTAAATTTTTAAATTGTAGCCGTCAATAGGACATGGATACGACTCCAATCATGCAACTAATGAAAATATCAAGGTAATATGGAAGTTGGCTCTAAACCATGACGGGAGAAAAGCTAGTTTACTAATTCCGTCTTCATCCGCCATAAACTCTCCTTAAAATTTAGAAAAAACATTTTTGAAGAAATGTAAATGCCACTTAAATGAAAATGAGACAAGAGCATTTAATACAAAACTACACAATGCAGGTTATTCATGGCTCACGCAGGTGACAAACTGTGCTCTAATGGTCTTTCAGCCAATTTGTATGGAACCTAAATTAGAAACTGGTTAGCGACATTAAACCTAATCAAAGCTGTTCTGACTCTTTATTTTCCCATGTGTGTTGGATATTGCAAAAGTTTGCATATTTACTAATAATAACGCCATAAAAGATATACAACCGAATGTCATTCACATGTTTTTGAATTTTATTTTAAAATAGTAGCAGTAGCTAACTATTTGCAAAATTTGTTTAGACGTATAATATGATGTATAATTATACATAAGTTTTGAATGAAAGTTGTCTTGTGTGGATACTGTTTCCATTAGGTAGGTACATTCTAATAAATACTGAAACTATACAGAATACACAAAAAAACTGTATTGTATCTTAAAAACTTTTCTAGAAACAAATAGTATTCCACCTGCATTCATTATGATTAATTAAGGCTAGTTTAAGAAAACACATCTTGAAATAGCTTTTAATTTCTTGTCTAATTTCAATAATTTTGCGTCAAAAAATGTCATGCAATTCTTAGTACTACGCCACTAAACTGATAAGATACTTGGAATATTATTCAGTAATAATAGCGAAGTTAAGTAATTATTCTGTGCAAAAACTTATTTCTCCATAAATTCTAAGCTGGCAACTGTTACAATTTTAATGTTTAAGATTTAAAAAAAATGTATTAGATACCTTAAATTATCCTTCATCTTTATCTTTTTTCAGAATAGATATTGTAGAAACAAATAATAAAAATAAAACTCACCAGCACTTAACAAAAACCCTAAAGTAAAAATTGCAGTCATCCCGAATTTAATTTAACGATGGCTACTTAAAATTAGTAATGTATCAAATGTGTACTACATTGTAACTTTTAAATTTTCTTGACAACTAGGTCTGTTAAAATTTTATCGTTAATTGTTTTGTTAACGACTTGTAAGTTTAATAAAGCACGTGCAGCTGTCAAGGTTCTTTGTGGAAGAACTTAATTAGGTAAGAAATGTATTCATGTATTGGGGCCAAAATGAATTTAATGCTAATAGAACACACGGTAAACAGCCAATTTCTTTTTGAAATATCAATATTCTGCTTCGATTAGCTCTTACCTTGCAAATTCTTTTTAAGACAAAAAAATAATAATACCGAGCATGGCAGATGGCGAATTGTATTCCAGAAAGTTGCTTATTTAGCAAAAGTTAAATCTAGAGAATATGAAAACGCAGTCAAGATTCCAACGATGTGCGAAAGATTTGGTACAACATAAAACAAAAACAAGGACCGTTGAGGATCCGTGTGATAGAAGTAAGAGTAGAGAAAAAAAATAATATGATGGACAGATCTGTAAAATCTACCTCAATACGGAGTCAAGCTGATAAGGATAAGAGAACAGTCGTAAATTTATTGTGAAGGACCAAGATCAAGTAAATTTTTTATGTAGACATTCTCTACAAATATATTTTTTTTAATATTTATGTTTATAGGTATATTACACCTGTTCGTATACGGCCAATCAGCAATTTTGTCTTAACCTAAAAGATCTAATATATGTTTAAGACTTTAAGGTATCACCCATTGGTGCCTCTAAGGTCCTAACTGTTTTTCTCACTTCCTTCTTCTTTCTTTTGTGCTCTAAATTTTACTTTATTCTCTGATTTTGAACACTTTCACTTATCAGTGTTACACAAGGTCCGAAGGTTTTGTCCTCTTCAGTCTTCGTTCGATGTCACGTTGATCGGGGAGCTGGAGCATCTCGATGTTCCCATAATTGTGAAGACTTGCTTTGCGTTTGGGCAAATCTGTAGATTTCAGTTTTAACGGTCTCAAACTTGAGGTCTCTGTGCAAATCTGCATTCCGGACATACCATGGTGCATCCACGATATCCCGCAGTACCTTACTTTAACATTTTTGAATGGTGTCTAAGTTTGTTGGATTTGTACAGCTCCAGAGCTGTGTGCCATAGGTCCATATAGGTTTCAAAACTTGCTTGTATATAAGCAATCTACTACGTATTGATAGCTGTGACTTCTTACCAATGAACCGATACATTTTTTATATTTTGCATCTAGCTCTTTTCCTTTCTTTTTAATGTGTTCCTTCCACCTTAGTTTCGCATCTAGGTTCATGCCTAGACACTTAGCTGTGTTACTATATGCCACCTGTGTTCTATTTATTGTAATAGGCACCTTATTCTGGATGTTCTTGTTGGTAAAGTTTATGTTTACTGATTTTAACTCATTCATTTTTATTCTCCACTTTTTGGTCCAATCGCTGTATTCATCAGTGACAAGTTGTAACTTTTAGCAACTTCCTCCGCATTTGCTTCCACTGCTAATAGTGCAGTACCGTCACCAAAAGTGGCTATCTTACATTATTTATTTCAAGGATGTCATAGATGAACAAGGGGTACAGGACAGGGCCAAACACAATACCTTAAGGTACTATTAAAGTTCATTAAACGATAGAGTTGTACCAGGATAATTCCTTTATATAAGGAGCGTAGAATTAAAATACGTGTTAATATTTCAGAATCTTTTATTAACTTGTTCATTTATATGTTGGGGTGTAACCATAACAACGACAAAGCTACTAGATCTTGGATAAGGTTATACAATCATAACATTACTCCCCCCCCCCCCCAACGGAAAGGTAGAAAGGGGGGGCAGGTAGGAAAGCTAATATAATTCTGGATAAAAGCAGTAGGATTATATTTAGCTACAAAACCTCCTGGATCTTTTCAACAATCCTTAAAATTGGTAACAGTAACATTAATAATAATAAACTCCTGCTTTAATCTGTTTGCTTTCAGAATATTCTTCTTCTTTCTTCAGTCTGAAGAATGATATACAATTGTAGTAGTTGCACATACTCTCTTGGGAGTATTTGTTCCAGCTTGTTTATGAGTCCTTCCTGCCACACTTTGTCAAATACTTGTAAACATCTAGAAAAAGGGCAGAGCATATCTCTGTTTCTTCATATGCTTTCTCTATTAGATCTGTGAACCTATGGATCTGATCTATAGTGGAAGTGTTTATTTCGAAAACCTAATTGGCGATCTTGTATTAGATTTTTCTTTTTCATGATTAGTTTGAGTCTCTTCAGTATAAGCTTTCCAAAAAGTTTTGATATTACTGGCAATAGGGAAATTGGCCTGTACGATTTAGCTTTATTCAGTGTCTTACCTGGTTTCGGGATCATAATGACTTTTGCAATTATCCATACACTTGGAACATGCTTTAATCTAAAAGCTGCATTAATTAGATTTATTAGCTTAACAATGTCTTTTCTTCGGAGTTGTTTCATTTATTTATTCTCTAATAGGCTAAGCTTAAGTTATTCTAAGTATACTGAGTTTGAATATGAACATATATGTATAATCAACACCAACTGAACAGTAAGAAAGAGGTTATTCCTATACGTATCTATTATAAGGGGGGTTCATACGCTGCTACAAGATAAGAGTTAATGACACCCAAACATGTGAATGTGAGTTACTAGAACACGACTAAAATAAATAACAAGTTACGTAATTATATATTGTTTATTCGGAAAGCGCCACTGGCTGTTTATTTAGACGCAACGCCGTAGACTATCGCAACCAAATTAGCAAACTATATCACAATACCTTAGTTAGATCCTAGCTGCATTGTTACTGGCTTATGGGAGCACCGCCTGCCCGTCGCACACTAAAAGAACCTCTGTTAGCTGATTTTCTGGTTAAGCCGGGAGCTGGTTCAGACGGCATAACGATTAAACTTCCACAAATGGCTTAAACAACAACTAGGATGATTCCCAAGAAGAGCTGCGGGTTTCAGATCCTCAAAAATGAGAAATGAGGGGGAGGGTAGGCACCACCACGACGACTTGACCACTGCTTCCTTTCAACTGTGCATGATTAAACCTTCAAATGTTAATCCTTTCAAGGCGTTTAAGAACCACAACTTTCAATAAAAAGGCTAACGACTATAATCCTCGCTTAACCCCCTATTGAAGTTACCACCTTTACACCAAAAATAAAATCACTACTACGAAAACTATACTCGGAATTCCAGCACAGTGAATATCAGCGAGGCCTCGACAGCTCGAAAGCTGCCGAGAAACACGGTTTAGTTCTTCAAGTGTGCTCTTGTAACCTTTTAGAAACCCGGTAAAATAATGTATGCCTTGCATCTGCAGCCATATCTTTCCTCCACATGTACGCTACCCTTATTGCCCAATATTGCACAATATTTCGCAGGAAAAAATACGCCCGTAAAAGCACGTAGGTCCCAGACGAGCCCATCTCACTATCGCCCCGGAAGTCGATAAAATATGACAGGTCGCAAAAACCCAAAACGGACAACCTCTACTGTTTAACAGCCAAATCAACGAAGTACTACTTGCGCACACCAGAGGCTGTAAGATAGGACTCGCGTTTGAAGAACCCTGCAATATGATTGATTATGACAAAGCAGACGATGTCGCCAACCATTCCGTGAATTGGCTGGATCTGCAGAGTGTTAGAATTTTAAAAAATGCCCTAAAAATTATAGTAGGTTTGTTTTTAGTAATCAGAAAATCAATAAACCTAATAACATATGATATCTAATGATATCAATGCAATTATTATTTCGGTTCGAACAAACATCTGTGAAAAACTACGATATTAGAAAATGAAGTAAAATTAACATTTTAACCGCAATGGTCTGAAATACCAACATATCAGGAAAAATACTTTTTAAAATTCTAGATACGCTATAAAAGCGTAATATTGCTTATGATCAAATTAGCTTAATTTGAAAATTTGAGGTAGCTAACATAGGAAATAGTCCAGTACATTTATCCGAAAAATAGATGTAACCTCGGAAAAAATCCTAGAGAGCTGAAATTTGGTTTACATCTACCTTTCGTCGTTCCAAATAAGGGTTGAGAAGTCCCCAACGATCCCTTGTACGCATAACTTCTTACAGTGCTCAGAAGGTAGATTTTTGGTTTTTTCAACTATATCTTCGTTCCTATCGACTTTACGACTACAAAGGTGCAACAACAAAAGAAAGGCAACAAAATTCTCTATAAAAAAGGTTATCTATAGTTTTTATATAAAAGCAACAGTTTTCACGGAAATTCGGTAGGAAGGTCATCAAAGTCATTGCAGACGTGGAGAAACTGTCGGAATGCTTCCAAACTTATAATCCGTTTCCAAGAGTCCAGCAAATTATGTCTATCGCAATGGGGTTAACAGATGATGACAGGATAAACTGTCATAATGCGCATCCTGCCCATAGGTGCTACTACAATGGCAAGAAAAATTGGTCAAAATTTTAACATAAAATATTCACGCTCTGATAGAGTACTTCGACTGTTGACAGTCAACAGTAACATTAAAGTTTCTAATACTACTGTCGCTATTGATCTATTATTGTTATTTCAAAGGATCAGTATTATGAAAAGATCCAACGACGAGCTTCGTGATTATCTCCAATACGAATTGGTTCCGTATCCTATGTCACTATTCCACGAAGTGGGAATGCGCAAGACCAAAAAGTCATCGTTCTTTAACAGCTTTAAACCATCAGAACTTTCATCTGATCTCGCAAATGCCACTTATGTCATCGATGTAGGATTTCTATTGCATCGCGCTGTGTGGCATCAAAAGGGCACTTTCGATCATATTGGTACAACATATATTAACTATGTCCATATAAATTTTGGTGAAAACACGGTGATTGTTTTTGATGGGTATAACAACAGCAAAAACAATGTGAAAGCTATGGAACAACTTTGCCAATCTTCAAAAACGTCATCTGCTGACGTATATCTTGACGAGACAATGAATGTAACAGTCAGCCAGGAAACGTTTCTTTCTAACAGCAACAACAAATGCAAATTGATTTCGATGCTGTCAGAGAAATTCAAAGCCAGAAATTTCCTCGTCGAACAAGCTGAGGGTGATGCTGACGTTCTCATTATTGAAACAGCACTGAAACATTAATTTACAAATACAACCGTTGTTGTTGGAGAATATATCGATCTTTTGGTTATTTTAACGGCTCGAATAAATGTTGAGAAAGATTTTTTTCTCAAACCGGGCAAAAAAGCAGTCTTCCCGAAGTTTCGATCAATATGAAAAGAGCAAGGATGATATTTTATTTTTACATGCGTTCTCTGGTTGTGATACATCTGCTCTTTCCCTAAAGGGAAAAACAGTAGCTCTGAAATTATTACCAAAAGACAGAATGTAGCTCAAGTTTTCAATAAAAGTGATCTTTCCACAAATCAATTGGTCATAATGGATTACTATTTTTTTTTCTGGGCATATATGGCGCTCCAGTTAAAGAAGATTCTATAAACAATTATCGTTATTTGTGCTTCGTTAAATCCGTAGGTAAACGCAAATCTGCAAGGTTAAGCCTATTACCACCTAGAGCCAAAGCAGCTGAAGAGCATCTCTACCGAGTCTGCTATCAAATACAGACTTGGTTGGATAATAAATTCAATCCCGAGGATTGGGGATGGATATTGAAGGACAACTTATTGCAAGCAAAAACACATCAGCACCTCCTGCTCCGGGCTGTCTTCTAAAAATTATTTTTTGTAATTGCACGAAAGGCTGCAGACCATTATGTGGCTGTCGAAAATTGGGACTCGTCTGCACACCAATTTGATGTCATTGTCATGATCAATCTTGTTTTCACGCTGCACCAGTGGAGGATTCGTAGATAACCGAAATCGAAAGCGACCAGAACATTGACTATCCAGAGATCGATTCTATGTATGCCTTTGAGCAAGAGTTTTGCTCCCATCAATTGAACAGAAAGATGAGGAAAATAAAGGGGAAAAAATAACAGAAATAAAAGAAAAAGTGGAAGAAGAGGAGAAGGAAGAAGAGGAAGAAGAAGAGAAACAAGTGAGAAAGGGATAATTTTTTATTTGTAGTAAGAATCAATACCAATTTTTTTAAATAAATTGAAGGTTTTTTTCAATCGAATTTTCTGAACTTTTTTACTTATAAATATTCATTTAATATGTTTTTGTTTCATAAAGAATGACTCACATTTTGTGTATTTTCTAACTTTAAAACACTGAAATATGGAGCAGAACAATAATATTTCCTAAACTCATGACCTTCCTACCAAATTTCTGGGAAAAATATTGCTTGTAGGTGAAAACTATTGATAACCTTTTTTGTAGAGAATTTTGTTACTTTTCTTTTGTTATTGCACCTTCGTAGTCGTAAAGTCGATAGAAACGAAGATATAGTTCAAAAACCGAAAAAAACAACCTTCTGAGCACTGTAAAAAGTTATGCGTACAACGGATCGTTGGGGACTTCTCAACCCTTATTTGCAACGACGAAAGGTAAATCTAAACCAAATTTCAGCTCTCTAGGATTTTTTCCGAGGTCACACACTAAATGCACTGGACTAAAAGTATAACAAATACACTAGAAAATATCTCTGTAGCTGTTTTTTAAAGAAATATAAAAATCGATTAGAATTATTTAAAATCTTTTTTTCCTATACTATTAAATTTAGGGACATATAGGTTTTTATTTATTTTAATTGGATTAGTGGAAAATCCACCTAAGCCAAACTATGTAAGGAGGGTTAGAATCGTTTTCTTTTTAATGCTAATATGCAAAAATGGTTTGATCCCGTTATTTATGAATGCGAAAGCAATCAAGTCGAGACAAGATAAGGTGCAGAAACAATAAATACAATAACAATAACAAAATATTTGTGTACTTCGTTATAACAAAGAAACTGCAGAAAAATAATACCAAATAAATAATTGTGTTGAGCAAATGCAACATATCTTTATGTACATTTTTATAAATGCACCTAAAGAGTGATAAAAAACTTTAGATGACGTAGATATGCTTATTTGTGACAATTTAATTTTTATGTGTGATAAATTATAGATTATATGGAGACAGCGGAAGTTTTCGTTGTTGTTGTTTCTTATGGACAAAATTTATGGCATACGGAATATCAGGTCGACATCGACTTTTGTGGTCATAAAATCAATGTCGTACTAGAATTTTGTTGTAGTAATCACAATTACTTCAAGCTTATTTTTTCTCTAAAATAACTTATTGCAGATACACTATAGCGAGGCAGTGTTTTTACTCTTTGTACTTCAATTTTTTCAAAAACGGCTCTAACGATTTTTTTTAAACTTTACATATTTATTACATTTTTAATGTGTATTGATGTGATATAGGTGATTTTCCAGTTGAATACTTCTAAAATGGGTTTCTTCTGTTTTTTTTTCAATTTTTTTTATTAACTCCTATTTTAAATAGAACACCCGGTATATTATTACATTTTTGAATTGAGCTTAAAATTCTAGAGAAATTTTGTCTCTTGAACTAACACTCTATTTTGTACCGTTTTTGTACAATTTGTAATTCTTGAAAAATTTTGACAAATGCTTAGAATTTAAAATAAAATTTTTGGCTAATTAGATGATCACTGTAAAAGGAAGTTGTGTGCGTGTATCACACCAGATTTTTACGTTAACAGTTATATTTTTACTATTAATTTTATTTGACACAATTATGCACTCCGTTTTGGCAATATTTAATTTTAGTTTATTGATTTGTAACCACTGTGATATTATCTCAAGAACTGTATTTATTTTGTTGACGGTATCAGCAGTATTTTCAGCAGTTACCCAAACTAATGTGTCGTCAGCAAACAAATTTAGCGAGCAGTGTTTGACATTTACTTCCAGATCATTGATGTACAGTAGAAAAAGCAATGGACCTAATACGGATCCCTGAGGAATCCCCAATATGTTAAGAATTCCGTCGATTCATCTTCATCAGACAAAGCTGTTTGCGTTCGCGAAGATAGATAACTCTCGAACCATTGTTTCTCGATTCCCTGTATTCTATATTTGCCAGTTTTGTAATAAATTTTGTTCTATCGATTGTTTCAAAAGCACGCTTATAATCTAGAAACACTCCCACTACACTTTTCTGATGATCAAGTTCACTTTTCCAATTCGCTAGGACTAGATTTAATGCCGTTTCACACTAATGCTTGCTTCTGAATCCGAATTGTTTGCCACTTATAATCTCATGTGCTTCGATAAACTCCTGCAATTGATCTTTGACAATTTTTTCTAAAATTTGTTCGTACACCGGCAACGTATTAATTGGTCTAAATTATTCACATTTCTTTGTACCCACAATTTTTCTGATAGGAATTACTTTGGATTTCTTCCAGGATTCTGGAAAAATTCCACTCATTAACGACTCATTTATTAATTTTACCAGATAATTTTCTATAATTGGCAATGCATCTCTTAGAACTTGAACAGAAATCGGTGTTTAGTATATCACGATTTATGTCGACAATACTATTTGTGAAGTATTGGTTAAAATTTTCAGCTATTTTTTTGGAATCGGTTACGTTTACTCCTTGGAATACATTGTTTTTCAGTGTAAATTCTGCTTCCGGTTTTAATTATACATTTAATACTTTTCCACATATTTTTTGAATCGCCTTGACTTTCTTAGATTAATTTTGTATAAGATAAAGTTTGCGCTAAACCTCATAGTTAACGAGACCCCCTAAACCCGACGCGCAAGGTCGTGCAACTTTTTACCACTTACTAAGGGGAGGGTACTAAACAGTTTGCCGCTGGGTAGAACTTCTTTTTTAATGTTTGGGTTAAATCCTAGTTTTACTGTACTACTAAGAAGCAATTTTAGGTATACATAAGTGTTATAATTTTTTAAAGGTAAAATTATATGGAATGTATGTATTATCTGTAACATCTTTTATCTACCGGCGTAAAAGCTGGTGCTTTGTACGTTAGCATCTGGCGGTACAGTGCTAAACTTGCCCCGGTTTCAGGTTACAAAGTTGGAGCGCGCCTTTTGAGCTTGCGTACCGACCATTGTGTTAGGTGTATGTGGTAGTGATGTGTTGACTTTGTTACTCTATCTCTTAGGCATGTGATTCCGAGTAGAGCACAGTTAATTTGGTGCCCAACTGTGAATGGTCTCACCGAACTCGATACCGATCGCCAAGGCTGCGGAAAAATTCCGCACACCGTGGGATTCGAACCGAAGACTTGCTTAATGTAAGCCTAACGCTCTACCAACTGCGCTAGACGGCTTCTTATATGGAATATTAAAGTTAAAAATCCAAAGTTGATGCAATTTCATTTTAAACCGGAAGTGCTACAAATAACTAAATTTATGATTTGTAATACCCATAAAGTGTGACACTTTTCTCAGTTGACCTAATTTGTAACTTAAAAAATAAAGATGTTACCAATAGTAAGCAAGTTGAAATTGGCACCCTGTATATGGTTCGCTTGGAAATTTAAACAAAAATGTAAATACATTACTTATTTAACTTATTACAGTTGATTCCTAACTCTTAACATAAGAACACAACATTCAGTTGTATTTATAGGTTAAAATAAATATCTTTCATAATTAACTCAACGTAATTTGAGAAAGGCTGTTACGGTCTTAAACTGACTTTACGACACCGCACCGGCTCATACAATAACGAAACGGCCGGCGCGGGCCGTAACTGACGAAATCGGGACGAAATATCTCCTAGGCCGCCACCCACGCCGCAACAAGTTAGGCCGAGCTAGACTTTCAGTGGAAATGGGCGGGTCCTTTAACGAGATTATCTGAGGGTAACGGCCAGAAGGTCGGTAACTAACGGTAAAATAATGAGGGCGCCACCAAGCCTGTCTTAACCCGACTAACCGGGCCTGGGCGGTTAGACGGGGCGAAGCATTCAAGACACTCCGTCGATAGGGTTACTCATGAGTTGCAAGTTCACATAACAATTTCGGGATTGCCTTATGCAAAGATTGTAATTAGATGCCAATCCGGCCGCGACTACGCAGCTGTCTCACCCACCTGTACGCTCAAGGCTCCCTCGTCCCGTCGCACAATAATCATTACACTGAAGGGGCGCTTATCTGAAACAGAACATGCACAAGTCGAAACAAAACAATAGTTCCCTTAATTAACAAGTCATATATTGGATCACGGGTTACAATGGGGCAGCGGAGTGCGTCGCCCTATATATATATGTACTATATCTAAGGAAACACCAGCTGGCGCACGCTCTAAACCTAGCGACAGATGTACAGAGTAAACAAGGTAGCACTAGGCGCAAGCTCGCAAGATACAACCTAAAATTCGAAGTAAATGCGCAGCATGTGGGCGCGAAGCCTTATGCAACATACAGTAATGCAAGCCCTTGTAAAATAGACAATCGGTAATTTGGAAATGAGGGCAAATATGACGACAATGCCTGTAGGCACAAGAGTTTTGACTGGCTCGCTCGCGGCAATCCAAAACAATTCGCACACGGGACGTTAATGCTCCCCGCGGGTCGTAAACACTCGCGTTCACAACAGTAATCAGTTCAAAGATGTTTAGTTTCACATACCTTAATACGTAGGCGGTCGGGAAGCCTTGTACAGTTGAGTTGCGATAGGCTGTAGTCTAAGGCGGTAGGTACATTCGATATTCGACGGTGATGGTGATGAGTGGGTATCCGCCATAATGGCGACGTGCGACGCGTCAGGACGCGTACAACTTGACGACGAAAAATGGGCCACTTACGTTCTGCGGGACAGATCCTCGAATGTCGAGATGAAGGGGACGACCCCTTACTTACGGGAGCAGAAACTGGACTCAAGATGCACCCACGCTACGCCGAAATAATTCGGAGCACGCACAAACACAACACCTCTCGAAGGTGAAACCATTCTCGCAGCGCTCGCTGCCACAGCTTGAGACGGGCAACGGAAAAGAGGGCCTCCACGGCAACAATACTCAAAGGACAGCGGCAGGCGTCCTCGGGCACCTAAGGGGCCGAAGGACGCCGCCTGGATAACACAACCACCAAACGTACGCTTTCTGCAACGGGCTGCGATCAACTGCCCAGAGGGAAGCGCTGCAACATGACACATCGGTCGCGTCCCCACGTGACTATCTCGGCAGCCAATCGTGAGGCGATAAGATGAAACAAATAAGTGCCGGTGACGAAGACAGCACGCCTCAATGGCGTGATTTCTAGAAGGTTCGGAATTCTTGCGAGCGATAACACCCGGCTGCCAAAGTACCAGCAAAGGGGTGCTCCAACTGACGAGAAATACTGCGTTTGGAGCCAAATATGTGCAAAATCATTATTATGGAATTAGGCGATGAAGCCAAATAAGTAACTAAAAGGGTTTAGCATACGGGCACGCTGCCCTAAAGCCTAGGTGGCTAATTAAAATACCAAAATGACCTGACAAGGCTATTCAGCATATCTACAACGCTCATTCAGCGGTTGTGCCGTCTGATTGCGCCCATTGAGATTTTCAGCAATTTCAATATTTTTTCCGAATATAGGGTGCTGGCCTAACCATACAACCCCCAATCTGGAAGATTAGAATGGTCTGTCGGATGCATTTCATTTAGTCCAATGGTTCCAGTTTTGAGGCACTTGAAACTAGCCCTCACTCTTTCAGCTCATGGGCTAGAATTTGCTGACAAAGCTAACAAGTATATGTCTAGTAAATACTCTCAGGATTTATAGAAAGAAGCTATTGGCATAACCACAACCTGCTGAGGCTTGTATCAGTCATTTCATCCTCCTCCTTTACGTGGGCCTGAGATTGGCACACTAATATGTAAGTGGCTAAAGCGACAATTCCGACCACGCGCCAGTTTGGAACGGTACGACACGGTATTTACGAAAAGCCAAAATAAAGCTAAACGACTAGGGTCTACAATAACTCAAAATCAGGAATGTAGCTCATAGGACCGCTGCCCCACGCCCGCTACAAAAGGGTTTGACGACTAACTTCAGGGGAGAAAGAGGGGGGGGGGGGCTTCAACACGAGATAACACAAGGGTAACGGCCTAATAAACGGTAAGTAGATCTAAAATGATAAGGCGACACCACAATTCCATACTTGGGAAAAATATGCTCAGGTGAACCAACTGAGGAAAAGTGGAAGAATAAATGAATTCACCTTTCAACTATACCTTTGGCAGTATTCTGGTCAGCGAGCCGGTTCAGCGCCATCGGACCTACCTTTCGAAAATTCACTTGAACAGCTGGCCAAACTTCTCTTACAGCTGTAAAATACAATACACAAAAATCGCAAGCACAATAACAAAGAAAACCACAGTTAAATAGACATGAAATGTATCAGCAAAATATTTGAATATATAAAAGCGTCGGCAAGCACCAATTTTATTTACTTAAGAACTGCGGATCGACGGATATTAATATTTTGGACATGGTTATTAGATTAAAGTGAAATATGACAATTTAAGAGGCGGCTTCTCTCCCTACCACTGCCACTGTTACACACACATAATTTACATTTAATAGAATTAATCAAAATTTCTCACTTCCCGGATGAGTAATTTATCGCACTCTGCTGCTTGTAATTTTTATCTCAACTTGAGTTACCATTTAAAATATTACAAATCCAATTTATAATTGCATACTTGTATTATACGCATTTTTCGAAGGCGATTTGTCACACCGACATAAAAAACGTCATGATGCAATAAATATATATTACAATGGTTTACTGCCCACAGCAATTTTGGTTGTCTAACTTACTAACATGAAAATGAAAGAATAATTCAAGATGAGCACAGAATTAATGTTTTATTTATTGCAAGATAAAGTCAGTATTTTACACTAATCAATGGATGTAATATGATTAGCAGTAACTACAATTTGATTGACAAAGGTTAGCATAACTACGGCAGAATCAAAAGGGTTACGTTTAACGTTTTATTCATATTTAATGTTCGGAATGGCAAGAGCGCCTTAATTTATGTAGCTGGCAGATTTGATTTGGTAACGTCATCGCAATAATGTGAATTTAATATAATACAGAGATGGTTTGTGAAGTACAACAATTATATGAGCGTTATGAGTAAACGTTTATGAAGCCAGCAAACGGCAACACAGCTGACGGGTAAAGAAACGGTGGAAAGCAAAGCAAAGATTGCAAAGAGCAACGATAAGGCTAGCGAGAGCTTGAAAAAACATTTTTGAAGTGCTAATGATAAACATGTGAAACAGTGCATTTAAAACTAATTTGGAAAAGAAGTGTAAAGTGCTACAATTAACAATTTCCTAGAAAAAGACAGTTTAGTTCTTAAGTAAAAACATTATATCAAAACTTATTTCATAAAACAGTTGCAAGATGTTTTTGCAAGGAAACGTGACATTCAATTGTTAATAATAACTAAACAAGCCTTGTAAAATTTCTGTTGGTGCAAGGGGTACTCCCAGTTTTTTTTGGAAATTTTAATATTAAAAAGTTTTCTGTGTGACCCAAAAAGTGTTTTTTTATATTCACCAATCTGCAGAGCATAATTTTCGTCATGGTGACACATCCCAGTGAAAAAGGATCAGCTCTACGAAGTATCAACCAAGAGCGTCCGACATCGCGGCCAATTTTCGAATAGTTAATAGACATCGGCCAGCTAGAATTTTATGTGCTACGTTTGCAGCAGTCTCGCTTGAGTGCCTAGGTGCATAAATTTGGAGCAGAAAGCTGTCAACAAGTTTGTAATTGCCGTGGCGTCCCTTCATTCTGCGAGCCGACATCGGAGCTGCCCTTGTAAGGTAAATTTCACAGGCAAGTAGATGCAGAAGGCCCACTAGACTGAGTTTCATCAAGATTAAACATCGTACGAAGTCGTGAACGTGGTTCCAGCTGAGTAGATTCATCCAGGAATTTATAACCGAGGTAGCGTCCTTTGATTTTGTGATTTGAGCCGAAGATTTGGAGAATTGCAGGAAGCTAAACAAATGCAGGTTTTGGCATGCCTTACGTCGCTGAAACAGAACAGGTTAGCCGGAAATTACGTCACCTGAGGCTTTTTCTCATTTATTTGGTGTTTTAATTCAATTACACTATTTTCTTGTACCAGCCGAACCATTTGTGTTTACAGTCAATTTTAATGTTAAAGCTGTCAGATAATAAATTAAGCATTTGCCATACATATTAAACTGCCCTACTCAAAAGTAATTGTAATACTGGGTGTTGAACCTACACCTTTGAAAAGGTTTTCCTCATGCTAGACCGGAGCTTTACTTTATTGGTTGCAGATGAATAAAATAGAAAGAGTGTTACGGTTATTTTGTCACTGCCTGTAGTTCTGCATTGCTAGTTTTACGCCTTCGTTAATTTACGATTTCTGTGGGACTTGTTATCGTTATCTTCAGGCATGATTTTGGCCTTGCTCGACAGCGTTGAGGTCGGAGAGTTTTCGAGGCCGCATTCCTTTGGCTGAACGCGTCGCTTTTGGTTTGGCGGAACGCTGCGAAGATGTTTGATACTGGTTTTGGTGATCCGTTTTTGTCTTGCCGCTACATTTTGTTAGTTATGGAAGCTTTGGGGCCTCGCTGCAAAGCGAAGCGTGTGAGATTTTGGATATTATGCTGGAGAGATTATTCTACGCCATGCCGCATCTAGCCTTCGATGCTCGTTTGCCCAGTTCATCCGGCGTAAGTTCCGCTTTATTTTGTTGGTCGTTTAGCAAAGGTTTGCATGCATTTATTTTGGGTTTCGTTTTCCTTAGCAAGCAATCTTGGGCAAAGTAATCAATCTTGGTTAAATCAGTCTACATAAGCAGTTTTGGGCAATTCAGTTCGAGTACGCAGTTATTCCGAATTTCGAGGATGCAGCTGTCGCCGCCGCTATCTTCGGTGTGCGATCTTGGCTTGCTGCGTGTTCTTACGAAGGTCTTCAGCACGCATGGACTCTGGATAAGCATGCTGGAGCTCGACGGAAGCCGCTAACAGGTTATACTTTAGACTGTATTTAGGAAATTATTTTATGACTGGTCCGTTCGCGAATTTGTGCAGCCGCTTCTCGGCTTGCGGCAATTTAAGTTCTGATTTTCCATAACGTCCGCTCAACCATTATTTTAGTTGTTATGCAGTTACTAGTAATTTTGTGGTTCAGTTATGTAAGTGTTTGTAACTGTAATGTAGGATCAATTTCCTAGTTTGTTGGCATTCCTAAGATTGCCCAGATTTAGACATTCCGGCATCTTAGTAGCGCACTCGCTATTTTAGAAGCGTACTACGAGTGCTTGAGTAAGCTCGTACATTAACTTTTGTCGATTGTACTGTGTTATTTAAATGCCAATTATACTGTGATATTTTACTGTGGTTATTTATTATTTGTTGCTGCTACCGATGTTTGAGTTGTACTTTCTTTCAGATTGTTTGTGCTACTGAGTTTACGGATTCTCGTTCTACTGCCTGGATACACTTGCTTATTTTGTTAAAAACTCCGTTGGCGCCCGTTTTGCTTATTCCGTTCAAAGAACTGTTACACGCCGTCTTCGTACTGAGCTGGTCGGCAGGCAATTGTATCCAAGTAGCTATGTTAGGTTTGATTTTGAGAGATTAGCCAACGGTAAACCCTTTGATGATAACAAGAGCAATAAACCATTTATTTTTGCAAATATTAATTACATCATTTTAATAAGTACTGAGATTACACAAAAAATTTTGATTAAAACTATTTCATTTGAAAATTGTTATTTATTTATCATTACAATATTATCCAAATAAAATGTTATACTTTATTAGATAGTTATATTAACCGCCATATTTGCAATACAAATCGTGACTAATTATACCAAGACTTTCAACCAATACATATGTAATATTATGGACTGTTATGACATATAAAAGTATTCAAATGATGCTTCGCAATTTTTAGAAGATACTACATAACTTAATTCTCTAGACCAAAAAATTATTGCCAGATTACTAACTAGTTAACTTATTTGAAAAACTTTTCTTTGCTTTTTTGTATTCATAAATTAATTATTTCTTGAGTGAGGTATTGCGCATTACGTAGTTTCAGATTTACAAATCTTAAATTTTTTCATTATGTTCAACAGATGTTTTACTTAAAAAAGATCTCGATGTGCTCCGTAAGTTATAGCCATCAAACCACGGGATACTTTGTATGAGATGTCACATGTAAAACTACATGATCCTCTGGTTTTGCTTTACATTCAAACTGGGTTTTTCTCTTTTAAGAGTCCTCATATGTTTAATTAAACTACTTTTATCGCATTTCATTTGGAAATGTACTACATTTCTTCATTGAAAATCGATAACAAATGTGGTACTTTTATCATTAACAACACTTTTATCCCTAGCAACGGCGATTCGTTTTACATTTGGCAATACTGAAGTGTGATGTTGGTGACACTGTAAGTCTATGTCTAATTCGAGGTTAGTAGGTCAGGTTTTGCGTCAGTTTTGACACAGATTGACGCAAAACCTAACCTGCTAACCTCGAATTTGACATAGACTTACAGTGTCACCAACAACACACTTCAGTACTGCCAAACGCATAACATCAACTGGAGCTGCTTATTGTGCTTTAGTACATAGAAATGAGTTATGCTCATCTTGGTTATGTTTTGACAGTTAGTGTCACTTGTATGTACAAATTTAATATTTTACATTCCTTATGAAATGCGATAAAATAGTATACTCAACACGTTAGAAAAGTGGTTTTTCTGAACTCGTATGGCCGTTTAAGTACTCGCTAACGCTCGTACTCAAACACGCCATACTTGTTCAGAAAAACATCACTTTTCTGAAGTTGTAGAGTAATATACTAATTATCTACTCCTACTGCACAATGGCCATGAATTATGATTCATAATTCACGGTTTGCAGCCAATCATAAAATTCTATTTTCATTATTCAATAGTTTGCAAATTACAACCAATCAGAAAATTCTATTTTCATTATTCAATAGGTTGTAGCCAATCAGAAAATTCATTCTTATTATTAAATGACTTTTGAAGTTAACAGCTGTCACAAATGTCATAATTCGGAAATATGAACACAAGGCTCCTATTGCATAGGAGTAGATAAAATATCGTATTATATTCGCGATTATGGTCATTATTCACTCAGATGACTTGCGCCACGCGCCTTCGGTATATAATAATATACTAAAATTATCTATTGTCCTGTGTTCATAGGCAGGGCATCTGGAAGGCTTTTCTCCTGTATGAGCCCTCACATGTGCAACTAAGCTACTTTTTTTGGTTATTTTGAAATCACAAACAGAGCCAGTATACAGTTTTCACTTATATGGGTCTTCATATACAGTGAATGTATTTTAATGCCCAATGTAGTATTCCCGTTTCCATGAGGATTTGATTGTTAATATTGGTTTCATGTGTAAACGCATTTTAAAAAGGGATCAAATATAATGTACACCAAATTAAACCATACATCCCTAGCGCTGTTCACCAAAAAATTTTATGAACATCAAAAAATCGTAATGGAACCCAAATTATTATACTTCGGAAAATGAGAACAGCACCACTAAAATAGCTATGTTGTGTATTGTTTTACCATTGCTTACATTTTAAATTCCATATGTCTATCAATTTTACTAAATGTTCACCAAATTTAGAACGCTCAAGTTACGCGTCCGTGCTGTACATAATAAATATTTGCGCTACCTATTTATATTTAGTCTTTTTCGAAAAAACTACTTGTGCGTCAAATAATTATTCTGTTACTCCAAAAATGAAATAAGCTCGAGCATCTCTTCTTGTCGCTTCCAGACAAACTTCTTGCAGGCTTCAGTTTGCAGCCGCACTCTGTGTTTGGTAGCTTTTACAGTGAGTGTAACCAGTGTATTGCCGTATGAAGAAACTTACGAAGTTTAATTTTCAATTTTCTTTTGTGAAATTTGTGTTACATTTTTATATATATACTAGCGGACCCGACAGACGTTGTCCTGCCCGCTGCCTGCTATCAGTGGGTTCAGCAAAGTTTTTTCGGTATTCGAATTTTCGATTTTTTTCATTTTAAAAAATATTGGGGGTGGTGGGGGCGGGGGTAAAATTTTGGGGGACCCGACAGACGTTGTTCTGCCCGCTGCCTGCTATTAGCGGGTTCAGCAAACGTTTTTTCGATATTCAAATTTTCGATTTTTTTAATTTTAAAAAATATTGGGGGGTGGGGCAATTTTGGGGTTATATGTTTTGATATGCGGGAAATCTTTAAAAAAATTAAAAAGAAATTTTGTCAATTTTTTTTAAATTGCCTAGGACCCGATTGCAGCGCCACTTACCGGGTCCAATTGTAAATCTAAACCATCCAGGGACCCACTTAAACACAAAAAATTTCATCAAAATCGGTCCAGCCGGTTAGGAAGAGTTCAGTTACATACAGACGTACAGAAGAATGATATATATAAAGATATTGATTTATTTCCAAAAATTCTTCAGACTTTATTTCTATGTCCCCATTAATAAAGACCTAATAAAACACGATAGATTGTTCTTATAAGTGATATTTAGGCCAACAAGAAATATAAATCTGGGTATACTTTTGAAATTGAATGTGGTATAAAATATAGTAAAAATTGTGTATTTTTGCCAAAGAAATAGTGTTTTTTAAATGCTAAGTAATATACGACGCTGACGAAAATTACATATCTGGGTATCATGTTAGAATTAAATGCGGAATAAAACTTGGTGAACATTTAGTATTTTTAGCCAACGAAAGTTATTTTTAGGAACAAATAATATAAGAGACTAGCATGATGTCAATTTTTGGTTGTCACTCTAAGATTATGTATTTTCTTAATTTTGGTGAGCATTTAGTATTTTTGGGAAACGAAAGTATTTTTTTGTACGAAAAGGTCCAGTAAATTTGGTAGACTGTTAAATACCACCCTTTTAAAAAGGAATATGTATATGAACCGTAATTTTATTGAAAAAGAAGCATCAGAAAGCACAGGGCATATAATAACCCACATACTTGCTGTAAAGTCTTGTGAAGTCTTTATACCATTGGATCAACAGAATTCCTTTCTCCATAAAATATATTATGTTTTTACATACTCGGTAACGTTTCCATATTGCATTTTAAAATAAACGCATTTACACATTGCGTGTTATAATAAACTCGCTGTATGTAACTAGATGACTTTTGACGGTTGCTTTGCAATCACAAACAGAGCAAGTACAAAGCTTTTACCCTGTATGAGTCTTCATATGTTTAATTAAATTACATTTATCTACTGTCCTATGTTCACAGACAAAGCAACTGTAAGGCTTTTCTCCTGTATGAGCCCTCACATGTCTAACTAAATGACATTTTTGTGTTGTTTTGAAATCACAAACAGCACAAGTGTATGGCTTCTCTCCTGTATGAGTCCTCACATGTATAACTAGGCTACTTCTTCGTGTCGTTTTGTAATCACAAACAGGGCAAGTATACGGTTTTTCACCTGTATGAGTCCTTATATGTGTAACTAAATGACCTTTGATAGCTGCTTTGAAACCACAAACCGAGCAAGTATAAGGCTTTTCCCCTGTATGAGTCCTCATATGTTTATTTAAACTACTTTTATCTAACGTCCTGTATTCACAGACGAGGCAACTATAAGGCTTTTCTCCTGTATGAACCCTCACATGTCTAACTAAATGATTTTTTTGTGTTGCTTTGAAATTGCAAACAGCGCAAGCATAAGGCTTCTCTCCAGTATGAGTCCTCACATGAGCAACTAAGGTACTTCTTCCAGTCGCTTGGAAATCACAAACAAAGCAGGTATAACGCTTTTCTCCTGCATGAGCCCTCATATGTGTAACTAAATGACTTTTGGCAGTTGCTTTGAAATCACAAGCAGAACAAGCATAAGGCCTCTCTCCTGTATGAATCCTCACATGTGTGACTAAACTACTTTTGCGTTTTGTTTTGAAATCACAAATAGAGCAAGCGTAAGGCTTTTCCCCTGTATGGGTCCGCATATGTTTAATTAAACTACTTTTACCTACTGTCCTGTGTTCACAAATAGAGCAACTGTAAGACTTCTTTCCTGAATGAGTTCTCACGTGCGTAACTAGATTACTTTCTCCTGTATGAGTTCTCATATGTGTAACTAAACGCCTTTTGACAGTTGCTTTGTAATCACAAACAGAGCAAGCATAAGGCTTCTCTCCTGTATGAATCCTTACATGTGTAACTAAACTACTTTTGCGTTTTGTTTTGAAATCACAAACCGAGCAATTATAAGGTTTTTCCTCTGTATGGGTCCTCATATGTTTAATTAAGCTACTTTTATCTACTGTCCTGTATTCACAGACAGGGCAACTATAAGGCTTCTCTCCTGTATGAGTCCTCACATGAGTAACTAGGTTACTTTTTCGTGTTGTTCTGAAATCACAAACAGCGCAAGTGAAAGGCTTCTCTCCTGTATGAGTTCTCACATGTATAACTAGATTACTTTTTCCTGCCGTTTGGAAGTCACAAACAGAGCAAGTATAAGGCTTTTCTTCTGTATGAGCCCACATATGTTTAACTAAATGACTTTTAACAGTTGCTTTGAAATCACAAGCAGAGCAAGCATAAGGCTTCTCTCCTGTATGAATCCTCACATGTGTAACTAAACTACTTTTGTGTTTTGTTTTGAAATCACAAACGGAGCAAGAATAAGGCTTTTCCCCTGTATGGATCTTGATATGTTTAATTAAACTACTTTTATCTACTGTCCTGTGTTCACAGACGGAGCAACTATAAGGCTTTTCTTCTGTATGAGTTCTCATATGTATAACTAAATTAATATTTTCGCTGTTTTCTTGTTTAATGTTCATTATGTTTGCTTAAATGTTAAAGTTCCTTTTAATGACAAGTCAGTCAATAAAATTTAAATATCTTCACACCTGTAACAAAAGTAAATTGTCATTGACCTATGATAAAAGTTGCAATATGACGCATTTAACATTGAAAAGTAAAGTTTTATTTTATTGTAAACAGCTTTGTTTATCATATTTTGTTAGCATGCTGCAAGAACAAAATTCTGGTTACCAATAAAATAAAATTAATTGGACTTGGGCTGTTTCCATATTTATTCGAAGATAAAATGCTGCATCCTTGCACTTGTGTAAGAAAAATTACGCATATAAATCATTACCACAGAGAATCTCACAAAGATATTTTAAGTAGTGCGTGCGACACGTTCGGCTATAAGAAGCTAAGGATATGTCGTTATCATTGCAAAGAAAAATATTTAACAAGTGCATGTAAAAGCTGTGAAAGTTGGAAAATCAGTGTAAAATATTTCCAGAAAAACTAGCACTCTTTTGTTTCCTCTTTTTAAATTTCAGAATATTGTCTAATCAGTCGCTGCCAACATCAACAATTATATTTTTGTTTAATCCATAGGTATTATACTATTGGAGCAATGATGGTTTTGCTGTTATTCTATTTTATTTTATAATAGACGTAAGGTACACTCAAAATAATCATAACAAATAATACCTTCAAAAGATTTATGTTTGAAATTATGCCTTTGGTAAATTTTACATATTCAAAATTGATAACACCAAATATTTGCTTTGTATTTTGTAGACGCCTAACTGACACAAAACGCAAGATAAACATGTTTATTCAAATAAATGTTACATATTTAAAGAGTTTATTAATTGTAAATATTTACTTTTATTGAAAATTAAACACGTACCTTGGTGAGGGAAAAATATTTCCAATATGAGTGTACTAATATGTGCAGCATCCAAGCGATAAGTAATCCAAATCTGTAATAATTATCCAAGGATTGAAAAAACAGGCTATGATTATCTAGTAGTTAATCAGGTATCTTAACAATTATAATGACCAGTTCAAAAATACAAGGATTTAAGATCGCTAACAATCTTTTCTCATATTTAAGTGACGACAATTATTTATTCACATACCTAACTGCAGCGCGAGAATTACACTCGACATGTTGCTAGTGCGTTAGATGTTACATTTGAAGTTTTGTTGTGGTTCTGAAAAAAAATTACTTATTCATTTTACAGTTGCTTTTAATCAGCTGCTTTTTGAAATATGGACGTTTATAACTATTGTTAACGGTACTCCATAGATGCGAAACGAGGTTGAAAATACAAGTGTTTAATCTAGACCTAAGATTTAAAAATTATATGGAACCTACCAGATGCATGTAGTGCACACGTCCACACGACAGTTTAACACATTCCAAGTTATGTTGCATATATATTGCGGGTATATCTTACGTTGTAATTATCGCAAATACCTAATACCTGTCACCAATTCGATCAAAACACGTTAAATAATAAGTCAATAATCTAAGCTCCAGTTACAGCTTCGCCATATTAAATCATTCATTGCCATATTGCCTGTAGCTGTAGTTGCTGAGTTGCTCTATTCAGATGCAAAGGACCTATTCAACAATTCAACCGTGCGTTCATCAAGTATAATATGGCTCCAATGCCAGCTGTTATTTATATTTGAATAAATAGCTTGGACACTTCGATTTTAGTTATTACGTCACCGTTAATTTTTTTATTTGTTCCTCACTTGTAAACATCAATTTATCAAGTCACTGTATTCACCTTGAAAATGTTTCATAACTGACTAGCCAGTAAATTTTTTACTGGCTAGCCAGTTATATTTTACAAGCGTCCTCATAGATAAATGATAGCGTGCAAAGCCAGAGTTGTCTTCCTTAGTATGTGTCACATTGATGAATGAAGTTGCTTGTCAGTTTGACATTTTGAATAAACGGTAAATTTCTAGTTATTTACAAGTGAGGAACAAATAAAATATTCAACAGTACACGCCAGGTAACCATTTTTACTGGCTCAAGGATATGACAGGCTCGCCTAACGGCTCGCCAGTCAACCCAATCCTATCGCCAGTAAAAACTGTTTTACCTGGCTTGTAATGTAAAATACTATTAAATTGAAAGTGCAGCATATTTAATGCTTACTCTTAAATAAAACATTGCTATATTTTAATAACTATTTACAGCACAGGCATATTAAGGAAATTTTAAGCCAACCTAAAAAAATCTGGTGTAATACAAGCACACAACTTCCGTTTACAGTGATCTTGTAATTAGCAAAAAATTTGATTTTTAATTTTTAAGCATCTGTAAAAAAATTTCAAAAATTGCAAATTCTACAGAAACCGTACAAAATAGAGCGTTAGTTGAAGAGACAAATTTTCTCTAGAATTTCAAGCTGAATTCAAAAATGTAATAATATACCTTGTGTTCTATTTAAAATAGAGTTAATAAAAAAATTAGAAAAAGAAACAAAAGATACCCATTTTAGAGGCATTCAACTGGAAAATCACCTATCTCACATCAACACACATTAAAAATGTAATAAAAATGTGAAGTTTGAAAAAAATGTTTAGAGCAGTTTTTGAAAAAATCGGAAAAAACTGAAAAAACGCAAGAGTAAACACCATACTTCCGGTTATGCGATTTTCTTTAAAAGCTTGCTGTCGCATCTAGATAGTACACAAAACGTATATATGAACTTTCAACACTATATCTCTTTTCGTTTTTGAGATATTCTGTTCCCAGACAGATCAATGAACAAAAACAAGTTTTTTGGGTTCAGGGGGCTCTGAAACGTGAACATCTGTTGAAAACTCAATTTCGAATTTTTGGGGTAAATCCAATACTTCCTTTATCGTAAAAGGAAGTAAAAAATGTACCTAGTCCTGATTTTTGTCTCCAATATTTCTTAGTGACCTAGGAGCGGCCTCTGGGGTGTCGGCGTTTTGGAGCAAGAAAGAGCAAGGGCCCAGTACTACTACGAAAATTTTAAAGGAAACGTAAACAAATAATATAGTACTGAGTTTTGGCACAAATGTCCCTCAATGCCATGGAAGTAACCCTTTAAAAGTCGCTGCCGCTGGGGTGCCGGCGTTGTAGTTTTTCGGAGCAAGAAAGGGCCAATAACCCAGTAATAGCAGACAAATATTAAAGAAAATCTGAAACAAATAATGTAGTATTAATTTTTGAGTAGATATTTCTTAGAATACTAGAAGTCAAAAGTCTACGCTTCTGGAGTGTCGGCGTCGTAGTTTTCTGGGGCAAGAAAGGGCCACTAGCTAATAAATATAAAAAATAGTGTAAATGAAATCTGAAACAAATAATACAGTACTGATTTTTGATACAAATGTTTCCTAGTGCCCTAAGAGAACCCTTTAAAAGTTCCCGCTTTGAGGGAGCCGGTATCGTAGTTTTTTTTTTTAGTAAGAAAAGGCAAAGCGTCCAGTAATATATTTTTTAAATTACAGAAAACCTGAAACAAATAATTTAGTACTGATTTTTGGCACAAGTGCTCCTTAGTACCTTAACGGCAACCCTTTAAAAGCCCCTGCCTCTGCAATGTCTGAGTCGTAGTTTTTTGGGGCAAGAAAGGGCCAATAGCTCAATAATATTCAAAAAAGCTCCAAGGAAACCTGAAATAAATAATGTAGTATTTTAATTTTTGGATAAATGTTCCTTAGTACCCTAGGAGTAAAAGTCACCGACTCTAGGGTACCGGTGTTGTAGTTTTCTTGGGAAAATCTATATTACTTGCTTCAGGTATCCTTCAATTTTTTTTTTAAATAACTGAGCTATTAGCCCTTTTCTAGTCCAAAAAAACTACAACCCCGGCACCGCAGAGGCGGGGGCTTTTAAAGGGTTACTCCTAGGGTACTAAGTAACATTTGTGCCAAAAATCAGTACTAAATTATATGTTTCGTTTTCTTTAACATGTTTTAATGTTACTTGGCTATTGGCCCTCTCTTGCTAAAAAAAAAATACAACGCCGGCACCCCAGCGGCGACCAATTTTAAAGAGTTACTTTGTTACAGTATCAAACTGTTCTAACGACACTCACGAGTGAATGAGTGCCAAATACTTGGACAAGTCCGGGAAACGTCCACACTTATTCTGGAAATCGTACGGAACAGGCTAAAGGCCACGGCTCGAATACGCTCAGGGAGATGGACGTGGTCCTAGAAACGGTACACCACAGGGCAAGCGTGACAGTATGTATAGGGTGTTACAGAATACATGGGTGCCACAAGATTCAATCGGGAAAGACCCACGCTTAACCGAACCTTGAAAGCCAAGCGGGGTAGCAATACTGAAATACTAACTCTGGGAACAACAAGGTAGCGATAGCACTTTGACCTACCTGCAACACTCGTGCACCACTCTCAGGGCTCACCTTACATCGATCTTGACATAGAAGCGGAATCACCCTGTAAATAATCATGCACATATACCAGGGATAATCATAGTCAAATTCGGTAAACAAATCTATTAGGTCAAACCCATGGTTTTATTGATGCAGCTGATGATTGGTGTGAGAAATACAGATCTCAAAAGTTTATTCTAGCAGGCGATGTAAATATAAACTATCTTAATTCTAATAATATAAGAAATAATTTTGTAAATATGTTTCAAACCTGGGGATTTGAACAGCTCGTCACGGAACCTACGCGATGCACTAATGCTTCCAGTACATTAATAGATTATGTTATATCAAATTTGAATAATGTGCAAGTCTCTGTATTGCATTCTCCAGCGATAAGTGATCATTCTGTTGTTAATATTTGTTACAAAATGTTAAAGAATACAAAGTGTGAAACAAAAAACAATTATGAGTTTAGAAACTTAAGTGAACAAAAAATTTACTTAATAAATAATCACTTACTCAATTGTACACGGAATCTTGCTTCAACTGATGTAGATGTAATTTATGCGAATATTTCAAAAAATGTAAAACATGCTGTTAATAAAATAGCTCCTTTGGTTAAAAGTAATATCCATAAAAGACGTAGTGTTCCGTGGTTTGATGCTGAGGTAAGAAGATCTATGTATGATAGAGACGATTTGTATAAAAAATTTAAAAATTGTGATGTAAATAATAGTCATAGGGAGCTATATTGGACAGAATATAAAAAATGCAGGAACAAAACCACTAATCTTCTACGATTGAAAAAGAAAGTATACTATGAAAATAAAATTGACAAGCTAAAAAATTACCCAAAAAATATGTGGAAAACAATTAACGGTATAATTCATCCTAATCAAAATCAAGATCTTACTAAAATAAGTAGATATTATATGAATGATAAGTACTTTTTCCCTGCGAATGACAAAGAAAAGGCTGATATGTTCAATCAATACTTTTTAGATAGTATACAAAATATATTAAATAATAATAATTTCACCGCATCCTACAAATCGAATTCGAACCTTAATGTATTAACTGGAAATGATAAATCACTCTGCAATTTTAATGTAATTGATATTAAGGAATTAAAGGAAATTGTTAATAATCTTGATAATAAATTTAACAATACTGATACATTAAATAATAAAATTATCAAGAGTACTTTTGATGTAACTGGATATGCGATATTACACTTAGTAAATACATCTTTAACTTGTGGTAAAATTCCTGATTTGTTTAAAACTAGTATTGTTACTCCAATTCGGAAAGTAAAAAATACTGATGACATTACTAAATTTAGACCAATTAACTCACTGCCGTGTATTGATAAAATAATTGAAAGGGTTGTATATAATCAGTTGATTAAATATTTTAACGAAAATGATATTCTCATACAGATGCAATCTGGTTTCAGAAAAAACCATTCTTGCGAGAGTGCCTTGCAAATAACACTATGTAACTGGAAAAAAGCAATAGACTCTGACAAATTTACAGTGGCGGTGTTTTTAGATTTTCAAAGAGCGTTTGAAACAATTAATAGAGATATTCTTATTCAAAAGCTCACAGCTTATGGTATTGGTGGTACTGTTTTACAGTGGCTGGTTAATTACTTAAACAATAGGTACCAAAGGACAAAAATTAACAATACACTTTCTTCTAAAGTGCCTGTTATACACGGAGTGCCACAAGGTAGTATACTTGGCCCATTACTGTTTATTATTTATATTAACGATATTGCGACAGTAACTGATGATGTTTTTATCAATCTTTTCGCTGACGATACGTTATTATCTTGTACCCACGAAAACCTGGAAACTGCAGTTAATAAAATGAATGTTACTTTAAATAACATTGTAACATACTTAGCTAGGAATAGTCTTAAGTTAAATAAAGAAAAAACGAAGGCTATGATAATCTGCAGTAAAAATAACCTAAAGAAAACGCAAAATTCTAATTTCGCAATTAAAATTGAAGATAGTGAAATTTCTTACGTTGATTCGATAAAATACTTAGGCGTTATAATAGACAAGCACTTGAACCTAAATGAGCACTTTCGATATATATATGGTAAAATTTGCCAAAAATTGTTCTTTTTTTCAAGAAGTACCTTAAACCTATCAATCTGGTCAAAAATTACTATATACAACTGCATTATCAAGCCACATTTTCAGTACTGTCCGTCAATATTGTTTATGCTAAACAAAGGTGAACTCGATAAATTACAAAAATTGCAGAATAAGGCAATGAGAGTTATACTATCTTGTGGTAGACGCACTCATATTATAGATATGCAGTATACGTTGCGCTGGTGGCCGGTAAAAATACATTTATATTACTTTACTATGATTTTTATTTATAAAATATTGCACAACCAGCTGCCAAAATACCTAAGCTGTAATATAAATTTTGTGAATGACACCCATAATTATCCTACAAGAGGTAGAAATAATATATATATTGCGACTACCCAACTTCAACAAACCATGTCATCATTATTTTTTAAAGGCTTTGTGGAGTTCAATAAATTACCAACTTGCATTAAGGAATCTAACACATTAAGTAAATTTAAGCTTAAATTGAAAGAAAAAATTAATAGTGATTTTTATATTTAATTTCTTAAGAGCTAGAATAAGTTATTTTTTGTTATCTTGTATCTGTATGTACCAGATTCTTTCTGATTTAAATAAACATTATTATTATTATTTTTTATGGCCGAAGGTTACAATAGGGCCAAAATGGTCGGCGCATACAATAATACAGTTACAGTGGCGTACGAGGCAAACCCTAAACGAATAAATTTAGGCCCGGCTGGGAGCATCTTAGCTAACTACAACCCTTACATAAGTACAAGAATGAGCGCCCCCATTTAATTGAGTATACAAAAGTGAAATGCAGTACTGAACGTACCGTGCTTTGGTTATATGCTATCAGCGAATATATATTTAGTTAAGTACTGTGAGGGTCGCGTTTACTTTATTTTTTAGCTATCTTATTTTAGGAAGGACATTTGTTTTTATTTCAGGCATTTTATTTCTAGGGCAATGATATTCTGTAGTTATAGATGTATTTTATGTATAATATAAGTGAAAGTTATTACGAAAGCTTTCGTTTGCTTTGTCAGTGGGCAATCTGACTCCTTTTGCAGCTGTCGAAAATTTCTATATTAGATTTATGGCCAGGGGTCGAGGCGAATTTAAGGGACAAAAAGCCTACAAATTGCCGTCTAAATTAGTTCGTGAGATTAGTTTACGATTCCAGCCAAATGAAACGTGTCAAAAAGGGGTCATGAGAAGCATTTAAAACACAACAGAAAAGGATTAAAAACCGTCGTGAGTTTTGGAAGGAAAAAGACCAATTAAAATCGCGTCCTTATAGCAACGAAATTTATATTTTATTGTCATTGGCGGAACGCCCCACGACGCAGGATGGAGGGGTCCTCGGAAGATTGCATAAAACACTCGGCATAGAAGGGAAGAGCGGCAGAAGAAGAACCAAGTCTGGTGCATGTGGCAGTTCGACGCGTAACACTGAGAACTATCACTGCAGCTCCTAACTTATTTAACCCTTACTTCTATTGGTACAGAGCAAACCGATATCGCGAAGTCCCACTCGGGCTTCGTTAGTAGGCGAGCGTTGGGTACCGACTCTTTGTCTTTACTTCTCTAGGTCCAGCGCACACCGGCACAGCGAGGCCTCCCCTCTGGCCTTGTTAGCAAGTGGGCGTTGCGTACCAACTCTTTATCTCTCTACTATTTCACTAACACCGCCAGGCACATTGTAACAGGGTTCCGGCAGGCAAACGGCCCTTTGCCGCTAGGCAAGGGAACAACGAACGCCCGACGTCCGAGTTATACTCTAAACCGTGCGTAAGCGTAATGGACTGTTTTACTTTGGTCCTAATAAATAACAATCGCTTGCCATTGTGTTGTTTTCTTTGGTGTAAGATCTGGATGTCTCCAGTCCCTATACGAACTGAATAAAACCAGTCTAAATACGGAAACTTAGTTGAAGCACCTGTAACTACGAGTTAAATTCTGTTAGCAAAGATAATTCATTAAGCGCACCAAAATAAAACGCAACAATGCACGCCCAATACTTTCAAAGATGACACTAACAAAGATGTTCAATTAATTACATGAGAATGCGCCACAACAACGAACGCACACTGCTTTAAGAAAGCGCCACTGGCAATTACTCCCAATTTAATTACACACGCTAGTATGCAGACATGAACGCACACAGCTTCGTTTGGAAAAGTTATTAACAAGCGTGACTAATTTAGTTACACACGCTAGCCAATTTGCCGGCAACACAAAACAATTAGCGTATAAATTAAGGGACACTAAATACCTTGATTGTAGCCGGTTCGGTCTGTAAGCGGGGACGTTGACTGCAGCAAGCGAGCGACGTCTATCGCACAGCGATCAATTGACCTGGGGGTGGCGGAACTCGATGATGTCCGGAAAATACCTTTTTTATATTAGGAAATGATTGCGTAACGTACTCATGGCGAGCACAAACCTGCGGAGCCGATTATTAGCCTGCTCGTGAGAATGAAAATATTGGCTAACCAAGCCAGCGTAATTATTGATAGAGCGGCTTCGACTAAATAGGACACCAACACGGCGCTCTGAGCACACGCCGTCACTTCACCACTTGCCGAGGAACGTCTCAATGAACACAAACCAAAACTTGCTGTAACAGCACTACATATCGGACACCTCCACGCCGAAGAGTGAAGGCGCCCACAAACAATTCACGCTAAGCGACTGTCCTCTGCGGCGGCCTAGACTGAAATTCCATGCAAAAACGGACGCCAGTCAAGCTTCACGAGCGACGCTCTGTCACGCCAGCAGATGTGGCCAATAGGAACGCGGTAAGTCTCGCATGACGACGATGAAGCAGGCCGCAAACGAGAAAGAGTGACTAAGCTTAAATTTTTCGAGACAAGACTCTCGCTCCCTCACACGGGCTATGTTTTAAAAATACTGTCACCAGCGCTCTTAAATGCGACGGAATCAAAAACAGCTGTAAATACGACTGCATAGAGATTGGGGCGGTACGCTAAATCTTTAAGCAAACCAAAAGTCACGTGCGTGTCAACTTTAGAATTTTAGATGTAAATAGCGGGAATGTGATGCGGTGAAATTTGACTGAAACGGAACCTATATACAGGAGAAATCGTAAAATTTGTACTGAAACTGTTCGAAATGGTTACCTAGCTATAGAAAATTAAAGAAAAATAAAATGGCCTGACAACTTCCATGGCGATGAGAACCATTTGTGCCAAAACTCAGTACTGTTTAATCCATGATTTATTGTATCCGGAGAAAAATACTCCGAAGGAAGCTTCCACCCAAACAACGCCAGCCAGCAGTGGAAGACAATTAATGTGGTGGAAAGAGTATAGTGTATTTATAAGTATATTATTTGTGGAGATTTTCTCCTTTCGTTTGTAGTTTTTTGACTTAAAATCGGCAATGTGTTTAATCTTGGATTAAACAGGCATAAATTTCCAAAATGTACGAAATCCAGTCATAAGTTTTAAAAATACAATTCTAATTTCATAAAGCAGGAAGTTTAAAGGGCGCAAACTGCAAACAAGCAACTTACGCAAATAGACGACCTACTATCAGAGTTTAGCGTACGTACTTGCAGATAATGCGGAAACCATACTGCTTGATGCTGACAGATTATTATGAAATATTATATCGCTCCAGTAAAATATACTTTGTACTTTGAATAGTAGTAAGCAAGCAGTTATGTTTTGTATAAATAGAACATTTATTTTTGTAATAAACGAATCGACATTGACTGTTTGATTCAATAACATCGATGCTACCCTTCTCCAAGGCCAAAAATTAATGAAACGTGAGGCTGCGTTTCAGAGTAGCATAATTATCGTCCCCTTAAGTGACATTGACTACATTGTCTTAAAACAGGTGTGCAGTCTCACTAATGTGCTTAAAATATTAGGGACAAGAACCAGTGCAAAGTAACAGAAACCTGATCCAGCCTCCAGGCAATTCTGTTCAGTACTATATTATTTGTTTTAGTTTTCCTTTAAAGTTTTTCTTGTAATACTGGGCCCTTACCCTTTCTCGTTCTGACATTTTAACTCGGAAGACCATTCAGAGACGGGCCTTGAGATCGTTCACAAGGGTGGTCGCCCAATAAATCAAAATTAGTGAAGCTACATTGTTGCCTATCGTCAAACCCCTGTGTAAGTGACGTGCTGGTGAATGTTTGGTCAAGGGTTTCTTCTTGTACCGTGGAGCTAGGCACCTTCAATTACGCTTGAAGGGGATTTGAAAGGGAAACCTCGTTTGTGTGCTGATCCATCATTGTAATAAAGTCACGAATTGACGTATTGAACTTGCCTACCGTAACTGTCCCGGAGATATAATGCCGTCAAACCTGCTTGAATATCGCCCCTATGCAGTTTCCTGTCGTTCTTTTTGTACGTAACCAGAAATTCTGAATTCCCTCCAACAGGTATCTCTTAGTTAATAGCATTTGTAACGCAGATCAATTTACAGTGAAGTGATTTAGAAGTGTCACCTTGGCACGCTATGCCATTGTTTATTTAAATTGTAAGATGTTGAACAGAACTTACAACCTTGAAGTAAATTTTTAGTTTTTGTTGCCATTTGGGATTGTCGTAACGTAGTTCCTTTGTAAAAATGTAAAGTTGTTACCGTTTATGAAATAGTTATAACGTTTTTTGTCATTTTTGTCGCTTGTGTTTAGTTTAAACGTTGTGCAACTAACCTTACTAACATTTTTCGTGCATTTTCAACTGTAACAAGTAACTCTTTTAATGTTCATTGTCACCTATACATTTTTCTCCGTCAACATTGTTAGTTATTTGTGTTTTAATTAATGAATTGATGTTTGCATTTGTATTTTAGTGTATTGTTTTCGATGTACAGGAATTTAGACAGTTGTAAGCGAAGAAAGTAAAGATAATTTCAACCCAGCTGCTCGCCGCTCAAGTTTTGCCAAGCTAGACGTAAAAAGGAGGCTTATTTTCCCCCACTTTCAGAATGCCCCCCTACCCCGTGTTGTTTTTTCCGATTTAGACAGAAAGTGGTGGCGCTGAATATTAACATCTGTATTTCGTTTACAGGATTTTAGCCCTAATCTAAGGTCGTAAAAAGCCCTCCCTTTTCGATGAGCGTTTTAAGCCGAAAACCTTTGTCACACAAGACACAAAGATGCAGAAATCATCCGACAGGATGTGTCTTGTATTTTAAGAAGAGCGAAACCGCCCCGCTCCAACATCAGTAACGCAGAGAGGCAGCTAAAGCATTAAAGAAGAACAAATACATTGTCGTTCTCAAAGCTGACAAAGGAAATGCTACTGTGGTAATGAACACTGAAGATTATAATGCGAAGATGGAAGTCTTACTATCTGATACAACTTACAAAAGTGTACACCGCAATCCCACTACCTCTCTCAAAACAAAGATAACCTCTGCCATAAAATGCTCCGATAGTATCAATCCCACTTTAAAGCACCGATTGATTCCTAGAAATGCAATAACTCCTCGCATGTATGGCCTACCTAAGATACATAAGGAGGGCGTGCCGTTGAGACAATTGTCAGCGCGATCAATTCTCCTACACATGCTTTAGCAAGACATTTAACCAGTATACTACAGCCTCTAACTGGTAAAACAGACTCCTTTGTCAAGGATTCAGCAGAGTTTGTCCAGAAACTAAAGAACATAAAGTTAAACAAAGATGACCTCTTAGTCAGTTTCGACGTAGTATCACTCTTCACGAAAGTGCCGGTTGATGAGGTGCTAGTAATGCTCAAAGATCTCTTGCCTACAGACCAAGTTGAACTTGTTGAAATTTGCCTGAAAAACACTTACTTCAGTTGGAACAATAAAATATACGAACAAGTCGAAGGAGCGGCCATGGGTTCACCGCTATCATCTGTTATCGCTAATATCTACATGGAAGCTTTTGAAACCAAGGCTCTCGAACAAGCGCAGCTAAAACCGACTTGCTGGTTGAGATATGTAGATGATACCTTTGTCATCTGGTCACATGGACGCCAGACATTGAATCTGTTTCTAAAACACCTGAATTCTGTACATCCCAACATACAATTCACAATGGAAGTAGAGGAAAATTGCAGTATTCCGTTTCTAGACGTCCTGGTGAAACGTAAATCAGATGGCAGTTTAGGACATGCAGTCTATAGAAAGAAAACACACACGGACAGATATCTAAATGCTGACTCACACCATCATCCAATGCAAAAAGCAACAGTTCTCCAGACTCTGGCGACAAGAGCCGTTCGTATCTCAGACGAGGAAAATCTAGAGAAAGAAAAGCTACATCTGTTTGACTCTTTACAAAGGAACGCATACACAACTACCGCCATACGAAAAGCTCTAGACAAGACTATGACAAAAAAGGCTAAAGAAGAATCTTCACCTCTGGAAGGCTTAGCATTTCTACCTTACGTTAAAGGCTCAACTGATAAGATAGGACGTGTCCTGCAACGATGCAACATCAAAACTGTGTTCACGAGCAACGAAACTTTGGGTAACGGCTTCAGATCGGTAAAAGACAAGATTCCAAGTTTAAAAACCGCTGGCGTATATCGCATTCCTTGTTCTTGCGGCTAGAGTTACATTGGACAGACTGGTCGTTCCGTTGATCTAAGACTCCAAGAACATAAAGGCGATTGCAAACACAAACGCATCACAAAATCAGCCGTAGCTGAGCATACATTTACAAATGGGCACACTTTAGAATTTGAGCATGCCAGAATACCTCATTACTTCCCGCGAGTGATACGTGAAGCCATAGAAATAGAAAAACATCCAAATAATATCAACAGGAAAGATGGCTTTAAGCTTAGTAAAACGTGGACCCCTGTGATACATGATCTAAAGCATTACAACCACTCTGCGTCATACGGCCACGCCCCACGGATTACGTTGCACTCGGATGACCAACCAGCGTTACGCCACTCCGCGCGCCTGGCACAGAGGACTATAAATAGCTCCATACCGACCTTCGGTTCTTAGTGCGACTTTCACTCTGATGATGCAAGCTGCAAGGTCTTGCGAAACGTTAGTGAATATGGATGCACAAACAGCAAAACGGCCAAATCTGCCTAAGTATCCTCGCTCTCAAGATACTCAAACAATACGAGCCACCAAAGAGCATGGCCATCGCGCGGGTTTTTGCTCGACTTAACAAGTTGCAAGGTACATTAAGCCAGAAAATGCTGGGTGTTCATATACAAATACTACGCGGTCTAAGCCGAAATTCTATGCTAAGGAGAACAACTAGAGTAACTTTACAACTTCACTTCCAGTTCGAAATTGTAGTTTTATAACCTCACTTCACCTTTAGCACATGGGATAAAAGTAAACAGCTGATTTCTTTAACCACGCTAAACTATAAAACGTCACTTTTAGTGAAACAAGCTAGTGTTACAAGGCCTACTTTTAGTAGTGGTCGTAGATAAAATATATTTGATTTTCAGATGGTTGTAATGATGACTTTGTTTCAACCAATTACAGCCATAGTTATGAGTTACGATTATTACTTAGTTCTAACTACTGCATGCTTATTTGAAATTTAGTATTTATGCTCATAGATGAACACAACTAGAGACCCTAGAAATTTCTAGGGTCTCTAAACACAACATGTACCCTTTTCCGCCAATCGTACTAGAACTGACATATTATTGATAACATTTTGTTGAGCAAAGTCAAACATTCCATTACATCAGCCTTTGCTAGGTAATTTACAATAAAACTGTACAGGAATAATATTCCCGCCCTAGGCAAGGAATATTTGAGTACTATTTCCTAATTTTTTAATTACTCGTATCGATCGGCGAAAAAATAGTATGTGTATCTTGGACAAAAAGCAACATTCCCAGACTCCTCGATATTCACCTCGCCCAACAATATTCACAGTTGTCCGGAAATGTTTTACGCTTTTCGTCCTAGATACACAATGTACTATTTTTAAATGTTTTGTTATCCATTCCTATTATTGCCAAATTCCTATATATTGTTATTACTTGCACTAACCTGAATATTCTCTTTTGACTGAATTAGTAATAAACTTTCCTAAACACTTCTGGCTTTATCAACATAGCAATGTTTCCTTTCTATTGCCACTAGTCAAGCTTTCCATTATAGTTTCCATATTCTTTTATATCTCATTCAGTTTCTGGATTTGTTCTTCCGACGCAGCATCCATAAGTTTATATATATTTTTTTTACTTCTTTTACTACACATTTAACACAACTCCCTTCATACCTCTTTCATCATTCTGCTCCTATTTATTAAGGCAGGTAAACTCGATTCCTTTAAAGTTTAAGTACTTTAACTCTGATGCCGAGAACATTTCCGTTGAGCAAACTTCAGATACTTTTTACTTCCTATTACAGTAAAGGAAGTAGATATTGGAATCACTTCAAAAATTCGAAATTGAGTTTTCAACAAATCTTCACATTTTACAACTTTATTTCATTTTGTTACAATAATAAGAAATGTAATTTTTGTTTATAAAGCATAACCTTAAGAAATAAATTTTTAGTTTTTACCACGCAATAAAAATCGTAAAAACACTGTTTACACACAATCGGTTAATAATACGTACGTTTCTAACCTTCAAAACGGTAGGAAAGCAAGTCATTGTTTATTTTACTTTCCAGCTAGCCGAGAAAGTTTTTTCCCGACTAGCTAAACGTCACTTTCAATGAACTTGTCATGCTACCTAGCAACAGAGTCACAGATTCCTTCGTAAGACTAACTTATTATACTGCGATAAACTTACCTAATTAAATAAATAGTAACAAAAACCGATTATGAGTAAAATAGTATACATACCACGGTGAAAAGCTTCATTCCTAACTCGAGATAAAGTTGACCTCGATGCTTCGCGCCTCGGTAAACTACCTAATCTCTTGACAGTAATGAAACACTTTCCACCTCGGTATGTAATCAGAGCTGGGAGTACTAAGTTACTTGAAAGTATCTAAGTTACTTGAATGTAACTCAGTTACTGTCACTTAGTTTCTTTTTTAAATAACTTAAAAGTATCTTGTACCTAGTTACTTTTACGAAGTAACTTGTAACCGTTACTTTGGAAAAGTAACTTAAGTTACAAAAAGTAACGGCAATCGCATGAAAGAAACTCATTTAACACTTTAATCGCCACGTGAAGCTAACGTGCATCTCTATCTTTTTATTTACAGCGCCGTGTGATGCTAACTTGCATCTCACGTTGAAAAGTTTTCGTGGCCGTGTGATTCACGGTAGCTTCTCATTGTGCGTAACTTTACAGGCTTTGCCTAATGCACGTGGCCTCCTATACCCAACAACACATTTACCCCTTGGATAGCGTATTTGGTTGCCTATTTATAGGCGTTTCAATATTAGATATGTTTTATTGTTTCTTCTACGTAGTGGCCCTTGAGACCCATTTCTGAATTTGTATTGCGGCGATTAACGTGTTAATGTACTAGATAAATCTGGCCAACTTCAAAATAAATACTTATTTGGTCAATTTGGTGTTTTTCGGAATAATTTTTTTTTTGTGTGAAATAATTCATTATTAAATTTCCGTTTGTTTTAGAAATATTTTCATTTCTATTATTATGTACCTACATACTTATAAACTAGTTGATTTACTAATGTTTCGCCAGCTCCAGGCTCCAGCTCCAGGACATATAGGATAACTAACTATATAGGATATAAAATAATAGGTTATGATATATTGCTTTATTGTTTTGACTTTTGTCTATTATAGCTATTTTATCTTGAGTTTGGTGTTATATTTTATTATATAATCCTCATTTGCTTTGTATTTTAGCATATTTTTGTGAAGAAGTAACTTAGAAACTGTAAGTAACTAAGTTACTTTAGGAACTTAGATACTTTTTTAAGAAAAGTAACTTTTTCCAAGTAATTTAGATACTTTTAAAAAAGTAACTTGTAACTAGTTACATTTTAAAAGTAACTATCTCAGCTCTGCATGTAATATACTATTTTCTTTAAATTATTTAGTATTAGGCTTGGGTAAGCAACTGTTTTAGTAGTCACTCTTAATGCAGTAAGTGATATAAATATTAAGAAAATACTTCCTTCGTCTTTTAGACGACGGAAGTAAAAATACTTTACTAATTTTGTTACACAAAGCAGCTGCAAAAAATTAATGGAACCACCAGCAAATCTTCAAAGTTCATCCCATCACTCTCGTTCATATATTAACCCTGCATTAAAGAATAATAAAAAAGTAGACATTTCAAAGCAATATATTTATTTCTATATACAGCAAAAACATATACATAAACATAAAGATAAATAACAAAATATATATAAAATTTTTGAGAAGTATTAACGCTTAAATAAAATAGTATTGTGATACATTATAAAGTTTAATAATAGTGTAAATATGAAGTTCACTCATTAAAGGTAAGCTAATTTTATTTCGAGGCTTAAACACTGATACGACAAGACAAGGGACAAAACGTGCATAAAAATAAAATTAGCTCACAAACTTTAATGGTACGTCGAAGATTGATAAAATAACTGAATATTTTCTAACAATAATCATTCCAAAAGTGTAAAATAAAAACATCGTCTACGCACAATACATTACTAGTGTAAAATGTGTATAAAAATATGTACTGCTGTATGATGATTGATTAGTATAAAAACATAACGCAGCAAATACAAATTCCAAATTAAATTAAAACAGTCTTTTAAAACATCAACAAAATAAAAATAACAATCTGCTTGAGAGCAAAAGGTGGCCGCACAAATAAATACTAAATGCGGCCACTCTGACGCCATGCTGCGCAAGCATTTTGTTAAGAATATTTCATAACTGTCGACTAAAATCCTACCAAAAGACGTAATTTTGGAAGGGGTTGTCTCCGGCTTCCATGCCCATACATCGGCTAGAATGAAAATTTGTAAAGGGACAACTCCCGCGCACCATGAAATTTCCTCGCGGCGCACTAAATTCCCTATAAGGGGGTATGCCGCCCCTACAGGGTTTGAAACCTAGCAAACATACTATCACTGTAGCAAAGCATTTCAGCCACAACACAAAACAGGACTCAACCTGCCAATACAGAGATTCGGCCAAACATATCTAGTCGAGACGTGAGCAGACTGTCTCGAGAAAACGTAGCCTTCGGCAATGCATTCAAACACCATCGCACAGGAATCTCGGCATAAGACCGACGCTTTAGAATTTAACAATTTATAGAGGGCGGTGCAAATAGCTCCGTTTTAAAATTAAAAACCCACCATAATTATTATGGCAAAGCGGTCGAGTGTAAAATTTGGCAAGAATGTAATTTTTAGGTTAAGTTTCAAGTTTGTTAGTTCGTGTCATATATTTTTACTTTTATATTGCTAGTAGGGTCAGGGAACGGGCGAAAACTTTACGGCGCCGACATAGTCTCACTCTGAGTATTACGCGTCTCGTGCGCAGTGAGAATTCGAACTGCAAAGCATCGTTCACGTGTTCACGGACGACGGTTGTGCACAGCTCACCAAGTGTGTAAAAGAGTTGATTGTACAGGACTTTCGATAAGTCTCTACTGCTTGTTATAGTTTTTAACGACATAAGGCCGTTAGTAAGCATCTAACAAACGAGGATAAATTTGTGACAGAGGCCGTTAGGCCGAGGTTGATGAATTTATCCGAGTTAATTAGATGCTAACAGCCGTATGTCGTTGAATATTTTTCATAACACCTACAAGAATTGAAATTTTAGAGCAAATTAAATGAAAAAGTTGAATAGTATTAGTAACGGGTGTTAGAAAACTCATCTTATCAGAGTCACATATGGAAAAAATTACGTTTGGCAATACTGAAATGTATTGTTGGTGACACTGTAAGTCTATGTCAAATTCGAGATTAGTAGGTTAGGTTTTGCTTCAGTCTGTGTCAAAACTGACGCAAAACCTAACCTGCTAATCTCGAATTTGACATAGACTTACAGTGTCACCAACTATACATATCAGTATTGCCAATGTTAAAATGTTACTGTTCTGTTATTTCTTAACAACCTAGGCTGTTATGGGGAACTTTTCAGTGAGGTTGACAGTTCTGTTATTGACAAATAACAAGTAGGTGGTATGAAAAAAAAATTACTGGAAAACGAAAAAAACACTATGTTAACTGACTTTAACAAAAAATGACGGGAATATCGGAATTTATATTACAAACTCAGATAATTATTTTCAGCCTAATCAATTACACCGCCTCTTTTGTTAATTTTTTACTAATCTTTTAGAACTTAGTCTACATGAGATTAATGTAATAAAATGGTGTTTGAATGCATTTTTAGTCTACAAAAACAAAAAAAAAACAAAAAATCATGCACAAAAAAATATATTTCAGTGTTCTCACAAATACTTAACTTATAACTTGAGAAATGCAGCGTGGCTATTTGTACTCATTGGTAACAACATGGCTTATTTACTGACCACGACTTCAATTGCATTACTGTTTGTAGATAACAACGTATATTGCCACAGTAGATGGCACTCTGCATTTCCGTGAATTCAATTTTTCAGAATTTATATAAACAAAATGCTCCGAAAATTGTAATGAAGTAACTTTATCGATGAACAGGAGCAGTGAACAGTGTAATGATATGAGGCTCATCAGATTTTTTATTAGCGGAAGAAAAGTGCTTTAACACATAAAGACAACCTTACCCACAGGCGTTTGACTATTTTTTTAATATTATAACACAAGGCACTACCTATACTCTGGCTATTTTATCCCAGTTGCCTAAACAAATTCCAGCTTTGAAGAAATGGCTGCCCTTGGTGTAAGTTGTTGATTTCGGGCATTCCAGCCGAATCAACAAATTTGATTTAGCATGATGGGGGAAGTGAGGAGACAATGTGCATATTCAAATCTCGTTTGGTCCAAGCAGATTCCCCCATGATCTTCGTTATCATAAATCTATGAAATGGTAGGACTCTTCAATATTTTGAGGTTAGATTGCTAAACTTTCAAAAATTAGGTCGTTTAAAACCCCTAAAAGCTTCAACTTCTTCCGGGTAATGTCGTTGTAATGTGTATACTGGTAAAAGTTCACAAGAGTGGTAAATTACAGGTTTTCACAATCGCATTTAAGGGTTACACATGACAAAATAATATTTAATAGACAAATCTCAGAATTTTTGTTGCATCGTAGAGACATAAGATCCTGTAATGCACGTCATTAATGACACAATTAAAAATAATCCGTCCTACCGACCACATTATAACATTTTTCACAAGCAATTTCTTACTTGGTCTTTGTTGATATAACTTTTAACCTCACTTTTCAATTGTTCGTATGTGGTATCTATAACTTCACTTTTTGGCTTTACCACGAGCAGTAGACAATTTCTATTTCTGGTTGGTTCATGTTGTTATATGTAGGTGAATACATATTTTGCGATCGCTTTTATTGACCCCAAACCATTTATATGCACCTACCTATGCGCAGTGCAAAATAGTTATCAAACTTTTATAGTTATTACTGTCTATTTTTTAGATTAGTTCGAAGACGAAACGATTTTTAAAAACAACGAAAGTGAAACCCACAAGAGGATCTTCAAAAAATTTGGGTTCATATCAGCCGATAGCCAAAAAAAACATGAGTAATTTAGGTCTTTAATTGCACTTATTTAGAAATTCTTACTAATACTATGTAGGTGCTGTCACCACCACTTTAGTGACTAATGAAATGAAAGCATTGGAACTGCAGTTGTTGAACACCTTACAAATGTAGTAAATGATATCAGCGGAAAGAAAAAGAAATTAAGTTTCACAGAACCAATTGTTCTGTTCGTATTAAGAATGTACAGTGCATTCGTCTAATTGCGACATCCCCGTAATTGTGATACTTGTTAAAAACTGTATGCTGTTACCATGTAGAAGTGATTTACTGGTGGACAACTTGTTTAGTGGCGTGTTAGGCGAATTAAGGTAAGAATTTTATAAACAAGTTATTTTCTGCTATTTGCAGTTGCATGAATAATTATTATGGAGGAAAGAGTGAGTCAAAAATTGGCTGCAAAGACATGTCATATTCCAAGATCTACATTGATATTGCACCCTAAAGGGATGGAAAAATAGTTCAAAATCCAAAACCGACGTCGAAGCAGGGACGCCTGTAGAGTTAGGTTAGATACTGAGGAAAAACTAGAAAAATATTAATATTGTTTCAGCTTAAGAAATAAAATTAAAAATAGTTTGAACAAATGAATTATGATAAAGAATGGTTCCAAGGTTTCTCCAATATAATTTGCAAAAAACTAACTAAGCGTTAAGTAATAAGAACAATTCAAACTGAACCGAATATTATTTATAATTTATTTGACAAAATAACTTAGTCACACAGTTGGTTTGTTTTCGTAAGTGGTGGGAAACTACTAACATTTATTATTTACATAGAAAAGAATCTTTGGGATAATTAATTGCTAGAAATGGCGTATCCCAACACTGGCGGCTCGCCGGAGTTTCGTTATGAATAGTATGTTGGCAGCACTGTACGTTTATGTCAACTTCGAGGTTATCAGGTTAGGTTTTCCATCAGTTTTGACAGAAACTGACACAAAACCTAACCTGCTAACCTCGAAGTTGACATAAACGTACAGTGCCGCCAACATACTATTCATAACGAAACTCAGGCGAGTCGCCGGAGAGCCGCTGACGAACGACTATGCATATGGGTGTAATAGTACCATATGCAATCAGCATCTACAAACAATGTATAATCTACAGCTAGCAGCAGTACCGATGGTTATTTGTCGACATTTGGACAGTTTCTTTCGAATCAAGTGCAAAAACCCAACAGCAACACTGCAGAAAAATGAAAGAAAGTAACAACTACTAATATGGCAGAAGTTATCAGGTTATCACTAAAGAATTGTATTAACAGCATTAGAGAATTATGAAGTAAAACCAAAAAAGAAGCTAAAATGTCATGTTAAAAATGTAGTAAAAACACATTGTAAAATATTACAGCTACTGAAGAGTTCAAATAAGAAAAGCAGAAAGATTTTAATACAGTTCGACAGAGATGCAAGTGAAAAATTCTTAAGAGATACACTTCGTAGTTCAGATGTTGTGCAGTCTGATTAACTTGAAGAAACTGCCGATTCTGATTACATGGATGAGGTAGGTGCTAAAGAAAGTTGGGTTATTGTAATTTATAATGGAGAAAAGAGTATTAAGAGATATCTTGGTGAAATCCATAAAAGAGATGACAAATATTTCTAACCAAGTATCGTAGATTCTTTGTTTGGCCTGGGGAGGAAGATGTACCACCATTCCATTGGAAACCATCTCTAGTCATTCCCAAACCACTTATAAACAGATAAGGTTAATTCACTTTCACAACTAACTTTGATGGAACTAAAAATCTATTAGAATATTTTATGTACTTATGTAATTTTATTTTTATTTTTAAATTTTATCTTTATGTATGTATTGTTCTTGTAATACCTCAACGTTAAAACATTTTATACAAAAATAATTCATTTGAGCTAGGTATGTGGTAGTTTTTCTTTTGTTTATGTAATTTCACATATCAATTGCACCTTCATGATTGTGCTTAATTTGGAGGTATATGAATTTATAAAAAGCACATTTAAACAAAAAATTAAAGAAACTTGTGTAACAATTGGACAGATGTGCTGTAATTTCTCCAGCGTTAATGGCCGAAATTGTAGATAACATCAGAATGTCCCCATTTTCACTGATTATGGACAAATCTAAATTTGCGTTAGATATTTTAGTTATAAGTCGAATGTTATGAGAACAGAGTACCTTGGAATATGTGCGAAGAAGAAGAAGAAGAAGAGTGTATCTCATTTTATTCACCTTTGCAGTTTTAAAGCTGTTGATAATTTACCAGCGCATTAGAATTTTTTTGGATTACTTTGCACAATAGTTCAAGAATTTATAAAAAAAAATTACGGGAGAAAACAAAATTAAATCAGTCTTCTATATCAAGACGCTTGAGTAGGCATCGATGTATTGAGACATCATTAAATCAGTGGTTGGAATTAAAAACACATTTTCAAATATGTTCTTCCTCCACACGTGGTCACTGCAGAAAATCGCAGCTCATGGAGACAGCTAGTCCATGGACAAACTCTTCCACATAACCACGATCCTCAGTCATGAGTAGATGTAAAAAAAGTCAATAAAGATTTAAAAAGATATGTACGTTTCTGAATGATTTATCACTGATTAATACACTCTTGTTATAAACAACCAATCAAAATTGTTTACTTTATTCGAATCGTTTAATACAGTGACATTTATAATGAAAAAATTTATCTAACTTTTGGTTTTTTGAACATCAAGGCGCCTGTTTTCTTCGTTTACATTTTGACAGATATGGAAAACACAATACCAAGACAGCGTTATTCTTGTTGATTCTCAGTTTGTTGTCTGTTAGTCCCCTAAAATACAAATTAGTGCTTTATTGACCGTTGCTAACATTGGCTACTTTGGGCTATTGTGAGTACAACTAACAATTTGGCAACCCTGATAGTACTATCTAAGTCGCTGCTGACTAATAGTTGATAGTTATGACATACACTACTTGATCTTATATCTTTAGCACAATTCTTTTAAAATTTTTTAACATACTGAGCCATACGGCTTCTCTCGTTGGGTCTCACAGAGCCAATGTAAGAGATAAAGCTTGTCCGTGGTCGACGGCATTTGTTTTTCACATTCTTTTCAACGGCTGAGTAAGTCAACAAGCTAACAGGGCAAATGCAAAAACAGGCGGAATCGTATGATTTATGTTGGGGAACCCCCCCACCACAGTCTCACCTGGTTAATCACCACCCAAGTTAGGGAATTTTAATTTTTGAACGGGCTCTTGTTTCCTGGTGCGTTAAAAACATTAATATGTTAGCCCAACAGATTTTTAAGGCCCATGGATTTTTGCATAACTTCTTCCTCTTCTTGGTATGTAGTCCGCTTCGGATACTACCTTCTAATCTTTCAAACTTCCCATATTGTCTTGAAATGATCAAAGTTTAGAATTTTTATTCTAAGCCTTCTGAATTTCCAATGGCATTCAAGATTATCTTGGGATTCTCCCCTAAAACTTTGACCTTGAGAATTCTCATGAACTTTTCAAGGCCATTTTAGAAATGCTCAAGGGCAGTTTAGAATTATCAAGGACGTTTTCAATTTTCCAAGGGCGCCATTAAGAGTTCCACGAGGTAATTTTGAAATTCTCAAGGGCGTTTTAAAACTCCACAAACTCTTGTTTCAAAATTAATTGGAAATGAATTTCAAGAGCAAGGTTATTTTCCGCAATGCATGAAGATGAGAATAAAAAAGGCAAAAAGTGATGTGAAAGCCTTGCACTAAAAAAGATGTAAAAGAATCACAACAAAGATAAATATAGTTTTCCATTTTCCACCGCTTACAACATTGTACGTCTTTTTTTTTATCCTTTTCTAACCTTCTTCCTTCCCATTTCTTATGTTGTTTTCGTTCTCTACTGAACTCTTTCTTTCAGTTTTTAGCTTGTTCTAACAATTTTAGTCATATTGCATCAAAATATAAACAAATTCTCCAATACCAAACGCTCTCAGTCATCTCTTTCTTGGGCAAAACATGAAAATCATTCTTGGATACTGGAAAAATGGTTGCCAAAGGGCAGGATTCATAATTACCATGTGAGCAAGGTTAACTTTACTAACAAAAATAAAAAATTTGACGGCAAACTAACTCAAAAAGCCACTGCTTGGCTTACAAACAAATCCGCATCAAAACCTTAAAGACATTTAATTACTTCACGTGAGCAAAAGGCACATTTCACCTCGAAAACGCTTAAACTATAACGTCCTACATAAATAACCATCAATAATTCTCCAGAAACAACTTATTCCTCACATACTCTCTAGCATCCGGTGAGTTAAACCTACGCTTACCTCTATTATTAAACAGGCATACATGATTTACATAATCGATATAGTGCGCTTTCTGTCTGCCATGGTCTTCTGCGACGCGAATGCTTAGTGGCAGCATGGCGTTCTCTAGCTGCTTGCCGTCTAAGGCGGCAATGGCAGCCTGCGCTTCTTCAGTCTTTGCAAATCTGAAGATGCAAAGATGATAAGTAAGCAATTTTCTACAGGGTACTTCAAAAAGTGTCAAAAATCATACAATGTAAACATGGGTCCACAAATTAGCCGTTTTTGCATCAAATCAGGGCGATCTGTATTGTTCCAGGCTGTGACATGCAAGTAAGATTGTTGGTTATGCTGCGCTCCACTAGGACCTAGCATGGTTGCTTCATCAACATTAATAAAAAATAATGTAAATGTGCATCATTTCCAACAAAATGAGCATTAATTTGAAGCATTGTAGCCGTATTAATGCATAGATAGCACATATTGTTCAAGGCATGGTGTAAAGAATACAAGGTGTAACGTTCCGCGGAATGTGGGCGGACCTCAAATTCAACCAATAGGACATGGTCCCACAAATGGCACGATTGGTAGTACTGAAGTGTATTGTTGAAGACGCTGTCGATGTCAAATTCGAGGTTAGGTTTTGCATCAGTTGGTGTCAGATTGACGCAAAATGTAACCTGCTAACCTCGAACTTGACATCGACTGACAGTGCCAGCAACAATATACGATCGTAACCATAGTTACACCATGATCGCGGCCATGATGGATTTTCTGGGCAGGACCATCGGGGATTGGTTCACATCTCCCCTCTACTTTCTGAACAATTGCCCATCCCGGGACCGTTTCACCTTGTATTCTTTACACCATGGTTCAAGGTACTTGATGTCACTTTCAAATTGATCTGACATGATACAAGACAAACTTTTGAAACAAAAAATCTGCTAATATTTAACTAGACGAGGCACTAGATTTTAGAATATCGAATAATTTCTTGTGCTTGGGTTGTCATTACTGGAATTTAGTTATAAATTTTTTGCACGATAGAACGATTTTACTTAGTTACCGTGTTTGTTGCCAAATCAGTAAGTTATGTTTACCGTTCTAGAACGGTAAGTGAATATTCGAGATTCGCAGGTTAGGTTTTGCGTCAGTTTTGATACGGACTGACCTCGAATTTGACATAGACTTACAGTGCCACCAACATATTATTATGTGGTAAAATATCACATTTTACTGATTTTTGAAGAAAAATACATTTCTATTGTGCAAAAGACGTCATAAGCATCACGAACATTAAGGAATTGCCGATCTCAGACAATAATCGGAGTCGTCGCTTTGCTCCTCCTCCAAACAATTGTCTTCGATCGGTAAAATGCCCTTACCGTTCTTAATAGTTAATATACTATAATTCCACTTTGAAATGTCATACAGTAAGCATTAAATAATTATTGATTATGTCACAGATTTGTGGAAGTATCAACATTAATTTGTTGAAATTTGTGTCACATTATTTTCCCTGAAAACATCAAGAAAGTCAAAAGTTCAAGGTTATTTTGATTCTAAAAAGTAATAGTTTGTGAAAGTTTTGTCATTTTAAAAAATAATTCTATTCGCAAGAAAAAGCTAAATTTTATTTAGTAATTAATATACAAACTTATTAACGAAAAATATTAATATGAATCGCAATGTTTTGAACATTAGAAATATTTATGGAAGATGTATTACAAGAATCCACGAGAAATAGGTTTAGCCCTGGAGGCCATCAGCTCGAGTGGGGTCTTTTCTCGTACACTCGTACCATAAATAACTATTAATTTTAAAGAATATGTCTATTTATATATTATTTTTTGTTGTACAACTGGGAAATTACAAGTTCTAGTTGAGGAAAAATTATGCAGTCAAGTAATACAGTACTATAGAAAAAAAAAACTTTTTATTATATAGTGTAGGTAAGTGATACTTGTACCATACAGTCATATTTGAGGTTAGAAGTGCCAAATAACAAACAAAACCTAACCTTCTAACCTCAAACTTGACATAAACTAACACGAATAACATGTAATGACACTTCATTGCTATAGTGATTTACTTAGTCAGAATTAAACAACATGAATTCAGCCAAAATCGCCCCAACAGTTGGCCCAAATCTATTGACTACGACTGCATCAAGTATTGCTGCGACCTAATTTTTAACAACTTATACCCTTCTTAGGAAAGCTACAACGATGTAGCTGTTAATATGTTTTATCAATCAAGTATGCAGCTGCTATGTTACACTATTTTTGTTTAATTTGTCTGCCGTTTCTAGAAACAACTGTATTTTCTATGAAAGTTAAAGTGACAGTAATGAGTAACAAAAATAAAAAGCAAAACAATATACATAGAAATTTATATGGCTACAACAGAATTAAAAATACATGCAGCAATAAGACAAATCGGCATCTGTCAAATGTAACGGCAACCAAATAAACAGCAAACTAATTTGTTGATGCTTTGAGATGATTTAGTAATTTCACGGCACCACTGATTTGTCTAAAAACGGTAATTTTATTGCTTTAAATTTTCGGTTTTCCGAAATGTAAAATGACAAATGCTGGCATAAATGGATACAGATTTTTTTTCTCTACAAAAAACTTCAATACAAGTTTGCTCTAAAATAATTAGGGAAGCAAATATTTTCATATGAAGAAATTACCATTGAAATCCCTATGGTGCGTAAAGCATTTCTACACCCTGTATATGGCTTTTACAGGCCTTTACGGCCCATCACCTGGGTTAACTTTCTCCACTCTTCTCTGTTTAGGGCTTTCCTTCTCCAGTCATCTATTCCCATTTCTTTCAAGTCCTTTAATTATTTTTTATTTATTTTGATTGTAAATAGCTTAAAATTGAATCAATTTGGAGACACAAATTCGACTGGCATCAAATAATTTATTTCATTTGTTTTTCTTACCTTTATTTAAAAAGTTCATAGAACTGTACTTATTCAATTATACTGACATGTAAATTTATTAAACACGCATGTAATAAACCCCTTTGGTGATAGATTTGTTGAATTTTGATTGGCTTTACTTTGCACCAACCTCTTTAATTTATGCTAATTGATATTTCTGTGACTCTAATTTACGAACTGAGCTCTGCCTTACTGCCATTTATTCGGAAGTAATTCTATTTAATATCGGTAATGCATTACCAATGTAGTTATGAATTAAAATTTCTGATGTAACTTCTTGCAGTTGCCTGACTTACCCCAGCTCTGTGCTTTATTGACTTGCTTTAATTATGTATGTTGCAAGCAGAGTTGAGTAACAGGCTAAATACCATCTCAATATATACAGGATGTGTGTATAGGTTGCCACAAATTAAGGTGACCACCTTTTGAACAAGCCAACTCGGAGACATTTGACACCTATTTTGTATATTGACCAGAGCTACTAACCGACAGAAAAAAAATCTTAATACATTACATGGGGCCATAATTATATACCGGGTGTCTTAAAATGAATTACATCTAGTATTCTTTGAATTTCCCATAATGCAATCTAAAATTTTATTTGAAATTGGCAAGACTGTAAGTCTATGTCAAATTCAAGGTTAGTAGGTTAGGTTTTGCGTCAGTTTTGACACAGACTGGCGCAAAATCTAACCTGATAACCTCTAATTTGACATAGACTTACAGCCTTGCCAATTTCAAATAAAATTTTAGATTGCATTATGGGAAATTCAAAGCATACTAGATGTAATTCATTTTAAGACACTCTGTATATAACAGCAATGAGATAACATAAACAACAAAATGGAATGCTTGAGTGAGAAAGAGATGACGATACAGATAAATTATTTCAGTAGGCATGTTTACTTGACAAATTTCATAATTAAAATGAGCGTCAAGCCTACTCGAATATTTGCTACTATGTTTATCTCTGTCTTACTCACGCAATACCTGATATTTTCTTGTTCATGTTATCTCATTGCTGTTATATAAATAATTGTGGCTCCATCGGTATATAAATATTCAGAATTTAGAGGGGCGAGAGGAAAGACTGATTATGATTTATTAGAAACCAAAATATCTAAAACGACATAAACATATATCAGTAATAGTAATTTATTGTTCATTGAAATCTTAAACAGTGTTTAACATGATCGCGTCCTCGAATGTTAAAATACATTTAACATGCATCCACTCATTTAACATGCATGCACTATAGCAACATCACACATATTGATGGTAGTCCGATTTCGATTTAGCAGTTTTTAGTAATTATTATTGATTCAAAATTATTGCCTCAATGAACGCATTTCGAAGGGTAACCGTCTTAACATTTCTCACATAAATAACCACTCTCGCTTCGCTGCGCTCGCTCGAGTGGTAAAAATATGCTCGAAAGTTAAGACTGGGTTACCCCTCTTAATAGGTCAGTGATTAGTATTTATCCTAACGGAAGTGTCTTTAATTTAGTTTTTACTTCACCTGCAATTCTCTATTGTCTTTGAATACTAAATGCAATGATTCGATTAGATAAGGTCACACGGAGTCTCGGCAAAGCCTTTTGGAGTGCCTAATTTGAAGTAGACGATAATATTAGATCAGCACTAAATATCGTTAGGAATTCTACACCCCCAAACCCGCTTCATTAGTCCGGCAACGAAAATGTTTCCTGTTAACCGGAAATTCAACTCGATAAGCAAGGCAGCAGTTCCTGGCTGCGTAAGATTGACTTCTCCTTATTAGGTCAGTCCTAAACCGCAGAGATTAGTATGAAACACTTCAGTTAAGTAACAACCCGAAATATATCAAAATTACAAGTTGAAGTGAACCTATGAAATTTAATCCACCGCAAATAACTTCCTAAGAATGTAATAAGAAAATTTGATTACCTTTTCAGTAGAAATGTTAAAAGAAACCAAGTAAATAGCCACAGGTTAGATTTTATAATGTTATACTGCATACATGTGTTAAATAATGGGCATTTCATATACTTTAGAAACGTGAATTGAGTTATCCGATGAAACATTTAACAACCAGTATTCGCAAACAGAAATAGGTTAAGGGTATAAAGAGCTCTTTAAATTTATTTTACCTGCGCAGAATTTCAGGAAAAGATAGAAAACTCCTTTTTAATAAAACTCATAATTAATTAAATAACTTAAATCATAAATTGATATAAACTCTAATTCGATATTTCAGTATAAAGTGTCATTTATGAACTGCCATAGTAAATAAACCTTTTTTATTAAACTCATATTTAATTTGTATATGTATATGTTATATAAATATTACAATTTAATAAAGTTGTTGGCACCCCATACTTCTTTCTTAGTGTGAACCTAAAACGTTTATGCGAAACCGAAGTAAACAAAAAAATCCCACCTTTATCATACCGGTATCGCAGCCGAGAATTGAGCTAGTCGGGAGTTATGTAAGCCTTCTAAGGTAGGTTACTTATAGTTGGTACACTGTAGCGAGTAAAAAAATAACCACCGAGTGGTCACATGCCGTAGTAACGGAGCATATACCATTATCAAAAAAAGCATATATCTCCTTTCGCAGACACAGAAAAATGGCTGAATTTTTTCAAAACAAATGCTTCCACGTCGACATATAGTAAATCGTCTGCCTTCTTAGCTGTGTTCTATAAAATATCTTTTTGGCCTCTTTGTACTTTTACTGGAGTTAAAATTACGTCTTTGTGGTGGTGTTTTTTTGCTACCGTCAGTTTCTGAATCAGAATTTAAATTTTCCATCTGTATATGACATAAATAATGACGCATTAGATTTTTTTATTGAAATTAGAAAGTCTATGACTGTTTACCGTTGAATACATAAATCAATACATAAACTTGTAGCAACTTGCTTCACTAGATGTCCGCAACAGACGAGGAGCTTCTATTCATTGACTATAAGCGAGCTTTCGATTCCATCAATAGAGAGTGTATTTGGGTTGCACTTAGAAATATGAGACTTCCCAACAAAATAATACGACTGATTAAGGAAGGATATGATAATTTCCAGTGTAGTGTTACATAAAGGGCTGCTGTCTAAACAATTCAAATCCGAGACTGGAGTGAGACAAGGCTGTGTCTTATCACCAATCTGCTTAACAGTCTTTTAATTATAAAATATGAATCCATTTTCGTTTCTAAATTCAACGAGAACTTAAATACAATTACATATGTACATTACTTCTGCATTTGGCCACACAATATTTCCCTACCAATTTTTTAACTTGCATATCGCAAGTGGGCTGACGTTTAAGTGACACTAAGTTGAATTATAAGTTAGGGCCTGGAATAATATAAACCGCCTCGTCAGCCATATCAGCATTCAAATACATTGTATTAGCAAGACAAAAATCCTGCAGACCTAACGGACAGTCTCTAATGAAAACTGACAAACGTCAATAACTGTCATAACAGAAAACCCCTGACATTTCAAAAACGGCTTACTTGTGGATCAGGCTCCTATACATTTCCAATATTAAGAATAAGCGATTTACTTACCGAACGAAAGCTACACCTCGAGGGAACCCAGTAATTTTGTCCTTCAAGATGGTTCTCTGAATAATCTCCCCGAACTCTCCAAACATTCTATCGATATCTTCTTCTGTAACATTCCTAGGCAGGTTCGTAATGTACAGGTTGGAGTCCTTCATGTCCTGACCGGGGGGACGTGAATAGGAAACCTTCAGACGTTTGTTCCTACAGCACAAAGCATTTGATCAATGTATATCTAACAACACATTTAATATGTACATTCTGGTGCTAACGAGTAAACTACTGTTTTTAAAAGGCGACAGTAAAATAGCTGTGTAATCTACTGCTTATTATTACTACTAACATACTTGAAATTCATTCCATTAATAGCTTCGATGGCTTTGGCAGCATGTTCGGGCCTGACGTACTTGACGAATCCAAACCCAAAGCTGTAGCCGGTGCGGTAGTCCCTCATGATACGTATGTTCTCGATCTGGCCCACCTGGGCAAAAATGGAAGCCAGCTCCTCTTCCGTTGCAAACTGCGGTATGTAATTAATAATAAGCTTCGTCTTGTCCATCAGATACAGATGGTCGCTGCTGTCACCAGCTCCATCCTTCTCGTTCGCCTTCCTTTGCTGGCCGTTCATGTTTAACACTTCGTTACTCTGCCCTTGCATGTGTGGTCGCTGTAACTGGAAAAACCCTCTGTAGACTTCAATTAAACACGGCTACAAAACTTACCATAGGCTGGTTTAGGCCTGGACTTTTAAACATCTACAGTCGGTCAGAGTCAGTGTCCACAAATGCAGGCGCGATGAAGTACGCGAGGAAAATCGAGGCACACCACAGAATGTCAAGCAATTTCCGCAAGAGTCCCCATCGAGCAGGGGGTGCCGCAGAACACATGAAACATTACAAGCTGCAATTACTATAGTTCCAATAGGAAAAAGCTACGTGTGTAAAGTGCAAAGCCGGAGCGCTTCAATGACAAAAAGCGTAAAGCAACAGATACGTTTGTAAGGTTAGAAACTCGAAACGTTTATATACAAATCGCTTTTCCGCCACTTTTTGAGTTTTAGGGTGCACAAAAATTCGGGAATAGTTTACTCACCTTTTTGCAATGTTTAAAACAAAAAAAGAAAACAACTCAAAAAATGTCGTGAGGCCACTCGATCGCGGTCCATCAACAAAATCAAAAAAATGCGCGGCATCTGCGATGCACTATGCAATGCACTGCAGGAGCATTATGCACCATGACATTTTTTTGTCCAGGGGCGGCCTGGCCGATTGGCTCGGAACCCCGAATACTTCAAATTTTAAGTTTAATTTGCAAATAAAGAAATTGAATTGAAGAATATAAAATGCAAATATTGGAACTAAGTGAAGCTAAAATGAAAAGGGGAAGGTTTAGTTCAGGTACTTAGTTAAGAAGAGGAAAGAGCGAAAGAACTAGGATTGCCAACACTGTCAATCATTTTGACCCGAAGACTCCTGGTAGAGCAATCTATCTTCGGGCTTCGGGTTTTTAATAAAATGCTTCGGGTTAACTAAAGGCTTACGAAAACTTGTACTAATACTTAAAAGCTCCAGAGAAGAAGTCATTGGTAGAAAATGGGCAGAGTGACAAAAAATATGTTAGAAAATAAAACACTTTAATTTTGTTCATAAAAAATTGTTTCTTAACAGTTCACTTAACTTCTAAGATAGATTTTTATTTATTTTAAGTTATAAAATCTAAAACATACACAAAGTTGTTTAATAAAATTGGCAATTTTCAAAGAAAGTTATATTTGAATAGTCCACAGCCAAACAATTACAAAGATTAAAAGTTTTAAAGGATTTATTTTATATTATGATTGTTAAACAATAAAACCTATAAGATATTAATAAAATGCATTGTAGAAGTTTGTATTTTCCAATGAAGGTTTTGCTCTTTAATATCTATGATTTACGAAGGCCGAGAATTAGCTTATGCTACTTAAAAAGTATACAAGAATTTTAGGAATCATATTTCTATAATGTAAAAAATAAGTTGTGGCCACCGCACGACTTTCTTTTACTGATTGTAAATCAATTTGGGAGTTTTTCAAAGAGATTCTAATAATAGTAATTTATTATACAAGACGCTAAAGTTAAATTTTATCTACGAGTGAATCGTTTTTTGACAAAATCTTGATTTTTAAGTTTGGAAAAATTGTATTGATTTCGTTTTTGAATTTCTTGTTTAGTTTTTGACAGATTGTAATAAAATGGTATTGTATCCAATAAGTCCGACGAAATCTTGATGAATGGGAATGGGTAAATCTGCAGCAAGGTTATGCTGTGAAGTTCCATCAGATGTAAGTATCTCTAATTCTGATTCATAAATACAATTTGGAAAATATTTTTGTATGAATTCTGGGGAAATTATTGTTTGTGAGCTACCTGTATCAATTGATAGTTTATCTCCGGTTGCGGGAATAATAATGTAAGGAAGGTTTGATTTTGGATTTATATTAAAAGTTAAAATGTTCTTTTCCGAGGCTCTTAATAAAAATTTACAGTATCGTTTGGATAATTTCGATCGTTTGGATCGTTTAGATCAGTGATTCCCAAAGTGGGCGATATCGCCCCCTGGGGGGCGCTTGAACGATCCAGGGGGGCGATAGTAGCCTCGGGTGCATTTGGGGGGCGGTGAATAAAATAAGGGGGCGGTAAAAGCTTAAAAAAGGAAGAGAAGATAAGAAGAAACCATTCGTACATATTTCATCTATTGTGTAATATAGTGTAACATTATTTTTCAAATAAACACACAAAATGCAAGCTACAGATTTATTTATTCCATGAAGACTATTTATCATTATTAAATTTTCTTATTCTTCTTCATACCATTTATTACTTTATTTATTCAGTCTGTTTATTCTCCGTTTCTTTAATTTTACTTTATCACACCCTTTAATACACCATCCAGAAAGTAAATACCATTATAATAAAGGGCTCTTATTATTTAAATTTGCTTTTACTCAAAATAGAGGTTACAAATTCAGAAAAGATTTGTTTATTTTAAAAATATAATTTTCTCTAGCAATAATAATTTATACAAAATTTCTATATGGTATATTTTATTATAACATTTCATAATTGACCTTTTCAGATAATCATTTGAGTTTGGCTTTCACTTTAGTTATTCCAATTGTCAGTTAATACCTACAAATTAAAATCTAAGCCTCAAATATTTATGTTGTACTTTTAATGTATAAATCCTTCCGTGTACTTTTTAGTTGCTAATTAATTTATCATTTCAAAATAATTTCCTACCTAGAAATAGTTGTATAAATAATTATCAGTCTCAAGAAGCTACCACTACTAAATCTAGATTTCCAGGGGGCGCTGGGTAATTTTTTTTCTGAAAAGGGGGCGGTAGGCCAAAAAAGTTTGGGAACCACTGGTTTAGATCATTCGGATGATTTCCTGATCCATAATAATCTGATGTTGCATCTAATTCTTGAGGGAAATTTTCGTAGCATTCAAAGTTTTTAGAATATTGAAAGTTTTAGGGTTCATTTTGAAAATATAAGTCTTTATTTGGTACTTGGGGTTCGTTTTCAGAATATTGAAAGTTTTGGGGTTCATTTTCGTAAATATTTTCTTGAGAATTTTTGAATAAATTTTCAATTAGGTTTTCATATTCATCAGGGGAATTTTCTTGTGTATCATTACTGTGATAAGATAATTGATTAAAATTTCTGTTAACGTTTTGAGAATTAGCTCGATATTTATTGTGTAAACGCTCACATTGTTGAGTAACTGGTCTTTCTATGGTGCTAAAGTCCATAGTTTCAGGACTATTTGTTGGTTTATAATTTGGTTTGGGTGCAAATGCATTGTAATTTGAATTTTGGGTTAATCTAGAATGATTTTGATTATTTGAATTCGTAGGTCTCTTAAAATAGTTTAGAATTCTGATTAAAATTACTTTTAGAACTTTGATTAAAATTACTTCGATTTTGTAATTTTGATACTGGTAAATTAAATTTTTTATGTGAATTCGATTGATGTATATTGGAAGTTAAATTTGATTTGTTGTTTAATTTCTGACTTTGAAAATTATTTTAATATCGAATATCTAGTTCTTCTTTTACAATACTTAATGCTTGTTCTAGTGAATTTGGATTGGGGTTGTTAATATTATTACGATTATTTAAAAACAAAATTCTAGGTGTTCTACCTAACAGTGATCTCGATCGATCTCGTGACATAAAAACTTTTGACTACAAAAATTAATTTTACTTATTCGTTTCACTTGATTTTATTTTTTATTTATGTTAGTAAACAGTTTATAGACTAGGGGAAAATTCTAATACAAATATTTAAAACAATGTTAGTATATTTAAGGTTTGATTGATATTAGTTAGTTTCTTTGAATTATACAAATGCACTTACATTGTGCGGACGTTTATTGACGTCAAATGGGCTGCTATGCTGCGTCCTGGACTGCTATGCCAACAGAGTCCTGTTGTCCTCAATTGGGATTGATGATCCCAATGATCAGGTGGTCCCAATAACCAAGTGGTTACAATAACCAGATTGACTGCAGAAGTTGGAATCGCCGGGGCGGCTCTCCGTTTGTCCCTGAAGGCGTCCAGAAGATCCGGGATAAGATGGTAGAATCGATGAACAATTAGGGATTGAAATCCAAAGCTGCGAAATTGGTTTTTAATTTTCGAAAAACTTCTTAAGCCCTTTTGTTCATCCTACCGACTGCGCCAGCTAAATAAAAAAGCCGTCGAAACAACTTTTTAAGAAACACTTTTATTTTACAATGGCAATGTTACACGTTGGAGCTCAAAGACACAGTCAGACAATTTCTTACATCTAACATGTGAACTAGGAACTAAAGATAAAGTGTCACACTACTAACTTATATAACATTGCTTATATACTAAGATAAGCTTATCTTCCAAGGAGGCACGTTACAGGATACAGGATGCGCGTGCATACAAGCTTACAAAGTAAGCATTTTTAAACAATAGGAAACTTGTTCTACAAGTTATTCTCCTTAACATGGAATTTCGGCTTAGACTGCGTAGTATTTGTATATGAACACCCAGCATTTGTTCTACAAGGTTGCAAGGTAAACACTTTTAAACAATAGAGGACTTGTTCTATACAGTGTAACTGGCCGTTGTTATGAATGACTTTGGTTTTCAAAGATCACGTAGTTCTTAACGGCCGACGACAGTAATGATCTCTAACGACTGTCGGCTGTTATGAATGACTTTCCATGTAGGTACTTATTTATTTAGTTCAGTTAATAGCTATTAACATACCTATACTTACTACTTACTTACTTACTACTACTATGAATGTTATGATTTCAGGTGCAATTGTTTCTGATTGCACGCGGTCGGCGCGGTGTATGTTTACCGGAATAAACAATCATGTCGAACTTTAAAGAATGTACTAAATGTAAAGATAAGGCGTCAATTGAAGATTTAGTGATATGCAACGGCGACTGCAAGGGCCTTTTTCATTACAACTGGCCGGTACAAGTAAAACTGCCTATCGAAAATTAAGTGAAAATAAAAAGCGAATTTGGCGTTGTGTATTTTGCACTACGACGAATAAAATGCAGACGCGACATGCATCTTCTTCTAAGAACGAGGATGAGGTGTTTTCAAACCACCGTAGCGATAGCAGGGATGGTGAAAACCACACCACCACCCCTCAAAACGAAGAAATTTTACGTCTCTTGAAGGGTTTGCATAACAAGATGGATATGTTTGAAAAAGATATATCCGACATCAAAACTAGTACAGAATTTATAAGTAAGCAGTACGACGATTTAAAAAGTAGATTAGACGCTAATAACAAACTTATCTCAACCATGTCTGCTACTATTAATACTCTTAAAGCAGAAAACGCAAAAAAAGAACAACAAATTGAGGAATTAACATCGAAACTAAATAGGCATGAGCAAAACACTCGCAATAAAAATCTAGAAATTACCGACATATGTGTAACCCCCAGCGAAAATTGCAACGAAATTGTAAAAAACCTTGCTCGTAGATTAAACATCGCAATCAACGATGCAGATGTTGAAGCAGCGCATCGTCTGCCTTCCAACAATAAACTAAAACCACCTCCAATAATCGTGCAGTTTCTTTCCCGAAAAAAAGAGACGAATTTATCCAAAAAAAATCTCTTATAATTCAAGATACACCAATAGCTGGCCATAGACACACGTTTAAAACCGTCACGAATGTAGTACATCCGTGCCGGTTTTGAACGTGTGCATATGCGTAGCCATAAGCTGGGCATAGACACGCGTTTAAAACTTCCACGAAAAACTACATTCGTGGCGGTTTTAAACGTGTGTCTATGGCCAGCTAATGGGAAACACCAGAATTGGCACAAAAGTATTCATCAATCCCAACGTATCTTCTTACTACAAGAACCTTCTGTGGAAAGCTAAAGTATGGAGCAGACAAAATGGGTTTAAATACGCCTGGTTTAACAACAATAAGCTGATGCTACAAAAAGACGAAAACAGCAGGATTATCAGAATCAATAACGACCGTGACCTGAGAAAAATTGCAGCTATATCTTAAATCTAATGTAAGTACTCTAACGCAGAATTTTGTTAATTTTAACTCCCCACTATGGATTACTTAAATGATTTAGAATCTGATCACATTCATACTTTTATAGCCGAAAACAGTAAAAAGAGTTGCCAAATTATTGACTCACGCTGTATTGATGACAAATGTGGCCTTACTTTTATAAATACAAACATTAGAAATTTGTGAAAAATTTTTGAAGAGTTACAAGTAATGATTGACTTATACGAAAACAAATTAGATGTAATCATTCTCACAGAAACATGGCGCATTAATAATCCAAATTATTTCAATATAGATGGATACGATATATATTATAATAATAGTTATCTTAATCAGAATGACGGAGTAGCAGCATTAATTAAAAGTAACTTAATACATACTGTTGAAAACATAAAAACTGCAGAATTTACTTTTCTAAAATTAAATATTGTCAAAAATAAACAAACTGTTGGATTGACTGCCGTTTACAGACCCCACACCTATAATGTAAAACATTTTATAGACAATCTGGAAGAGTATATTACAAGCCACTGTAAAAATGGCATCGAAATTTTTAGAGGGGATACAAATATTGACATTTTAACTGAAAGCAATTCTCGAGATTACTTAAATCTACTCAGCAGTTGCGGTTTTCTTTCCTGTATTAATAAATACACTAGAATATTTAATGATTCCAAAAGTTGTATTGATCACCTTTTTATAAAATCGAACATTGAAGTTGAAAATCTAACACCAGTAGTACTCCACAGCAAAATCACCGATCATTTTCCGGTAGTACTTTCTTTTAATTTTATTTCTAATAGTAACTACAGTAATAATAACATTGATAAAAATATCATTGTCAATAATGGGGAGGTAAGCTACCCTATTATTGACAATGAAAAATTTCGTACTTTAATTAGCCTTTTAAACTGGGAAAACATTGAGCAGGAAGATGATCTTGATATCGCTTGGAGAGACTTTCTAAACAACCTAGGAAGAAATCTATCACTATCAACCTCACAAAAAAAAGGCTCAAAAGAAACGAAAAGAATGGATTACACAAGGTATCATAGAATCTATTAAACAGAGAGACCATCTTTATTCTTTATCTATAAAAAATCCAGATAATTTAGAATATATTAAAAGGAATAAAACATACAGAAACAAAATAAATTCCCTTATTCTGAAAGCAAAAACTTCCTACTATAAAAATAAAATTGAAAATAATAAATCTGAACCTCAAAAAATGTGGTCGATAGCTTACGAATGTGTGAATTTAAAGAAAATCAAAAATCCTACAATAAATCAAATAAAAATTGATGACAATGTGTCCCTAACAAATAGCGTGTCTATATCAAACGAATTTAATAAATATTTTATAAACGTAAGCGAAACGCTACTAGTAGTTCAAACTATACCAGTAATAATTCTAACTTACAGCTACAAACCAAAATAAACTCGCAAACCTTGTTCTTGCGTCCCACAGACCAAATTGAAGTTGAATCAACAATTAAAAATTTTAAATTAGCGCCATGACTCCATTAGTGCCAAATCACTAAAAAGTATCAGTGATTTGATCTCGAAACCTTTATCCATTTAATAAATAAATCTATGCAGAATGGCATTTTTCCGGATGACCTCAAGACAGCGGTTGTGAAGCCACTTTTCAAAAGCGGTAATCGCGAACTTATGGAAAACTATAGGCCAATATCACTTATATCAAACATATCTAAAATTTTTGAAATCATTAATATAAAAAATAGAGTAGTTCAATTCTTGGATAAACATCAAATAATATCTCAAAATCAATTTGGATTTCGTGAAAATAAATCAACCGAAGATGCAATTGTGTTTTTAAGTAGTAAAATCACCACATCATTGGACGAGACGAGGCCTTCCGCTTGTGTTTTTTAGACCTCGCGAAAGCCTTCGATACCGTAAATCACAATTTACTTCTAAATAAGCTGGAAAACTACGGATTTAGAGGGGTTTCACAGCAGCTGATGAGCAGTTATCTTAAAAACAGGAAACAATGCGTTGAAATAAACAAACATTTCAGTAATTTCTTAACAATAAAACACGGTGTTCCCCAAGGGACAGTGCTAGGTCCAGTTTTATTTCTAATCTACATAAACGATCTATTTGAACAAAATATACATAGCACAATCATATCATACGCAGATGATACAGTATTGTGTGTCGATGGAGATAGTTGGGATGATGTAACTTATAAATTGCAGAAGGACTTGCAGCTAATTAAATACTGGTTAGGCAAACATTTACTATTTTTAAATTATAAAAAAACTGAGTGCGTTTCTTTTTGCCTCTTATGGGAATCATCTCCCGGTTGTGTCTCGTATCACAACTCACAAATCAGGCTGTAATTTCCAGAACGAACACACAGTTGGTGGTGATCAGGAAGGAGAAGTCTGTAATTGTACTGTCCAAATAGAAATAACAAACTCTATTAAGTATCTGGGAATTATTCTGGACTCGCATCTCAAATGGGAGCAACACATTAATTCACTTTGTAAAAAATTACGTAGTCTAATATACCTATTCAATAAATTAAAACCTATATTTAACTTATCGTTATTAAAAACCATTTACTTTTCTTTAGTTCAATCAATATTAAACTATGGCATAATCAGCTGGGGTGGAGCATGTAAAACAGTACCTAATCTATAAATTAACCGTTATCCAAAAGCTAATCTTAAGAATAATCTATAATAAGCCAAAATTATATCCTACATCTATATTATAATGTTCTTTTGATATTAGACAATTATATGCGTTTTCCGTTCTAAAATACACTTTTAAAAATAAAAACTCACGCATTCAAATTCATAACACCTATTCGACAAGACAAAAATCCAAACTTGTAGCTACAATAAAATATAATAAAAAATCTGGTGTGATACACGCACACAACTTCCTTTTACAATGATCTTATAATTAGCCAAAATTTTGATTTTAAATTTTTAAGCATTTGTCAAAAATTTTCAAAAATTACAAATTCTACAAAAACTGTACAAAATAGAGCGTTAGGTGAAGAGACAAATTTTCTTTAGAATCTTAAGCTGAATTCAAAAATGTAATAATATACCGGGTGTTCTATTTAAAATAGGAGTTAATAAAAAAAAATGGAAAAAAACAAAATAAACCCATTTTAGAAGTATTGAACTGGAAAATAATTTATCTCACATCAATACACATTAAAAATGTAATAAAAATGTAAAGTTTGAAAAAAATCGTTAGAGCCGTTTTTGAAAAAATCGAAAAAAACTGAAAAATCACAAGAGTAAACATCTACTTCCGGTTATGCGATTTTCTTCAAAAGCTTGCTGTCGCATCTACATACACAAAACTTATATATGAAGTTTCAATACAAGTTAAAAGCTGGGTGGGTGAGATGTCATTAACGCAACAATAGAGAACTAAATTTCATAGAATACGAACTATATATACTAAATAAATACTTATACGAAATAATTTATAAAAAATATTAAATCTAAAACAAAACAGTAATAATGACTGGTTGACTAATAAAAATTTATAAAGGTACTTACTAATTGCCTTTACCACATACAAGCTGCTTTAGCAGCTTAAGTGGAAGTGAAAGTAGCAGAACTCTGCGACAAGAGTACCACGTTTATATATTTGTTATTTTTCTTTATTTTAATGTTTAATTCTCTTAATATTGATTATGTATTTTGGCGGCAATAAAATTATTATTATTATTATTATAACATCCGTGGTTTGTTCAATAGTTTATCGGTTTCAGTATGGTAATGGTTGCCACGTACGGTAATAGTATATTGTATGTTAAGAGCTTAAAGTGCATTCTTGCCGCTTGCGCATGAATATTGCTGGTTGAGGCGAAGCCAAAGCCAGTAATCATGCAAAAGCGGCAAGCGCACTTTTAGCTCGAAACATAAATACTATTTTTTCGACGACTGAGCATATTATTAAAGGAAAATATATTTCATTTTATTGCAAAAATTAATTGACAATCACTTTAAAATTACTCGCGTAGTCTATGTCAAGAAAACATTTGGACGTGGTTACCTATTTTGTTTACGCGGAAACCCACAACGCTCGGCGAGCGGCAAAGTGATGAAAACGCACGCTCAGCGGCAAATGTCAAGTTTCTGTTGTCAAACGAGAGAGAAAAATCTACTTTCGATGTCAGTCGTCGAAAAATAGTATATTATGTTATTAGGAGCAAAAGTTATATTTTATGTGGCGAGGCTGGACGGGTTATCTGCCGCAAGCTCGGCAGATAAGTACAGCCGAGCCACATAAAGATACTTTTGCTCCGAATAACATATAGTATTTTTTCTTCAAACGTTTTTATAACAAATTATTTACAACTTTGTGAACAAAATTCGTAGAAAATTACTTGATCCCGTCAGCGGCAGATAATATTATCTGCCGCTTGGCAATAAAATGACAGTTTAGCATCATCAATCCAGCAGTATAATGCCATATTTTACTGCCGTTTGAAGAAAATAGTATATTATGTTATTAGGAGCAAAAGTTATATTTTATGTGGCGAGGCTGGACGGGTTATCTGCCGAGCTTGCGAGGCAGATAAGTACAGCCGAGCCGCATAAAGATACTTTTGCTCCGAATAACATATAGTATTTTTTCTTCAAACGTTTTTATATCAAATTATTTACAACTTTGTGAACAAAATTCGAAGAAAATTACTTGATCCCGTCAGCGGCAGATAATATTATCTGCCGCTGACGAGCGGCAGATAAAGTTGTCAGCGGCAGATAATAACTTTATTTGCCGCTGACGAGCGGCAGATAAAGTCGTCAGCGGCAGATAATATTATCTGCCGCTTGGCAATAAAGTGACAGTTTAGCATCACCAATCCAGCAGTATAATGCCAAATTTTACTGCCGTTTGAAGAAAAAGAATATTACCGTACAGTCGTACAGATACAGTTATGACTTAGTTACCAGCCTACTTTTGTATATATAAATAAATACTTAATATCCTGAAATCGGCAATAGATATTAACGATACAAGTTTGATTATGAGCATTGTAACGAAACGAGTTTGATTGCCAAAACGAGGCGGTGAGCCGAGTTTTGCGGCAATCAAACGAGTAATGAAGCTCTTAACGATACTAAAATTAATTTGGTTAAGAGGCTATAACAACACGGATGAAGATAAAATACCATAACGATACAGTTTGGGAAAATAATTCAAACAATAAAGGGGTGCCTTAAAGCAGAGTTAGTATGTATATCTTTTGTAGGGATTTTGCGTATTATAAAATTTACGTCACAAACGCACCATTATTGTTTTTCTTGTTTAAAAAGTAAAAGACGCAAGTGAGGTTATATCACTGTTTTTCTGTCCCTGAACAATAAAAATGACCGATTCTCCTGAAACACAAATAGAATCAATCGAAAAGGCTTACTTGGGGGATGCCTCTGATACTGGACAAAATTCCGTAAATGCAGAATATGCTGTCAGTACATAATTTTATTATTATTTAATTTTTCAGATTACCACATCAAATTCGGAGGATGATTTTAATTTAAGCATTAGTAGTGCGAACAGTGATCTCAATTTGCCTGACCACAAGTCCGGAAATGTGCCACTGCATACAGCAGTTCTTCATAATGAGTTAGGTATTCGTATTGTTATTCATTGCGAATAAATAATATTTCTAGAAAAATTGCTTTCTTGGACATATAGGTATATTCAATTTTGCAAAAATTCAATTCAGGTTTTATATTTTTAGACATTATTAATTTAATCCTATTTTAACCGTCTTTCTATTCCATATGATTTTTGAAATTTCAATGGCGAATCTAAAACTTGAATGACAAAATGTATATCGTCTAGTTTATATTTAGAAAAAAGTAAAAATCTGTTTTCTTGTCTATCTTGCAGTGTGAAAACATTAGACTACTTATTGCGGCAAGAAGATATTGACTTGGACATTCAAAACAACGACGGATGCACACCGTTATATCTGAGTATTTTGCAAATGCGGTCAGAATCCCTAGCGATGCGCCTCATCAGAGCAGGTTGTGATATTAATGTGGTTAATAGGTTTGAAGCCACCCCTCTACACAGTGCTATTATAGTCGGCGAGATGGATAACGTGGTGCATGAATTAATTAAGAGAGGTGCTAATATTAATGCACAGGATGAAGATAATGGGACCCCGCTGCACTATGCAATTGAAGGAGGCGACGACGTTGAATCCTTGTGCATGTTACTATATTATGGTGCTGATGTCAGTATGGTTGATAAGGAGGAGCGAACTCCTTTTACCTATGCCCTTTTCGATGGTCAATTAGAGCCTGCCAAAGTGTTGTTCGATTATTACGACAGTTTCGATAACCGAGATGATGACGGCTATACCGCTTTACACTTGGCTTCGCTATGTGACGGTTCACTAACTATTAAAATGTTAGAGGCTGGTGCAGACGTTAACTGGATTACAAACGATGGTTGTCATGTGTTGGAATTTGCACTACTGGACGATAACTCAACGACATTTAAGAGCATATGGTCAAAAGTTGATTACCAGAGCCTGTTGCAATGCTCGCTGCCGCTACTGTATTCCTACGTGCGATCCTGGAATCACTACCAAGCGTGCGAGTGGATAGAATGCATGTATTTAGTATTGGACTGCCCCATTTCCTTTGATTTGATGGAGCACTGTAACAAATATTTGGATAGGCTGAACAGAAACTGCAGCTTTTTTCAGGAGCTGTTGTTTACATTCCATACACTTGGGGTGGAGGCGAGTCACAGAATGGCAATAATCAGCATCTGTTTGACTCTGGGAGCGGAGGTGTTCAACATATTCGACCTCGACTCAGCCATAAAACTGTTCGGCTTCGGCGAAGAGCTCGAAATATTGCTTTACATGACGGCAGACTTCCCCAGCGAGCTTGATAATTACAGCCTTACTGTGCACCCACTACTAGCTATCGTTCTAGCTGCAAGAGATTTTGATGTGGAAATAGTGTTTGACCTGTGTAAGAAGCAAGTGGAGATTTTCCAAGAAGAACCGCTGCTTACAGAACGGGTGAATGTAATTATCGACTCGCTGGGGTTCTTCTCGTTGCCGCTCTTTATGAAGCGGGAGTTGCTCGAGTGGTGCGAGACACGCATGCACAGTTGCTGCGAAATCTCCAATAAACTGGAAATGGTGCCTGATTTTCCGTCTTTGCAAGAGCTGAGCCGAAACCAGGCGCATAAATTTATTAGGCAGAGCTGTCAAATCAGCAAACCTTATCAGTTTCAGGATGCTGTTAAAAATCTCAAGCTTCCCCAGATTATTAAAGATATAATTCGTTTTAAAATGCCGTTGTACACATAAATAATTGTTTATTCTTAATCCCATTTCGCAGTCAAATTAAAATTATTCGACCGGAAACAAAAGTTCGTTAATAAGACATGTCAATACAGTATTTGTATCAGAAGGTTCCTTGTTAAAACAAACGCTGTTGCAGAAAGATAGAAATAAATGTATTCCAGTATGTGCTGTTATTTAATGTCATGCATTCTTGCCTGCTTGTATATTAGTAATTTGTACAACTTGTTAAGTGATTTCGACCTCGCTAAGCCAGTGATGCTATTAATCCCACTATAGGGTGTTATCAGTGTACTTAAGTTAAAGATGTTCGATCTCAAATTCTATTTAAGCCGGCCCTGGCGCCGAATCTATATATATATTATCGTAACACCCTTCTACCAATTGGTGTAGGGTTACCTTTACATTTTTAACAAATTAAATTACATTTACTTGTAGATACATAATATTTCCTAAACTCAACTTTCACTGCTTACAACTAATCAAACTAACTCAAAACTACTTTGTGAACATAAAATTAAGTTCTTATTTACCTCTAAACTTTAACTTTGAGCGTCACTTTCACCCACAATAATTTTCATTTTGGTGCACAAACGAACTCCACTCTTTTTTATTTTTCGCCACGCCACTTGCTTCTTTCCATGTTTTTCCTTTCTTGCCTAATATTTTTCCCACTACATCATCCCACGTTTCTCTTGGCCTTCCTTTGTCCCTTTTTTTGATGACTTTTGAGTTCCATACTTGCTTAACCTGTCTGCTGTCTCCCATACGTTGTAGGTGGCCCCACCAGCTGAGTTGTCTCTTCTCTATAAATTGGTGTATTGGTTCGATTCCTAATTCTTCCCTCACTACATCATTCCTTATCCTATCTTTTAATGTTATCCCTTTAACTCTCCTCAGATATCTCATCTCTGTTGCTTGTATTTTACTTCTCATCCTTGATGATGTGACCCACGTCTCGCATCCATAAGTAAGTATAGGCCTATATATTGTTTTGTATATATTCATTTTTGTTTGTTGTGTCACCTCTTTTTTATTAATAAACTTGTCTTTCATTGCATAGTATATTTTGTTGGCTTTTTCAATTCGCTTTAAGAGATCTAATTCCTGTCTTCCCGTTTCTTCTATAGTAACTCCTAAATATTCAAAATGTTCTACTTGCTCTATGTCTTTACCTTCTATTTGGATTTTTATTGTGCCAGGCTCCTTTGCTATTACCATCACTTTAGTCTTGTCTGTATTTAATTTCATGTCATGTTCTTTTAGGGTTTCATTCCAAATCTGTAGGTTAGTTTGTAGGTCCCTTTCATTTGCTGCCATTATTGCAACGTCATCTGCAAATGCACATTCTGCTATCTCCACTACTTGCAAATTTCTATATCCTAGTTTGAGCTTTTTGACACTTTTGTTACATTCTTTTATGATGTCATCCATGAATACCGTGAACAGCACTGGGCTCAGAACTCCTCCTTGTCGAAGTCCTTCCTTTGTCTCAAAACTTTTTGATCTATTATTTCTGCTGATTACGTAATTGGCGTTGTTTTTGTATAAGCTTTTGAAAGCAGCTATCAAGTTATAGTCGACGTTTCTTCTGGCCAAGCTTTCCCACACCATATTTCTATTCACTCTATCGAATGCTTTGTTCAAGTCTATGAACGCAATTAGCATCTTTATATTGTACTTAACTGATCTATCTATTATCTGTTTTATTGTGAATATATGATCTTGTACACTAAATCCTTTTCTAAATCCACTTTGCGATTGTGATAGCGTTTTCTCAATTTTTCCCCTTAATCTTCTTTCTAAAATTCGTTCGTAAATCTTCATGGGTATACTTAGTAGGGTAATTCCTCTGTAGTTGTCACACTTAGTTCTATCTCCTTTTTTATGAATTGGCAGTATTTTCCCTATTTCCCACTCTCTAGGTATTGTTTTTTCCCTCCAAACTTTGTTATAGATAGTCAGTAATAACTTTTCTCCGTCTTCACCCATGTTCTTTATCATCTCTGCCTTGATTTGGTCATGTCCAGCTGCTTTGCCGGCTTTTATACTTTTTATTGCTTCTCTCATTTCTTGCATCCCTATTTTTCCGGTATCTACATTTTCTGATCTCTTAATGTCCATTTTCCTTATTTTTTCATCTTTTTGTTCTTCCTCTTTTCTCTCCTTTTTGTTACCTGTCGGGTTCAGCAGCTCTTCAAAATACTCCCTCCATCTTTCCATAATTTCCTGTTCATCTACTAAGATTTCGCCTCGCTTATTTTTTATCTTATCCTCATACAATGGTTTACTGTTTCGTACTGATTTTAATACTTTATAAAACAGTTTCTGGTTCTCCTTGCTATTTTTCTCCAATGTCTCTCCAAATTCTTTCCATGCATCTTGTTTAGCTTGTAGCACTAAGTCTTTAACTGTTGTTCTTTGTTCTTTATATTTTTTATAAGTCTCTTCACTTCTGTCATTTAAGTATTTCTTCCATATTTCTTTTTTGATCTTAACCTGTTTCTTGATATTGTCGTTCCACCATGCTGTTTGTTTTTTGGTGTTTGTTGTTCTGATTGTTCCACACACTTCTGTTGCTGTTTCTAGGATTATATTTTTGAACGTTCCCCACAACTGTTCTAAATTTGTTTCCCCTACACTTCCTTGCATTTCTCTTATTTTTCTATTAACACTCTCTTTGTATCTATTCCTTGTTACTTCATTAGTCAGTTTATAGGTTTTTATTGTTTGGAATTCTACTTTCTTGGCTGTCTGTTTTCTTACATCTTCAAGATTAATTTCTTCTCTTTCTACTTTTGCCACTAGTAAATAGTGGTCACTAAATATTTCTGCTCCTCTTCTAACCTTAACATCCTTCACTGCTTTTCTGTTATCCATCTCTACTAGTATATAGTCTATTATAGATCTTTCCTTCCTGCTCGGCACTTCTCTTGTAAACTTGTGTATGTCTTTATGTTTATAGAATGTGTTTGTTATTACTAAGTTATTTAATGTGCAGTAGTCTATTAGCCGTTCTCCATTGTTATTTTTCGCTGTTTCGCCAAATTTTCCTATTACTTTTATATTTTTATTTGCATTTGTTCCCACTCTGCTATTTAAATCTCCTGTTACAAAAATATTTCCTTTGCTGTTTTCCGTTATTTCCGTTAGTTCTTCCCAGAATTTATCCTTGTTCTTCTTAGAATCATTCTCGTCGGGACCATATGCTACTATTATTGTTATTTCCTTTCCATTTACTTCTTTTAGTTCTACCGTTAGCATTCTCTCATTCCAGCCCTTCCAGTTTTGAATGTTTAGTGTATCATTTTCCTTGATTATACAACCGACTCCTGCTGCTGCTCTTTTGTTCTCTGCCACTCCGCTGTAAATGAGTACGTGCCCATCTGTCAGTTTCATTATTCCTTTGCCTTTCTTTTTGGTCTCCGCTATTGTTAATACATCTAGTTTTGCCTTTACAAATTCATTTATTAGTTCGTTTTCTTTTCCAGATAAACTTCTAGTGTTCCAGGTCGCCAGTTTCCATATTCTGTTAGTTTTATTTGGTTTTGGTATTTCATTATTTTTGATTAAATCCATTTGCCTACTCCTAATCCTTTTTCCATTGCTTTTGTCGTCCTCTTTGTAATCCGTGCCCTGTAATATTAATAGTTTTTTGGTGTTTGTCTTGAAAATTTTATAGGTCGTTTTTCTTCTTTGCCTGACGTTTCTTGCGGTGATCTTTCTTCCACTGTTCTAGCACCTTTCTTTTTGGATGTATCATCGTTTTGTTCTTCGACTAACTGTTCTGCCTTGTAGCGCCGAATCTAATTAAGCAAATATTCATGCGTTTCTTATCTGCAGGCTTCGAAGGGAATTTTCCCCGGTAAGCAGTCTTTGAAACCGCGTTAGTTTATTAAAAGCATTCCAGTCCCGTTTATATTTCTCCGAATTACAGCGATAAGCTATTCTTTGTTACAAGCTCAAGACCGTTTCGTATTACAGCTTCGTCAATTTACTTACTGCCCAAGGCAGCTAAGCTTCCAAAAATAAGTTGCGGAAAACTTTCTGTGGTCACATATTTAAACATTGATTTCAGAGCTTCAATTTCTTTCCGGCCGTTTACTCATGAATTTTTGGTATTCTTTAAGAGTCGCCTTGGCAAATTGATAATTAAGCATTTTGGGACCGCTCGTGCTTATTGTTCTTTGTTCTTTAGTGCAAGGTTGTATTTTCTTCGCCTCGCACGAATGACCTCATGCTGCGTGGAGTTGCTTTCTTTGATAACCAAGCTTTGTGCAGATGGAATAAAGTTTCGATAAACCCTTAGTTAACCGCACATTTAGAATTATTAGCTTCGGAGTTCCAACCTTTCTTCTAATTGCGATTTTAAATCTGCGAGCTTCGGGGGCAATCAGTCTCTGGACTGTGTGTGAAGTTTTGCACCCCCCCCCCCTCCTCCCCCCCGGTCTTCGGAAGCCGGGGGTTGCGCTGATTTGCGCTTAGTAGTTTTGGAGAACATTGTGAAGCAACTAATTGTATTCTTCTGGATTTTTGAGTGCAATCCGAGCCTTTGAAGTTATCATTGCGTGAGTGTTTGAAGGTTCGCGCAGCGAAGCATGTAGTGAAGTAATGTAGCCGGCGTCGTTACGATAGGCAGTGGCGTCTCAATATAGTTTTGCTTCCCTGGGGAGGTCTTGGCTTTAATTGCCGATTTGTTAATGCTCAAATAACTTCCCTGTTAAGTGTGGAAAACCATTGCTTTATGCAAATTTGTGTATCAACGCCGGGCTTACTGTAAATAGAGGGTGCTCGCCACACGATACTTGTCGTATTGTCTGCTGTCATTTCTTCCACAACCGGTGAGGGGTTCCGGCCCACCCTTGTTTGCCTCGTTCTTGGGGTTTTTCGCAACACCTTTGTTACGTTTCACCAGAGCTTCATTGGAGGCCGTCATCTCTTGTTCCTGATTACTGGGGAGTCCCTGAACTTTTATCCCAACAACTCCGTTTGCACTGCAGCCCTCATTCTGCCAAGCGACTCCACCGGGGACTGGTTCACCGCTTCCGCCGAAGACACGCTTTGGGGCCAAGGTAAAATTGTTTACAGTAAATATGTGTTTTTGCTTTGTTTAATTATGTGCCGTGTGAAGTGATACCGACCATTTGTCGTGTGCTATCTAAGTTTATATTGGACATTGCGTACGCCCGCTCGATTGAACTATTCAAATAAATTATTACACGCAGGGGCGTCTTTCCTGTGATTTTTTTCTGCTTACTTGTTAATGATGCTTAGATTAAGTTAACTTCTGCTAGGGGACCCCGAAATTCCAGTTAGGATGTACCCATTGTATTAAATTCAAACTCACCGCTGGGTGGTCTATTAAACATAAATCTTGATTAATTTCAGTGTAGTTACTTGTTGTTGCTGAATCCTTTAGTCATTAGTTAATTACGGCAAAGGCCGGGTGTAATTAAGTGTGAACCTAAAGCCTGCCCTTCAATTAAGAACGCCCCTAGATTTGGGCTTGTGCTAGTGTTTTCTTTTAATGCTCTAGAGGGTGTGGCCATCAAGGTAAGTCATTTGTTGCAAGGCCACCCCGTGTATACACCAACAGGCCCGAAGGAGCTTTTCGGAGTGGACGCTGTAGCGGAGTGCAGTTACCTGCAGTTACCTATCTTAAGCAAGCTATAGGGAAGTGCCGCCGGTTTTTCTTTGAGCTTTCGAACTACGCCTTTCCGATTGAGCTAAGTGCGGGTAACTGGGACAACAACATCTGTTCCGACACATTAAGATCTGTGTTTACTGGTAAAGCCGGCGAACCCTGTAGTTTGTACTCGATTTTGGACCGTAAATATGATCAATGTCGATCTGAGGAATTAAAACTTTAACAAACTAACTTCTCCAATAAATTAACGCACCACCAAAAGTAGCCAAAAGTTTAAAGTTAATTTTTGTCGAAACCACTGATCCGATTTGGACGATATTTTTTTTGAATAACAAGTATCTTTCAGAAAGTTAATGTACTAGTCTATTTCATTTTTCTTTACATTTTGTTTCTTTTTTTGTTGTTAAATTTAGTTCTGCATAAAAACATGTTATGCTATAAAATTGTGTTTCTCTTGCAGTAGCTAAGATAAAAGAGTAAATAAAAAACAAAATGTTATAACAAGATAAAGCTAGAGTTTGCTTTGAATTATAATTTGATATTGTAACTGTTGAACCCCACAGGGTGTTATAAATTTTATGGAAAAACACGTTATAACTGTTACACCCGGTCTCGACCCGAGGGGGGTTATATTTATACCAAAATAATTACTATGCGAATACAACTAACTTTCTGAACGAGATAACTTGCCATTAAAAAAAATCGTCCAAATCGGATAAGTGGTTTCGACAAAAATTAACTCTTAACTTTTGGCTACTTTTTGGTGGTGCGTAAATTTATTGGAGAAGTGTAGTTTTGAATGTCGTACTTTTTTCATGAATTTTCAGTTTGATTAAAGAGGACGAAGTTCGAGTTAATCAAGCAAATGAATGAAAAAAAGGGCTTTCAAAACGTATTGTACACGTAGTTTTTTTACATAGTGACCTCTTGTAACTCGAAATTTAGTCGAAAAGACCTTTGGAATTTACAGCTGTCAAATTGATATTTCAATAAAATAGTTAAAAAAGGTGTAAATTTTTTCACGATTTTGCTTTAAAAAGTGGTACTTTCAATACAATTTTTCGTTAAAAAAAGACGACTTTCATGATCACTATTAAAAAAATTGTACGGAAGATAGGTATGAGTTGAAAACGGTTGAAATACTATTTGCCGTAAGAGTAACCCTATTTCGGGCACTTCTACTTAAATGGGTCAGTTGCATAATTTTAAACACTTAAACAAAAGTGAGATAGACAACCGACTCTTCTATGTATTTAGTGAGCTGTGCGCAAGCGTCGTCCGTGCGGTGGGGAAGTGAACCTCACGGTCAATTTTAAAATTCGCTTCTAAAGGCGGAGTTCGAATTCTCACGCATGCGCACGAGGCGCGTAGTACTCAGAGTGAGACTATGTCGCCGCCGTAATGTTTTCGCCCGTTCCCAGGACTTATAGCCCAGTCAACAAAGACCCGTTTTTAGCGTTTGAAAAAAATAAATCGGAAAGTTTTAAAATATGGTAAGGATGTTTATTTGGGCGTACTATTGAATATATAAAAAGTTCCGAAGAATTCAAGGTGTGCCGTCGCCGCCATCTTGGAAAGAAGGTACAGTTTTATAGTTTTTTGCAAATATTCTATGAAATATCAACTTTATCACAAAAACTGATCTTACAAAAATGAACGAGCATTAAATTTTCTACAAAAACGCATAACACGTTTTTGTTGCCAGTGGAATAGTTTCCTCGAAAATGGCCAGCGAATGTTGCGAAGAATGAAAATAACAAAAGCAAGTGAATTGACATGTTGACAAAGAAACTGAATGACCATGGGATTGCAAGTCGACAAAGCACTGATGACACAGATTGTCTCATCGTTAATACTGCTATCTAAGCATCTTTTTCACATGACAATGTAGTTATTATTTGTGAAGATGTTGACCTACTCGTATTATTGACTGCACTAGCTTCATCACAAAATAAAATGTTGGTCAAACCAGGAAAAGGCACAACGGAAACAAAAGTATATTTCTCACAGGAATTGCAATCATCGGGACTTGGGAATAGCATTCTCTTCTTACATGCCTTTAGTGGCTGTGACACGACTTGAGCGATGTTCAATAAAGGAAAAGTAAAGTATGTTAAACTATTTCAAAAATGTAAAGAGTTGCACGACATCTCAGACATTTTCAACAATTCTGGCTCTTCGCCAGATGCAGTCGCTCGAGCTGGGGAACGTTTTTTCCTTGCCATCTATGGTGCTCGCCTCACAGATAATTTCTTTAAACAAACCTTGATTTTATTGTTTCACTAAACAGTTACAAAAATTAAACCAGATATTCCATCACTAACACCAACAGAAGGAGCAGCCAAACAACATTTTTTGCGGGTATACCACCAAGCTCAAAATTGGCAAGGGAATGAATTATCCCCTGAGAATTGGAGTTGGAGACGTAAAGAATGCTATCTTACTCCAATCTCAACAATGGACCCAATTGCTCCAGAAAATTTCTTAAACATCGTATTCTGCAAATGTACAACTGGGTGTGCAAATATATGCAGAAAATCAGAAATTAATTGTACGGCAGTTTGTCATAATTGCCATGGAGGTTGTCTGAATGGTTCCACCACAGTCGACGATGGCAATGAAGATGGAGATGATCAGAGGACATTAACTGACTCACGACCAACTTCTTTTGCAGAAAGTGTCGATTTTCAATTATTGATGGATCCGTTAGATTTTTCTGAGATAGTAGATGAAGCCATACCCGGACCCAGCCACATTGAAAAGAGAATGAGCCCATAATTGTAATGATCAAGTGAGTATGTAATATATAATATTGAAATGGCATTTAGCCCGTTACACAACTCTGCTTGCAGAATCAATAATTTAAAGCAAGTCAATAAAAGCACAGAGCTGGGGTAAGCAGGCAACTGCAAGAAGTCACATTAGTAATTTTAATTTATGATTACATCGGTCAAGCATTGCCGATATTAGTTGAAGCTACTTTAGAATAAAAGGCAGTACGGCAGAGCTCAAATTTGTAAATTGGAGTCACTGAAATATCAATTAACGTAAACTAAGAGGTTGGTGCAAAGTAAAGCCAATCAAAATTCAACAAATCTATCACCAAAGGGATTTATTATGTGCGGGTTAAATAAATTTACATATCAGTTTAATCAAATAAGTACAGTTCTATGAACTTTTTAAATAAAGGTATAAAGGACAGAATGTTCCAAATACAGTGCAAAAGAGCACAATAACAGATCTAAAGGCAAATTATAACATAGATCAACGACATTCAAGATTTGCTGAAATTCACACCAGGATTTGGAGGTGAAAGAAAAGTAGACACTTAATTGAACTGCAAGTAGGTAGAAAGGAAGTGCACGAAATGAACCACTAGTCAGTGCATCAATTAAGTGAAAGGACAGTTAAATTGTGCAATGTGAGTGACATTAAAAGACAATAATTACAAGATTGAAAGGACAATTTTAATAAATAGGATTTTATTGTGAAAGTAATTAGTTTTAAGCATTTTAATTGTAATAGTACTTAATTTGAATCAGTTCAATTTCCGTATTTTGTATTTCAGATGTGTTTTTGTGTATAACGAACTGGCCATTAAACAATTGAAATAAATTATCTGCAAACCTGTTGAATTTGTGTCTCCATTTAAATTGAGATTTAACCTATTTATCATTAAAATAATAAAAAAATAATTACACCATCGTGTTAAGCAAAATTTGAAGAATAAGTGAACGTTTTCCACGATCAAAAATTATTTCATCACCTAAGCCAGTTTTCGAAAGTGCGAACGGTGACCAGCTCCAATTTCCGAAGAGCGACTGCGAACAAACCAGAAGTCGAAATCCAGAGCTGACGACTGCGAAGCATCGTTGGGAGCTACAGCACCAAGGCCAGCATCATCTACATCGCATTCGGAGACCTCCAGAGAAGATCCAGCTTAGGGCTTCTTCCCGAAGACAAATTGTTTACCCAATAAATAACCAAATTAGAATTGTGAGGTTAGTGGAGCGGATAACATCTGAATTCACCCAAGCCGCGTCCTTTCACGTCATGAAACAAAGAACACTGGAAACAAAAGAGAGATTAGCCCGCGAAATTACCATAAATTGAATAAATACCTGATAATTTGTACATAGATTTGCGTTTGAATTAACTGTAATTACACAAAAACGAACCGAACATTAAATCTATTTGTTGATGAATTAAATTTGACAGCGCAGTAAGAGTTTGCGCGTTGCTACTTCTAAATTTCACAGCCCAGCGGCGTAATACGGGGATTTTTAATTATGAACATATGGGGGAACCTAACTTGCAGATTTTGAGTTTCGTGCCTACCCAAAAAGAGCTAGCCATAAATAAGCTAACTTGCAGATGTGCGATTTACTAATAAAGGGCAAAACACTATAATCTTGAACCCATTGATACAGATATTCATTTACTTTTAATCAGCAAAAATTCGATATCAAATAAAAATAAAAATATGTGTAGGGTGTGTATTTATTTATTTAAATTATAATCATATACTTTACAATATATGGATTTTAAACAACAACAATCTACAACTCCAAACTTGTTTCGTACGTTATGATTATTTATTGTTTTATTATTTATAACCCATATTTTCTATAATGTCAATGTCCTGAAGATATTTTTAAATAAACCGAAATATCGACAAAACATTTTAACAATTATGATCCAAAATACATTTTTCAATAATCTTTTTTCCTACAGAACTATAAAAATTATCACCATCGAAAATGCGAAACATTTTGGAGCAGAAATTTGGATAACGTCATGCTACTGCCCGCGTTTAGAGCGATTTATCGATCCATGCAACATTCACTGGCCATTTTCGAGGAAACTATTCTACTGACAAAAAAAATGTGTTTTCCGTTTTTGTGGAAAATTTGATGCTCTTTAATTTTTGTAATATAAGTTTTTGTGATAAAGTTGATATTTCATAGGATATTTGCAAAAAACTATAAAACTGTACCTTCTTTCCAAGATGGCGGCGCCGGCTCACCTTGAATTTTTCGGAACTTTTCATATATTCAGTAGTACGCCTAAATAAACATCCAAATTTTAAAACTTTCCGATTTATTTTTTTTATATTTCCTTCGTTAACTGGGCTATTACTAGCAATATAGTACTTTAAATATATGGATACGTGTTATACTTTTGGCAGTACTGAAGTATGTTGTCAGTCTATGTCAAATTCGAGGTTAGTAGGTTAGGTTCTGTTTGTTATTTGACACAGACTGACCCAAATCTTAACCTGCAAATCTCAAATGTTTTCAGTACTGCCCATATATTTAAAGTACTATATTGCTAGTAGATCCTGGGAACGCGCGAAACATTACGGCGCCGACATAGTCTCACTCTGAGTACTACACATCTCGTGCACTTGCCTGAGAATTCAAACTCCGCCTGTAGAAGAGAATTTTAAAATTGACAGTGAGGTTCATTTCCCCCCGCGCGGACGACGTGCTTGCGCACAGCTCACCAAGTCTGTAGAAGAGTTGGTTGTCTGCCTCACTTACGTTGTGACCTCCCCACTCATAGCCGCTAGCAATATAGTAGTATTAAATATATCGTACTGCCAAACGTAAAACGCGTATCACAAGCGACGATTACGAATTTAAATGAACACCCGTTACAAATTTGCCTAAAAATGGCGGCGGCGGCGTGGTTTAGTTGTATGGTCGCCCCTGTCTCATATAAAGGCACTGTAGCTCAACCTAACTGTGAGGGTTTGTGTCGTTACGATCTGCATTCGAGCATTAATTCATATCCGGAAATTATTTTTCGTGCATTCCAACAGCGTCCTAATTTGCTCTCTAGTCCCGCTCGGGCAAATTAATACGACGTTGTTGGAACGCACTCAAAAAAATTCCCCGGAAAGAATTAATAAATGCTCTTATGAGATTATATGTGAAAATACAATTTATTCTTTATCCTTTTTTATGTTGCTTTCAAACAAGTATAATAAAAAATATCGTTCAATAGGCTACACGTCCAGAAATGAATTTTTCCGTGCTTGCATGACTTTTCATATTCTGCTTCGCCTCACACGGGAATTAGTTACGCCCGCACGGAAAAATCCTTATTTACAGACTCGTAATGAAATATATTATTATTCGCAATCACATTGTAATGTGTCAATTTCATGACATGACAACAGCTGGGAACTAGATGATTACCTGAAACTAGCCAGAAAATTATTACATACCTCGAAAAATATTACATACCATACAAGAGTGGGGTGTTTCCATGGTAACAAAACATTGAGTGGGTTGTTTTCATGGTAACAAAAATATTAGCTACATCAAGATATCTATTATTCAGAATTCAATTGTAGTTATTTTTAGAATTAGATGATTGCAAATAAAATAGTATACATACCATGGTGGAAAGTTTCATCCCTGTCTCGAGACAAAGTTAACCTGGACGCAACGCGTCTCGGTAAACTACCTAATCTCTCGACAGTAATGAAACACTTCCCACCTCGGTATGTAATATACTATTACGCCTTCTAACAAAAATAATGATTTATTATTGTTTCTGTGTGACATTTTCTAGGAGTAGTTTTTGTAATTTGTCTATTTTCTTAGCAATCTAATCTTGGAAGTTAATTTTTTTAGGATTGCAGACCATAAACTTAAGATTGAAGTACAGGATTATAAGGCGCAACTTGTGGGGTGGACATAAGACTATCTATTAAAGAATTGCATGAACTTGCAAAGTAAGCAAAATAAAAAATGCACTGGAGGGCAACTCATTTTTCACAGTGAAAAACGTTGTGTACTTTCAAGCCCAATTACATATATGTGCAATATTTGTGATAGATGCTTTCAGGGCCGGACTGGCAAAAAAATTCAGGCCGGGAAAAGAGTGATGAGGCGGGCCAATAAGGTTGGGAAGGTGGTCCGAAAGAACCCCCCCGGGAGAAAAACATTCAAATATTGGCTCTTACAGATGTAATTTTATCGCATTCGAAAAACTACATCGATCTTGAGCATCGGCAAAGCAAATTTGTCAATAAATCTTAACTCTGATTAAAATGTACACAGTTTAAAAAGGAAAAAAAGTGCAAAATGCAACTCGTTTTGTATGCACAAAACATGTATTTAAAAACGACAATAGGTGAATGACTCATTATAAAAAACTATCAATCGCAATTCAGTAGAATGGATAATATTATGTATGTATTTAAAAGAGTAACATTTTTTTAGAAGTTCGCTCTTCTCAGCAATCAAGTTTATTATTTTTTCATTGTCCAAATCACTTAAAATATCTCTTTCACACGTCATCAACATGAAACAGTCTAGATACTCTTGAGACATACAACTGCGTAAACGGTTTTTAACATATATCAAAATCGGAAAGCTTCGTTCACATGCAACTTGAGTGGTTGACAAAGTAAGAAGAAATTTATAAGTTAAAAACATGTTTGAATAAGCTTTTGAATAAAAATTGTACTTTAAAAGCATCTGGTATAGGCAGCAAGGACATCCCTTGCAAAACTTATGAATTGTTTGATGACTACTGCCTTCCTCCGTTTCTTTTTCTTCGTCAGTTTTGGAACTGTCATCGTCGGAAGCATAAGCACCATCTTCATCAGCATCTAGCGATATACTGCTGTATTCGTCTGGTACATTAGATCGTAAACTGTCCCGTTTGCTAGAAAGGTCAAATAACCCTTTTCTAATATTATCAGCTGTGATGGTAGGGTAAATAACGTTACTGAGAATTGCAACAACTTTTTCAAATGTTGGTAGATCTTAGATTGATTTGATTTTTGTGAAGTTTTTAGGGTCAAATAAAGCTAGTTCAGAATAGATCACCTCGTGTTTAGAAAACCTGGTCTCTAAACTCCTTACAACTCTATCTATTACAGTGTTATACACTACATAATTTTTTAGTTGCATCAATGATGGGTTTATCAACGACCTTTTTTGCCAGGCATTCTTTTCTTAGTCTTTGGTCGAATAACAGGTAATTCAGATTCCATACGAAGTTCGTGCACTGTTTCGCTTGCACTGTCTTGAAGCATTAAGTTATTAACTCTTTTGGCGTGTAAACGTGCCTTTGCGTCCATATTTTCCATATTCCCAATACAGTCCAGAGTTTCTACTAGTGCAATAAAACGCTATTCGTGCCTTGCTAGTTTTACGTCTAGGTGCAGTTTTATCAACTGAACGAGCAAGGGTTTTATCATGAAATAATTTCAAAAAAGGGCCGACACATCTGCGTTATGAACTTGTTCAGGTCTTAGATCACATCCTTTCATGTTTGCTAATTTGGCAGTGAACGGCTTAATGCGGTTTCATCTGAAGAAAGTTTTCCGCCGAAAATTTGTAAGAAACGGATACCGTGTCTTTTCCTAAATTTATTTATCCACCCCCGGTAGTAGTGAATTTATCGTTGTTCCAGTAATGTTTAACATATAGCAGGATAGCTTTCTGTTAGAACTTACGACTAGACACGAGACGAGACGATGCGGATGCCTGGCTCCCGTTCGCATTTATACATTCCGTATATGTATTTAGCACCTAGGGCAATTTCATTGGTCAGATTCGAATGTTAAACCAATCAGACTAGAAGTGCGAAATCTATGTACGAAATGTAAATCGGTGGCAAATTCACATACAGAATGTAACAGCTACGCAGGCTCAAAATTGCAGCAAAAAACGCGAATACAACACCTATGTTTTTCCCACTTTAGATGCCCTGTGCTCCTGGCCAAGGAAAATATGCAACAAAAGCGAAAGTGCAAATATATGTTTATTACATAAAATAGAAACAAAAAACGAATAATATAGGAGTGATATATTATTGTTAGGAGCCATGTTTTATTGCACATTTTCACATTGTGTGATAGATTATGCTTCTTCTTAAGCATTTCTTGGCATGTTCCACACTTGATGAACGACCAAAGACCCTTTTCCCTTCCCCTTGTTATGCCGACTTTCCTTCTATTTAATACTGTAGGCTGAACGTTGATGCTGGCCTTTTGCCTGTAGCGCTGGGAACATGAACTTCCAGCAGTGCACAAAAAACTTTCACAAGTTGTACTTGTCTTCACTTGCTTCAATCGTTGGCAAAACATTTCGACGGTTCAAGTGCTGGTTCCAAAGTCTCTCTTTTTGGTGAGCAATAAATCGACGATATTGATGTAATCCTCAGTGCTTGTAACCATTTCCGTTACACCTAAAAGTTTTTCTTCCACTTCACTATTATTGGCATTTGTAGGGACTAAATTATTTTGCTGAGGTATAATTTCTTCGCTTTCGATTACAATGCGACTGGTTGTTGATGGATGCAAAACGAAGGGCTCAAGAAACGACAGCGGTTGAATATTAGCACTAAAGCATAGTCTAGCCATCTAAAGACGTGCATATCATAGTAAATTCCATTATTTTCACAGCTTGGAACTGCATAAAGAAGAGACGATTTTTTTTCTGTAGATAATCAATTTTCTTCAGGAAACTATCTCGGTTGTAAATAACATTTCTATACCGACGCTGGTAATATTCTTCCACAAGTGTACAGGAAAATTCTATTAATGCTATTTCATTATAACAATCTTACTGTAATCTCACTAAAATTGTAGGGTATCCTTCTCGACAGAACAAATTGGGTACGTTATCCTTAATTACAATATAGTAGTTTTCCGTTTGCATCTTATTATTAGTTTATTATGACGCCTAGAGAAACGGCGCCAATTTCACAAGGCGTAATCATAATGGTGACAGAATGATTTAATGAATCACAGCAAGAGTACTATCTGTGAATATCTTAAGAAAATGGTAAAGAATGCGCCCGTTGCATGATTTTTGTTATTACTACAACAGTAGCCGGACTCCATAGCTCAGTGGTAAGCATTCTGGCTACTGATCTAAGGGTCGAGGGTTCGATCCCCGATCCCGGACTCCCGGTGAGGTTTTTAAAAATAAAAAAATGCGGATGAAAACCTCTACAGAATGCCATCATTCGGAAGTGATGTAAACCCGTGGGTTCCATGTTACTACGATGTGTAGCATGTAAAAGACAGGGCCGGCATTTTTATGTTTTCTCGTGTGTTGCTCTTACTTCTAAAGACAATAAATAGCAGAAATTCTAAAATGATTAGTAGAAAAATCGTTTTCGTTCATGTCAAATACTCCCAAAATATTTAATTTAGATTTAATGCCAGTGTATATTAACTTAAAAAGAATTTAGTTAAAAGAGTTCACAATTTTAGATGCCAATTAGTATTATATATATTTTTTACGTTTAATCCCCAGGATGAAGTTTATTCCCGAGACAAAGTCGAGGGAAGAATCACATGTGGGATTTAATGACATCTTAGTACCAGCTTTTTAAGTTATCAAAATAAAGATGGTAGTTATGGTGACGAAACATACTTGGTAACTTAGCAATTTATTAGCACTGGGAGAGGGTAGAAGTGTCCCAATTTTACATGGTCCGTGGGAAAAGTATTCCCGGTAGGTGATGTTTAGTTGTGTGAAAGACCTGACCAAATATCAGGTATGTACTTTTAAATTGGGTTATAATATTTGACGTTTGACAAGTAGTTTTAGCCAGAAGTGTATTTCTCAAACGTAAAAAAATATAACCCAATTTAAAATTACATACCCTACATTGTGCCAGGTTAGTTTTACATAATCCAACATCACCTACTGGGAATACCTTTCCCAAAGACAAAAGATCCTTTGCTAGGGTTGGAACTCCTTAGTCTCGGCAAAATTCTAAGTAGGACTAAGGTACCTGATACTCTGCATGTCTAGACCTTGTCCACGAGGTTGGCAAAAAGGGCCTATAAAGGCCTACTTGCTAGACATGAATCTCCCCACAAATAATGCTACTACTAGTACAATAGTAAATGGATCTCTTGAAATTTTATAATTATTTTATTTTCATCATAAATTTCTGCCTTTGTTATATTTTTTGGAACACTATTTTTAGAAATTAAATACAAATTAGAGCAATATTTACGTACCTCCAAAACACCTTCTCTATGGCAGGGTTACAAATTAAGAGTTTGCCATTTGCTGTACCAAAAAGCCACTGTTCGATATTTAGGATTTAACAATGCATTAGCCAACTCAACGCTTCCCACGCCATATTTCACTTCTAATTTTAATTCATGATATTGAATAGGTTCTGAAATTCCCAATCCGCTATCGAAATAGGTGTCAAACTCATCTCTCACTTTACGTGTAGGGCATAATTAAGCTAGGCTCTCTCCAGAGGTCAAACTATGGTTGTGATCCTTTGTTGTGTCTTTGGTTGAATGTTTTATAGTAATTTTAAGTTTCGCACTACAACCACAATTTTTAGATTCCCTTTTTACGTTTTTATTTGGGTTCACTCTGCGATATGATGCATCATAACAATTGTATTCTAGACTGAACTATAAATTAATAATTGAACATGCAATCATACACGAATGGACTGCTAAGTACACGCTGAAATAATTCAAGGTTCAGTAAAGTAAGACAAATAGAAAGGGAAATAGAATCACGGTTTTAATGTTTATGCATTTTTAATATATTTTTCTTTATAAAAAGTGGTTTTCAGTAGAAAGATACATTTGTCATTTAAATTATAACATGTGAGCAAACGAAAACGAAATCAAGCTTGACTTGTTGTGAAGTAATCAACAACTATTAATAACTATCCTAATTCATTAGGGATAAACAAACTTGTAGTTAATATAGGTTTTTGTAACTATTAATAAATTGATTTGGAAATATAAGATAATAATTAATACATAATTAATTATAATAAATATTATTATTCTTAATTAGCTGTAAATAAATAATCCACAAATGAGCCGTTTATTGATTATAAGAACGGGATTTTGCTCAATGTAGCTATCTAAAGCAACATAATCATATAGCTACCTGCACATTGAATGTGGCGTATTAGTTTTGGCCTTATGTATTCTTCAATTGGAATTTCTTAAAGCAACGTATTCTTCCATCCACTATTTTGCATCACTCTCATTCGATAAATTTGCCTGGTGCTACTTCAAAATATTTATAGTGAGATGGTAAATTTGTTGCTGCATCATCCATGACTATGACGATGAGAAACTGATCTACAAACTATAAACAGTCTGAAAACAGTAAACAGTCGCCTCGCGCCATGGGCATAACTGTTACATTCTGTATGAGAATTTGGCACCGATTTTCATTCCGTACATAGATTTCGCACTTCTAGTCTGATTGGTTTAAAATTCGAATCTGACCAATAAAATTGCCTTAGGTGCCAAATACATATACGGAATGTATAAATGCCTCCCGTTCTGGCTCAGTAAGGCTGAATTTTCACGAAGAAACTGGTACTTTGACACAAGCTGCTGATTGGTAGAAATATAAAAATAGCACATAGTGGAATATAATTTTCTTCACTTTCTGCCAGTAAGCACTATGTGTCTACGCGCTGTTTCTTTATTAAAACTAGCCTAATGCAAGCCCCAGGCGTGGGTGTGGCGCGGCGCGGGCTATATGAATATTTTTTGATAAACAATGATTGTGTTAAAAAATATGCAATGGATAAATAATTACTTACCGTAAGTAAATATAAAAGTTTATGTCCCGGCTTCCCCGCCATTTGTTTTACAAAAACACTAAGCGTACCATTCGATTCCTTTTAAATAAAATGCCTTAAAAATGTTTTTGCAGTAACACAAAATATTCACAAATAAGCAAGTTGCGGGGGTGAGTCGAAAATGCACCAAATTGAAAATCACCCTGTATCTTTTAAAGAGATCAAGATATCGATGTGCGGTTTTCGCCATTTATTTTTACACAAAAAACGAGCTCGTAACATGTAAGTTAGTTTTTTACTATCTCCTCTAGACATGAATGTTTCCTATTAAAAGTGTCCAATTTGGGACACACTGTACATAGTGCAGTAAAACCCACATCTGCAAAGGGGTAAGGATACGCATGTGGGGGTTTGCCCTATTGTATTGAGACAGCCCCACAGTAGTTACAAGATCCAACCCTTAGCCGCATCTCACCCATGCCAAGTGTGGGGGCTCTACAATGTGGCGGAATTATTCGCCAGAGCTTTTGAGAAGGTAGCAACAGTGGAGAATGCCGTTCACGGATTGCGTGAGACCAGGCTTTTTTCTCTCTACAAGAATATCTTTGGTGAAGATGATTTCCTACCCTTAGAGGTCACGGACCAAGTAGAAGTCGAAGAGGCTGATAAAGAGTGACTGATTGTTTTTGAAGACAAGAACCAGGAAATTCTTCGTCCTCTTCACGATGTAGTATCATCAGAAGAGTCTGCTTCTGAGGTAAATATAGAAAAAAAATGTTGACGCTAGTAAAGTCTTCACCCTTACCTCGAACGCACTTGATGACTCCAGACCTGAGCTTTTTACAGGGACATCGCTGAAAGATATCATGCCGTTACCAAAAATTACAATTAATAGGAAGTGTACATGAAAAGGTCTCAAATCGACGTTACTAACGACAACTGTTAATCAAGAACATTCGGAAGCAGAAAAAGAATGACTGGAAACAACAAAAAACCAAAGAATCTATAAAAAAGTGGCCTCCAAGAAGACATTGTTTTCAGATGGCAGACCAAAGAGTAAGAAACCTAAGCCTAAGCCTACATCAAAATCATATTCTAAAGAAAAATCAAAACATTCAAACTCTTCTCTTTACAACAGTAGTTCGAACTTCTTATCATCAGGGGAAGGAGAGCATGCTCCTGGTGCAGAGCTTCAACCTTCAACCTGACGACTTCATCTTAGCAAAGGTTTACGGCAAGACTAAAAATTATTTTCGACTATAGGTATCCAAAATCATTGCTTTGGATCCAGACCACAAGAGCTACGAAATCCTTTGGTACAAGAGACAACACAAGGTTTTGTTCAAAAAGGAGATGCCCTTGTGAAACTCTCGAAGCCAGTCGTCGTCAGTTTTGTATATTTTCAACACATGATATCTTTTGATAATGACCTGTCCATGTATGGCATCATTTATTAACAATGCTTGAGTAAAAAATAAAGTTGTTTTTGGGGATTTGTTATTATTTTGGTGAAATTCAACGACATGCGATAAAAACCCGCGTTGTATTTCTGATAGAAGCAAAATTAAATTATTTTTTCTCAAAGCAGTTGCATTGAAGACTTAAGTCAAGATTGGTTGAGATTCTGGTAATTGTTGGAGACAAAATCAGCCAAACTTACATAAATATGTAGGAATAATATGAATGTTCGGGTCTTAACTCCGCCTACCCTATAGCAGCCCTGTAGATTTTGCAATTTGTCCTATACCCTTTTTTATATATACGGCACATTGCAGCGCTATTCCAAGCCTCTAGCATCTTTTCTTCCCTCATACCTTTTGTATCAATTTACAAATGCTTCACTGTAATAACGTCCCTCTTTTTTATCACTTCATCCTGTATATCATTTTCACCTGGTTGTTTTTTGTGCTTTTGTGGCTTTCTTTATTTCTAGTTTTGTTGGAGCTTCCACTTTTTCTTCAATTTTATTGGTTCTCCCCTCTTCATCTATATCGTGTTTTCTCTCTACTTTGTATTCGCCCTCATTTAATAATTTTTGCAAATATTCTTCCCATTCTGTTAATTTCAATGTCTTATCCCCTATTAGCATTTCTTCTTCACTTCTATAATATTGAGCTGCCTGTGGGTACGTCTGCTTACTTTTTTAAATTCTTGGTAGAAGTTTTAGATTTTCATATTCTCTCATCTTTCTCATTTTTTTGTGTCGTCTAGCATGTTTAATCGCACACTGCCGTTATTATCAAACCAGTTATCATGTTTACTTTCACCACTTGTTATTTTTTTATATATAGTACTGCTTCCCACTTTCATGTTGAAATCTCCTATTACCATTTTTTCATCAAAGCTTGATATTTTACTAAATGCTTCCTCTACTTCCACATAAACATCTTCCTTAACTTCTCGATTTTGCTCTTCAGAGAGGGGTGGGCATTTATTATACTCAGTTCGGCAATCGGTCTGAAATTCCCTCAAAACCCACCACAGATTCCTTCGTATATTTGCTGATGAGGAAGCTCACTTTAAGGTATTTATTTTTGTCTTTACTACTAAAGAATACATATTACTCATCTACACTTAAAAGTAATAGTTCTCTTTCTGTTTGGTTTTCTGAAGTGCTTATACTTCTATTTTATATTGTTTCATAACCTCCACCAAGTGTTTTAGTGCTCTGCCTGTAAAAGTTTCTCTTACGTTCCATGTCCCTATGCAGTCTACATTTCTATGTAATTCTATATTCTTCTTAAAAGTAGGGTTGCTTCTTATTAATTTCATCATATCCATGTCTTTCCCCAGTTTTGTCATATTTTTCCCTCCTGTTCATTTATCAGTTTTTTGCCTGCCAGTAACTGCTCGCATTTTGTGCAGAGTTTGTTCCAGTCCCTTCTTTTTTTATTTAATTTCCACCCTTGTGCATCTATGTATAAGTAATTTCTGGTAAACAATTTCTGTCAATCTTCCATTTTTTCTTTCATCGTCAACCTTTTTCCTAATATATTTTTGGATTTTCCTTTCTTTAATTGTTTGATCGTGGTTTATGTATATCTTCTCTCCTCTAATGTTTCTCAATTTGTCCTTGCTTTTCATTATTTGTTCCTTATCGTCCTGCTTTAAAAGATACTATAAGCATTCCTTGTTTCCCAGCTTAACTGATGACTTGACAGGTACTTGTATCTCCAACTTTTGTTCTATAAAACTCTTCATTTCTTCCGTTAACCCACTGGGGTCGTTCATGTCAATGTTTAGACCTGTTACTATCACGTTATGTGCAACTACTTTTATTAGTAAGTGAATTTCTGTATTATGTACATCATTGTTAACTGTGTGTCTCTGTACGTGATCATTATGGCCTGAGGATGAAACCAGTTTGGTTTTGAAACATGTCGCCACCCATAATTTTAAAATAAATGTTCGTGGAGAAAACTATTGCGTTTTATTGCTTCATATCACGTTATACTGACGCTTCTTATTCACCAAATGTATTTAACTCTTTAATGTATTTAACTGTTTCTTCATTTTATTGTTTTCTTTTTTCATTGCCTCATACCCCGGTTTCACCATAGTATGTATTTTGCTCTCCTAACTTTTTAATTTTCGCATTGCTCTCTTGTTGCTCCTTCCTTATTTTCTTTTTATTTGTTTTTGTTTAACCCTTTAACGCGCAAAATTACTGTACGAGGGAAAAATGTAAATTTTATGTCGTATGCGTTCTTTGAGATGCCAGGAAACCGAAAAACAACTTTTTTTTCAAAAATCCATTTTCACTTTCCCAAAATATGCTGGTAAACCGTTCTACCAGTGAGCATTCAGGACAAAAGATGCTGGTAAACCGTTCTACCAGTGAACATTCAGGACAAAATATGTTGTGAATGTTCACTGGTATAACAGGTGGTAAAATAGTTTTTGAAATTTGAACTGAATAATATAAACTCTTGCGAGTGGAACACTAACGTTCTGTTTAAAATTTATGACTACCCCATCGTAAACAATCAAAAATTTCAGCTAAAATGCCACCGCGATCGGTTTGACCGTAAATATTTGCCTAGCGCAACATAGCAGCAAAACCAATTCAATTATATCTTCAGTAGATATGTTTATAAATACTCAAAACACAAAAACAAATTGTATAAAACGTACGTTATTACTAAAAAATTGGACATAAATATAGACTATTTTTGCGACGCAAATGAAAGGTTTCCAAATATCAATTTATTTTTCAAAATCAGGACAAAATTATTTCTACTACTTATCAATATTATAATCCTTACATATTATACTAAAACACTTACTAGCTGAAAACTTGAAAGTTGCTCCCCCAAACTAATAACAAACACAAAACTTCACCAATGCGCGTACACATTTCAAAGTCGTGACGCGGAATGTACGCTGGTAATACTGTCATACCAGCTACACATTTATACCAAGGTTTATTGGGGTAGTTTTATAACTACAATAATTGTAGAAAATATAAAATTAGACAAAGGAACTGCAATGTCTGTAGAACGGACACAAGACGTTTCAGAGCAGTATTAAGTTTCAAAACAAATGTTATTGATTGTTATGCGTAGTGGTATAACTGTCTACCAGAGAGCGTTAAAGGGTTAACAGATGATATTTCTGTTTTTTTGGATTTCTTAAAGATTTTCCCACTCGCCCTTTTCCCCTTTTCCTCTTGTATTCATCAAGTGAACTGTAATTTTCCATGACTGTCTTCGATGCTTGTTCGCTTTTTGGCTAGTGGATGAAAAAAAGGGGTTGTCTATAATAAACCCTGATATGAATACAGGGTTATAAAAATATATTTTGAAATAGAATTAAGGGATTGCTTGAATATTATCGTCAAATTTCAGAATAAGCAATCTAGATAAAAGGAATCCACCTCTGATTTTCAGGAACTAGCAAAAAGAATAACTATTAATATTCAAATAATATACAGGGCAATTTAAATTGATAAAAATATAATTTATAAACATATACTAATAGGTAACACAAAATAAGAGGGCGAATCAGTTCAATATCTTATCAGTATGGAAAGTCCTGACTTTTTAACCACCCTCTCAGTGTCTCAGTTCTCAGTGTTTGTAATATTGTTATTCTATTGTAATGGCCTTAAGATATTATTTTCAATTTGATTATTGAACGTCTGGCTACTATTCTCGCCGTGTTGCTCACCAGGTTGCCTATGTGGTTTTTCTGCTAATTTTTGAAATTGCAAAAGCAGTCTTTTATTCACGAGTTTTGCATAGTAACTTTAATGCAGAGACATTTCCCGGCTTCCATCTTTGAAAAACTTGCATTCTAATATATATTTTCTATCCTACAAGTGGCATTTTTCGTGGTTCCGTTTAGTGAAGCTTTTGAATCAAATTCATTCTAAAAAATCGCACATAATTGGGTGCGAGCTTGCGTTTCTTTGTTTATAATTATATCCACATTTCTTTGGAAAACCAGGATTTTAGGTTAGTTTCGGAAGTGAAACGCCGAGGGCCGTTCATAATCTTGAGGTAGGTTTTGCCAATTTTATCACCTACAGGGCTGACATTATGCAAATCTCTTTCCAATCAGGACGTCACGACATCCTTCGGCGGCTGTATAATTGTGTGCTTACTCTGTACACGCATAAAATGTCGTTTAATTGAAGTCAAACACGGGTTGTTAGATACAAATATTTATACAGTAAACTTTGCCTCCTGCACGACTTTAACCGCTTTTTATTTAGTTTGCCGTAGGTAACATTCACTGGAAGTAGCTTATAGACATGCGACCTCGGGATCAGTTCGGCTGCCACTGCTTTTATGTTCCCCGCGACTACCGTTGCATGTTCGTTTGCCTCTACACATATAAATCCGAGCACTTTACACACTAAAATAGAACTGTGCTCGTGCACTTTTTTAACCTTTCGTCGGGCGCAACTAATCTGACAGCCACAGCGCGGCAATTTTGCTATCTTGCGCCACCGCTAGGCGGCGTTGGAATCTATCGCACATAGTAGCTGACTATTTTGGTGTGCTATAGACAACCATGCCACTTATTTTGAGTTTGGCCTTCAATAGTGAAAATAATTCAAATTTTGTTCAGAGAAGCTCATTGCGCCCGAACTCGCCACATTTTTCAAGGTAAGTATTTTCGAAATATTTGCATAAAACTTATCTTTTACGTTTGCTTGAAGTATAAATACCGTAAAAGTTTTTAATAATTTTCTAAAAATACCTTGATTTATCAATCTGGACTATCCGGCACATTGCGCTTAAACAGGTAAATATTTTTTTTCTTTTCATTTGTTTCAGGTCAAATAAATGTTTTTTTGCAGAAACTTTTGTGTTTTCTTTTATTTTGACTTATCTAATAATGATGCTTACCACTTGCAGTTGTATAATTAAACCTAATTAGGTGTTTATTATGTTTTTTTGAAGTGTGCCTATCAAGCACATTGCGCCCGAACTCGGCGGTCAAAATATTGCGCTAGGACGGAAGGTTAAGCACTATTACAATAATGCCACCTAGTTAACAATGAAAGTCATGCAAACACAAGCTGACTATATATGTCTATATTAAAATAAACAATTCAGGCAATGAAGGTTCAGATGCTCGTTTTAAGTAAATAATTATTTCTGAATAAAAGCAGTTTTGATGTAAGATACACAAAGTGCACGATTGTGCTGGAATTACATTTAGCTACATATGCCCATCTCCGTTGCACACATATGGGACCGAACATCAAGTACGGCTGGTTTTACAACCAAGAATATCTGCGTGGCCGTCGCAAGGAGCAGCATAACCACCAACCTTGAAGCTGGTAACGATATGGCTCGGAAGTATTGCTCCACCTAAATTCCTTTATTACTGAAACTATCCTGGACGTTGAACAAAGAATTAGTTCCACTCCAGGATCACTAAGATGCCTTCAGCACTTCCCGCAACAATTTCTAACAGTTAACTAGGTTAAGGCCTCAAAATTCGCGGTTTTAAGATTCAGCATAAAAAAGGCAAACGAGAAGCATAATTAGGTGATAAATCCACAGAGGACATAAACGCGTACCAGAGCGCTGCCGTTTAGTAAGCACCAAAACTACAAATTGATCGATAATGCTGCACATGACTCCAAGTGGCGTAAGACAAAACGGATTAAAAACTTTCCTCACACGGTACAAAACAAACAGCTAAGCTTCCCACGGAACTCGATCTCATTTCAACAGAGAAATCAATCCCTTCGAACTCGTAGTGACCTCTTAAAAGGCCCATAAATCGTTTACACCAATATGCCTTCATGACGTTGTGTGCCAAAGCTGCCACCCGAAGAGGAAGGATGCATATTCAGACAGAAAGAGCTACGATACCATTTTATTACAACCCGTAAAAACTAAACAAAAAAAAGTGAAACTAATGTAATTTTTCCAAACCTAAAAAATTAAGATTTTTCCTTTTCTCAACAAAACCTACAGTTAACCCTGTTTACAGAACTTTTCGTAAAATTTATCAGCAAAAAAAAAATGGAACTAAAATAACTCCAAAATTAAAATTTAATGAAAAATTAGTCATGCCTTCAGCAATTGAAATCATACAATAATCAATTTAAAACAAGCGTAATCATACTTTAAATTTAAACGAAATACAAGAAATTAATATTTATAATCCTTAATCTTATAAAAATAAAAATTATGAACTCAACAAAAATCAGTCTATCAGACTTAACAACTTTAATATAAATTTAAGATTAGACCATTTAAACGAAGACGAAAAAACTCTTTTGACCAATTTATGTTTTCAATACAGAGACGTATTTTACGAAATACCTTTATCCGTTACGAAACTGACGAAAAGTCAACTCATAAGATTTAGTAATTCAAACATAAATCTGTAAAATATTTAGATTATATAGCTACTTTAGAAGGAATAAAATCAGATTCATCTAAAAATTCAACAATCAAAATTTCCCAGCACCTAAAAATCGAAATAAAACCATTTTTAACCAAATAGTCTATTATAGAAAATTTATCAAAGACTTTGCCAAAATAACTAAATTTTTAACCGTATGTTTAAAGAAAGAAAATAAAATTGTACACACCCCTGAATTTTTGAAGAACTTTGAGTATTGCAAACAATCTTTAATGAATGAACCAGTACTTCAATATCCTGATTTTGAAAAACCTTTCGAACTGACTACCGATGCATCTAAATTTGCGATAGGCGCGGTATTATCCAAGATGGTAAACCCACCTGTTATGCCTCCAGAACCCTTAATAATGCAGAACAAAATTATACTACAACTGAACATTGTGAACCTAGAACACATTACCATTGTTATTTTCCTAACGACGAACTTTGTTTAGATTTTTCTAATTTTCTGCAAGACATAATTAACGATAACACACCCAAATTTCATCGATGTATGTCACAAGTGACTTACGTTCTAAATCCACAAGATCGTCAATATCAAATCCAAAATTACCATCTAGGCAAAACCAATCACCGTGGTATCAATGAAACAATTGAACACATAAAAGAAAAATATTATTGGAAATCAATTAATAAAGATGTCACCGATTATATTAATAATTGTCATATTTGTAAAACGCAAAAGTACAATAGAAACCCAATTAAGCAGCCTTTACAGCTTACTCCTACACAAAACCAACCATTTCATATTATACACTTGGATATTTTTCAGATAGGTAAGAGAAGCTATTTAACAATAATAGATTCATTTTCCAAATTCCCCCAAGCATACTATATTAAATCTCGAAATTTAACAGACGTCATTGAACAACTACTTAATTATATCTGTACTTTTACTACACCGAATATCATTATAGCTGATGGAGAATTTAACAAAAATATTTTTAAAGACTTCATAGCTTTACATAAAATCCAGTTGCATACGACAACCCCACATCACCATCAATCTAACTCCCCAATTGAACGACTACATTCGACAATAATTGAAACACTATCGACTATTGACGGATGTACCTGAACAAAACAAAATTCAATATTGTATTCTTGCATACAATCATACGATCACTCTAATCTCAATTTAACCCATTTTGAGACTGTATTTGGTCATACTGAATGTAGAAATCAGTTCGATTTAGACTATACAAAAACCTACTATCATGATTATTTATCTGGCCACAAAATCCGCATGAAAAAAATTTACGAAATATTGCAAGGCAAGCAAATTGATATTAAAGAGAAGCGAAATTTAAAATTAAATCCAACTCGGAAAAATAAAACATTTCAATTAAACGAAAAAGTATTTATTAAAACTAATTCCAGAAGCAAAGATGAACCAAAATTTATAGGACCATATACAATATCCCAAATTCTAGAACATGACATATACGAGTTAATACCCCATAATGGATCGTCCAACATTAGACGCCATGCTAATGAATTACTACCTATTCAGACTTATTACCTTCATCGTCTGTATCTTGATTAAATATTCAATCATACACGGCGATATAATATTGTAAATATTTTAAAATATAATCCAGAACTATATTCTTTAAATTTAGGCAATGTAGTTCTTAAATAAAGCAAATAGACGCTTATTAGAAATATATATGATATTCCTATTTTTATTCGTTATGATACACTTAGAAACAATTTAATGAAAATCGTATTGCTACTTTATTATTCAGCATAAAAGAACCTCAAATAAAATTGCTAGGTAATTTAAAAGTTTCAAACATTGACCACTTAATAATTCCTGAATCGAATTCATAAATGTCTCGAAGATTGACTTGATACCAGTTGACACCCAGAAATTGGTTGAGGACAGAATTAAGCTTAATAAATATGAAAATTTGTTAAAACCTGTTAATTATACTAAATCCGATAACCTAAGTGTGTCTGCGATTATATTTACGCTATTTACTATTCTTATATTAATCATTTTTGTATTGTATTTATATTATAATAGGAACACAATGAAGAATAAACTTATTAGATTTCTAAATAAAGATTTTGAACCAGTTAACGTAAATACGTAAGTTTAATTTTCTTTCTTTTTTGTAAGTTCAATAGAGGCATATTTGAATACCGCTATTGAACATTTTTATCGGCGGACGAGTTATATTATAACTAGACAATGGCCCCCTGTGTAAAACTGCAAGCTTGCAACCTTGAACAATAATAGCTTCTTTGTGTGAACTGCAAGTCTGCAACCTTGAACGCACGTGGCTTCCTGTCTCACGCTCCCTTTTAGAGATAACGCTTATCTTAGCTGATTAGACATAGTATATATACAAGTAGCCTGCACCTTTAAGATAAGTTCCAGTTAGTTCGTAGCTAGATGTAAGAAATTGTCTGGCAGCTAAGCTGTGTGCTTCCAATGTTATATTTCATTGTAAAATAAAAATAAACGTTTTTTAAAAAGTCGTTTCGGCGGCCTTTTAATAAAACTCGTGACTAAAGTGACGTTTATAAAACTTGTTACATAATATACTATTAATGCTGTTTTTGGAGCTCTAAAAAGTAAGTACAAATTCGTATCTATTATTGTTCTTCCAAGTTTCTCATGGATAACCTATTTACAATATATTTTTTCGGAATCCACGTTAAATGTTGTTTGAGGTTATGTATTTAGTTTTATGCATTGGCAATACATTTTAGTCTACGTATTTTTGTTATTTTTAAGTGTTTTTCTGGGGTGAATTGGAACATGCCCAGAACATATAAAAAACCGCTTGGCGGGCGACATAACAAAACTATCCACCTCAATATTTACATGAAGCACTCCGACATCTTCGAAATCGACGTATAACCATACGAGAAGCTTCAGAGGTATATGGAGTGCCGAAATCAACATTGCACCGCCACTTAAAAGTGCGTAGATTAAAAAGGTCTGGGGGCAAACGGAACTGACTCCTGCAGAAGAACATAGCATTACTGAAACAATATTATGTGCATCGAATTGGGGATATCCAAAATGAGGGGATTGATATAAGGTACTTCCTTAAAGGGTATCTTGATAGAATAGGGCGTAGGTCCACTAAATTTGTGAATAATTTTCCTGGAGAAGAATGGCTCGCCGGATTTTTGGAGAGACATAGACTTGTTTTGACTGTTCGTCTAGCTGAAAATATTAAAATATATTTTGCTGCAATTCCACTAGAAACAATCAATAATTATTTTGATAAATTGGAAGTGACTTTGAACGACGTTCCTCCAGAAAAATTCATCAATTTTGATGAAACAAACTTCATAGATAACCCTGGAAGGCGCAAGGTTGTTGTACGAAGATCTGTTAAGCATGCTGAAAAAATATTGGACCCATCGAAGACAGCCACATCTGTCATGTTTGCGGCAACAGCCGCCGACCACCTATTACTCCGTTATGTAGTACACAAGAGTGAACATTTGTATGACAATTGTACCTAAAATGGTTCAAAAGGTTGCAGATACTCGAGAAGTAAAAGTGTGTGGTTTGACCAAATGTTGTTTAAAGATTGGTTCCTTAGTGTGGCATTAGTTTACATCAAACAGCTGGAGTGGCCAAATGTGCTAATAGGGGACAATTTGGCGAGCCATTTATCTTTTAAATTAATTCAAGAATGCGAAAATAATGTCATCAGATTTACCCTTCTGCCTGCCAATAGCACACACTTAACCCTTCCAATGGATGTCTCCGTATTTGGGTTATAAAAAAATGGAGAAAAATATTTACTGCATAAAAGCAGGATTTCGAGCAACAGGAATTACACCTGTTGAAGTTAGGGATGCTAAAAAACCGAAGATGACTAGAAAAAAGAAGTTGCAAGTACCAGCAGGACAAAGTGTGTCTCTTACAGACAGAGAACCTACCGCACCAACTTCTCACGAAAGAGAGACTGTGGAATCTCAACCTGATAAAATTGGGGAGGAGGACGGTTTTGATGAAGAAGATGGACTGAAGAGGATGTTCAAGAAGACGAGGAAGATGATATTGATTAATGATTTTGTCGAGGTCAAATTTGAAAGCAACAAAACTTCCAAGTATTATGTGGCAAAAATTATATATTTCTCAAAAGATGCCAAATAGTAAAAATGGTTGATAAACCAACTGAACTTCGTAGAGGAGGATTCAATTTTATCTCAAAGAAAATATTGCGTCTCTATAAAAACTAGTGTTTACCTAGGTGCCTACCTACAGTTTTTATGTTTGTTTGAGTTTATTTAACTTATATTGTTTTTTGCTGCTGTAGAAATAAGATTTATTTACGTTCAGTTCGTTTCTTTGTATAAGAATGTGGCTTATTTCAACTGTTGCATGCAAAACAAACGGGTGTCCTAATTCACCTCAGATCACGGAGTGGGTCGGGACAAACTATTTTTTTTAATATAAATATTTTGATACAGAGTTAAAGGCTAAATTCTTGTGAAACTTATAGGTTATAAACTACAGACCTATGAGTCAAAAATTTTAATCGATATTTTGATTCCGTGCAAAGTTGCAGTTAAAGGCGTTTTGAAAGTATCCCATGTCACCCCGGTTGCCGGTAGATATTCTGACAGCGCGTCTACATGCTACGACTTGTTGGTTGAAGTTCTCGAAATCCTACAGAAACCCGGAGGCAAAACGCAGAAAAAACGCCGCGTGTGGTTCAAGACGTTAAGTGCTTGAATTTAACAAAGAAGATTTGGAAAAATGCTTATAAATGTTACTGTTTCGTCGTAAAAACACTTCAAATGCGGCGGCATTTAGCTGGCATTCGCGTCACTACAAAATTACGGCTTCCATTTTTATCGTGCTATAAAAAATTTTCACCTGGCTACCAGGGAGTTGTGGTAGACTGGGAAAATTATTTTCTTAAATTTTTTAGACCACTTTTGTAGGTGGTGCTTGATTTATTACGCATACAAATAAACTAAGTTGTTTAAAAAAATAATTAAAACCTCCACTTGATGGAAGATTTTGCTAGGCACCCCGGTCGCGATGTATGATGATCATATAGTTTGTTTGTAATGGACAAGGTTTAGGCATGCGGAGTGCGAGGTACCTTAGACACCGACTGCTTTCGTCATATGGTCGAAGTTCTACTTAGAATTTAGTGTAGCTCCGTTTCAATAAGCGCGTTTTAGCAATTAGCATCTTCTTTCGGACCACGTTATATTTAAGTAATGCAGCAAAGGAATTCAGGTTTATCGCATAAAGCGCTTGACATTAGAGATAAGACATCTTCAAGGATTTTCTGGTAGAGGCACGCTCGCTGTGCTTTCAATTCCTAAGTAGGTTCGCTTAAAAACAGCCGAATTGCTCGATTATTGATTTTTCCCGAAGAATGCTTCGCTGGAGCAGGCCAGAACCGCTTTTATTTTAAACAAATGAAAACCGCCAGGGCGTTGTTTCTTCGGGAACGGCCGCAAACAGCTAGGTAAGAATGCCTCTTCTAGTTAATCTTTGCATACTAGTTTCAATATTTAGGCTGGACCCTATGCGGTTTCCTTAAGGGTTATTCTACAGTTGCTAAAGAATATCAGGGCCTGCCATTCTTCGCTTCTACGTGCAAGCTGGCCAGAAATTCCAGAATATCTAGGCCGTCTTTTTGCCGCTGTTAGCTGCTCATTTTGATAGTGGCGTCATCGGATTCTATAAATTATGCAGCCAAATCCGGCGTAGAAGTCTTCTTTGGTAAAGATGCAACATACCAGGATTTTCTCCTCACTATCGCTGGACATGACAACGAATTAAATTGCACTTTTCAGAGCGTTTTTTATCGACAAAGGCAAATGCCGCAAATATAATCAGTTTTTTCTAAGGACTTAGAAATTCAAACTGAAGCGTGTTTAATTACTCCTTTTATTCAATCAATTAATAGAGCTGAAGAGCGAGTGATTAATCGTTTCCAAATTGCTGAAATAAGTATGTACCTAAAACTCACTTCCGCTGCGTCCTTTGGGCGTCGTGCACATATGTTAAATGCGATATCACAGTTGGCGATCCTCAGTTGTAGCCCGAGCTATAATTAGCTATTTTGTGACTAAAGTACTTGGAAGTTGATTCCTATTTATGGTTTATTTATTTGTTAGGCAATTGTCCTACAACGCTAAGTTGCTGTCACTTTAGCCTTCATGGTTTATGTATATTATTCATGTGTTACTGAGACTTTTGGGTTTGATTGATTTCCCCAATTTCTGTAAATACTTTTGTGTCCTTTCCACAACCCCTTCACCTGTACAATTTATATACGTATACAGCGAAGCACTACAGGTAGGTGGTGTATTATTAATTAGCTAGTTTTGCTTTTTTATATTGTGAGTAACGACAAGGCTCCCAAATTTTCATAATTCTGCTGTTGAATTTTAAAGCCCAAAGCATTTTCTTGTCTAGTCCTTACACCACGCCATATTCTGCAGAGAGTTAAACAGCTAGCCCAGGCGTGTCCACCCTTCTTCTGAGGGAGCGGTACAGTTTTGCCGAGACTAAGGAATTCCAACTCTAGCAAGGGATATTTTACATACTACATATCGTAGCAACATGGAACCTACGGCTTTACATCACTTCCGAATGATGGCATTCTGTAGAGGTTTTCATTCGCATTTTTATTTTTAAAAACTTCACCGGGATCGGGGATCGAACTCTCGACCCTTAGATCAGTAGCCAGAATGCTTAACCACTGAGCCTGGCATGATCCTATATGTAATCTGCCATTAAAATCGAATTTCGATAAAATAATCTATGAGCTTAGAATCACGCGGTCGGATTTCGTACTACTAAGAAATAAAATTTTAGCAACTGAATAACGATGGAAGATAGAATACGTGAAAAGAAATAGACAAATGAAGAAAGTATAGGGGCAACTTGTTAGTTCACTGCCTTTTGCCTCGCATCAATGTCTAGTATCCTACAGCTGTAGGTGAGGATGTGGATGCAAAAAAGCGAGCTTGAATTGCAATGGATTGTCACGTTACCACTAACCTGTTCTTTTAGAAGAAAATGACTGTCCTTTTGGTTAGTGACTCGGAAGTTTTGACTGTATATATTGTAAATAAACCACAATTAAAATAAAATGGAATAACGATGAAGGTTGTGACCAAGCCATTATAAGTTCCGTCTACCTTCCATCCGATTCCAGGGACCCACCGCCTAGCGAGGAACTAGAGAACTTAGTATCATCTGCCTCCCAAGACGATCTAGACCTCATCCTAGGCTGCGACGCAAACTCTCACCACACCATTTGGGGCAGCACCAACTGCAACATAAGAGTTGAGTCACTTTTAGAATTTATCTTAACTAACAATCTAGTAGTAGTCAATAAAGGTAACACTCCAACCTTTTATAACTCTAATAGACATGAAGTTATAGATATTACCATAACCACTATGAGAATTAGTCAATCAGTGAATAAATGGCAAGTTTCAGACGAACCATCACTCTCTGACCACAATTATATAACCTTTGAACTGTCTCAACGGGAAGTAAGCCAAAGAGTTTACTACAACCCAAGAAAGACGGACTGGGACCTATATAAACAAAAACTACAAGAGAAGATAGAACACCTAAAGTTCAGATCTCCCAATAAAGTAGTTTTAGACTCAAATGCTGACCGGTTAAAAGAGGCCATGATTGACTCCTTTCAGAGTAGCTGTCCTCTAATAGACCCGAGTCAGCAAAGAGCAAAAAACACAAATTGGTGGAATAAAGACCTAGAAAAGACCAGACAAGAAGTCAGACGTCTGTTTAACAGGTCTAAAGCCACAAATAACTGGGAGAACTATCACAAGGCTCTCACAGACTATGGCAAAATGATCAAGGCAGCTAAGATAGCAGCCTGGAAAAAGTTTTTCCAGGAGGTGGAGACCACGCGATCCACAGCTAGACTCCACAAAATCATCTCAAAGCAAGCCATGAACCCAGTAGGCACTCTTAAAAGAGAAAGCGGAGAATACACTACAACGGAAGAGGAGACTTTATCTCTTTTGATAAAAACTCACCTACCCGGAGCAGTGGAACAACCTACTCTGGCTGAACCCAATCATACCCCTAGGAGGAAAGACTGGGAAACAGCTAAGAGAATAGTCAGAAAAGAAAGGATTAGATGGGCAACTAGCCTCTTCAGCCCTTTCAAATCTGCTGGAAACGACGGCATACAACCCGTAATGCTGCAGAAAGGGATAGCTATACTGCTGAACCCACTCAAAGACATGTTCCAAGCAAGTCTTGCCTTAGGCTACATTCCCCAAGCCTGGAGAGTGACTAAAGTAGTGTTTATCCCTAAGCCTGGTAAGAGCAGCTATGCAGAAGCTAAATCTTACAGACTTATCAGCCTAACGTCATTCCTCCTTAAAACGTTGGAAAGATTAGTAGACAGGTACTGGAGGAAGGAAGCCCTAACTTCACTCGCGATTCACAAATATCAACATGCTTACCAAACAGGGAAGTCATGTGAAACCGCCCTACACCAACTAGTGGGGAAAATTGAGAGAACCTTGGAGTACAAGGAGTACGCAGTCGGAGCATTTCTAGACATAGAAGGTGCCTTCGACAACACCTCCTACCACTCTATTGAAAAAGCAATGACAAATCATCAGATCGATAACACCACGACAAGATGGACTATGGCAATGCTCAACACTAGAGTTGTAAAAGTCAAGTTATTTGACAAGGAAAAGACAGTGCAGGCGACAAGGGGATGTCCACAGGGAGGAGTTCTTTCTCCACTCCTGTGGTGCCTCACAGTTGATGAACTGCTGATCCAACTCAATAACAAAGGCTACTACACTCAAGGATACGCTGATGACATTGTCATACTGATTCAAGGTAAATACCAAAGAACCGTAGACAATATAATGAAATCAGCACTAAAGATAACCGAAGAGTGGTGTCTAGAGAATAATCTTAGAATTAATCCCAGCAAAGCCACTCTCGTTGCTTTCACTCGTAGAAAGAACATCACGAACAGAATCAACATAAAACTGTTTGAGACAAATGTCAACTGGGAGAACGAGGTTAAGTACTTAGGTTTAACCATTGATTCCAAATTAACTTGGAACTCCCACTTAGACAAAGCAATCACCAGGTGCATACAAACATTAGTAATTGGGAAAAGAGCCATAGGTAGTACGTGGGGGCTCAAACCGGAACTGACCCTCTGGCTGTACAAAACCATGGTTCGACCAATAATTTCATATGGAATAATCGCCTGGTGGCCCAAAATAAAACAAGCAACTGCGATCCACAAAATCAGCAGAATACAATATCTAGCTAATCGGTGCATCACTGGAGCCTTTAAAGGCACCTCAGGACAAGCACTGAATGCTATTTTAAATCTGCCACCTCTGCACATCTTCTTGGAAGGTGAAGCCAGAATGGCAGCCTACAGATTACAAAGTACAGGTCACTGGATGACCACAGCTAATAATCTAGGACATGGCAAGATCATGTCACACATCAACAACCCAATATTAGAAATGGGTTCTGATCTTATAATCAAAGCCTATGACTTTGAAAAGAATTTTACTGTACACACAAGTTGGAATCCGGACCAACTACCAACTCCAACAAATAAGAACATCATTTTTTACACTGATGGATCTAAGTTTGAAGGGGGTACAGGCTCCGGTGTGTACAGTACCAATCCTAGAACCAACGAAAAAGTCAGTCTAGGAAAGTTTTGTAACATCTTTCAGGCTGAAGCACAAGCTATTAACGTATGCGCAAACATCAGCATAGAAAAGAAGCTGCTCAATCGAGACATACACATTCTCTCAGACAGTCAGGCAGCACTGAAAGCGCTAAACGCTTTCAGTACTTCATCGAGACTGGTCAAGGAATGCAAATCTAAACTTCAAACCTTAAGCCAGGAAAATACAGTAAAATTATGCTGGATCCCAGGTCACCAAGGTATTGAAGGAAACGAAAAGGCGGACAAGCTCGCAAAAGAAGCAGCCCGTAATGCAATGACCGGTCCAGAACCTGGTCTAAGCATTCAGAAAAACCAAGCCCACTCAGCCATTAATGAGTGGATCAATACCGCACACCAACTAAGGTGGAGAAACTACAATCAAGCAACACACTGCAAAAGATTGCTAAAAACTCCGAATCCACAAACCACCAAAACTCTGTTGAGACTGAACAGAACTCGAATCAAGCAAGTAGTCAGTCTACTAACAGGCACTGCAGCATTCAGAGAATTTATGCACAGAATCAATATCTATAGAGATGAACCTGTTTGCAGACTATGCCAAGAGGATGATGAAACAGCCTATCATATCCTCTTTGAATGCCCAGCATTAGAGCGTAAAAGACACCAACTCGATTGGAGCCTTAACTCTATTGACAACCGCAAGCTGGTAGGGGACATTGCAAGTCTAGTAAAAGATACGGATGTCGGCCTGCTAACTTGAAAACTCCCGACAGTACAAAAAGCCCAAAGGGCTGACGTGCGCATGCCAGCAAAAGGCAGTCGTAAAATCTAATCTAATCTAATCTAATCTATTGTAAATAAGTAAAACTGGATGGTTTTATAATTTATTGTGTAATTTTTAAACAAGCTACAAGGATAAAACGAAACATTCAATTTCATTAAAATTAATAAAAGGCTGTGAACATTAGCGGAAACTTAAAAAAATCTAGCACATTCTTTAGGATAACGCAAAAAAATTTCACCGTTACAATCATTGGTTGCCGAGATATAAAGCAGTTTTCTAAAGTCTGCGAATGTACAATTTGAAAGAGCACTGAAGGTGAATCACAGGGGAAAGGGACTGAGAGATTTTGGAAAATTTATCTCTTGTAGTAATTTAACTAAGGGCCAAAATTAACCTTTCCCCTAACTATTCCCGACGTCATCCCTATATTTCCTAGGCTATGTGGTGCAAATGTGACCGGCGAGGCGTGACACTCTTATCAACCAAAACTCGCAGCGGAAAATAAATCGTATTTTGTACAACAATCAATCAATACAGATAGTTCTTCTACTAAAAATTTCTTCATTTTTTTCTGCACATTTCATACGCTGGAAGTATACATTTATGTGCAATAGTTTTCAAAATACCTGGATGCTGAATTTTACACCGGACATTCCCGGTACGTTTTGTTTACACAATTTCTGTAGCATTTGTTAAAAATAAGTTTCCGCAATCAGATCCTTAAGGTCATTCCAGATAGTGTACATTTTTAAAAACTATATTTTCGAGTGCACACTCCATCATTTTAGAAGCGTCTTTTAAGACGCCAGATTTCCGACTAGTAAGTAGAACAAGATATAGACTTATCAGCCGCAGCAACTGCGAAATCAACTTCTCTGATGAAGAAAGTTGCTAAACTCCAATATAGCCTTATGCTTTAATATTTTAATAATTATTTACCCTTGCTGTCGGTTAGCTAGCTTAGTGAACAAAAGGATCTTTTAGTATCTCAATTTACTGGTTTTTGAAAGATAGCTATTTGCTAAAACTGGAATTTGCTTTCCTCTTGTAGCGTTGTAGAACTGAAAATGACTTTAAACAACACCCAAGAAAAGCTGATTGGTTTACATAAACCCAATGACTTGAAAACATAAATAAAAAACATAAAAGCACGAAAAAACTCATTAAATGAAATATAAATTCAAGAAAATAAAATAAGTACAGGATTGAATCATCATAAAAATTGCGTGTTAGAGTTGGATTTACATTTAAACATATGTAAAGCCTCGAACCTATTAATATAAACATATCAAAATAACGTTGAAATAATTGTCTTTTCAAAACGCAAAATGGCTTTAACAAAACCGCAATGTCAAAATTGCCTGAAGTCGATACTTATTTGAATCTGGACTTCCTTAAATTCAGGTGTAAGTTACACACATGCTATTTGCCGATGAAACAAGTTCCTTCGCTCTTGCAACAGCTCATAGTTGCACGCAATCTTAAACACTTTAACTGGAAGTCCTCGCCGTACCCTTCAAAACGGCATGTCTTCGATTGCATCACTGCTTTGGATCGTAAGTTCAACGCATGATGAGGAAAACCCCCGACCGAGCGACAACACATCTTGTTACAAAGGAACCTTTTAATGAAGCGCAAATCAGAATCTCCAAAATTTTTTTTTTAATATAATTAGTTCAAAATTGTGTACTCACTAGTACACCCGGAAAATATTTTTTGCTGCACTTTTGTTGGTATTCTTCTTCTTCTAGCCGTTTTCTATCATTCTGATATAGGATTCTCTCATGTTTTGCCAGTTCTCTCGGTTTTGAGCTACCTGGAACCAGTTCAGACCCGCTACCCTCTTCAGGTCGTCATACCAGCGTTGTTGTGGTCGTCCTACTGATCTTCGCTCTCCCCACGGTCTCCACCTTGTGACTCTTCCGCTCCAATTTTCTGGGTGCCTGGCAACGTGTCCTGCCCAATTCCATTTAAGTGATGTGGTCCTTCTGATTATGTCATCTACTTTGGTCGCACTTCTGATCCAGGTGTTAGTTTTACGATCGATTAGCGTTATTCCCAAGAGTCTTCGTTCCATTGCTTTCTGGTGAATTTGCAATCTTTTAATTGTTCCTTTATTTAATACCCAAGTTTCCGAGCCATATGTGGTTATGGGGAGGATACATTCCTTGTAAATTTTTCTTTTCAGGGGCATCGGTAGATTCATCTTAAGGACATATTTTAATCTGCCATATGCTGCCCATGATAGTTTAATTCTTCGTTGTATTTCCAGTTCTTGGTATTGTTTACTTGCTGTTACTGCCTGTCCCAAATATATATATGTTTCCGCTTTCGTAATGTCCTGTGTGTTTACTCTTATATTATTATTCGCATTGTTCTGGTTAGTCATGAATTTGGTTTTCGACATATTTATTTCTAGTCCTTGTTGTTTGGCCGCTTGTTGTATTTCCTCTATCATTGTTTATAACTCTGATTCGTCCTGAGCGATAATAACCACGTCATCGGCAAACCTTAGGTTGTTCAATCGATCTCCTTCTATGTTGAGACCACGATGTTCCCATTTTAGCTCCTTGAATATGTCTTCGAGAACAAGAGTAAACAGTTTCGGAGAAATAATATCTCCTTGTCTCACGCCTCTGTTTATTTTGACTTTGATTGACATATCGTGCATTTTTATTGCGATGGTCGCTTTGTCATATATAATAATGGTGAAGCACTAACACCCCATGAAGGAGCTTGGCCTGCAAGGCGGAAGGTTAGAGCTTCCGTATCCTCGCTCTCACACCCGGCTGTCGCGTGTCAAATTCATGACACGTGGTGATGTGGTGAGCACCACGCATTAGACAACCGCATTATTACCCCTTGTTCTTTCGAACGCAGGTTCCCAATTATTTAAAGCGACTGGGTAGGCCGCCCGCCAGGCATCGATCTGGGATTTGAACTCCAGACTTCTATGTTTTATAATTTCTATATATCGCTGATCTATGCGTGCGTTCTCAGTGACTTTATGATTGCCCAGTGCTCAACCGTATCAAAGGCTTTCCTGAAATCGATTAAAGCCAGCCACAAGGGTATGTTATATTCTGTGGTCTTCTCTATTATTTGCTTCAGTGTATGGAGGTGTTCGACTGTGCTAAAATTTTTCCTAAACCCTGCTTGCTCTCTTGATTGATATAGTTCAAATTTATTTTCCAGTCTGTTGGTTATAATTCTCATGAATAGCTTGTATAGTTGGGATATAAGGCTTATTGGTCTATAGTTCTCCAAGTCATCTGTTGGTATTCAGCGATTATTAATTGCAAGGCGTTTTAAAGCAGCTTCTGATTTACATAGCCTATATCGCCCTGGTTGAATTCGCTCACTACTCTTTTGAGTCGCCAGCACGTGCAGCTCTTAGCAGAAGCTGCGCTCGACTGACGTTTTTTTTTGTTGAATTTGCATGAGCTAAAAATTTCAGCACCCGTGCACAGCGCGTGTTTCTCGCTTCACCAACGCAAATTTGAATTCACAGTGTTTTCAGTATACAGGGCCGGCTTTGTGAATATTGGCTTACATATAATAAAATATGTTTAAGTTTAACCCATAAAAAACACACAAAAAGTACAAGTACTACACCGGCTATGGGTGTAAATAGCCCGTTACAAGGTCCTGATTCCTAATTCTCGCGAAAGTGTAAGTTCGGGGGATAGGCGAATACATCTCAGGGCGTCACTCCTTTAGGATATATGTTCTTTGATAGTAGCTAATACTTTTGATACTTTTGACAAAATTTTTGTTTTATTTAGAATACGTGAATAAGTAACTAGTGAGAATGTATACCGGGTGTCCGTTCTCAAAGTCGAACATAGGCGATTAACATTGTATTGAACGTTTTTGCCGATCCCTGCTCGCCAATTCAACTTACAGGGAAGGTAATGGTATCAATGGAAAGATAAAATTATTACGCGTCAAATGATACCAATAATAATATTTACGATGCTATTTTCAGTAATAATGTATTAAGGGCAAATGCTTTTGCCGGTAAAAATGTTTTACGAAAGTATTTTGTTTTGGCAATGTCACAAGACAAACTAACTTGATCAAATTCCCGAGCCGAAGGCGAGGGAATTTGTCAAAGTTAGTTTGTCGAGGGGCATTGCCAAAAAAACAACAAATCGTGAGTAAAACATTTTCCGAGCAAAATCATGAGCCCGAAATACATTTTGTGGACTATTTCCCAAATATCGGTTCATTTTTACATTTATACTGATGAGCAATGACAGTTTAAATGACGTTTCTTAAATACCACCTTGATTAAAGCAACATATTTGGTGGTTGCCGTGGATGCAAGTGGCAAAAGAAACTGACAAAATCCCAAGGGAAATTTTCGATTTTTTGCCACTACAAAAACACACGATTGGTTGAATTTTGAAAAAGCATGGCTTTTCATTGGATAATAAGAGATGTGGGAAATAGTCATTTTAAAATACTAACTTAAAACTTGGGAATTTTTAAATATGCCATGCCTTGCTTTTCAAGTTCGATAGCATTTGTAAAAAAAATTGGTAATTAGTTGGCGCAAATCAGGTATTTTCTGTCAACGTCTGTTAAAATTATCTACAGAAAAACGAATGATTTCAATAAAGAACGAGTGGATGCACGAATGTTAATTCCCTATGTTCGACTTTGAGAATGGACACCCGGTATATAATACAAGAAATAAAACAACAGGGAAGATTATTACAACTTTATTATTGTAACGTTGTGTACTTAGTCTTGCAATATACTGAACTACCTAACTTCCATTTGCTATTAGGTGTCTATTGATTGCTTTTGTTCTATTACTAAATTCGATTAGTTGACCGGCTCATGTGAACTTGTTATCGCCCTTACAAAAACTAAAAACCTTAGTGTTCTACATGGAATTTGCTGATGTTTGAAAACGTATTTAAACCGAGTTCTTGCGTTCTATTTTACTAAATAATTTATTATGCTATACTTAGGTACTATTTTAAGCTCATTCTGGTATTCTTATTTCTAGAATTTATTACACATTTGTTCTGTTTTCGGGGTAAACTTTCATTACTAAATTATTTAACGCCTTAAGTATATCAACATTGAGCTTCATTTACAACCGTTATTTTTAGTATAATTTTTACCTTATGCTTATTATTATTATTATTTCATTCATTGGCCTATTTTACATTGTAATTACATTTAGGTTACACTTTAATATCTGCATCCATTCATAAATTTATGCTTTCCAATTTATTTAGTACCTCAGCTAACACTTGGTCGTGACTATGTCCTATTTATAGAGTCGTTGCGTCGTTACCTAACCGAAAATCCGAATAGAAAAAATAATCTTAGCGGCATCATCTCTTCTTTTTGGCTGGAGACGCGATGCTGTAAATGGCTTCGTACACCTTTTGTTGCTCGATCTGTAGGCGCTTTTTCATGGCAGTCGTGTAGGGGTCAAAATTCATCAAGCGCCTCTTGCGCCTGTAAATGCCCTCTTTCCTCTCCAATGCACACGCCAAGAGACGATCGGACATTGGCACTTCCAAAAACTCTAGCAGCACGTTCAGGGTGTGCTGCACGTTGTCGACTAGTTGCTCGTAGAAGACTACGTGGGTGGGCCCCGTGAAGTTGTATAGCCAGTCGAGGTTCATCAGCTTCCAGGCCGTGAGCTTGTCGGCCACAAACTGCTGCCAGTCTGAAAATTAATTTATTTTGAGGAAAGAGAACAGTAGCAATTATTCGTTAACTTTGTTATCGTCAACTATCTTAGTGTTTCAGATAACTGATAGCCAGGATTGGGATTGAGAGAATTGGAAGGACACCAGTGTTTTGCATTATTGGGCATGATGAGACGTTACATATACCTTCTCCAAGATGCCATTCGGGATAGCTATGTCACCAAAATGTGTCAATATAAAGAGAGAAGCACACACAGGAAGTACAACACTGCAAAAATAACAAAAGGCTTAGAGAATGATTGCTAAATCAGAAGAAGCTGAAATCCAAACTGCAAGCGAGGAAGATAAAATGTCTGAGAGGGTGGAATATAATATACAGGGCCAGAAATGATAAAATTAGAGAAGAAATAAAGGTAAGTTTATTGGTAACGATGGCTGTTTTCCGATTGCGAAATTCTATAAAAATTAACATGACTTGCACAATATGCTTTTGTAAAGTATGCAACTATTCAGACAATCCTACTATGTTTAATAATCACTTCAGCATGTTTAAAATTATCAAAACAAAGTGTTATAGTATATTACATTATTACATAATAAGCTGCGAAAGTGGCGTATATCGTGCGAGTATATTTGAGAAACGAGGCGACACGTAGCGAAGCCGAGTGAATTAAAATGCGTGCGTACGATACACTTTCGAGTGAGTTATGTACCTACCTACGCTATTTTTCCCACGGCCATATAAAAAATACACATTTTTGCAACTTAATAAATGACAACTTCATTGTCAGTAGCTTGTCAGTAATTTTTAGGTCAAAATGACATAGGTACTTTATGTAGTTTTTAGGTTAAAATGACATATTGTCGGCAATTTTTAAGTTAAAAGTACAAATTTACTCCACTGTATAACTGTGAATTGTGCATTTTTTTCATAACAAACACGTTTGGTATGATAACGACCGGGTGAATGTGTGTAGGCGCGAGAAAAGAAATTAAAAGTTTTGTCCCGATGATATGTAAATCTTCCCCGACCATCACACGTATTAAAATGCCCAAGAAGCCTACAAAATTGAGTTATGAAGCTTCGCTTGTGTAACCCTGCATGTTTAGTAGTTAGTACCTACTAGTGCAACAGTTGAAACGGCTGTGAATTCCTGCTGTTTTAATCTTAAAAATTCGCAATAACTAATTTGAGTTTTTTCCTTACGTATCTTTTATACGTTCAAGACCGTCTATACTGTTTATTGAAGCAGTTGCTTCGAAATATATTAGTTTTCCAACAAAGTTTAAAGAATTTTTGCATGGGATCAAAAACTTAACCTCAAAGTAGTTCGTAAATATTAGGTACACGAGTAGTAGCCCTACACAAAATACTTTATACTTTATGGCATCACGACCGTCACATTGTTAACATGCTACTATGGGACGGTTTTGAATTTCTATGGCCGTTTTGACTAGCTATTGTAAGCAGTTACCTATACAGTGTTTTCAAAAAACTTTTTAGGTAAATAATTTGTGCTTGTCTAAAAACCTATTTGGTGATTTTTACTTATTTAAAAAATGGATTTTTTCGAAATTGTCAAAATCCGAAAAGCGCTATTTTTCGGAAATTAAGTAAGATTTCAATGAGATTTTTTAGAGTGTGTTATTTTTAGCTAGCTGAACAATCTCAAGGCCAGCAAACTCCTATTTTTTTTAACTTTAGCTAAAAATTAATTTTTCAATTTTTAAATATTTTTCGAAATTTCACATATCAAGACTTAATATTAAAATTAATTTTTTTTTATGTGAAGACTAAAGATTTATAATTGGAAAAAATAATATAAAATGGTAATCACTTCTTTAGATTTTTTATTATTTACCGAAAAGTAGTATGTTTGCATAATTTTTACGTTTTTTATGCAAGACGCTTTTAGGAGAAATATTTTTCACTTCTAATTAATATCTATTTAAATGGCTTCAAGAAACTCTAATCTAGCCCTGTTAATGAATTACTGTTACAAAAATCTTGTAAATGTTGTTTTACAGTTATCTAAATGATGATATTTTTTAGAACATTTAATTGGATAAAGAAAAAATTCTTATTTAGACAACTGTGAAAGAACATTTACAGGATTTTTGTAACAGTAATTCATTAACAGGTATAGATTAGAGTTTCTAGAAGCCATTTAAATAGATATTGATTAGAATTGAAATATGTTTCTCCTTAAAAGCGTCTTGCATAAAAAACGTAAAAATTATGCAAACATACTACTTTTCGGTAAATAATAAAAATCTAAAGAAGTAATTAACATTTTTCCCAATTATATAGTTTTAGTATTCACATAAAAAAAAATTATTTTACGTCTTGATATGTGAAATTTTGAAAAATATGTAAAAAATTGAAAAATTTATTTTTAGCTAAAGTTAAAAAAAACTAGGGGTTTGCTGACCTTGAGACATTCTAAATGTCATAAGAAATGACCATATTTCTGTAGTACCTAGCACTGCATCTAGGTTGGATAGACCAGTTACGCAGTATAGAAACGTCACACTATCTTTTTTCCACAGTCTAAAATGTAGAACTGCATTTTCCATAAATTATAGATTGAGGTCTATTGAGGATAGGATTTTAGAGAAAAATATATAAAATATTTACTTTATGAAATAAATAAAACTATTACAACCGCATTATAATTATAATTCTTATTTTCTGACAACAGAATATGTTATTTTCACAAGCATTATGAATTTTTATAACTTTGAGTTCTAACGTTGGTTTGGAAGTTCACTTCTACAACAAAATTTTTAGATTTAATAATAAGGAAATTATATTATTTACCAATCTTATTAATGTGGCGGTCTTGAAAAAAAATGCAGTTGTATACTCATAAAAACTGAAATATTTTTTAAAACACTCAGTATTTTGCGCGCCCATGGAAAATAGCAACTCACAACATATCAATCGAAAACCAGCAGCCGTTTCTAATTTTAAATCTCTTAGAAAAATGTTCAGGTTTTTCATTTATAACATTAAAAATTATGTGGTTCAGGAAAAATAAGCCAAAAATTGAATGAACCTTGGAAAAATTAACACGTGGAGACGTTACATTTACCTTCTTATTGAATACCTATACTAAAAGTCTCCTAAAATTAATGCTGTGCTACGGCCGCCATATTGAAAAATGGCGACTCGCTTTTGATTTTTTCATTGTAATTCCGTAACCGATGCATATACAGGGTGATTTTTAAGTTGATTCTTTCCGTTTACAAGGAAATAGAGTTATAAAAATAAGCTTTTTTTTCATTCACCACTTTTCCGAAATATAAAAACTAACGTAGGTACAGGGTGTTAAAGTTTCAAATTAAAAACTAAACTTTGGGGTAAAGGCGGCTGGACAATTTTAGTTTTGTTTATCTCTGTTGTCAACCAATGACCCGTCAACTAGTTTTCCATTGTAATTTTATTAATGTTATTGCTACAATAATAATGGTTCATATTTATGAAAATAATGAATTAGTGAATATGCTTATTATTTACTCGGAGTGTCGTCAAAATGCCGCTGTCGCATCGCTCTTATACGCGGAACGTATGTGTAGAAGCAAATGGTGATGATTTTGTACATATCATTTAAGTTAGATTAAGTTTAGTTTACTTTTTGATAAGTAATTATAGTTCTTAATTTGAAACTTTAGCACCCTGTACCTCCGTTAGTTTTAATATTTTGCAAAAGTGCTATATGAAAAATGAGCCTATTTTTTAAGCTTTATATCCTGGTAAAAGGAAAGAATCAACTTAAAGATCACTATGTATATAAAAAAAGTTTCAAATAGAAAATGTAGACCATAATAATTAAACCATAATAAAATAATTTTTGTTATTATCATTTTTCCTCTAAACCTATCATTTTTCGGATTATGAGCTGTAGAAGACAACAGCAGATATAAATATCAATGAGAATATGTCGCCACCACAACGCAAGTGGATTTTCTTGCAAATTTTCTGCATACCAAAGCAACGAAATTTGCACAGGAATAGCGTAACTGTTTGCTGTTTCTATATGCAGTTACAGGTTGTGATTGTAACACAACTTTAGCGCTCTTTGGAGAAAGCAAGATTAAAAACTTAAGCCTTATAGAAAAAAATCTGAAGTATTATTTATTGAAGATACTGTATTTTAATTACGATGGAATTGCTTCTGAAGGAAAGAAATTGTTACAGTGGAACTTCTTAACAAATTTCCGTGTTTGATAATTCTCTATTTAACATATTTTTTACAAGGATTCTGCTGTTCGAATAATTTATTATCTAATTTTGCTGTATTTTGTAAAATCCATAATAAAATTCCATTTAACGATTTTTTAAATTCAAATTACAACATTATAAGCAGTGGTTATGTAAAAATAGAAAATAAATTGCTCATATAGATAAAATGCTGTTTTTAAATCAACCAGGTGCATTTATTACGCCATTTCAAATACATTTTTGATTTAAAGAATTTTCGTTTAATGAATTTGTCTTGGATTTTGCAACTTCGTTAAATACAAGTTTCACTGTATTTGCCTTATAATATAAGACAACAAAGTCCCAGACGCTCGATGGCTTCTTCGGGTGCCATCTCCGCATTGAAGGTTGGCAATCATCATCGCTATTTTGATTTTTGAAGCTGCTGCTCTAAACAGTTCGCTAGAGCTACATCCAAACAACTCTTTGAGGTTTCGCAACCATGATATTCTTCTTCTCACACTACTTTTTCCTTATATCTTTCCTTTGTATTATTAATTGTTGCATGGCGTATTTTTCTCTGTGATATGCCCTAGATATTCTAATTTTCGCTTCTTGATAGTGTCTGCTAGTTTTTGTCTTTTTCCATTAGACTTAGGACCTGTATGTTTGTTATACGATCCATCCACGAGAGCCTGATAATTCGCCTATACACCCACATTTCAAAAGCTTCAATTTTCCTGAGACTTTTTGCGTTTAAAGTCCATGTTTCTACTTCGTATAGGAGGGTAGTAAAGACGTAACATTTTGCTAACAAGTCCTTAGCTTTAAGCTCAAGTCTTTGTTGCAGAGGATGCACTTCATTTTAACAAAGTTTGCTCGCGCTTTTCTATTCTAATTTTGATTGCGTGTGTATAGTTGTTTGTCTGGTTTATCACCGTACCAAGATATGTGTATTTATCGACTTGTTCTATGTTGTTTCTGTTGATATTAATGCTTTCATTCCTTCTGTGAGATCTTAATATTATCATAAATTTAGTCTTTCTCGTATTAAGTGTTAGCCCATATTCTTTACTATATGTAGGTAGTTATTCGGTCCATTATCTTTGTAAATCCTCGATATTTTCTGCCAATATACGTAACTGTATCATCGTCATATGTGATGTTATTAATTGGTATTCTGTTGACTTTTGTTCCACTTTTTCCCCCCTTCTAAAATTGTTTTAAGAATTTCTTCCGAGTATGCATTAAAAAGAGTTGACGACAACACGCATCCTTGTCTTACTCCTTTTCTATTATTATTTCTTCTAATGTGTGATTGTCGATGCGTATTGTAGCTGTTTAATTATAATATGATTTTGATATTATCTGTAGGTCCTTGTAGTCTAAGTGTTTCTGTTTGAGGACATTGCTGAGATGATCATGACGGACGTCATATCATACATACCTCTAAGTCCAGTAGTGGATGGGTAATAATTTAGAGCCAGCTGAGTGTCATAACAACAGACCGGAAATCCATAAAGTCCTTGGATATGAAGTAGGTAGTTTAAAAGTATATCAACCTAGTAGTTCAGTCAAATGGTATTAAATAGGGGAAAGTTTTAGAGTTTTGATATTTGGTTCCTATATGTTTTTTGGGTCGCTGTATACGAATATCAGGTTTTCCAACAAACATTTTTACCGGAAACACGTTTATTTTAAACATAAACGGTGTAAAAAACCAATTTTTTAGTTTTTAGAAAATTCATCGAAAGCTATCCATTTTTCGTAAATGTTGAACCTACATGAAATGAAAGAAGATAAAATTTCCTACATTTTATGTACTTGAGGTTTTTTCTCCGACTAATCGTTCAGCAGCGAGAGCGCCGCGAAGTTATAGTCCAGTCAAAGTTTTGGTGGAGTTTTGATATTTGGTCCCTGTATATTTTTTGGGTCGCTGTACACGAATATCAGGTTTTCCAACAAGAATTTTGACCGGAAACGAGTTTTTTATGCAAAAATGGTGTAAAAACCGGATTTTTTAGATTTCCTAAAATTACTCGAAAACTATCCAATTTCGTAAATATTAGAGCTATATCAAATAAAAGAGAATAAAATATCCTACATTTTATGTATGAGAGGTTTTTTCTCCGATCAATCGTTCAGCCGAGAGAGCGCCGCGAAGTTAGGTGTTAAACGCAATAAAAATTGAATTATCCCAGTTTATTTTAAAGTAACTCGAAAACTATCCATTTTTCATAAATCAAAATAGTATATGCAATTAATCTTCATAAGTAAAATGTTGGCGAACCTGATATTCGCGTACAGCGACCCAAAAAAACATATAGGAACCAAATATCAAAACTCCAAAACTTTCCCCTATTTTCTACCATTTGACTGGACTATAATTTCGCGGCGCTCTCGCGGCTGAACGATTGATCGAAGGAAAAAACCTCTTGTACATAAAATGTAGGAAAATTTATCCTCTTTCATTTCATGTAAATTCGACATTTACGAAATTGGATAGTTTTCGAGTAATTAAAAAAGAACTTAAAAAAACCTCGTTTTTACATCGTTTTTGCTTAAAAAACGTATTTCCGGTCAAAATGTTTGTTAGAAAACCTGATATTCGTGTACTCTCTCTACAGTCGTAGCCTCAAAAACGAGGCGTCGTGACACCTTAATGTTGCACTGGTCATTGTTTAATTCTGTGGCGCCATGCAGTTCTATCTTCAGCTGCGTGCATGGATTGATGTAGCGTGAGGCCAGTTTTTCGGCAGATTTGGTCTGCCCACCTCATAGGCGATCTTCCTCTTCGTCTTTTCCCATTTACATCACCTTGTACTACCAGACGCTCTAAATTGTCATCGTTTCTTCGTGAAATATGCCCAAAGAAAGACAATATTCTATTTTCTACAGTGGTAGACAGTCGCTCTTGTATATCTAGTTCTTCGAGTATCGATACATTAGTTCTTCTAGCTGTCCATGGTATCCTCAGTATTCGTCTCCAAATATACATTTCTAGGGCGTCAATTTTTCGTTTATCTTTTTCCCTAACGATCCATGTTTCCGATGCGTAGAGGAAAATTGGGTGGATTAAAGCTTTTACCAGTCGTACCTTGGTTCTCTTACTAATATGGTTATCTTTCCATATCTTAAGCAGTTTCCTGGTGGTAATTTTAGCCATTTCAGCTCTTCGTTGTATTTCTTTAGTAGTGTCTCCGGTGTTTGTTAATAACGATCCCAGATAAACAAATTGTGGTACTACGTCATATTCTCCAATTTTATTGATATCTGGATTATTTTCATTAGCACGGTCGACTATCATAATTTTTGTTTTCTTCTTATTGATGGATAATCCAATACGATTGCTTTCATGTTCCAGATTTGTTAGCAGCCCGAGCAGTTCTTCTGCATTGTTGGCGAAAATAGTAGTATCATCTGCATATCGCAGATTCGTTATCTTATTTCCACCTATAGTTACCCCACCTTCCCAATTATCCAGAGTCTTGCGCATTGCATATTCGGCATAGATGTTAAATAGTTGTGGAGACAATATGCATCCCTGTCTCGTTCCCGATTTAGTTTTAAAATTATTGGACAGATGATTATCGATTCTTACTTTTGCTTGACTTTGTGTGTATAGCTGTGAAATTAGCTGAATTATGTGTCTGGGCACTCCCATGTCCAGCAGAACTTCCCACAATATGTGCCAATTAATAGAGTCGAAAGCCTTCGAGTAGTCAATGAAACACATATAAATAGGAGTGTAAAATTCTCGTGATTTCTCAATCATTTGTCTAATATTCAATATGAGTTCACGCGTCCCTCTTCCTCTAACAAATCCGGCTTGTTCTTGAGGTATTTGTGTTGCTAGGAAGTTTTTTAGGCGTTCATTTATTACGTGGAGTAACACTTTACTAGTATGCGAGATTAAGGCTAGCAAGCGATAATTTTCGCATTTTCTCGTAGACCCTTTTTTATGCAGTGGGATATATATTGATTGTGTCCAATCATCAGGCCATTCAGCAGTTGTCCAAATTTTATTACATATAGAGTGCATTATATTTACACCTGTTTCTTCCATTAAAGTGATGGCATCTATCGTGATCCCGTCAGTACCCACCGCTTTGTTAGGGTTTATACGTTTAATTGCTGCTTTGATTTCCGATTTTAGTATCTCAGGTTCACGTTCATCGTAAGCATCTAGTGAAATGTTCCTGATCCCCAGGTTTTTCTCTTGGTATAATTCACAGCAATATTGCTTCCAAACTTCCGTTATTTCAGCTATGTTGGTAATAGTGTTGCCTTGGATGTCTTCTACAGCCCACGACCTTGGTTGGAACTGTTTGGTTAGTATATTAATCTTGTTGAACAGATCTTTTGTCTGATTTGTGTTTGAATGTATTTCTGCTTGTTCACAAATTTTGCTAATATATGTATTTTTGTCTCTTCTGCATAGGCGCTGCACTTCTCTGTTTAAATGAGTCAGAGCCGCCCTGTTTTGATCATTCATATTGCCGGTGGCTTTAAGTTTCCGACGACTTTCTACAACTTGAAGTGTTTCATCGGAAATCCAATGCTGCTTTTTAGTTTTTTCAGTTGGTTTAAGTGCCTTCGTGTACAGCGACCCATAAAATGTATAGGAACCAAATATCAAAACTCCATCAAAACTTTCTCCTATTTTCCCTTTTTGAGCACCATTTGACTGGCCTATAGGTTCTGTAATCACAAATGATGATTTTTTGCAAACGAAATTTGCAGAAGAATCAAAATAGCTAGGAGCGCGGTTATTAACATAAAAAGAATATGCAAAGACCGAGTCATTGCTTAAACAACCAAAAATCGATTTCTGCACACCTTGGTATTGTAAATTTTGTTATATGTCCCATAAACCTGGACTTTCAAAGCCAAAAACCGAAAGAAACTCGATGCTTTTGAGATGCGGCGTTACCAGAAACGGAGCATAAAACTAGCACATCTATCACGAAAAAGCTAAGTGTTAAAAAGAGAATTCGTAAAGTTATTTACGAACGTATCCTGGGATATTTCGGGCTGTAATGACATGGAGTTGCTAATGGTCGAAGGAACATTCAACGGCAGAAGAACCAGAGGATGGCCTCCGCGCCGCTGGACATCCCAGGTCCATAAAGCAATTCACATGGCGGATAATTGAGAGAATGGAAGACCACCATTGCAGTGGTAGACACCACATATCTGTCACGGAGCCGGACATTTGGGCGCGGCCGTTTGGGCGCGGCCGTTCGGGCGCGGCCGTTTGGGCGCGAAGACACTTAGGCGCAGAGCCAGTTAGGCGCGAGACATTTGGGCGCGAGGAATTAACGTATATTAGTATTAGCTAGCTTTACTATTCATAGGTCTGACAATTTATTTTAAATAACAAAAATTACCTAAAGCACGTCCAAGGAGGTGGCGGGCGGCAAAAATTTTGTATAGAAATATTAATTGTCAAAAATTAGAATATTATTAAAACAAGTTAAAAATTTTAACTTTCCGGTGAATACTAGCAAATCTTTTGCGGAGATTTATTACAGTAAAATAATAAGTAACAAAGAATAAATGAATAGAGATTGGGTACAAACAGAGCTATTGATGAACCATCCAACCATTTGGAGATTCGTCGACAGCCTGAAAACTATTCAACGAAGGAGAGATGTTGCTTATGAACAGTTACTTGCGGGAAATGAGCCCACTGAAAAAAAAACAAAAATTTATCCAGTGTGATAGAAAATAAAAAATTTGGTTAAAGATTATAATAATCAATATAATCTTGTAGACGGCGTAAACAATAGGGACATTCTAGAATTTTTAAGAGGCATTTCGTACAATTATGAAATAAATGCGTAGATGCTTCTTGTTTATATTTAAAAAATTGTATATATTTACTTTAAGAATAATATGTATTATAATGGTAAAAATGTCAAAAATAAATTTTGATTATTAAAATTAATCTTTTTATATGATTATTTATTATTATTCTTATTTCTGCTTATATCTTCAGTTAGTCGGTTTATAACATAACGAAAATAATTGATTACTTTAAAATTTAAGGTTTATTGTTAAGTATTATCATTATAAACAAAACTCGAAGTCGACTAGTTTCGGTCAAAACAGAACACATATTAGAATCATATTAAACATTAGAACCATCAATCGATTAAATATAGTACAGCATTATTCATTTACCAGCACAATAAGAATTTTTATTTAAAATTATTTTCAACACCTATATATAATCTATTTCCATCTTTATTTCAATTCAGAATTATTATTTCATATCTAACATAGGTACTGCCTTTTTTATGTATTCAGAATTATTTCAAAACTAATAATATTCTACCTTCTTTATTTTTATTCGGATTTATTTCAAAATTTATCTAATATAGGTACATACTACCACCTTATTTAAAATTAATCTCATAACGGTTTCAATAAATAATTGGATTATTCTTTTAATATTGTTTGATTAATTACATTAACTTCTCAGGATAAATAATGATTTAATAAATGTTTGTTTATTTATGCCAAATTGAAATTATTCACACTTAATGTGTTCCTGAATCCCATGTTGACCCTTTCTCGCGCCAAGTGTCCCGCGCAAGTGTCTCGCGCCCAAGTGTCCCCGCGCCAAACGGCCGCGCCCAGACGGCCGCGCCTAAACGGCCGCGCCCAAATGTCCTAGACGTATCTGTCAAGGGATAAGGATTGAGGAGAGGAGAAGGCCTGACGTTAGCAGATAAGCATTCTACCTACTTTCCCCTTAATTGAATTTTATTTAGCTATGACTAACTTTGACTGAAGGCATAGTAAGCGGTATTTTACAGTGCATTTTGTTCATACTTTAAAACCATTAGGTTAGAGAAAAAGTGGTTATAAAGAAATTGTTTTATTTATTATGGCTTAAAAACCCAAAAATAAGCCGTTATTTTTCAATATGGCGCCCGTAGCACAACTTCGATTTTAGGGGACTTTTAGTGTATTCAATAAAAAGATAATGCAACTATCTACCAAATTCCTGCGTGTAGTAATTTTTTCAAGGTCAAAATATATTTTTCTTGCACTAATGGTAGAACTACCCATAGATGCAAGCACTACAGGCTTGCAGACCTATGGCTTGGTTGACTATTTTCTGACAGCCCTTTGGATTTACTGCTCTTCTTTCCAATTCTCAATGTTTCGCTGGGATAAGTCTTCCTGTACGTTTTCAAACCATCTAGTTCGGTCTTCCCCTTCTCCTTGCTCGCAATCTGTCGTGGTGTTCTTCACTCAGATATTCTTATTATGTGTCTAGTACCACAACCTTTGCGCTTTGACTATTCTGTTACGTTTGGCTAGCCATAAAAAACCCTCAGTTCACTATTTGTCCTTCTTTCCCAATTTGCACCCACTTTTTCCCGGCCTTCTTAACACTTTTCCCTCCCACACGCACAGAACGAGTTGGTCTACTTTCCGTAATGTCCACACTTCACACGCGTACGTCACTAATGTCGGATTGCCGTTTTATATACACGTATCTTTGCTGCCCCTGAAACACTTGGGCTCGTCAACAACCCACGTAGCGGGTATGTACAGGTTGTTTTCTCAAATTTTGACAGCTTCTAGCGACTTTGTTATTTCAGATAGAAAAAAATGGTTCAGATAAAAATCAAACCCGTCCGAATATGCTACTTAAAGAAACAATTAAGCACCACCGGTGAACTTTTTGACTTATTGTATACTTTTTTTTAATGAAACACCCTATATATTATGTGTTTATCGGATAGCGCTTAAAGTTCTCTTTTCAAAAATGTATAAGTTGTCTATAATTACTTCATCCATTATTGAAACATCCGCTATTAAAGAATCAAAATATTAGTAATTTACTATATGAAATAAATCATAGTAACCATTGAAATAATCAACAATTTTAATACCAAAAACAATTTTAAAAACGAATTGACAACTAAATGTTCCATGCCGCATGCCGCCAGTAATGTCATTTGACTTTGTTTTTCAATGGTTACTGTGATTTTATCATATAGTAAATTAGTAATATTTTGATTCTTTAATAGCGGATATTTCAACAATGGATGAAGTAACTATAGGCAACTTATATATTTTTGAAAAGAGAACTTTAAGCGCTATCCGATAAACACATAATATATAGGGTGTGCTATTAAAACAAAGTATACAATAAGTCAAAAAGTTTATCCGTGATGCTCAATTGTTTCTTTAAGTAGCTAATTCAGACGGTTTGGATGATACGCTACAATTTTTATCTGAACAATTTTTTTGTATCTGAATAACAAAGTCGCTAGAAGCTATCAAAATTTGAGCAAACACCCTGTACATACATTTGGTTCCCCTTATTAGCATCGCTGCTAACTCACTAGAGATACCTGGTGCTCTTTCAAATACTATTACCGAATTACTGAAACTTTCCACTTCCTCGAATCTGTAGCTTCGCCTTGTTCCTGATGTTATTTGCAGATAGTTACCACGTATGTACTCACCATCTTTTCTTCATTTATCTTCAGTCCCATTTGCCATGCTGGCTCCTCTAATTTGGCCATTATCAATCTCAACTCTTCTTTGTTCCTTGCTAGTAGTGTCACGTCGTCGGAAAAGACCAAACACTGGCGTTTGTTGTGATATGTGTGAGTCCCGATTTATTGATAGGTCCATCCGTTACTATTTTCTTCAGTGCGTAATTAAACAGTAACGCTGATACAGGGTCCCTGTCTAATTTTTCTGATAATGTTCCATGTTCTGTTTATCGTTTTCTCTAATGTTAACTTGACAATATTTATTAGCTTTTGTTTATTTTTTGTTCTTTCAGTATTTCTATTAACTTTGATCTGTTTATGCTGTCGTATGCTTCCTTAAAATCTATGAATGCAACGTAGGTTCTTTGTTTATGAGCATAACTTCCAGCCTGCGTTTCTCGAAAAATAAATATTTGGTCCACCACTGCTCTGTTTTTCCTAAAACCACATTGCTATTCGCCCATTTTATTTTCCATTTTCTTAATTAATTTATCTTTTATTACTGTAGCTAAAATTTTAGGGGATGTTGGGGTTAACTGGACCGCATTTTTTATATATTTAATTTTATGTTCAATTTTGAATGTATCTAAGTGTATTTTTCTAGAAGTGAATCTTATCATGTAAGGAATGGGCAAAAATTGTACTGTTAACAATATCTTGTTCCAAATTACATGAAATAAAAAAGTATGCGAAGAAATTTTTGGTCCAGATAGCCCGACTGTTAGGATTAACTGAACCATTTTACAAAATGTACTACAAATTTCTCAAATATTCTGGGGGCCAAATTTGAACTTTCTTTTGACATTGCCCAAGTTCTTATAAAATGCTTCAACATTAGTCTTGTTGAAACTGATGGCTCGATTTAATGATGTCTGTTATGGGGTACGCAAAGATAAGTTATGGCGTTTTCTGAACTGCCCTCTCCTGCCATTTTATTGTGTTCCCAATTGGTCCTGATCACCTTATTATTTGCAACTACAAACTCATATGCCAGACGTCTTGTTGACATTTTGCTTAAACCATAATGGATATTGGATGACGTTTTTATATATTTCATCCTTCTTCGATGGCAAAAACTTGCAAAGTTCATTTTGAGGATGAAAGTTAACTTTATTTGGGTCATCTGCTGCTCTAACTTTATCGACATATCGTTTTAATGTACTTCGTGATATCCCAGTACTTGTTGATGCCCGTCTCTTCGTGAAATCACCATGAGCAATTAATTTTACTGCATTTTTAAATTCCTCTTTTGAATAGGAACAACTCTCAGTGGTACGTTTGCGATTTCTTAGCATTTTCTACAAAGAAAAATTAAAATGAGGTTAACTGGGCCGGTTCACTTAACCCCAACCATTAAAGGTTCAGTTAACCCCAAAGCACATGGCAGTTCTACATGCATGTTTCCGGGAGCCCCCTACATTCCTGCACTTTCGCTTTATACTAGCTTTTTGGAAACGAAATACGAATATCAACAGATAGAAACTTACACTTACACTTCCACAAATTACTCTTACAATAAAAAAAATGTAGTAAAAATAATTATTCTTACCTGTCAAATTTCGTTTTTATTTTGTGGAGCTAACACGACCTTTGCTACGTCAACCATACTAACATCCACAATGGTGCCGATCATAGGGACTCCAAATGAAATGTTGGGAAATTCAAATCAGCAAACTTAGTTTAAGTCCAATGATCCCGTCAACCCCAAGGTTCAGTTAACCCCAAACTCCCCTATACACCGCATTTAACAACGCAACCACTCTGTAGTTTTGACAATCTAGTTCTGATCCTTTTTATGCAATGGTGTATAATTGCTTCTTTCCAGGCTGGAGGCATTTTTTCCTGTGACCGTATCTGTTTAATTGGCGTGTATATTTTTTTCAAAGATCTTTCCCGTCGTATTTGACCATCTCGTCTAATATTATATCAATTCCACCACTTTTATTGTTTTTCATAGCTTAGCTTTTACTATTTTTTCGATCTCGCTTGCTCTTCTTCGTCTACTTTCCCTCCTTGATTCTCATCTTCGTTTAAAAACTCATCGAAGTATTTCACCAACCTTTTAGAATTTGATCCTGCCCCTCTAGTAAATTACCTTCTTTGTCTTTGCAAAACATGGGTTTTGTTTGGTATCCTTGTTTATTTCTTATAATCCATTGGTAAAAATTTCATATTTTTCAGTTTTGTACATTTCCTCAATACTTTCAATAACTTTTTCATTATAATTTTTTTTTTCGCGTTCTTTTACATATTTTCCGTTCTTCTCGCTAGCTGTTTAGGTTTTTTACTGTTGCGGATGCTATCATTTTCATCCGTGCTTTCAATTTTTTCTTAACTTCTTCCATGCATTTCTTGGTCAAATCAATCTTTTTTTTTATTCCTGTCTGATGATTTCAGCTGCGCTTTTGATGCTTTCTGTGATATTCTCTCAGATGTTTTCTAAGGTTACAATTACAATGTTGTTCTTGTTTAAATTTTCCTAACATTTTTCTACGCTTTTTTTTGTGTTTTTTCTATTATAACTTTTTCCAAATTGTACTTCTTCCTTATTTTATTTCTGGGGTTTGAGGCCCTTGGAATTTCTTGCTTCAGTTTGATTTCTATCATATAATGTTCCATATCAGCATCCGGTTCTCTATAAGATCTTACATCCTTAATGTACTTCCCATCTCTTTTTTCAAGTAGTACATAATCAGTTTGGTTAACGTATCTTCCGTCTGGGGACGTCCAGGTTCCTTTGTGTATTTCTTTGTGCTCGTAATGCGTGCTCTTGATTATCGTGTTTCCTCCTCTTACGAAATCTATTAATAGTCTTTCGTTTTCATTACTTACATTGTGTTTGCTGTGTGGTCCGATTGTTGGTCTGTAAATGCTTCTCCCATCTCCCAAATTACCATTTTTATGTCGTATTTCGATATGGTTTCATAAATATTTTCTATTTCCTGATAACATTATTTTGTTACTTCCAGGTGCCCTTCTTCTTATGGCGCATGTACATTTATATAATATTCAACCTCCGTTGTTTCATTTCCTATTAATTTTGTATCTTGTAAAGCGGCAATATCAACAATAAACTCGTTGGTTTCCCTAACTAAATGTTTTAATGAACCCTCCCCGTTAATTCCTCTTATATTCCAAGAAATTAACTTTATATTAGTTTTACTCTGTTGTTTTTTATTGTTAATATACTTCTCTACTTTACTGTGCTGTTGTTGTTATTTTGTATGTAAACGACAAGAGCATTGGAATCGAGAAATTGAGAAATCTCGTGACTTTATCAATTAGAAATTAAAAAAGCTTATTTAAATTATAAATTTTCGCAGGAAAAACTCCAGACTGTTTTGGAAAGAGCTAAGAAACTGTAGCATCTATACTAAAAAAAAAACACACAGCACACCCTTTCCCCACATATTCACAATACTAATATAATTAATAATAATTATTTTCTTAATTTTATTCAAGGAATTGACAATCTAAATTCTGCAGTTTTAGACTCTACCAAAATATCAAGCTAAACGTTTATAAATTTAATTGTTCTGCAGTTGATGAAGTTGAAGTTTTAAAGTATTTAAATAGTATTCAATTTAAAGCTACTGGTAACGACGGTATTAATATATTGATCTTACACTTGTATTGCCCTTTTCTATTACCATTTATTACATATATTATTAATACTTGTCTGCTGGAAGGTGTTTTTCTAGTTAAATGGAAAAGGGCATATGTTAAGCGCATTGGTAAAGCCAACATGCCAAAGAAGCTAAAATATCTTAGACCTAATAGCATTCTTTCTATATTGTGGAAGGATATGGAAAAAACCGTGGACAATCAAATCTGTAATTACAAAATCACTCCTTACATCTTCCTCTGGTCTTTTTGTATCGATCTGGAGAAGCAAAGCCGATATGCCCTCCACTCTGCCTGTTGAATTCGGCCTGTATGGCGGCTGCTGGCGATCGAACCAGCAGAATAGCCTTAGCGAAAGGTTTTCGGGCCTCTAATCCCCACTCATGCGTCTTGACCACGAGAACGGACCCGTTCGAGATGCTCTCTGCAGGGAATCCACTCTTTAGCAGCCCATAATCCTTATACACCGATCCCGTGAATATACCTGGAAAAGCAGCAACTATATCATTGGCATTTACGTAAACCAAAAAACTCACCAGTGGCTTGCTGGAGGAGATATCGTAACCAGGTGTTTCCACTTCCTGGAAATGAAGCCAACGCGATGGGGTTTTTGGGGGGATCGTGGAACTGGAGATTTGAACACCATTCTATCTTGAATCGTCGCGGGGGATGAAGCCCGGAAATCCCATACTCCAAGCCTCTGGTCCTCGACGCTTGGTTTTTTTGGTCTGCTAGCGCCTGCAAAGGTACGGTTTAACATGCCGAAGCATTACTTCGCAAGATTACCTTTGAACCGCGACTACCATCTTTCGGCTCGTGAAGTGTGACCGCGGAGAGGAGCAGAACGCCAGCTAGGTAAAGGACAAGAAGGAATCCCAATATCCATATTCGGACCTTCGACATCTGCATTTGTCCATGTCTGTATCGTGCCTTGTAGAGCCTGTGTTTTCTCCTAATTCTGCTTCTGGATTTAGGTCGACAAATTCGTTAGTTCGTTTCGGTATTTACAAAGCTCGCCATTTCGTTTAGTGCAGTCTGAGCCCTTATTTATTGCAGATTTGAGGTGGAGTTGAGCGTGTTCGTTGATTTTTGTGTTGTACTTTAATTTTAAATGGCGAAATTCTTCAGTTGCTAGAAGAAAAAAGGGGGGTATAAGTATGAATAGTTGTTGTTTTGGAAGAGTTATTAGTTATGTTGCGGTTCGTTTTTACAGTAACAGTAACGCACTCTCTGATTGCTGGGCATTGTGATATAGCCAGGGACATTCACATTGTTTTTGTAATTTTTGACTATAAGTAATTGTATATTATTCCTTAGGCGCATCGCTAGCGTTTTTGATTTTTCGTCCGTCAACGCGATATTACTACAAGCGTTTTTTTCGGCAACATCTACTTGGAAGCAACCCATGTTTCGTTTGATAATTAAGTAACAGTTGGTATGTTGTTTCGACAATAGTTCTAATTATAGATATATTTGATACGGTGTAGCAGTACAGAGCTTAGCTACTTAAAGGATACATTTGAATAATCACAAAAACCTAATAGGCAACTTAAAGCACTTAAGAGAAATACAGGTTGCATACTCTTCCAATAGACCTCTTTGAATGATTTAGATGGCTATTGTAAATATTTTTGAGATTAATAATAAAAGAGAAACCACTTCCTGTTTTGAATAAAAAACAGATAGAGGCTTCGTGGCGTCAGCAGAAAAAGCCAAGTTAATAATAAAATCTTAGCTTAAAAAAATTAACTTTGCGATTGTAAGGTTTTAATTAGTGAACTTTATAGTATAGGTACTAAGAAATAATGATTTTTCAAGCAAATAGGATTAAAACGTTGGGCAGTTTTTCACTAGAAAAGCGGTTATTAGTTAACTGGTAGATAGGAAGTAAGGTAATTCACACAAATCTTAATTGGAAGAATCTTTGGTTTAGCTTTTTGGCCTCCCCTCTAGTCCTTGCTTTTTAGAAGTCACTAGCCGTCAAGATAGGATGGAACGGTATCCTCTAGGGTTATGGAAAAGAATAACCGGGAACGGAGGACCATATTAGAATCTTGTACGTTATTAATAAATTAAACCTCACCAAAGAAAGCCACTTCATTGGTTTGGCGATAGAGGTCGTTCCAGTTACATGAAATTCAACTCTATGGGAAAGGCAGCGATAGCCGGCACCATGGATTATTTGTTTTAACCACAGGTTAGTCCTAAATGATGTTCAATTAATTCATAACATAAAATATGTTAGGTTACTACCAGATAAGGGCATAGGCCATAGTATTAACAGCTAATGACTTCTTAATAACGTAATACGACAATTAATTACCTTCTTAGGGCCAGGCTAAACAAGTCAGGTTATAATTTTATAAACGTCAAATCATAAGGGGTTTAATGTTATAAAGCAGGCATCTATCAGTAATGGGAATTTCTTATACTTTGGAAATGTGAATTGAGTTAATCGTAAAACCCATTAACAATATTAATTAAAACTATAAATAAGTTAAGATGGTATAAAGAGCTCTTTAGATTTATCTTACCTAAAAGTGGTTAAGCAAATATTGGTAACTATAATTCCATATTTCTTTAAAAAAGTAGCCAATAAAAATTGCCATACTGGTTAACCTTTATCATATTAAGCTCCCATTTGATGGTATATGATCCTTCAATTATAAAATTGAATGTACAATTATTTATAAAAGAAAAAATTAACAATCTTATAACATAAATTCGGTACTCTCTTTGTATGTTTGCGTGTATGTATATTTGTTCACTATCTCCTCCGAAGATACTGGCCCGATTAAGTTGTATGATGGCTTAAAATTTTACTAATTTGTCGACTTAGATCGTAGGCCGGTTTTTATTTCCAAAAAAAGTGCGAAAAGTTTTAATTTAATTAAATCGCGTCTATGGACGTGGGCTGTGCTGCGGCAGCTATTGCCTCGGGTGATTCACTATGTTTATATGCTATTACAGCAGCTGTTTATTCAACCAAGCATAATTAGTCTGGTGGTAGAATGCCCGCCTACCACGCGAGCGGCCCGGGTTCGATTCCCGCCCGAAGCATACTTTTTTAAATGTATATTAATGAATCTCTCTTAATTTAGCGAATCGAAGCGTATAGACGTTGAGCCAGAGGGCATGTGCGGTTTCCTTTCTGGGGAGTAAGTGTAACCTACATATTTAGATTCGTCATGAAGGTAGGATAAATGTTTGGTATGATACTTCGTAAAATTCGGTAGCTTAGAGACGTTATGACGTCACAAAGATGGCCGCCGGGCGAAAATCTTAGTTAAGCATTCTAAAGTCTCGTTTCGTGTGTAAGGAGTAAAAGTATCATACAAATTTTGATTCAGCATAAAGCTAGGATTAATGTTTGGGATGATACTTTGTGACATTCGGTAGTTCAGTTATGTTACGACGTCACAAAGATGGCCACAGAGCTAAAATTGTAGTTTACCATTCTAAAGTCTGGTTTGATTTCTAAGGAGTAAGAGTACCATACAAATGGTAGAATTCCCGTGGACCAAGCAATAGAAGAAACAATCAACAAGGACACGCAGGGTAGTAGCTGAACTAAAAAATTTTGCAAGAAACCTGCAGCAGTTGCAAGATATTACCTGACTTCTGATATTAAAGCAGCATTCCTACATATGCTTCGTAATGAAACCTGTGGCATTTCTTCGAAACATGCTCTTCATAATGACCTGTCACCAGCTAGAATTCTTAAAGATGAGCGGGATATTTCATCTATAGTAAACCTTCTCACTAACGAATGGATCAACCCATTCGTGAATTTAGATATCGTTAACATCTCGACTGGTAGTCTTCTAACTGCGGACATCTCCAAAGACTTAATCGAGGCACATGCAATAGGAGAGAAGGCATATTTTGAATTCAAAAGTAAACGTTTGTTCATAAAAGACGATGTCAGCCAGTTCCACTCCGTGATGCAAAAGCAAAACTTGAAAACATTCACGAATCTAACAAAACGAAAACGTATAAAAGTGAATGAAAAGGAACTAATTCTGAAAGCAGATAAAGGCTTGTTTGCTCAGATGGCAATTGTTGCTCAACGCAGAGATCTTGACATGAGAACTGTTTTGTCATATCCACTGGGACCTCTACCATGGGCTTTAGCTGCAACGGATGGAACAATAAGAAAAACTAATAAAGCTAAACTATTTGAACTCTTAAGTAAGAACTTCCCCCTAGCAGAAGTACTACCGGAAAATGCTGCGTATGTTATCGATGGAATGGCCTTAGTACAACAATTAGTTGAGGTACCAAACACTCCTAGCTGATAAATTATTTTCCAGAATTGTTCGGGAAGCGTATTCACGAATCGATATTGTTTTTGATACGTACAGAAGTATATCAATAAAGAATGCTGAGAGACAACGGCGTGGAACGTCTGAAGCACGTAACTTTTCTAGCATTAAAACCGCCCATCCTATTACCAAATGAAGACAATTCCTAACAGTCTCTCAAAATAAATCGGAGCTTATCAAATTCCTGACGCACGAGTGGCAACAACCGAAATACACTAACCGGTTGGGGTCCAAAGTTATGTTTGTGACGTGTGAAGACCGCTGTTACCAATTAACATTAAGTAACGCAACAGAAGTAACATCATTGAAGTGTTCTCACGAAGAAGGAGATACACGTTTATTGCTCCACGCACATCATGCAGCAAAATGTGGATTTAAAGATGTAATTATTCACTGTGACGATACTGATGTCGCTGTTATAACACTACATACCATACCTACCTTCAACGAACTAGGATGCAATATCTTCCTAAGAAAGGGAACTATCAATCAGCTGAAATACTTCAATATGAACGAAATGTTTGCTGATATAGGTGAAGATATGTGTCTAGCATTACCAGGTTTGCACGCTTTCACGGGCTGCGACACAGTGAGTGCGTTTGCAGGGAAGGGAAAAGCTACAGCCTTGAAGGTCTTGCGCAAAGACAAAGAATTTGCAAGGGTCATGTTTAAACTAGGAGAAACTGTGGGTGTATCTGAGGAAACAAAGGTAGTTCTCGAGACATTTGTATGTAGGCTGTATAGCAACACTACCAAAGTCACAAGTATCAACGAGCTAAGGTACATTTTATTCTGTAGCAAGCAAGGTAATATTGAGTCGCACAATCTTCCTCCATGTCAGAACACACTACAAAAACATATAACAAGAGCCAATTTCCAAGCAATGGTCTGGAAGAAGGCACTAGATCCACAGCCAGGCATTCCATCACCTGAAGGTCATGGATGGTCAATTCAAACAGAGAGTGACGGTAATTCAGTGTTACAGATCGATTGGATGAGCTGTGCGCCAGCACCTCTTGCTGTTCTTGAATTATTGTCATGTTCTTGCAAGAAATATTGTGAGCCGAATACATGCTGCTGTATCAAAAATTCATTGAAATGTACGGATATGTGTAAAATTCAGGTTTGCAGTAACTATTCACAACAAGATTATGTTTTCGAAGCTTCATCGGACTCAGACGACGGTTCAGACGATGAATAATCATTGTTTCTTTTGAAAATAGATATATATGCTCTGTATAATGTTATACAATACATAATAATATTAATATAATGATGTATAATATAAAGACAATGCATTTTTATTTTAAATTAAGTTTAGAATTTAGGTTTCAATTCGAATTTGTTAAACAGAATTAAGTGAATACAAAGTCTATATCAAATTATAATGCAGTATCATGAAAACCGCTTAGCTGCCATCTTAGCTACCAACTTTCACAAAGTATCATCCAAATCATTGATCCTGTCTTTATGTTTGATTGAAATTAAAATTTGTATGATACTGGTAGTCCTCACAAGTTGATCCTGGCCTTAAAACGGTATACTACGATTTTCACTTGGCGGCCATATTTGTGACGTCATGATGTCACTAAGCTACCAAATTTTACAAAATATCATCTTGAATAATAATCCTGGCATTATGCTGCACCGATATTTGTATGGTACTCTTAATCCTTACAAATGAAACCAGACTTTGGAATGGTAAACTACAATTTTAGCCCGGCGGCCATCTTTGTGACGTCATAACGTCACTAAGCTACCGAATTTTACAAAGTATCATACCAAACATTTATCCTACCTTCATGACGAATCTAAATTTGTAGGTTACACTTACTCCCCAGAAAGGAAACCAAATCGTCCATTTTTGACCACCTGGCTCAACGCCTAGTAGTTCGGGTGACTCACTAGTTTAAAATAAAATTGATATCGTCCAGTACTTCTTGTTTAATGAACTAAGGCCTTTATGCGAAAGTGAAGTAAACTAAAATCCCACACTTATAATACCCCTATCGCAGCCGAGGGTTCAGCTAGTCGGAGATGTGTGAGCCTTCTAAGGTAGGTTAGAATAGTTGGCACAACAGATTTAAATACTAGGCGATGCCGTTAGCTGATTTGGATCTGAACACGTGGGTGATAGCACCCTGTAAGGGCCCCTTCCTAGGGTTACAAGGGAAAATGGTTAACGGTTCTGATGAAAACAGTAATGATTCCAACGACAAAAAAGCGAATGAACCAATTCTTAAAGGAAAAATAGATCTCTTAGTTAACGATTAATAGTATATCTAGATGAAGAGCACCCCAAAATAATAGTTTCTGGCTCTCCAGATTGGAGGTTGGGGCGATGGGTTAGCTACTCATGACATAGAAAACTATTGTTTTAAAAAGCCTACATACGGCCTCGGAATGTTGGATGGATCAAAAGAAAAAAGACAAAATGCAGGAAAAAGGACAATGAATTATGGAACTTCGAATGTCCAAGAAATATGTGAAAAATATAAGTAGTCTTGGAAATTGAAAAGATAAAAATAGACGTGGCGGTATTTAAAGAAGAAAAAAAATGAAACAAGTATTCTTTGACACATTGGGACTGTGATATATAATTACACTAACAGCCAGTCTTATACAGACCACTAATCTGAAGTTTATGTGTATTTTGTTGTTGAAATAAACAAAAGCGCATTTAAATTTGCAGAAAATTGGCAGCTATCGAATGGGTGCTTAAGTAATTTCGGTACAATTAAAATTGACAAAAATATTCAACATTTTGTGCACGTAAAAAAGATCACTCTTCAAATTAAATTTGCACATATTTGCAAGTGCAAAAAATTCGCGCTCATATTGTGTGTGGTAGCATAACTCTTAAGGAAAAAAATAAGCCTATGCTGATTGCTTTACGATTTCTGAAACCTGAGTCAATCAATTTCTGCGAAAACGTATTTTTTTCGAAAATATGATTTATGCAAAAAGTAATCAACATTTTTTCAAATTTCATAATCGTGCGGTTTCTGCTCATCGAGTAGGTACTATGCTTTCTGAAAATTTCAACGTTAACTAAGTTTTATTTTAAAAGTTAAGAACAATTTTACTTTTACGTTTTTTCTAATGAATCGATTTTACTTTAAACTGCATAAGCCTATTTTTTTTGAAAAAATTCACCGCTTTTTTGACCTTTTATATGCAAAAAACAGTTTTTTCAACACTTTGACCGCAATTTTGAATCACTTCTCCACTGATTCAGCTGTTAGTTTGTAGCTCATTCAATTCTACGTGATTTGTTCTATAAAACATGTTCACCTTTCAGGTAGTATTTTTGTAAAAAAAGCGAGCTATTTTCGACAATTTGACTGGCCTAAAAAAGAGGAGTCTCAATATTATTAAAAAAGAAATTTAAGAGGAAAGTTTGGATTGGGAACCAATAAATGAAAACATGATAAAAGTAAACATACGACGATTAGGATAGAACATTAACTGCACTTGTTGCATATTCATCTTAAAATGATGGACTCGGGACGATTAAAAATAATTTCTTTGAAAAATTCAATTGTGTCATAGATGAAATTGGAGTAAATAAGAATATTATAATACTGGGAGGCCTAAGCAGCCTTACAGGAACTAAACTACAATATGAAGTAATAGGGGTGTATGGACTGCCAAACATACATGACAGCGGCGAAAGTCTGATAGACGTAATTGAATTTAATTAAATGAAAATTACAAACGCGTTCTACAAACATCAGGATATTTATTATAAGGAACAACATACTAGACAATTGCGATCAATCATAGATTATGTTATAGTAAGACAAAACACAAAATTACAAGTAGAAGATGTCAGAGTGTAGAGAGGTGTAACCTGCGGGTCCAACTATTATCTAGTAAGGGCCAAGATATTTATGCTACCGTAGCGAAATACACATAAAAACGTCGAAATCAGAAATTGTCGAGTGTGAAAATGTACACTACCCTAGATATAACCTCTATAGTCTAATAGAAGAAAGTACTAAATCCCTATTTATATCATTAGAGACTCGATCAAATCTTAGATAATTCCATTAATTAGTCTTCTACATAGAAATATAAAAACATAAGTAAAAGTATTCACCAAGAAACAAATAAACTATTAGAAAAACACTATATTAAAATAGTAATTTACGATACAAGTGCGTAAAGCTAATCTCTAGTCACGAGTGGGTCAGAGTTGAAACGCGAGTGAGCGAGCGTTTTAAGCCCCGCGAGTGACTAAAGATGCTTTACGCAAGTGTATCGTACAATATTTTATCTACGATAGAATCTAGAAAACACGGTAAATATAAATAACAAATTAAATGTAAAGTAGGATTACTAGCAATTGGTCTTAATTTTGGGTGGTTAAAAATTTTAAAACACGTTTTTACTGACGACGTGACTAATAAAATCATTTTAAACACGTTGCTACTGACGACTTGAACTAATGAAAACATGTTATTAATGTTGTTAAACAGTCGTTTTACAAACTTAAAACTGCCAACTAAAAGTCAATTTAAAACTTTTGTAGATAAATAGTAAGAAAATGTGTGGACAAAAGAATTCACTTGATGAAAAGTAAGAAAAAGTTATACATGAAAGACAAGAAAATAGAGCAGAATATGAAGATATAAAAAGACTAACTAGAAAAATAATAAATTTTGAAAAAACATATGGGGTAAGAAATGCCAAGAAGTACATACCTATTAGTCAGGAATCAGGAACCATAAATTCGGCCATAGGGTGTGCACTCAAAGATATAGTGTTAAAAAGATTTACACTATCAACAACTAGTTTGCGGATATAAGTGTGAAAGGCTCCACTCTTTTTGCGATTGCAAAAAAACCAGAAAAAATAGTTTCTTATTTTACTACTGAAAAATTAATGGATTTTATGCGTTTTTTAGTTTTGAACATTTCTCAATAATTTTTAAACTAGTGGAAAGCTTACTCCTTCTAGATTTAGCTGATGTCAAATTATTTAAGAAATTGTTTCTAACAAATGTAAGCGTACCGGGAATGCGCCGTATAAATTTCAACATCGTGGTATTTTGAAAACGATTGCAGATAAATGCGTACTTTCTGCATATTAAATGTGTAGACAAGAATGAAGACAAGTTTAGTGAAAAAATTACCTGCTTTTTTTGATATTGTAAAACGCGCGATTTATTTCCTGCTGCATTTTTTTATTCATACGCGCCTTGCGCCTCTCTGGATTTGCATCACGTAGCCCAGGAAATAAAGAAAAAGTTGAATTTTGACTAGTTATAAGACCACTACCAGAGATAAATTTTCTTAAAATTCCCAGTCCCTCCCCTCTGTGGTTCCCCTCAGTAGCCCTTCAAACTTCACATTTGGAGACTTAGAAAACTGTTTTATATCTTGATAACCAATGGTCGTAACGGTGTATTTTTTTGGCTTTATTCTAAAAGAATGTGATCGAAACATATTTTTGTTTAAGTGAAGTAAATATTCAAATTTGAATAAATCTTGCTACTTCCGCTTGATAACCATAACTTGTTAAGCCATTTTGCCCTCTGTAGCCATTTAATTACATTTAACGCCTTTAGGGCTGATTGTCTCTATTCGAAACCAATTTTCAACTTTTAGTCACAAGCGCAATCTCATTTCCCGCGCATTTGGTTCCGTTCACCCTGTATGTAGACGCGCTTCGATCTTTTGGGTCACCCTTTTAACGCTACTTGGTTGTTCGAAGTGACTGCGAGGCCTCTCGCTCTCTTTGTCACCGCGACGTCACATCGAGGAGATCGCAGAGTGTGTGTTGACCCGGCGTTCCCGCCATGACGGGGACGCCAGCCTTTTTCCCATTATCGTGCCGTTTCAGCGAATGTGCCGTTGTGTCTGTACCGTTGCCGTGAAGGCTGTGTGTGTTCCCAGTGGGTTTTCGAATGTTTCTGCAAGGAACCCAGGTTGTGTGTTGTGCGAGTGGCAGTCATCACTTTTAGGCGTGGGTGCGATGAGCTTTGCGAGTCCGTTTCTGCTTCCGTAAGTAAAGGATTGTCCTCTTTAACTCGATGCTCGAGGATCTATCCAGCAGGACGTAGTGGACCGCTTTTGCCGCAGTCGTTGTGCTCGTAGGGGCACTTTTCATGGCCGCCATATTTGACGGATCCTAGTTCGTTTGCCCCAAAAATGCCGCATCGCGGCTGATTCAACGCCACGAATTGCAGCGGACTATCAACCGATTGCACGCCATTCTCAAGGACCGTCTCCGAATTAAGGTACCTGTAATAGAACCATTTGAACATAATCGTAGTTACTTGTGGTTTGTGGTTTTCCTGCGGGGGCGTACTTGTGCCTCTTGCTCGCTTATTACTATTTTATGCGGCGCTCTGGGGCTACGATGCCTTGCGACGCTGCCGTCGCTAACTTTCACTTAAATGTGGCCAAGGTGCGAGCTTGGTGCTTGACCGTACAAAGCCGTTGCTAACCCTCATTTTAGTAACTGCATGTGTGCGGGTTTGTTTATACCTAACCATTCAATTAGCGAACGAACGCATCGCATAGCAGTGCGACGCCGTGAATATCACGATTTGTTCGAGACTTTTCATATGTGCGCTGGCTTCGTGCCCCGTTTAAGTTCATTTATCGCATGCATGGGCGACGTGGCACTGGCTGGAATGTATATTCAAAATTAACTTATCTTTGCGAGGCTATTTTAGCCCCTTTTTGGCCAAGTATTGCAGCTACGCTGCCCCCTCCTCTGCCTAATAAATTAGGCCCCGAGTTAATTCGTCGCATTCCTTTGCGGCGCCGTGTTTATCAATAGCTATATTGCTTCCGTCGCCTACGCAGGCGTATGATTCATTGTTATGAACTAACGCCCATTGTTTTTCACTGTTCTGTTTGTTATAAAGTGACGAACCAATAGCGGCCAGTCACATGTTGTGTGTTTGTACCGTAGCATTAGCGCGTCCATCAGCTGATGCGTATTTTTCTTAAGAGATAACATAAGTTTGGCGGCACGATTTGCTGCCCGAATGTATTAATCGACTAATAGACGCATACTAATTAAGGGACGTATTATTCTTGTTCGCCTTGTGCATGCTCTGTTTCAGATAGTGCCCCTCAGTGTAAAGATTGGTGTACGACGGGAAAGTCGGAGCGTACAGATAAGTTTGGTCGTGGCACCGCCGCGGCTAAAAGGTCCCAATATTGCAATTCCAGTATTTTCAGTCACGAAATTGTTGTTCGAGCTTACCGCTCGCGAGTACCTTTATCGACGGAGTACCTCAAATACTTCGCCACCGATGACCGTCCATGCCAGGTTATTCGGTCACACCTTTACTACAGGCTTGGTGGCGCCCTTATAATTTCGACGTACCCTGTATATGTCTTAGCACGCTTGCCCGACGACGTATCGTTTGAACCACGACCGACTCCCTGAGCGCTTCAGCCGAGGCCTTTAGTCTGTTTTAACGAATCTCAGGGCAAGTGCGCCGGTTTTCCAGGACTGATCCAGTCGTGCGACGCTCATCTTGGATGGGTGTCGTTAAGTCGTTTTGATATCGTAACAAACTAAGGGTCAGGATTTAGGTCAAATTTTGTTTTATCGAAACTTTCACATACATCAAACGCATTTCATCAACTTCGTTTCAGAATTTATATGCCAGTACAAACGTTGCCTTCGCCAGGAAATAATCTTCTAGCAACTAAATAGATATGGAAGGTCATGTACCAAAGAAGGATACGCCTAGTATTCTGCAGCTGTAAGTCAGGATGTGAAAAATTGTGGATGTAGGACTTAAACAAAAATAGACCTTTTGCAATACTTTTTAATGTCGAAAATATGTATTAGGTATTGAAAAGTGTGAAATTAAATATAACTATAAAATTAAAAAAAACTATG
>OW679203.1:5543399-5621228 GCA_940337035.1 Agriotes lineatus | reverse complement strand
AACGTGGCAAATTATAGAAGGAAATCGACGATTGGAAGCAACAGAAATGAATAAGAATAAAAATGACTAAATTCGAGAACAGATGGTGACGACAGGGCGAATTATTATAATCAACAGTAATATCCCAAGTGCATTAAAATAGCCGATTAAATTTTGACGTTTTCTGTCAGAATGTTTTGCTAAGAAATTTGTCAAGTAAATTTGCCGCTCAACAAGAATCCCAAGTGCGCAGCACGAGGGATTTTTAAGCGGAAAATTTACGAGATATATTTCTTCAGAGCAAAACATTCTGACAGAAAATCGTTAAAATTTATTCAGGCTAGTTTACATGCACGCGGGATGTTCGGAGTGATTATTTACTGAATAAATAGATAAAATTCAGTTGGTGAAGCACCTTTAATAATCATGTTAAGATTATGCACAAGCGATTAAATTTTGACATAAATTTAACCGCGGTTAAATTTTGACGTTTGAATTTTAGTCATTATTAAACTGACAGAAACCATGGTGATTACGCATTATTATGGATATGAAGGAAATAATCATTGTTATAATTATAGTACATAAAACCAATTTCAACTGAATTGAAACAAGTTTCGGGGCAAGTAGAAACGATCTCTCGATTATGAAAATATAATTTCAACATTTTTGGGTAATTATTACCTATGTTAAACTCAATCGGGGAAACCGCTGTATAAATTGAAATACCGCCGGCTCGCATTATGCACCTATCAATTATCGATTAATAATCTTGGAAAGTCTGATCGCATCCTACACCGCTACATTTCAGGTAAACTTGGAACAGTATTAGCGTGAATGCTGCGCAAAAACCTGCCCCATCATCACTTTGATAAGATTATAGAATAAAATATTTACCGAATGTAATATGAATGAACGTAGAATGATTCAGGGTCATTATTTCAAACGACGATATTTTGTTTAATTTATCATTTACTTAACAAGTTTTGTTATTTGCAATTTTAAGGTTAACAGGTTCTTTTACATAGATATTCAGCAGCGATTTTATACATTTACTTGAACTTGTTTAAACTGTTAACTACCCGTTCATTTAACACTTCTATAATTGGATTCTCGTTAATATTACATAGCGTAACTGTATGTAAGATACAAGTAAAGTAATAATAAGAGGAAGAACAATTCAAAAACATAGGTAGCCAGCATGATGTCGATTTTTTAAGTACCGATTTTTTAAGTACGTAATATTAAAGTTGTCAGAATAATTGCAGTTTTGCAGTAGGTATCTACATATTTCAAACTTTGTTTTAGTACTGTTGTAACTGTTATCTTTATCGGTCTTGTTATAGACTATTTACTAAATTAATTTGAGTATCGTTAAGAGCTTTATTACCACACTCAGTGCGGTTATATATAGATATTACCGCACTCATTAAAAAAAACAAAATACATTGAACCAGAATTTATTAATGAAGATAAAATATTAAACAATACATGTTTGCTTATGTTAAGATGTCCATGATTAAACTTTTATCGTTAATAAATAAATTTGTGGTATTCGTTTCTTTTAATAATATTTTTATAATTCGTTTTTTAAATAAGAGTTTAACAAACCGCTCATTGCATAAGCTGAAGCTAGGTTTTCACGTTTCTCAAGTAAATTGTAGTAAAACTTTAATATAAATTTATCCCTTCTTACTTGTAGAGTTAAATTTGTATTTTTCAAAATATGCAAAGTGAACTTAGACACACAGTAAGTTTGATGTACTATTTGGGGTTTTACATTTAAATATTATTCGATATCTGTTCTTCATGTGCAGATGTGAACTGCAAATGGATATAAAGTTGGCTCTCGACAACTGTGTTTACTATTTAATAGATAAAAGTGTATTACATGGTATAAAACATGTATAATTTCAACTTCTTACCACGGCTAAATACTAAATAATTTATAGTCAACTATAACTAACATTAGGTACTATTAATGTACTCGTCTGTGAAATGGTGACTACTTCGCATGACGGGCCCCTAAATGTTATCGTTTGCGTTTAATGTTGCTTTTAATATGTAATTAACTTTATCTATATTATTCGAGTGACATTTTATACAGTTTTCAGCAGTATGCCATATGGCTAAGGTAAAGCTGATGTGATTAAAATTATTGGTCTTATATACCAGTAGCGTTTCATAGTTAGATGCTGTGGGTTCTTTTATTGTTTAGTTATACAGGGTGTTATGAACATGAGTACAAATATTTTAACTCGCAATAGAACTCGCTAAACTGGACAACTTCTCCATTTATAATTTTTTCAACAACGCCCTCAAAACTTAGTTAAAATTCAAAACAGTTTTACTCTAAAAATGCATACCCGCCTATGGAATAATATTTTAATTTAATTGCACAAAACGCAAAAATCCTTTATCTAATAGACTTGTCTGTCCGTCCGTCCGTCCGGGACGCTGTTTCAGCAGCCAAACCGTAAGAGATAGAGAAAAAAGTTATGAAAGTTATATGTTTGGAATGGTCATATCAGGTCAGGAACCGAATTTCAGTCACGTGACACTTCCGGTTTTCGAGAAATCACAAAAAAGGCCGTTTTTCAAATAGAACGCGTATTAAATAAAAATGTTTCAGTATCCAAACGGAGCTGCGACCCTCTGCGCCTTAAAACGTCGATCGGTTAGGCAACCACTTTGACACCTTCCAGGTCTGGGTACAGTTTTTATTTAATACGCGTTCTATTTGAAAAACGGCCTTTTTTGTTTTTTTAAATGAGACATTTGTCTCACTGGATTGCTTGTATTTCATTAATATGCAAACCAACAAAAACTGCATAGGTGCTGATAAAACCTTTAGCTCACATCTGGTTACCGACGTACTTTATCAATTGAGGTAGGTAAGTTATTGATCGTATGTTTTTTTGTGCAAGAACATTGCAGTTTCAATACACTTGTGTCGTTCACCTTTAACTTAGATTTGCTTACCAAGGGGCTCGTCAAATTTAGGGGAGCTAAATGATTGAGAAAATATACCATTAAATGAAAACCGATAAATAGAAAAGTTGTTCATTTTGGTGAGCTCTATCTATGGTTAAAATATTTGCACTCATTTCCATAACACCCTGTATTTTAAACCAAATTGGGATTTAGGTTAATTTATTAAATTAGACAACCCTTATCTACTCTTCGACGGTTTAGGCTAGCCATTTGAAGTTTTACTTCTGGGAAAATTTCTGTTTTGGGCAAATTTTATAGTGCCCATTACTTGTTTCTGGTTCATTATAAACAAGGGTCACAGTGATGCCTTATTATTCGATTCAACCCTTTTTGTGTTATCTGTCGTCAGTACAAGCCAATTTTATGGCTGCTACCCTCGGCCTTCTATACCATCGTAAAATACGCATACATGTCTCTGGACGCAGACTACGTTTCTGCTGCTGGAAACGGGGTTAAATATTGGCTTAGTTCCAAACGATGCAGTCATTTACTCCGACACAGAGCAGCATATGTTTTTTTTATATAACAACCGTGAGAATATGTGCAATCCTATCTTATCGGGATTGTCATTATCGATAACGCAGGATTTCAGTCCAAATATAATTATTGATATTCTATGCTAGTAAGGTAGTTGTAGGGAAAAACCTTAATCAGCAAATACTTCACATCGCAGTTTCCTAAATAGAATTGAACTATTCGTACAAAAGCGTGGCAGCTTCCAGGAATTCACAGGTTGATAAAATGCCCCCATTCTCTGGAACGTGTTTGCAATGCACCTGCGGGTGTACCAGGTCGATTCGAGCAAGCACAAAGGGCAGCTATATAGCATTCACTACACTCGGTTTTAGTGCACCCGAGAATGGTGTTTCGCCGCAGGTCAATCATGTAAATGAATCTGATGAAAGTTGGGTCAAATATACAAGCTCGGCGATAAGCTTTTTGATAAAACCCCTATAGCGTGCTTAGTAAAAATTGCTAATTGTAATTAAATGGTTTATGAGTTAGCATAATTCGTCGCAAGCTCTCCAAATTTCGTTCAGCCACTAGCCGTCTCACCCTAAGTCAAGTTTTTATGACGACTATTTTAATTTAGTCAGAGCGGGAAGCCTTTGTGTCAAAATCGATAGCGCCACTCGAGATATAATAGCTGTTGAAATCAGAACCAGCTTTTCACCTAGCACTCCCTTGAATGATTACCTTGTTAAATTAAGGCTATTGTATTGGAACAACTGCGACTTTAAGAAATGTTAGGATGTATGTACACGGTGTCCCATTTTCGATAATATTACGGGGTATCGCACTTACGAGTAAAGATAGTGAGTTGCGGTTTTCGTAATACTTTGCTACTTTTTTGTCAAAAGAAAGATGGTATAAACAAAATTTTCATAGCCCTCTTCGTTTCTGAGATACAGAGCGAAATTGAAAATATTGCATTTTGGGACCCCCCCTCGTATCACCGTTATCCTTTAACATATGGCAAAGCTAAAAATTGGCTCTTATACAGTTTATTACATAGAATCCAGTGGCGTAGTCAGAGCTGTGAGCTGTCCATCTTTAGCTATAAACTAAACTTATGTTTTTTTAACAGGACACTCTGTATATTTTTCTTTCGTTTGATTGGAAATTTTATAAGCTTTACAAAAATATATACAACGTGTCCCGTTAAAAAAAACAAAAGTTGGATTTATAGCTAAAAATTGACAGCTCACAGCAAAAATATGACTACGCCACTTGATTCTACGTAATAAACTGTATAAGAGCCAGTTTTTAGCTTTGCGATATGTTAAAGGATAATAGAGATACAAGAGGGTCCCCAAATGCAATATTTTCAATTTCACCCTGTATCTCAGAAACGAAGAGGGCTATGAAAATTTTGTTTGTACCATCTTTTTTTTCACAAAAAAGTAGCAAAGAATTGCGAAAACCGCAACTCTCTATGTTTCCTCGTAAGTGAGATACCCTGTAATATCATCGAAAATGAGACACCCTGTACAAGGGAATTCCGATCTAGATTTATAAAAAGGACTTTGGACATTCCATTTTTGAAACTAAAGATTTTGAAAATGATATGAGAGAAAAAATAACTTATTTTTTAGGGTGTTTTCCCTATGTATTATAATGAATGTGGGCTTAAATTATTATAATTATAATAATATTCAGTTTAAACATTTATATTTTTGTAGTTACTCAAAATGCTTATATAAATAAAAAGTTCAAGTTGAATTGAATATCTAAATATTCTGCCCCTTATGGTAATTGTTAACGGAATACAAATAATTCAATCGGGCTTGGGCCTCTACACTTGCATATTATAATAATTTGATTAGATTACCATTAGATCCAATGCAATATTGGTTAAATTATATTGGTGCACAAACGTTTTTTACAATAATATTAACCTCAATTATAGTTTTACTATTTTTACTACTAACAAAGCAAGCAATTACAAAGTGTTTATTCAGGTATATACTATCTTTCTGTATTTCAATTGCATGTGTTATAGGAATATTGGTTTTAGGTGCCTTGTTTTTTTCTGATTTTTACCACACCGATACAACATTAGTTATCCTGCTTAAATAAAGCCACCTCCACTGCATCCTCTAGGATATGCAAACGAAAATCAAGCAGCGCATTGAAGTCTACACACCTGACACATTAACACCTCCTGTACCTTGACGGCTCTGCAGATGACCTCTTACAATGCAGCAGAGCTCCGCAGATTGACAATGCACTGACGCGAAATTTACACCTGAGACAGCTATTGTCGCTCGATGGCATTGCACACGAACTCAACCAATGGCCCTTTTTAAATACACTCCATTTAAATCAATAACAGGTTTATTAAATATTTTTTTGCATAAGACGAGCACTCAACAAATGTTTTATTTGTTGTAGCTTCAATTTTTTTAGCTTGTTATTTCTTAATTAATTACCTGGCACATGTGACATATTTATAGGTATATCCATTTATTACTAAATCCCACTATATATTGTAAAATTTCAGAATTTGACACTGAGTTAAACACATTTTACTGATTCTCCTTAGTCCATGCTTCCAATCTATATTTTCTTATTTCCTATATTCAATCACAGATTGCTTATGCCATTCATGTGGATATTTGCTTGTATTCCAATATATGCCCTATTATCACCTTTATCTTCTTTTAAACAATTTGTAATTAGTAAGCATTATTTTTAAGGTAATTTCATGGTAAACTTCTGCATAATTATCTTACTTTAGCATATTAAATGTGACATCATCTTGTATAGATCTAAAAGCAATAGGTTAACATTTCTATTCAGTTACTAGTCTCTCAAATGCTGCCTACTCCGAATTCAAGTCAAAGATATTTACCCAAAACCCATTTAACTCTTATTTTGACATATTATTTATCACTTTATGGAACAGCTTTTGTCGAATATTAACATTTTTAATGATTAAATCATAACCAATTCTGTTATTATTTTTATTTATTTATTTTTAAAACATAACGAATAGATTAAACGGAATCGCTCAAGGGCACAATATCATAGCAATATTTTGGGTCTAAAATATGCCCTTTTTCTTAAGGGTAAAAACCTGAGTTATGTGCAAAATATTATTCTTATTTAACTAATAGTTCTTGAGCTAAAGCAAAACTAGGCAGAATTTTATTATTTTAAAGTATTTACCCTGTATTGCATATATTTGATAGAAATTCTCAGTTTTGAACCAGGTACATATATAATCACCATGCAAAATATCGTCTTCCTCCAACAAATAGTTTTTGAGCTATATCACCAACAGACGAAGAGGAGGCTGTTAGACAGACAGACGGAATTCAGAAAACCTGTTTTTTGTCATCTAGGAACCTTGAAACGTGAAGATCTAAAGACATCCCGGAAGGTAATTTTTTTGGGATGACAATACTTCCTTCCTTCATAGTTTAAACGAGGGAAGTAGAAACTCACAGAACCATACATTAAAACTTGAGGAATAGCTCGAGGTACAATAAAGAATTGCTTCTAAATGATTCTCTTTCATTCGTCTAAATCAGCCAAGATTAGAACAAACGTCGCTGATAAACAAAAGCCCTTAAAGATTTAGGGCGAACCGAAGAGAATCCTATCACCCCTATCGAACGATGAGAAAAATTCGCCTCCATCAAAGCTGGAACAGTGAAGTAATAAATCAGGGCACATTAACGTCGCCTAAGCTCGGATATTGATTTTTAATTTTCCATGTTTTTAGGTTTCAAAAAACCTGCCCGAGAGGCTGAACTGAATAGCAAATAGCTTTAAATTTGATTTTCCGACAGCCCGGGAGAATTGTTAATGGGATATTATTGCTGATGGTGCACCCACTTTAGAGATACGCGATGTAAATCAATCTCTTTCAATTTGCAACACGGTTGATTGCTGCTTTTAGTAGCGTATAGCGAGAAGATTGCTCTTGTGACAAAACTTACCCCTTTATCCATGTCCATGTTTCGATTTAAAAACAATAGATTTAAAATTAGAAACGAATTCAAGGCCAATAAATCCACTAAAACGATCTCAAGCAAAAAACCAAAATAATTCAATCGACTCCTCAAAACATACGCTACTGAACTTAATGGGAAAAGTTGCAAGGTAGTCAAGGCCCAATAAAGCAAACAATTTGTACTCGACAAACTTGGAAGCTAAATGATTACTGCTGGAGACAAATGGATCGTGCCATGAATGGATCCTATAGGGAGCTTTATGGCTGCGGGAGCAGAGATCAGATTTTCGGAAGGAAATGGAAAAGTTAAATCTGTCATTTGCGCAGATTCTATCGTAAAATACCGAACAACCCGATACTAAAGTCTTCTTCAGACAAACCCAAACAGCGAAAGAAGGAAACGGGCGCGTTGAAATCAAATCAGGGCAACAAGTCTGGCGAATCAAAACTTCCTGAGAACAAACCAGACTTCTATGTTTATTAGCTATTAGTTGTCTGTAATAATAATAATTCTTCCCACAAAACGGCTGCAAATGAAACGCTAAAGCATTTCAGTTTAAGTCAATAAAAAGTGGGCTCGTTTCTGGAAAACCACGTCAAACTACCCCATAAAAATAAAGATGGGGCCAAGCAGCTGTTCCTGAAGCAAATTAGAAAGAGCATAAAAGATAAGGTCCGGTGAAGACAACCGGATAATTACAGTCGATAAAGTTTCTATTCAACAATGAAAACATTTGTTGTCTCCCTGCAACCTTAATCAAATACAATAGTGGTCGTTCTTATTTACCAATAGAAAGTCGAGTGCAAGGACAATAATCCCAACTAGCAATTTCTAGGATAAGGCGATCATATATCTTAAGCACTTCATTCCCGTAAAAGTTTTCATAATCACCCAACTACAAAACAACCCACATAAACTGAAATCAAATTAAATGGTTCTAGTAACGGACCTGTAGTAAATGATTAACAGAATCTGTGTTTATTCTTATACCGGGTGGTTGGTCATACCTCTGAACATATGCAATTACACGGCTTATCATGGTTATGCATATTCCTGCTCACCATTTTTATGGAAAAATATGGTAGTAGTACTGAAGTAAAGAGAATAATTTTCCTCGTAGTTTAGTAATAAAAACTTATTGGAGAATGTTAACTGTGCATAAAAATATTAATTTAAAAATTTAGATATTTCCCACACTTATATTTGGGAATATCTAAATTTTAAAACTAATATCTTTATACACAATTAACATTATCCAATAAGTTTTTAATACTAAACGACGGGGAAAATTATTCTCTTTAATTTTGTACCACTACCATTTTTTTTCCATAATAATGGTGAGCAGGAATGTGCATAACCATGATAAGCCGTGTAAATTGCCTATGTTCAGAGGTATGAACAACCACCAGGTATATTACAAGATAGAATATTTGGCGACAAGAAAGCCGAACTTTCGTGGATAAAAATTCAAAGTGGAAGAAAAAGAGTTATTCTAAGTTGAAATAAAAACATACCTTGCTGGAAGAAGTAAAGTTTGAATCGAACAAACATTGCAAGAAAAATTTAGGTTATGGTGGATACAATTTTATTATTTTTATTTATTTATTTGTTTATTGTAACTTCTCTAACATGTGTTACCCTTATTACAAGAGATCTAGCGTACATATTGCACTAGCTATACTTTGCCGTGTCTTTAAATGTGCAGAACTTTCAAATATTGGTTTTAATTAAGTATTTTAATTTATAAATTGCCCTCTTTTGTATAATAATGTCAATAACTACTTTTTGAAATAGCTCCTGAAACATTACAAGGGTGGGTTTTTTATCTAGTTACTTGTTTCTGAAAAATTGATTTTCTAATATTTCAAATGTGATTTGTTTCATAAGTCACAACTTATGTCAACCAAATGTCAAAACAGTTTTAAAATTCTACTGACATTCCCAATCTTTTGAATGGTACACAATAATATTAAATAACACAGTTATTGTCTCTTAATTAATTTAACCTTCTTAATGTCTTTATTTATTTTCTAGTTAAGATTTGATAAGAAATCACCCACATTGAATAGTTTTCTCACATAACGTTTAAGACAGCAACCTATTTTTGATATGCAACTCGACCCTTTTAAGCAGCTTCCTGCAATGTACTGCTCACAGACAGACCACCAGTCCCAATCGTCGTCCAATATTAGCAAACTACCAATTCTTAAGAGCAACCAGTCAACAGAGTAAAGCTGGACCCTATCTGCTACAGCTACCACCTCCTGGAATACACCTCTCTCCGATGAAACCCTTTTGGAAGCTCCTCTCAACAATTAATAGATTGAGTTGATCCAATTTTATTTATGTTATATGTCAAATGTATTCTTCTAAATAAAGCTGTCCCAATATGACTCCTCAATTATTCACTTGTAATATATGTTCTTTGCTTGTATATAACAAATTAGGTTTTACCACATACCAATTATCTTCTTTAGTTAATTCTTAGCTTCTCTTAATTATTAGTAGCTTCAGCGTACTTATGCGAACGTTTTGTCCGTCCGTCTGTCTGTGTGTCTGTCTGGATCGCCTGTAACTTTCGAAATTTTGAAAGGGGGCAAAGTTGTTGCTAAGGTCCCGAGCACCTTCATGCGCTATTTGGTTTTGGCGAAAGGTCAACCGTTGGCGACCTATGTCAAAGGTCACTTTATTTTTCAATGGCAACATGGGTCATATGGGGTATGAATCGAAAGCTATGGTCAAGGGCTACATCTTTGCATACTGTCGCCATGCTCTGCGACGCCTCTGTGACCTTCGCAGTGCTGAAGCTACTCTTTAGACCTGTACTTGAGCAGTTTATTTGTTGATATTTCATTTTTATTCACCATGTAGATTTAGATTTTACCCTTTTTATATTAGACAAACATTTTCTCAATAAAACAGGGTTATATTCAATATTTTAATTAGACCAAAATCGTTTTTCTACATACTTTTTTGTTTGATATTTTTCAATAATTGGAAAAAAAATTCTTAACTACCACATTTTCATTATTTATGCCTTCTAGTCTTATCTATTTTGATTTAAACTTACTAAATATTATATTATTTCAAAATTAGCATTTGTCATTGATTTTCAAACTGTATTTTATCAAATTTTATTTTAATTTCAACCAAACTGCAATTTTCAAATAGCTATTATTCAGACAGCAATCTACCGCATCTCGGATTTATTCGGGGAACTAATAAAATATTTTATCTACGACCTTAATTTTACTGTTATTAATCCATAAATATCGATTTAACAAAGGTTTGCATTTACGACACTTCTAATTTATGTCATAATAAACAGTAGGCCATGCCGCGCGGGCGAATGTTTGCGAATGACAGTAGTCGAGGTCAGTTACGAAATATAATTATTAATACTCCACATCTGACTGTATTCATTACATAACGCTTTAATTATTTCTAAAACACTTTACCTGTAACGCAAGAAGCAACTAGAATTACTTTACAACTTCACTTCCAGTTCGAAATTGTAGTTTTATAACCTCACTTCACTTTTAGCACATGGGCTAAAAGTAAACAGCTGATTTCTTTAACCACGGTAAACTATAAAACGTCACTTTTAGTGAAACAAGCTAGCACTAAAAAGCCTACTTTTAGTAGTGGTCGTAGATAAAATATTGTATGCAACGCGTGCTAAAAGTCGTTTATGCACGAGACATGTTATGAAACTCAGCCTTCTGCTTCGTTTCATAATTTTTATGCCTCCTGCATAAACGTCGTCTTTTAGCACTTGTTGCATAAATAGCTATTCATCCCATTGTAATACCTCAGTTTTAACAAATTTTAATTCAAACCATATTTAGCTTGTATCACAACAATATATTTTGATATTTGCTGATATGAGCGCTATAACACGTAAATTAAATTTAATAATAATAATAATAATAATAATTTTTATTTCCAATAATAGTTATGAGTGTACATAAAGCAACAGAAATATATAAATATATAAATAAATAATTATTATTACAGGAAATACGATGGTGATCAGATGGTACTCCACATGGAATACCCCTGCTCTAACCCACCACCGTGATTCGACATGTCAAACATAAATAACAAAAAATAAAAAATCTAGGTTATATTCACATAAATACAAACTAATAAACATTTGTAACATCAATAGTTAATTTTGTTTCATTTCAGTTGTAATGATATTTTTTACAACAGATGCAAATATACTGTATGGACATGGAGCTCACAAATCAATGTTGAGCAGTATGTAAATTTGATTTACAAACTTTAATATATCAGTAATCGGAATTCTGGTATAAAAAGAAGGTACAAAGAATAAAGGTGAGAAACGAACAGGGGGTACTCCGAAAGTTAATAGCGAAAGAAGCTTGCTATCGTTAATTTTATTATTTGATAATTTATAATAAAATTTTAAAGAATTTACGTTTCTTCTGCTAACCAAGCTTGGGAGTTCAAATTCTTGTCTTAAATTTCAGGACCTAACAGTATGGTAATCAGGATATACTTTATATTTCTTGAACTACAGTTGTCGTAAAAGCTTGTTTTGCACTTTATCAATTGGGTTCAAATGTGAAGTGGGTTGTGATCGCCAGACTAGCGATGCGTATTCTAATTTGGGTCGCATCAGTGCACAATAAAGGTTTTGCAATGTTTTCCAATTTTTAAACATTTTGGATTGCCAGAATAAAAATCCCAATAATCGCAATGATTCACACACAACATAAACAATATGAACTTTATAATTTCATTTGGAGTCATATCTTATGCCCAAATCATTTACATTATGTATGTTTTGCAACACTATATTATTTATTGTGTAATTAAATATGATTTCCGGCTGTTTACGGGTGAAAGACATTATGTAACATTTCGATATATTAAAATTTAAATTGTTTTTAAAACTCCAATTATAAAAATTGGTTATATCCCTCTGTATTTTTGTACAGTCTTCTGGCTCATTAATACTCATATAAAGTTTAATATCATCTGCGAATAAGAGACAGCTAACAGGTTCTAGTGCATCAGGTAAATCATTTATAAAAATTATAAAAAGAAATGGTCCTAAATTAGACCCTTGAGGAACACCAGAGTGAGCGTCATATTCACCTGACGTACTGCTATCATATTTGACCACAAATTTCCTGTTTTGCAAGTACGATGAATAGTATTTAACATTACTAGCTTGGTAAAAGGGTTTTTACAGTCACTTTCTGGAGCCAGTAAAACCCGTTACCTTGCGTGTATTGTTGAATATTATATTTGTTACTCACTTGTAAACTACTATAAATTTACCATTTAATATGACACATACCAAGGAAGACAACGCTGGCTTTGCACGCTATCATTTATCTATGAGCACGGGTGTAAAATTTTACTGGCTAGCCAGTAAAATTTTACAGGCTAGCCAGTTAAAAGACATTTTCAAGGTGAATACAGTGACTTGATAAATTGATGTTTACAAGTGAGGAACAAATAAAAAAAGTTTAACGTATTTGTAGCAAGACCCAAAGAATCAATTTACCCAACAGCACGTCGTGATCAACCTTATCGAAGGCGTTTTGAAAGTTTTTGTGTACAGGACGTCAGCTTGATGATTTTGATTTAGAATTTCAGATATTTTATAATTAAATAACAATGAATTAGTAATAACAGATTTTTGAGGAACAAAGCCGTGCTGATTATCATTTAAGTACTTTTGAAAATATGAAAATATTTTTTTATATAATATTTGTTCGAATATTTAGGCTGGAGCGCTAATACTGAAATTGGCCTATAATTTTCGATGTTTGCTTTATCTCCCTTTTTAAATAATGGTGTTACCAAGACTTTTTCTACATTTCTGGTTAACTATCAGTTTTGAGGTATAAATTAAATATAAATAGTAGAAGTTTCTCAAGTCACTCTACTCAACCTTTCACAAGGGACGAAGGTATTTTGTCTACTCCTACAGATTTTTTAGGTTTTAGTATTTTTACTGCTTTATAAAAGTCTTGTGAAGTTATCATATTCTTGGTAAGATTATCTGTCGATAGTCGAAGCATTTATACAGTAATTCAATTTATAAGAAGACACTTTACTTGAGTAAACCGACTTAAAATATTGAGTAAAGCTTTCGACAACTTCTTTTTCAGCTACGTCTTTATCTTTAAATTTCATTGCAAAATTGCCTTGGCCCTGCTGTTGTTTACGAATATAAGCCAAAAGTTGTTTACGTTGTTCTGTGTGCTTTCGTCAACTTTATCAATATAGTCATTAAGAGCTTTACCTATTAGGGATTTTAATTTTTTCCCAATTTCTTTAAATTTATTATTGCACTGTTCAGATAAATACCTCTGCTTGCTTAATCAGTTTTACCTTTATACATTCTATTATTTCCTGATTAAACCATTGAGAATATTTTTTTCTAGGTTTCTTCCTTACTGGAACAGCAACTTCTATAGCCATGTACATAATTTTATAAAAAGTTTGTACCGCTACGTTTACGTTCGTTTCTAAATATAAAGAGGACCAATCTATATCACGGATTGTTTAAGCTAGAAGTAAGAAATCACACTTTTTAAAATTATAAAAATAATCTAATTCAGATTTATTGATAGTCGGTTCGTTTGAAGAAAGAGTAACCGAGATTGATAATGCAGGATGATAAATATACTTCGTACCCAATAGAAATTCATGCCTTTGTACTAAACATGAAAAATCGTCTTCAGATACAATAACTAAATCTGAAGTTTCTCTAAAAGTGTTTTAACATTGTTTAATAATTGCAAATTTTTAAATTTCAAAAAATTTTGCAAGTCTGCTTGATTTGTTAAAATATTCATTCTAATTTCAGGGCTTTGAATTTCAGGAAAGTTAAAGCCGCCTACAATGACAATATTTTTATTTAGGCCGTATTGTATACTCATTGGAAATGCGCACCACATTGTATATTTCTGGATGAATTATTTTTTCATTACAAATAAATTCATTTAGACCAGATTCCGTAATACCAATTATGTCATAGTTTCCATCAATTGCATTGACATAAAAATCATTCAATTATTTACATAGAGGGTGTAACAAGCCCTGGATTTCTCGTCGCTCATGTTTATTTTGTTTATGTGTTAAACTTGCACATATTGTATTTTATGCAAGCAAAGTTCACAAAGCCGATCCTGCGTGAAAAGTGTATGGTGACGTTTGGTTTACGCGAATGCAGCAAGAAACACACGTTGCTTGCGGGGTGAAGAAATTTTCGACTCATTCAAATTTAGCAAATACGAAGGCAGTCGCACGCAGCCTCTGCTGCGGGCTGCACGTACTGGCGACTCAAAAGTGTAATACGCGAATTGCGCTTACAAGTGCAGCAAACAAGCGCTTATTTACCGTGTATGAGGAGAATACAAATTGTGCAAGATACAAAGAGTGTCCTGTGAAACGTTATGAAGTCGTGACGTCAGCCAACCGTCGTTGAGGCGATTAAAACAGGGACAAGAAAATCTGGGGCTTTTCCGCCAAATTCCATTGTCGTTGATTCAGAGCAATACCCGCATGCAACTCAGCAAGTTTGGGCCTCATTCCAGTTAAAATGATCTTAGCTTAGAAGCAGCAAACAATCGCTCACTACGCGGTGTGAGAATCGCGTTTAAACAATATGTTAGGTACGCGGATTTTATTGCACGTAATTATCAACAAGACTTGTGTTGGCCAGGGCCGGCTTTAAATAGCTTCGACTTTCGAGCTTTTAAAGGACAGTTATTTCGACGCTATTTTAATAATGTTTTATTGATGTTTTATATGCGCTTGGCTGTTCATCCAAGTAGACTCAGCTATCTTGCACGTAGACTGTTTGACGATTTTAACTTGTTTTCTTTTATTTCATATTCTTTGATTTGGTTAGCGTTTGCATTGTGTTTATTTGTGTTTTGACTGTTGTAAACAAATGGGCTTTTTTGTGCATTGTTTAAAGTCACTTTCGATTTGTGACAATACTACAGGGGATACCAGATTATTGTTTTGGTAAATAGTGATTTGTTTATACGCTCCTAACTGAGAGATTCAAAGAATTTCATGTGAACTCTAAGCTAAGGCTAAGAGTTAAAAAGGGCAAATTATTATTCAAATATTAAAGTGTGCGAGATGTTTTGTGAACATTTAACGTAATCAAAAAGGGGTACAAAGAGGCCCCATTTCAGTTGGTGCCCAACGAAGAGGTTGAAGAGAAGTGCCATTACAAGAGGTAGGTGAAATACAGAATGGAAGGTTAGCTACCTAAATTGAGTGGAAGATTTTGAGCTGCAATCAAAACCAATCTTAGCAGACGAAGATGTCAGAGAAACATTTGATAACATATCAGATATAGAAAAGACCTATTCGAATATTATTATCCAATTTTGGAAAAGTTGTCAGGGAAGATAGACGGCCGGCCTTACCTTTTGGCGAAAGTTATATTTGATGTTTTGCCGGCTGGTAACTATCGGCCTAATTGGGCTAGCTCGCCGCGAGGGTCGCAGGGTTCCAGCTATGCTGAAAAAGTATAATAAAAAAAGGAGTGGGCGCCAGGTCCTAGACTCAGATCCAATTCCTCGTGCCGGACCTTACACAAGGTCGAGGATAAAAACCAGCAAGTCAAAAATAAACAAACCAACAACCAATGAATAGATCACAGCTTTATTTTAAATATATCGGTGCGTACTATAGTGCAAGGCTAACACAAGTATATATATAAATCACAGCAGGCAATATTTCTAGCAACACCAAAGAACACACAGTATGCGACATGCAATAATAAATATAAATACAAATTTAAATATAAGTATCGAGCAAATAGTAGCCCACGAGCAGCAATGACTATGACCTGAGAATGGGCTAACACACTAAAACATTGCGCGGTTAAAACGGAGCGTAGCGAGTATTAAATTTAAAAAAAAAATTAATTAATCCCTGTGAGGCAGGATATGGCAGGGCCAGGTTATGCAAGCACTCAGCTGATGTGAAACCCCGAATATCAGCTCAGTAAGATCCTAAAGTAATTAATCCAAAATTTCTAATGTCAAAACTACGAGGATATATGGCCATATAGTTCACAGAGCAGTTTTCTTAATGGAAATACATCAGGTGCATAAATGAACGCTAAAGCAATCGCTTGAATAAACCTTCGGCAAACTTGTACCTACGTAAACTCGCAAATAAAGTACAATAACGCGGAATTGACAATTATTCTACCGGCGGCGGGCCTTATGACGCAATCGCTACTAACCCGAGATTAATCAGTCATGAGCTGAAACTGCAGAAGCAATCGACTACCGATGTCGCTACTCTAGCCACTATCAACATCGAAACGACGCGGCAAACTTCAGACGGCTGACAGCAAATGGCGACGAAAGTAAATATAATTAACTGTATACTAAACAAACCGCAGACAACGAGCCGTGAGTACAACCCTAAATCTGAAGTAATTAAACGAAAGGTCTAACATACGATTTGCAGGGGAGCTCGATGGGGCGCGGCGGCCGGCGAAAGTGAATATAACTATCTGTATATTGAACAAACCGCAGAGCTGCCTTCACAAAGTCAGGCGAGCTCGATTAATGATTCGATAGGGCTCACTCAAATGCACAAAATAGACGCTCAAAATTTGCAATAGTCCTATCACAATAACACATTAAAATCATACAAAAGCATGCACTAACATCTACTCGACGAAGCATTACTATGCCAAAAATATCCTACATGCCCTATCTGTTAATGAGACGAGATTCCAATAACTATCTATAAAATACACCAGGCGCAAATAGCTATATCAGATTCTTGCCTGTAGTAAAAACATGTCAGCTCCTAACCTGTGGCTTGCGGAAGGCCGGGGTTGGACGTAGCTAGAGAGAAGCAACGATGACGGCTGCAGCTGCGGGGTGCAGTGCCAGCTATGGAGGTTGCAAGATGACTTGCAGGTGAGTGTAAAGCAGTTGCTCAATCTTCAGCGTTGCCCACGAGAGTTGCAAAATTCACAGGCGATGCGACTATCTTAGGGGCCCAGTGCATCGGGCTGGATTCGAGCAGGGTGCAGTCGAACGGGGTAGGTCTACTCCAGACAGGAAGGATTTCAAACAGATGGGGAGTGTTTTAACTCCCACCGGGAATTTGGCTAAAAACGCACAGAACCCAAATGTATTCCCGATTAAGAAGAAACTGGCCTAATCTTACCTCAAGCTGGGGGTCGAGCCGAAAGAAGCGTGCTAAAGTCGGTTCCAGGAGATCCGCCAAAAGCGAAGGGATGCACGTAAGTAGCTAACTAATCATTACGAACATCCACGATAACGCAGAAATGCTTCCAGATCCCTCAAACAATCTATTCGAAGAGGCGAGCCCTACCAAAGGGCTATGAAGCACTTAGCTGCAGAGGAACACCTACTAGCACGACAGTTTAGCTTGGAAAGAAAGCCGAAAAATTCAAAAACCCAGCCCACAGGTCATCTGATAACAAAAATTTGGGCCAGAAGATGCCCAAAAAAACCAGTCAGGCAAGTTTGACTGCAGGAAAAGATAACATTGCTCTAGCAACAAATGGAATAGTTAAAAACAATTTGTATCACCGGTTGCCTAGCGGCCATACCCAAATATTTGTAAAAATATAGCAAGAATAAACCTAATTTGCAAAATATAAGTAATTAAACGAGGGGTTGCTTACGAAACTGCATGATAATTATAGGAGAGTAATTAAAAATAAGATATAGCCAATTATACCCAGTTTAAAGCATGCAATAATTGACAAAAGCCAACCATAAATATTCAAGTTCAAAAATTCAGCTAGCGAAAGTTCAATACTACGGGGGACACTCCAAAAGTATCGTAACAAAGTTGACAAGAAATAAGAACCCAAATCGTTATTGAATACACATACGCTGTTAAGACATTGTGTTACATACATGATCGCTCCATACGTGTAGGAAACTTTGCAAAAGAGAATTCGAGGACGGAATTAATTATTACGAAGCCTAAACGGAGAGTGCAAACAGGGTAGTAAATGCATTTCAGAGTTAAAGGTGAGAAAGTATAGAAATTTGCATCCAAATGTTTTATACTCTTAAAAAAGGAATTCAAAACCAAGATTCGACCTCTGGCAAGAAAGTCGAGTATGCATTACACTAAAGGCACTAGACCATGCCGACAGCGTAGATGGGAATCCAAATTTACAAAAACACACAACAAACCGCGACAGGTCTCGTACAAAAGCGTTCAGTTTTTTGCGTTGATATTCCACACAAACTGGCGCAGGTTAGGTTAATTTTCCGACGTTTCTTTAATGCCAACGCCTTTTGTATAATTTTGGGTTGGTTGGGATTGGCCGACCGGCGGCAAGATTGATAAATTAGTAAAAATGGTCTAATCCGAAAGTAATACTTAGGTAGGTTGTGCCGAAGTAAAATCTGCTTGATCACAGTACAGGAGAGTCTATTATCAGTTATAAAACTGTAAAACGATTGACAATAACCGATTTGGGCTGTAAGAGAGTCGAAAAGCTACAAAATTGCAAACTACGGCTGCATATAGATGAGTAGTGTAGTTAGGCGGGTTCTGGCTCAAAATGTGTCACTGCGCAGGTTTTCTGCGCAGGTGTCTGCGCAGGTTTTCTGCGCAGGTCCGCGCGCGCAGGTTTATCAAGGTCGTTGGTCTAGCCGGGGGTCACGGGTCTAGCCTGGGGTCAAGGTCACGGGCCTCACCTAGGTCACGTGCCACTTCCGGGAATTTTTTGGGTTAAAAGTGTAGTTTTTGAAATTTTCCCACGCTCGAGCGTCTGAGTACGCAGACATGTCTATTCTTGCAGGATGTTATCAGTAAATCAGAAGCTATCAACATTTTCTCAGGCTCGACCGGATGTGAGTCATCGTCTGACAGACATGCCTATTCTTGCAGGATGTTGTTGAACAATGGCATCCCTTGTTTTAAAATCAGCACGAAATTCGAGAACAATGAAGCTATTGTTGTCTGGAGGAATTTTTGCTGACAGCCACTATAATATAGGTAAGAAAGAGGGGTTGGGCTGCTATTCAACTACCCTGTTTCAACTACCTGTTTGAGAAAATGTGCAAGGTTGCTAAAAAATAAACCGAATTAATTGTGGTCTAATAGTATATATCGAATTATTTCCAGCTAAAAAGATGCAATATAAAAATCCAAACCATTTTAAATAACTTGTTAGGTTTTTGTTTTATTACGCGTTCGACGAGATGTATGTCTGGATATTTAACTCGAATAGGCCGATTGGAAGCATCTTTTAGTAGATAGGTAATGTGTTCGATCCCACTGGAGGACTGTTTAAGCGGTAGACAGTATATAACATAATACAAAAGTGTTGCGGTCTTAGAGACATTGGGAAATCTGCAACATTGTTTGTAAGCAAAGTAAATATTAAGTGTTTTTTCCAGTACTTTATTAAATACACAGTCTCGAAAATTGAGCCGATAGTTATATATTTTACTTTTGCTGTTGGATTTATGTACAGCACCCCCTCGCTTTAGAAATAAGCAAGTTCCTAAAGAAATATTATGATGCTGTAGAGATTTACACGTTACAGTTCGGTGTGTATAAAAATTACGTATTTATTAAATATTACTGTTAACAAAGCTGTTAAACGTATGATACAGGCAGTTATTAATTAGAGTGGTGGTTTATTTTATCATTGGAATTTCGGTTTCTTACAACGGTATTTGTAAATCATTCGTAAGTAGTCCACCGATACACATTTATTTACGTTATGCATGTGCAGACTTGCTTGTTATGCAAGGTCGTTGACTTATCGTATGCAGTGTAGGAAATGTTATCATATGACTTTGTCAGCACGCCATAAAAGTTGGTTTTTGTAGTATAAGACATCCGCAAGCTAATTCGGTAAAGAGGTGGAAAAATACTTAAAGAAAATATTAGCAGATAATACATTTGAAAAATCTGCACGACTAATACTCAACATTATTACAATTACATCAGAGCCGGATTAAAGGGGGGGCTAAGGGGGCTGCAGCCCCGGGCCACCGAATTTCGGGGGCCTCAAAAAGATTGGAAGGCTATAATCTAGTGCGGTTTCTAATCATTTAGATCCCTTTGTACCCGTTGCATAAATGGGAATGGGGCCTCTAAAAAATTTAGCCCTGGGCCTCACATATCCTTAATCTGGCTCTGAATTACATGCTAAAGACTGCAGACAAAAAGTAAGATATCAAAATTTTAAAATAAAACCCAGAGAATAAGAATTAAATAAAGCCAAGTCAAAGCTATTAGATCACGGCAATATATTAGTAAAAAACCAAGTTCCTAAAGAAATATTATTATGGTGTAGATATTTACAGGTTACAGTTCGGTGTGTATAAAAATTACGTATTTATTAAATATTACTGTTAACAAAGCTGTTAAACGTATGATACAGGCAGTTATTAATTACTTAATAAAACAATTGTCCTATATCCGGTATTCATGGTTTATGTCTTAATCTGATTTTAATAGTCGATTAGAGTTGAATAACTAAGGTTATTACAATGCTAAAGACTGTGCGCAAAATGTAAGATATCAAAATTTAAAATAAAACCCAGAGAATAAGAATTAAATAAAATAAAGCCATTAGATCACTGCAATCACTACAATAATAAGGATGCTATACTCAATGGTGAGGGACAGTTTCATTTTTGCTGGAGAAAAACATCTAGATTGGTTAAAAATCAGATGTATAAGAGAAAATCTCAAACTTGTTTAAAAACATTTTGTAACTAAACAATCACATTTAAAATTGTGTAAATAAAGCTAAAATTAGAAGGAGACGCAGACTATAGAAAATAAGTGTCAATACTTGCGCATGTGAGCGTCTAGGGAATGTGCAAGGTTGCTAAAAATAAACCGGATGTGAGTCATTGTCTGTAAATGCCAAACTTGTCAGAACCTGCCTGCCTGTCTGCTGCGTAATTAAACAACGAAGCCATTGTTTGAGAAATGTGCAAGGTTGCAAAAATAAACCGGTTGTCTGGAGTTTCTGCACAGGTCAGCGCGGGAGTCTGCGCGATGGTTTGGCGGGAAATTCAAAATTTTGCGTAGGTTTTGGCGGTAAATTTAAATTACACTCAGGTTTTGACGGTAAATTTAAATTATGATCAGGGTTTTGGCGGGAAATTTAAATTCTGCGTGTTGTCTGGGGTTTCTGCACAGGTCAGCGTGAGCGTCTGCGCGAGGGGTTTGCACATGCTTGGCGGTAAAATCAAATTCTGTGCAGGTTTGGCGGGAAATTTAAATTCTGCGTAGGTTTTGGCGGGAAATTCAAATTATGCTCAGGTCTTACAGGTAAACAGATAGGTAGACAGGCAAACAGTCAGACAAGCAGTATGGTTTATGTCTTAATCTGATATTAATAGTCGATTAGCGTCGAATAACTAAGGTTATTACAGTGCTAAAGACTGTGCGCAAAAATTTTAAAATAAAACCCAGAGAATAAGAATTAAATTAAATAAATCCGAGTAAAAGCTATTAGATCACTGCAATACTCTAATTAATAAGGATGGTGAGGGACAGTATAATTTTGAACTTATCTAGATTGGTTAAAAATCAGATGTATAAGAGAAAATCTCAAACAAAAACATTTTGTCAGACCTGTCCAGACCGGCGGATGTGAGTCATCGTCTGGGAATGTGCAAGGTTGCTAAAAATAAACCGGTTGTTTGAGGTTTCTGCGTAGGTCTGCGCGAGGGTTTTTGCTCATGCTTGGCGGTAAATTCAAATTCTGTGCAGGTTTGGCGGAAAATTCAAATTCTGCGCATGCTTGGCGGTAAATTCAAATTCTACACATAATTTTTGGTGGGAAATTCAAAAATAAAACCAGTGTTTTTGACGGGAAAATCTGGGAATGTACAAGGTTACTAAAATGTATGGGGTCTTTACACCAGATGTAGTTAATGACCTCCATTATCAGTGTCTATAAATTTGGTAGACCGACAGGCAGGCAGACCGACAGACAGACAGACAGACAGACAAACAGACAGACAGGCACACAGACAGACAGACAGACAGACAGACAGACAGACAGACAGGTAGGCAGACAGACAGACAGACAGGCAGACAGACAGACAGACAGGCAGACAGACAGACAGACAGACAGCTAGACAGGTAAACAGCTGTTTCTGTAACGGTTTTATGGGCACGATGGTGTAATAAAACGACAATTGTAAATATAATTGTATTTTATTTGTCTAATGTACATGTATAAAATTATTACAAATATATTATACACTAGTCAATTATTGTGGTAGAGGTGTTGTTGTCATCTCTGTCTGGAGGATCTCCTCGTGCTGTTTCCGAACTGGATTTATTTAATTATCCCTGCCTCTTTTAACTCTTCTATTATACTAACAATTTCATTTCTATGATTTGTATGGCCAGATGCTTGAGAGGCATACAGTAACTTTAATCGATCAACTAATTCGTTCGGATCATCCCAGTAAACATAATCCAACGGTTTATTGCTAACTTGTTGCATACCTTTACCAGTAAGCTTTGTAGTCCTTAACGATATCGATGATGGCGAGGGTGATGATGACAGGTTAGATTTTATAAATTTCTTGTATTTCGCTTGGTTGAAACCTATCTTCTGATCATTTTTATCAAAATTTCTATGCGCTGCATTTGTTCTGTTTATGATATCATTATAATTTGCTCTATCTGTCAGCGTTGGAGTTATTTGAGGATCGTTTTTAAATAGTAATTCGTACAAACCAGGCGTACCTTCATAACGAACATTTTTTACAATTATATCTGATCCCTTTATATCTAGCTCATCTCCACCAAAATAAAATTGGTTTTTATCAAAATCATATCTAATTCCATACCTCCCTAGATTTGGTCTTTCTATAAGATAATTGCTTACATATTTCCTAGGAAGTTCGTCATACTGTTCTAAGAAAGAACTTATAGCTTGCGGTTGAAATTTGTTTGTTATAGTTGTATTAGGTTCATCTTCGGTGGATTCACACAATACTTCATCAGCCGGTATTGGTGTAAATAATTCTAGTTTTGGAGGATTTGATATATTGATATATTCATCATCGTCATCATCCGCGTCATAATCGTATTTAGTTTTTCTTTTAAGATCATCATGATAATTGTATTTAACTTTCTCTTTCTTTTTCAATTTGAAAGGCTTAAATTGTGATGGAGGATTCTCTTTTGTATTGATTTCTTTTGCAACACTTTGTATTTGTTCGGTAACAGGTTTAAAAAATTTACCGAGGAGCTGTTGTTGCACCAACTTACCCTCCTTAAGAGCTCGAACTTTCTGTCTTATAATATTTTTAGTTTTAATAAGTTCTGTTGCTATATTCGTTTTCATTATTGTCACAAGTATGTAAGCGGTAGACAGCTAGACAGACAGACAGTTAGACAGCTAGACAGATAGACAGATAGACAGGTAGACAGCTAGACAGGTAGACAGCTAGACAGGTAGACAGGTAGACAGCTAGACAGGTAGACAGGTAGACAGCTAGACAGGTAGACAGCCAGTTAGACAGTTAGAGAGACTGACAGATTCAAACTAGTTCACACGTCAACAGTTTCTTATCAAATGTAAGATATCAAAATTTAAAATAAAACCCAGAGAATAAGAATTAAATAAAATAAAGCCATTAGATCACTGCAATCACTACAATAATAAGGATGCTATACTCAATGGTGAGGGACAGTTTCATTTTTGAGGAGAAAAACATCTAGATTGGTTAAAAATCAGATGTATAAGAGAAAATCTCAAACTTGTTTAAAAACATTTTGTAACTAAACAATCACATTTAAAATTGTGTAAATAAAGCTAAAATTAGAAGGAGACGCAGACTATAGAAAATACGTGTCAATACTTGCGGATGTGAGCGTCTAGGGAATGTGCAAGGTTGCTAAAAATAAACCGGATGTGAGTCATTGTCTGTAAATGCCAAACTTGTCATATAGGTACGAAAGTCGGGTCGCGTTGCTTTCAACTACCGCACTTTCAACTACTTTTCAAGGTTATAAGTCCGAAGATATCGGAGTCATCTCGTATATGTCCGAATGTTTGTAGGAGTGGAGCAGGTAGGTAACGAGTAATAAATCAAAACAATATCCACAGTCGTTCGGGAATGTTACGCTTTTCGTCCTAGATACACATAGTCTGCCTGTCTGTGTGCCTGTCTGTCTGTCTATCTGTCTGTCTGTCTGCCTGTCTGCCTGTCTGTCTGTCTGTCTGTCTGTCTGTCTGTCTGCCTGTCGGTCTGCCTGTCTGTTTGTCTATCTGTCTGTCTGTCTGTCTGCATGTCTGCCTGTCTGTCTGTCTGTCTGTCTGTCTGTCTGTCTGTCTGCCTGTCTGTCTGTCTGTCTGTCTGTCTGCCTGTCTGTCTGTCTGTCTGTCTGCCTGTCCGTCTGTCTGTCTGTTTAGCTGTCTATCCGAAGATATCCGAGTCATGTCAAATATGTCCGAATGTTTGTAGGAGTGGAGCAGGTAGATAACAAGTAATAAATCAAAACATGTTGGTAAGAGAATTTATTTATATACATGCTTTACACACAGAATACAACTCTTTCTTTATTTTTACTCGGAGTTGTTTTAATACGATCTAACTTAATTTTTATCTTATAATTTAAGTCTATATGTGATTCCTCTATTTCTTTTTCGAGCCAAAAGTTGGTTGCATACAAAGCTTCTATATTTTCGAATTGTAAAATATAACGATTTTTGTTTCTGTAATAAATGTGTTTAATTCCAGTTACAACTAGTTCTGTTCCTTCCTGGAGTTCCTCCAAAAGATGGCATTGTGCAATCTTAATCCTGCCTTTTAGTTGCTGCATGCTAATGTTAGCAATTTGATCCATATCTTCTTGATTGTATATTAATCGATCTGAATCTCGCCATTCTCCGCTGTAAAATTCAACTTCTTCTACTTTGGGGAACGAGTGCCCCTTAAACGTAGAAACTCCATTAGTTTTAAATTTTATAAACGGTTCTTCTGTTGGCAAACATACGATATATAATCCATTAAATGGAATACAAATGTATCCCTGTTCTCTAAGTTTCTCTTTGTTATTGTCGTAAATATTTATAAGATGTTGTTTAAAATGCCCTTTTAAGAAGTATACACTTTTGGTTCCATCTTTTTCTGCTAGAACACCAACTGTCGGATATTTTCTCCTAGTATTTACCATAAATGCAGAAATCTTGTATACCCCAGTTATATCGAGATTTCTCCAAGGGTTTTGCTTAAAGTAACTGCATAGTCTATCCTCCGTTTCTTTTACTTTCTGTTCTTTTGACAGCAAATTTTTGTATTCTTCTTTTATAGAGTTTGTTTCCGCTAAATAATCTAGTTTTCTTTTTTTAATTTCTATTTCGTCCAGCTCCAATTTTCGCTTTCTTGCACTTAATACATGGACAGACGATAGTGGAGTTATTTCTTTAATTGGATTTGGAGTAAGCCTATGTGTTATGTTAGTTCTTTTTCTTAAGACCTGCGGGATGACGTTACTCGTATCAACCAATCCCAAGGCAGTAATATTTACATTCGGTGCTATCGTAGAGAACAGTGTTGTGGATTTGGAAAAGAATGTCTCTCCAGCCTTAATATAGCACTTTTGTATTATGTTTATGTTATTCTCGTGTGCGTCGCTGTCTACAATTTCTAAATAATTAACTGGTAAATAGTTAAAACTGTAGGCGGAGAGGACGTAATTTATCATTTTCTCGCGCTGTTCTTGTTTATCTGGCAGTTTGATTTGCATCCCGGTCAACTTTCTTGTATTTTTATTGCCCCAGACCACATATTGTAAAACATTGTTAAACACAACACAACAGCTGTTTTGTAGTCTATCTGTTAACTTGGTCCACATACAAGCGATTGGCACAGAATAAAACGGTGCGTCTTGTAAATACTGCTTGCTGCTGTCCAGTACACTTAAACAGTCCTCCAGAGGGTCGAACATATTACCTATCTTGTAATTGTATATTGTTGCTTCCAATCGTGTAATTCCGTGCCTTCTAGCCAAAGAAGACGTAAATGTTTCTTTTAATCGTGCATCTGGACATTTGATAAAGTCAATAATATGGTTTCCGATTTTCTTGTTAACTTCTGGACTTGTAATTTGGCAAATAAATTTGTTATATATCTTAATTCTGCAATTCGAGTTCATCCATGTTAGACAGTCAATCCCAACTGTTTTATCGTTGTCTACAATCACATTACAATTTTCCTGGTACTCTCCTTGGAGGCAAAAGTTGTGATTAGTCATTAAGTAATCGCACATATCCATCTTGTTAAAAATGCCAGCAAAGTCTTGTGTTATATCCAAATCCATAAGGTAGAACTCATCAACTTGGAGCTGTTTTAATATTCGAGGTAATTCATCCAACAGAGTCTCCACTTTAACATCCGCCAGCTCTATTTTGTACGGGATAGCAACTGGATTTTCATATTTCCTTGCGATTTTTTCCATTCCTTCCCTTCCGATTTGATTAGAAATTTTTTGTGTCCTTGCACTGTTACTCCCATTAAGAAAAAATGGTAGTTTTGCTTTGACACCATGTCTTGCAGAAACGAACTTGGAGAATTTACCACGTAAATAACTGTTATATGCACCGCACATCTCCTTTTTTAGAAGTATGGAACGCCTCTTCCCTAAACTCTCTTCGCAGTCTGCTTGGTCACATATTTTAACTACCATAATGTTGTCACAAAACGGGTCCGTAATCGGTGTAGGCTGACTTAAATTTTTGCCACGTAGAAGGGTCTCGCCATCCGTGTAGATAATGTCTCCTACATCGGTAATTAGATTGCCCAGGTTTTCTAGCAATAACCACAATCCGAAACGTTCGTTGGTTGGTTTAATTTTGTTCCCAAAAAGCTGAGGAAGGCTATACACTTTGGAGTAAGACATGTTTACTCGTTGAACTACCTCAAAGTAATAATCTGCTAGAGCTATTAAGCCTCTATATATATCCGTAGGTAGTGGACAAATTTTAATTTTAGAACATTGCGTCACAAGCAAGTTTTCTGATTGGTGGAGATCTAGCAGTGGAAATATTGTGCAATAGGATTAAAAGGACAAACGTTCGGACATATTCGACATGACTCGGATATCTTCGGACTTATAACCTTGAAAAGTAGTTGAAAGTGCGGTAGTTGAAAGCAACGCGACCCGACTTTCGTACCTATATGAAATTTTCCCACGCTCGAGCGTCTGAGTACGCAGACATGTCTATTCTTGCAGGATGTTATCAGTAAATCAGAAGCTATCAAAATTTTCTCAGGTTCGACCGGATGTGAGTCATCGTCTGACAGACATGTCCATTCTTGCAGGATGTTATCAGTAAATAGAACAATGACGTCCATTGTTGGAGAAATCTGCACGAAATTGGACAATAAAACCATTGTTGTCTGGAGATTAAAATGTGCAAAGCTGGTAAAAATAGAACAATGACATCCATTGTTTGAGAAATCTGTACGACATTGGACAATAAAGCCATTGTTGTCTGGAGATTAAAATGTGCAAAGCTGGTAAAAATTCAACAATGAAAGCCATTGTTTGAGAAAAAATCAGCACAAAGGCATGTCTGTCAGACGATGACTCACATCTGGTCGAGCCTGAGAAAATTTTGATAGCTTCTGATTTACTGATAACATCCTGCAAGAATAGACATGTCTGCGTACTCAGACGCTCGAGCGTGGGAAAATTTTAAAAACTACACTTTTAACCCAAAAAATTCCCGGAAGTGGCCGAGGTCAATGACCCCGACTAGGCCAATGACTCCGACCTTGACCTAGGCTAGATCCGTGACCTAGAAAAAATTCTCGGAAGTGGCCGAGGTCAATGACCCCGACTAGGCCACGCCCACCGGCTAGGCCTGTGACCTTGACCTCGGCTAGGCCCGTGACCTTGAAAAAAGTTCAAGGTCAAATGTGGTCCAGAACGCCTCTAGGTACTCTACTTAGATGAAAAGGCACAGCACGTAGAGGAAGAACATGAAAGAATATTTTACCTGAGCATCAGTACAAAATGGAACTGAACGCCTTGAAGAGACCAATATGATAGTATAAGTCGACAGTCCAACTCTTTGGGTACCTAGCGTAACCCAGAAAAAATTAAGTTATGCGTTGATACGCATAGTACTAATTAAACGAGTTAGGCACCCTGTTAATGTTTTCCAACTTAAACTTAGCTAGCAGTTGCGGTAAGTACGTCACCTGAGCATCAGTACAAAACGGAACTGAACGCCTTGAAGAGATCAACATTATAGTACAAGTCGACGGTCGAACTCTTTGGGTACCCCGCATAACTCAGAAAGAATTAAGTTATGCGTTGACATGCATAGTACCAATTAAACTAGTTAGGCATCTTTTAGGGTTTTCCAACTTAAACTTAGCGAGCAATTTGGGCTAAGTACGTCTCTGTACATTTTCAAATAGTTTGCGGGCGTAGCCCCAGTGTTGTTCCATTATCGCAGTTATCCTAAGCGACAGCTGCCCACGTGTTATTTATTTCCCCGTATTTTATATTAATTGTTGCCGAGCTGCTACACGTTTGATTTGCCTCTTTGTTCTTGTGTGCTTTAATAATTTACCACCGAGGCCGACAATGCAATTACGAAGAATGCAAAAACTCCCGTCATTTCGCATGTTCTTACTCCCTTACTCAAACAACTCGAGCCACCAAAGACATAGTCATCGCGTGGATCCTTGCTCGGGTTCACAAGAGGCAAAGCACATTAAGCCAGAAAATTCTGGGCGTACATTTACAAAGACTACGCGGTCTAAGCCGGAATTCCTTTTTAACAAGAATAATTCCAGTAACTGCAAAAGCCTCACACAATAAACAATTTGTAAGTAGTTTAGTTGCTGATATCCGATTGAATGAGTCAATGTATTTCGGTTTTTTAAACGGATGAAGTTGATTCGTGCCGTGATTAAATATTTCATAGAGAAGGACTTAACTGGAAATGGCATAAAAGTCAGTATGGACGATGTTTAGACACTACAAACGGTGAATAAGAGGGTTCTGATGTTTAAGCGTGGATGACCCCGGTAGTGGACACCATTACCGCTGTTACTCTAGAAATAGTTGAAGAAGTTCACGATCTTGTTCGGCCTACCGTCGTGTTAAACGGAGTCGAGGAGCTGAGACCACTACATTCCAACAGAATTATATAATTAACAATGCTTTAGATATGAATAAGATCTCGACCCGTTGGCTGTCGCGTTTGCTGTCTTCGAAGAAAACGCGTGTCCGCAAGAGCATTTTATTTCAATGTTTTGGCGTGTTTAAGAAGTACGCCAAGGATTTTATGCGCCGATTTGTAACTACGTATATGAGACTTGAGTTCACCCCGCAACAGCCGATATAATGGAAACATCCTGGTTCACCGACACCAAAGAAGGCTAAAAGCGTTCCATTAGCTGGAAGACTGATGAATCTTAATTGATCATTTGTGAAAGGGTACTACGATAAACGCTCAATATTATTGAATTGAAGACAAAGATTGCAAAAAACAACCCCATATCGCCAAATTTACCACCTAAAATCTTGCTAAATTGCATTTTCGTTTAGTCTCCCATTAACGGTATTCCTGGATTGCATCCTAGTAACTATATTTTATTCTTAAATCTTAAGAAACTCCTGGTCGGTAAGAAATTTCAGTTACATGAGGAGGGATCAACGATGTGAACAACTGTTTTGAAAGCCTCGACAAATCGGCCTATAAAAATGTTTTAAACGCTCTTCAGTATTGATATAATAAATGTGTCGAACTTTTAGAAGCGGATGTTGTAAAGTAAAATAATTTTATTCTAAATTTGTATTTTGCCCTATGTCGCTCAGTCAACTTTTCATATACTCCTCGTCCAACGTATCCCATGCATTTAAGGTAACCAATCCTTCCTATCCTACGAATACGTGTAAAGTAGTTATAAAGCTTTAAGATGACAAGTAAAATAATCGAAGCAATCAAATAGTACATTATTTTTATGAATCATGAACAAATGTTAATATACAAATGTCACTACCACCAGCATCTGATTGCAAACATTAGCTAAATTAAAGTAGGCACAAAACATCGACAGCTACAAATGCGAAGACGTGGAATATAGTAAGCTAATACTCTTATTTCTCAGCCATACTGGAAGATACGTCCATAAAATTGGAATGAGATAATGAAAGCATAAACATAACCCGAACTGGATTGGACAATTTCAGATAGGCAGGTGGTATAGCGAAGTAATCAGAAAAATATGAAATCAGTAATAGAAGGACTAAATAACTCTTCTCGCAAAACTTGTATTAATTTATAGTAAAAACTCTCTGCATGTAAAACATAAAGAATACATAAATACGAGTAGAAGCACACGACACGACTAAAATAGAGGAAACTTTAGGTAGGTTGGTATCGAGCGCTTAAATACGCGTAAGCATACAAGAATAATGGTTCACACTGTAGAGAGGTTGAATCTTATTAGATCTAAAAGCCTAACTTAGAAGAAAAGTAATTGTGTTGCTTGTACAAAAACAAGTCAATAAAGTATGCTTCTCATAATTCATTAAAGTAATATATGACGAATATGTCTATCCAACTGAGTAATGAAGCACGTTAGACAAAAGAGAAGAACACACTTAAATAAAGGCGGCGAAAAGACTTTAGAGATTATACGAGCTGCTTTACTAATATCGACTAAGAACTTAGCAACTAGGTATATATTAACAGGGAGTAGCTGATAACTGACTTTCTTATGTTAATTTCACCCCGATATAAATTCGGCGCGTACGCCTATGAACTTATCCCATAAGTAGGGAAACTTCGCTTAAAATGCGCGCCAGCAGTCACAGGGCTGACCTTTGAATATAAAACCTCAAGAAGGAGCGTTTCGTATAAAAATAGGGAACAAGTTGGGTCTTCAATATGGCGGATAGGTGTTTCCGCTTACATTGACCAGTGGCGTTGCGAGGCAAAGGGGTAGCAAGACTGTTAAGTTTAAGTAGAGAAGTAAACCCTTTTTCAAACATACTTACCACGCCACTGGTAAAAGTGTGTTAGGTTATGTACATTGTTTACATTGTACTGATTGCATGTAATTATTACTTACTGATGGAACGTTATTTTTTTACTTGTAGTTGTAGGTGTTTGAGAACACCCACAAGAAGCACAACTAACCATTTTTCACCACAAGTTTGTTTACAGTGAATCCGGCGTAACCACGCGAAACTTACGATAATGAATCACCAATGGGTTTTACAAATGGCGACTTCCGTCGTAGTTCAATCATATGCTATAAGTTGACGACACTTTTTCCTGAGGTTTTATATTCAAAGGGTCTGACGGATATAATCAGAGAAGCAGCTGATGGCAACACAGTTGGACTCACGAAGACGTCGCTCATGTCTTACGTATTATACGCGGTCCAAATGCAGTAAAGTTATTTGGTACTACCGTGAATAATCGGTATTAACCGGAATCATAATACACTTCGGTCTGCTTAGAGCTGTTAATTGATCTCACTTTCGTGGTCTGTTTTGCGTCAAACGTCAATGAACACGTACTTTTTCGGTGTCGTTACGTGCCCCAGGTCAAATTTTCCGCATCACTGTCATCCCGACAAACATCTTCGAGGGCCACTCGTACCCCAACTTAAATTTCCAGCACTTATGTCGCCCCCTCAAATATCTCCGAAGATAACTTGTGCCACATATAAAATTTCCCATATTCTTGCTATTTCGACGAAGATTTTTGAAAGTCATTCGTGTCCCAGGTCAAAATTTCACGTCACTGTCACCCCGACAAACATTGCCTAAAGTTACTCTTGCTCCAGGTTAAATTTTAAAGTTTAATAAAAAAAACAAAAACGTTTCATATAGTAAGTGGAATTGAACATATATTGTGACACAATCGCGTCCAACGTTGACTTATACTGAAAAATGTGAGAGATAAACCTTCTAGAAAAATGAAATATTCGTCATCCGGTCGTACGGCAGGAGGTTTCAAAAGATATACGAGAAATTTGAACACACCATCATTACTCTTTCTAGAAATTAGCTGGTGTAAGTGAGAATGGACGCCAACCTTGAATGAGAGCCAATCGATAAATAAAGTAAAACATAAAATTACAAATCTGTAAATAAATTTATTAAATGCTACTCCCGACTTATGTAGTTTTGAAAAGTAAATAAATGTAATATTAAGAAGCACATTTCTGAGATATCTAAGTTGCCTTAACAGATTTTCTTTTGTTTTTTTGCTTGGGACCTAAATTAATCGAAAAGTACTCCGAAAATATCTCATTCTTCCTTTATGAATGAACAGAAGCAATTAATGGACACTCAATTCTAGGCTTAATAAACCACGAAAACCCTAGTCTTGTTAAAAAGCATACAGTACATAGTTACATATAAATAGTTTTTATTTTTACTAAAAACAGTTCTTTTAATTAAAATAATGTCCGTAATTAGAGTGCTGTGCTATGTTTCTGATAAAAGCGGAAATACGTTGAGTAACAATCTTTTCGCTAAAATACATAAACATTCACTCCCTAGAGCCCAAACCCTTGTTAAAAAGATTTAAAAGCTTTTAAGGCCAGACATAATGACAAAAAATAAGTCCTGCCCGTATTCAGAATATAATAACTTTGCCTTATTTAAGAATCTGCCGTACATTATTTCTAGCCTAAAAGCATCTAAGAAAAGCAGTTTCTCTCAAAATCTGTATTATACAATGTGAACTACCAAAACTAACTATCGCATAATAACTCACGGTTCTGCTGTTATGCATATTTTTTACAATTTTATAGAACAAATACGATTTTTAATTCAAACATTTCCCAGCTAGTGACAATGCATTGTTATGCTGGAAACCATTGCTACAGCAAGAATGCCATTCACTCTTTCATTCTATATTGTTTTTTAGAAAAACCTGTCATCCAAAACACAACTACGAGGGAAATCTATAAAATGGCAAAAATTGAAAATAGTTGGATTAATTTTGTATATTTCTTCAGTCGTGGATTTCGGGTTGCCTAAGTAATGGCTACTGCATTCTCCCGAAAAGGGAATATTTTTCCTACTTCTATTTTCTCTTACTATCGAAACTACAAGACGCTTTTGTTACGTATGGGTTTCTTTTGGTGACGCTTTACAAACGAATTTAATCCCGAAAATCGCCGATAATTTGGGACAGGTTTGATCTTATTGGTGTGATGAATTGCTGTGCCCATCGGATTACTTCAGGATTTGATAGTATTTTGGAAGAAATATCCCGTTTGGTCGCCTGCAATTTTGTTAGTTACTAATTTAATTTTATCGTAACTTTGTAACAGGTGAACAACCAAGCGTTTTATAGCAAATGTGATTTGCTTTGTGCGTTTTCGTTTTTTGTGCTGTAGTTTTAGCTGATATAAGTGCGCCACCCAGCGATTATGCAAATATATTTTTATTAATACAATCATTTGCACCGTATCTATAGTATGATTATTATCATTTAGTATGGCTATGGAATAGTTTCTAATTTATAAATTCAACTGTAAGTCAGTTAAAAGGTTCCGGGTGGTGTAGCTTGTACAAGCGTCCACGTACGATCAGTAGAGTTAAGCAACGCTCTTTCTGGTCGGAACTTGGATGGGAGTTTCACAGCTGCTTCTCTCAGCGCCTCGTGGTACGGCTGCCACGGAAATAGTTGGTCCCGGATGTCATAATAACATCATGATAGTAGTTAGTGGGGTTGGAAGTCCCCATAAAATATACAGCGACGCTTATAATTGGCCTAACGGCTGTTAGCTGAGTACGAAATAAAAAAAAATTAATTAAAATCAAACATCAGGTTTGACATTTAAGTATAAACCTAGTTGCATTCATAAATTAAGAACTATTCCACAGCTATACTAGACAATAATTGTTGATTATATTTTTATATCTGTGTCAGTTGGGGAACGCTTCGACAAGCAGTGCTATACGTAGGTTATTAATTAACGTTTTAACGCCTGATAGAATTCGTGTCAATCAGGAGCTATTATATAGGGTTATTATAAAGTTACTTGGGGAATTTAAGCTATTGTAACTCTTCTATGAATTAGCTAATTTTAAAAATAAAAACATATTTAGAATTGTGAAGAACCGGGATTTATTATAGAACATACAAATTAAGTTAAGTGTTGAATATGACGCCATTTTCCTGCACAACAAAAAAAAGTCATTCCTTCAAATTACATACACAATTTTGTAACATATCTTGTAAAATTTCTGCAGTTTGTTGAGAAATTGTCTGTTTCAATTCTTTCCTTAAGAGAACCCCATAACCAAAAATCAGCCGGGTTGATATAAGGTGACCTGGCAGGCCAAACATTAAGAAAATGTATGCTAATTATTTGATTTTCAAAAACATTTTGAAGCAATATGAGGTAGTACACCATCTTGCATAAAAATAATATTTTCTATGTCATTATTTTGTAATGTAGGAATACATTTGAAGCATGTTGAAATAACGATTACCATTAACTGTCATAGTTTGCATTCGCCCATTGGTAATTTCTTCATAAAAATAAGGTCCTATGATAAACTGGAGGTAAAACCACACCACACTGTAACTTTAAAGTCATTAAGTCCTTGTTGAACGATAGTATGAGGATTATTCTCGGACCAAATCCTACAATTTTGAGTGTTTACACCACGATTTAATTGAAAATGTGCTCCATCTGTCCAAAAAATGTTATCTATCCACTGGGGATTTACCTGAATTTCTGCTACAGCACGTAAAGCAAATTCATATCTATGTTCTTTATCTCTGTCCTTAAGTTAAAAAAATTTGCATCTTATAAGGGTACATATTGAGAACTTTTCGGAGAACGCGCCATACTGTGGTATAACTCATTTGAAGACACTTTGCAACTCGAGATGCACTGGATATTCCATATTCATTAACGGTAGCTAATTCTTGAGTTCGTTGAAGAACTTCAGCAACAGTCGTGGCGTTTACTTTTGGTCTACCAGTTCCTTTCTTATCCAAAACGGAACCAGACGTTCCAAATTTTCTTATTAAATCACGTAAAGAATTTTCTGAACACGGCCCAACTCTTCAATTGTTTACATTTCGAAACTTTCGTAGGGCATTCGAAATGCTCCTTTGACACTCATCGTAGCATTCAATCAAACTAATACGAACACGAAGATCTAAAACCATGGTATGACGTTTATGTACACAAATAGCGCGATACTTTGACATACAGAGATTAATATTTCAATGCATCTTTTTGTAAACAAAAGTTAAAACAAAAGACGTATGTACACTATATTTAAATCTTAATCCTTCCTGAGTATAAAACTGCCATCTATTTTTAAATAGTTGGGTATATGCTTAAGCTACAGCAATTCAAAGTCGTTAAGTAATTTTAGAATAACCCTATACTTCGCTAAATCGATTTCGTGCGCTTCTATCCAGTCAGATCTTTCATTGTATATTTTCTGTATACTACCCATGCAATTATTCTTCCCTTTTACATTTAACGCAATGACATGGCAGTGTATTAAAATCAATGATATAAAGGGGTTTAAATAAGACAATCAATGAACATGTAATCGACAAAACTAAAGTTTCTAAAGGTTATTTTTGGTATCGTATGGCTTGTGTTAGAAAACTTGGTGTCAAAGTTTTCAGATTGCGTGAGCGCCTCCAACGTAATCTAACGACTGTCACTGAAATGACAACCGGGACCGACGGCTTAACGTGCTTTCCAAACTCTCGGGACTGAATGTTTTAAACACGTTTATTTTAAAAAAATGCTGCGATCAATTTTCAGATCGTAGTAGAAGCAAAATAATTTGCTCAAAGCAGAAGAAACAGTACATTACGCAACGAGTTCAGTAAAACAGATTTTATAACGCGCCCCTATACTCTTTTTCGCATTTTATATAGAAATATGACATACTAAATTTTCACATAAAAGTGACAGTAAATATCAAAATACAACCAGGCTGAGCAAAACTTGTTTCTATGTACTGAGGAACAATAAGCAGCTCTAGTTAAAGTTCAATCAAGCGGTGTTACATCTACAATTTGAGAAACTATTTTGTAATTATTTATACCCATTAAAAATAATTAATTTTCATGTTAAAAGCCGTTGCTACGCAGTAATAGTAGCTATGCTGTAAAGTGCTACTTAAAAATAAGAAAATATAGTTCATTGCCATATGAAATGCAAAAAAATACAAGTCATAGTGAATTACCCTTTTTCTTAAAGACAAATTTTTATTAAGGCTTAAATGGTTCATTTCCAATGTATACTTGTGTTAGAGACATTTTCATTTTCAACATACACGCTAAAGACAATAATCAAATATCCTGAGAAACTTTATAGATATAGTTAATATTCAAATAACTACAAGGATATATCATTAGCTCCCATTGACATTATGAATTTATTTATATTAATGACTATTCAATTCACCTGTCATCTGTCAAAAAGTAACCAATGAAAATCCAGAATTCTGACGTTTCTTGACCAATCAAAAAAATATCAGTGGATATATCTTCCTAGAAGGTATTCAAGTGACTATTTTTAACAAATGCTATTTTTATTAGAAAAAGTCAATATTAGTGTTCTGTTACTATAGAAATTGCGTAGTTTGTTGCTAGATTTACTGAAAACTAATTTGAAAAAGTAGTTTGGTTCATTAAATAGTCCCTCGAATACCATTCTTAGTCAAAGTTAAGTAGATTATTTTTGCGGTGGTATCACTACTCATGTCTATTGCGCTTTGGATTAGGACGAGTGCGATAGCACTCGTCCTAATCGTACCAAAGCGCAATGGAAATTCGTGACACCACCACAAAAATAGTCGACATAACTTTGACTACTCATGGTATTATAAGTGACAGTTGTTTGTTAGGTACGATGCTGATGTTCGGCAATGGCTCGAGTTAAGAACTTATTCAAACACTTTTAAATGACAAAAGCTTGAAATACTGACAGAAAGCTCCCGTGCAGCATGAAGATGAAAATATGTCTGTAAGAATGAATGTGACTGCGATATACAACTAAGAAAATATACTGTTAGGTTTTAGAGGTACAAAAAAAACTGCTACTTTATATTTCCATGTCCTCAAGACTGATCCAAAAGAATAAGAAAAACCAAACAATGAAAATATCATTCTCCTTCATGGTATTTACTAGATTCCGAAAGTTGTGGCTTCGCATGCGTTTCTGTGTGGAATATCTTGCCGTGTATCTAGGTTTTCTGCTGTGCGCTGTTGTTATTTCATTACGTTGGATGGAATTCGTTTTCAATAGTCTACATTTCCTCCGCATGGCAGTTAAGCTTTATCTTCGGCTCTTTGAGCGACAGTTTTACGTGCTAATGCGGGCCTAAGTAGTTACGCTATGGTGAAGTTTGCCAGCGTGGAGGTTGCGTCAAGTTATAACGCTGATGTGTTATCGTGGATGTGGTATTTGCAAGCATAACATTACCGGTCGTAGGTTGTTCGATTACTCAGATTTACCAGTATTGCTGTGCATATAAGCCTTTGGAGATCCGTGCTTTCCTACAGCACCGTAAAAATTGTATCGGATCAAAATATCACACCTCTGCAAAGTTAGTTTATAGAAGTTGGCTACATTCCAGCGCCGTCGGCTCTTTCCTGTTATATCTCACGCCGCGGGTGTTGTATCGACAACTGCTCTCTTGATTGTTTCGTATGTACCGTTCACTTGGTGAACGACTGCAGGACACTGCCTTAGCTCTATGGTTTGGAGGTATCGTTACAACATATGCATTTCTGCTATATTAAAGTGTCTGGGTGATTTATGCATGCTGTTTAAATTTTGTGTTTTATGTCGCCGATTTTTTATTATTACTACGAAATGCTGAAAACAATGATTATCAATAACTCTGAATCCGTGGCTAACTGAAGCTCAAGCCAAATATATTAGCGTAAACATAAAATTACTCGAAATTACTTTTTTAATACTTCCGTACGAATATATTTGACATGTCATAATATTCACCACACTACACTTCACACTAGTTAACGACGTACCAGACATCAAGACTATTCTTGAAAGCATTCACTGATGGCAGTGACCCAAATTTCCTGCATTCAATTGATACTGATGACGAGTAATAGTGATTTCAATACGATCCAGAAAGTAAGAGATAAATCATGGAGTGGCGACTAAAGATGGGAGATCAAAAAAATTTCCCCCTCTAAAAATCGAAGATAGATCTGATCACTTTGTCGACAGCCCAGACATCATTATCAAGGAAGTTGTGCCACCGGGTGTCACCATCTATGTCAGCGGCAAGTAGGATCTCCTTCACGATAATGTCTGTGCATTCTGCATTAATTGGGAAGTCATGTTTTCCAAAATGTGTCGCAGTCTTGGAACATCCCATATCAATGGTGCGTAGAAGTCGAGAGAGATTACTTCGAAAGACGCTAGGAGTATTTCTTTTATAAATACGTCACATGCTCTATTCTGTCGTACTTAATTAAATTCTTTTCATAACATGTTGACATTCTGTTTACACTTTTCGTACACTCTACAAGAATTCTACTTTGTGATCTATTTTTTATTATTTACAAAAACTTAAGAATTAATTCAAGCTAGTGAAAACAGAGTAGAATACTTCTATAAAAATTATGATCAGATCTTCTGAATTTAACTTAAACAGTTGCCATTTTTGAGCAGCCAAAGATAATGTTTTTACATTTTTTACAAATAAGAACGATTAAAGTTTCTAATAGAAATTTGTAGACGAGGCAATAGGTGTTATTTCCGTTATGCGATAACGCTGTAGCTTCGTAGTATTTATTAAAACCATAACATGTGATTATAGTAAAGCTGTTTCTTTCAGATTCGATAATGTAGCTGTACGAAACATTTTCTGCCCCTTTTCAAGCAAAATATAGAATCCTACAATATTAGAACTTGATTTAACAGTATTCCAACTCTAAAATCAATGCATCCCTTTGAAATTACATTCACTTATTTCTTTATATGACAATGTTTATCAGCGATGTGTGGAAATGGACAAAGACTGGGAAGAATGATTTTTGCTGTAATCACCGGTTTCATTATAGCAGGCATCTTTGGTAATCTCAGACTCATATTCTCCTCTCGACTACTTTCATTGAAAGTTTCGCAGCTCGCAAGCTTCGTCGAGCAATAATTGTTTGGATAATCCTGCTACATCCATCGTACTTAGATTCACCCTTATGAGCACGGCACTTACAAGATTTATAGTTATGAGGAAGCTTGCCAATTTTTGATATTGCCCCACCCTTCGAAATTTAGATGTGCCAAATTTCAGGGAATTTTAGCAAAAGAGATTATCCACAGTTTGAAAATGGTTCTGAAACTATCTAAGAATTTGTTGTTACCAAAATTTGGCTCTATTACAGCGTTGCTTTTTCGATAAACTAAAAGGTGCGAAATTTCGATTAACTAAAGAAGCGGCAAACATCGTAGTGAAACAATTATTTCATTGCCAAAAATCTTTAAGATAATCTTCAGTCAAAGCAGAAAATGTTTTAATATGTATACATTTAAAATGCATGTTCTAAATCGGAAACCTCCTCAAAAACTTCCTATGGTCGCTTTCTTTCCAAAACAGCCCTTCAATTTAAAGTTTTTCAGAAGTAGGAGATTGTAAAACATCTTTAAATTAAATGATTAAATAAGACAATTAAAATAAATATGGATGAACATTTGCAATGAACGATTAGCGAACCAGAGAAAAGTAAATAAAAGAACACAATGTACAAGAGTGTAATTAATACCTAAGATAATGATGATGGTAGAACCTATAGACGAATACAATTGATATATTCCATTGTTCTTTTCGGCTACATCATCTTCTGCCGGTTATAGGATTTGTTCAACGACGGTTGTAGTGGGTTTTATTAGTTGCAACTCTTCACGTATTAAAACAGGCAGACCACTGGTAAGAATTTATTTCGCTAATGAAATTGTAGGTTAACATAGCTTTTCGCTGTAGCCTTTTTTGGGGTCACCCGTAGGATAACGTAATTGCTCCGAAGGTTCTGGAATGCGATTTGGTTGATACCAGATGAAGACGAGTTATATCCAGCGTCTGATGCTATTTTGAAAGAGAGCTTCATTGGAGGAACTCGTATGAGCCCGTGATTGGACGGGACCCGTTGTGGGTTATTCACTGAACTGAGTTTTGTGGTGATGTGGTGCAGGTATTTTAGTCTGTGAATAGGCCAGTATACGGTGTATTCAATTCGGTATATGTTTTATTAGTAGTAATATATACTGTAATGAAATTTAATCGTAGTACGATCTCAAAATCAGCATTTAGTGGTTATGTTCAGCTATCGTAACGGACTGGACACCAATTTAGCTTATTGCGTTTGTTTTTATAAACCCAATTTTGTATGTTAATGTACAAAAAATTCCGGCTTCGCCGTATTAAGTTGTATAAATCCAAGCTTCACTTTATTAATTTTAATTGATTATTCGAAGTCTTTAATTTATTTAACAATTTAAGTGTCTAATTTATTTAACAATTTAAGTGTCAGTAGTGATTCCCGCGATGCAAAATTCTTTTATACTGTTTAAAATTAGCTTATGTTTACGCTAAATTAAATAGCTGATTGGCTAACCTAATTTTTGCCCTGATACCCAAATTCTTTTCAACTTGATAATTTTATATTTGATATACAGGTACCTGGATTAGGTACACCTATTGTAAAGCAACTTAAATTTAATTTGGCGTAAGTGAAACTCATATTCAGCCAATCAAAACGTTTCTAAATTTTTCGTTTAAGAAAATTTCATTATTACTTTAACGTTTCAGATCCCTCAGTAGTATTGCTCCCATTAGAATTTAAGAAGTCAAGTATTACATGTGAGGCTCCCAATAGGGATATAGACAGGGCCGTAACTAAACAACATTTTACTGTAGGCAAGTTAACATTTTTGCGCCCCTTAGTGTGCTAAGAGGTTTAACAACAAAAAATCATTTTTTTTCCGTATACCTATACAATGTGTACAGTGTAGAGTGTACAGTGTAATGTATTCAAAATAAACAGGTAGGTGGGCATTCAAAAATAAATGAAAGCTTTTTATTTATTTTTTTTTAAATTAACAGAAAAATTTTAGAATAGCATACTAGAACACAAATCAAATATTAGCAAAGATCAAGAGAATAAGACAAAATTCTAATAAAAAACAAATACATACTATTATATAGTCAACAAAACATATTACAAATAAACAACACATGATATATTATGGCCAAAAAATAGGAACACAAATAAAAATTATAAAATAATAGGAACTGCAATAAAAAACATAAAACGGAATTCTAACAAATAAGTAGATATTATTATAAACACAACATAAATAATATTTGTAGAAACTTGAAAAATGTCCTTATCTATCACGTCATTGTCATCTTAAATTTTAATTTATTAGTATTTCTTTTAAATACATATTTTTCGTGCTTTTTGTGCCGCAAATTCTGAAATATATACTTCAAATGAGATAGAGTCTGTGACAGACCTCTCGATAGATATTATGGCACATAGTCGACCTTAAAACATTCTTAATTAGCTTTAATTTGGAGAATGACCGTTCGCAGGAGGCACTTGTGACAGGTAGAGTTAAAAAAATTTGTAATACTGTAGCAAAATTGGGATACTCAGCGAATAAATTAAATTTATGTAAGTTTTCAAATATTTCGAAGGGAGATTTGTTTTTAAATTCGAAGAGCTCCTGAGCCTGGAAATTAAAACTTTCAGCTTCTTGCAGAAACTCAGAGGGCTCTAGGTCTCTGGGATATTTTCTGCACAAATTCTTGATACATTTTTCTATGTCTGTGAGACTCACATTGAAAAATGACGGACCATTTAAAAATTCAAAATCAGCTGACACCTCTTTTAAATGTAGGTATCGAGTACATAATTCAGCAGTTATGCAATTGATTACTTGGTATATTATTTGCCTCTGTTTGGCATCTGGAGTCACGCTAGAGTCAGTTGCAAGGTTTCCCGGCATTCTTTTGATTTTTCTTCTGCGAACTGCTCTGTATTCCGTGGAGATATCACAGCTTTGGCATAAATCTCGAGCAGTTTCGGCAGCTTTATCAAAATAATCGTTTCTGCAACTTTTAATTTCTTCAAATAAACCTTTGATGTGCTTCCATGCTATATCAACCGGCAGGTGTTTTTTTTTGTAGTAAAATATTTACTTTATTAATTTTTTCTAGTATAGAGGACCAAAAAACTAGAAGAACTATGAATTCATATTTCCTGAGGGATTTTTGAAAACTTTTAGCGTCTTCAGAATAAATCGTATGATCCAGAAGTTCCAGAATGTCTTTAAATTGAGTAACAACTGCTTTTAGGGCCAATGCTTTGGATGACCACCTTGTGTCACTAAATCCTTTTAATGTTATTTTTAAACAACTTTTAAGCTTATCCCATCTGATTGTAGAGTGAACAAAAAAATTAAAAAGATTCTGAATAGTTCCAAAAAAGCTGACTATGTCACAGTTTTCTGAGGCACTATGCAACGCTACTAAATTTAAACTATGTGCTGAACATGGGACAAACCTTGCTGTAGGGTTTTGTTCTAGTATTCTAGCCTGAACACCCTGATATTGCCCAGCCATGTTAGCACCATTGTCGTAGGCCTGACCTCTAATATTCTGAATATCGAGACCCAAAAGTGCTAACTCTTGCTCCAGAATATTAGCTAAAGCGTAACCGGTTTTCTCTTTCACCTCTAAAAATCCCAAAAATCGCTCCTCAATAGTACACCTATCCTTATTTTTCCCTACATATCTAATAATAAACGAGAGTTGTTCTGTGTGCGATATGTCAGGAGTTGTATCCAAAAGAACAGAAAAATATTTGGCAGATTTTATTTCTGACAAAATTTGGTTCTTGACGGCCGTTCCGACTATTGCAATGAGTTCGTTTTGAATTTTGGGCGAGAAGTATTTTGCAGAGCTGTTTTCTGATTTTATGTGATGTTTAAGGATTGGATCATACTGGCTGATCAGCTCTATTGTTTGTAAAAACTTTCCGGAATTTGGGTGTCCAATTTTTTCTACGGATCCTCGCAAAGCCTCATTGTTTTTTAAACAAAATAAAATTGCATGCAAGATGCATTTCAAAATATGTTTCCATTTCTCAGTTTCGGAAACAATCATTTTTTGGATTTCATCAGTTAAAAAGTGTTTTCTGTTTATATTAATTTCAAATGTTTTTAAGTCAATAACGGATTTTCTATGGGAAACGGAATTCTCATGAAATTTTATTCTGGTGCCGATGTTATGCCAGTCCCGGAATTAGTGATGGGAAGTTTCGATACTTTTGCGGACTCGTTCATTCCAATCCCATTCCGCAAGTGGATCGAGTCCATCGGATTCGATCCTCGGATCGACATCGAAATTGAATGTGCATTTCAGACACCCGGGGGTCCTCGGTCATTCCGGACCCGGAACTAACAACGCGCGTATCTTTGTTTTGGTGAGTGGTAACGCAGTCGGTAATTCAGTATGTTTATATGTCTCAAACATCAATTGGGCACATACAAAGCCGCCAAAAGCCATAAATCACTGATAACTGATAAAAAAGCATGCAACTTCGGCCGTATCATGTGCCGCCTATCGACGTCGAGCTTCTAAAACGAACACCATCATCATTTGCTGTTCCCCATCAACACATTGTATCGTATTCTGTATTGAAATGGATTGAATAACGGAATGCCAAAGGAATGAATGTCCGCTAGAATTGACGCCTCGCGACCTTTTCGTTCCTCGGAACGAATCCGGACCGAAACTTGGGCTCGATCCAAATCGATCCTGCCCCGGATCCGGTGTTCCGGATTCGTTTCTTTGGTCTGAGCTGGTGCTACTCCCAGAGCTGCTGCTACTGCCACCGATAGTCTCGTGTGTGATATCAATTAACAGAGAATCTGCTACGACGGTATTTGAAGAAGATAATTCTTCTCTTTGGTCACTCTTAACAAAATTTTTCAAAAATAAAGCGCAGCGTTTACTATCCTTCAACATGAGCTTTCGTCTTTTTTGTATGCGGCCCCGGAAAGCTTTCTTTTAGCTTGAAATGACATCTACCAAATTAAATGATGTTAACAAAGCACTTGAGCAAAATTAAACAAATCTAATTAATGCAATAATATATTAAAATATGTACCTTGATCAAATTGCAATTGGCATTAAGGCAATAAGCTACTATACTCGCAGCTACACTGTCTCACAGTCTTTGAGTAATCTTTCGCATGCGTTGATTGATATTGATACTATACGTGCAAACTATAAAAACAAATGCCATCAGTGGAGTGCGCCCGTGTGCTGTCTGGTCCCTGGTCGAGACATAACATTCCCTTTGTATGTTGCGCAAGAGGATATAATATATCAACTAGATTGGGTGCAATTTACAGTATTATTATTAGCATTATTTAGGGTAAAGTCGTTAATATTAGAAATTTAATTGGTTGGAAAATTGTCCACTTATTTATTTGTTTTTTTTTTATTAGTTGGAAGAAAATTATTTTTTTCCAATGCCATTTTGGCGCCCCTTGCCGCTTGCGCCTGTAGGCGGGTGCCTACTCTGCCTATACCTAGTTACGGCCCTGGATATAGATATTGATTTTTACTAGTTACGTATAGTTATGTGATATGTATGTATTTGTGTGTTAGTTTTTAGTCTTTATACACTTAAATGTAAATGGTCGTTTATTAAATACCAGTAATTACATATCTTTTTATATTACACTACATCTGTTATTATCAAATTTTATTGATCGATATTCGTTACTCTTTGGGTTTTATTTGATGTTGGCTTCGTTTGAGTCACTTAATGGCATGTCGTCTCCAGAATCCGGTGATGTACGTACCGGATAAAACCACTATGCGTCACTTTAATTAAATTATTTCCTTATTAAAGTAAATTAAACGCAACCCATTCTCCCGAGTTAGTCGGTGGAATGTGAACCGTTTGAAATCGGTTACAAATTGCGTATCACAATGTTTTCCTTTTCTATTTCTTTATTTCCTCGTTTGAGGTATGGAAATAGTCTGGGAAGTGTATGAAGAAATAAGCGATAATAAATGCTCGACGAATGATAAGACAAGACTTACAAACACATTATAACAGACAGATATAGCTAAGTAACAAACGTCGTCCGGGATTAGACCGTGTCATTATTGAGGTCGAAGAACGTTTTGCTCACTTTCGTAAGGGGCTTCATCAGAAGAAAAAACAAAAAAGCACGGTAACTTAACGTGTAAACCACGCCAAAGGCGAAACTTTTCTGTACCTTCCCTTGCAAAAGAGTTTCGCCTCTGGCGTGGTTTACACGTTGAGTTACCGTGCTCTTTTGCTTTTCCTCCTGATGAGGCCCTTTACGAAAGTGGGTGAAACGATAAGTTCTTCGATCTCAATAATGACACGGTCCAATCCCGAAATTCGTTTGTTACTTAATGATAGCTATTCGGTAAAACAAAGGTATGGCATTTCTGAGAAGAAAAGAAGGAAGGAGAGAGACCGTAACACTCAAATATGGATAGGGAAAAGAACCATCAATAATATTCAAAATAACAGACGAATGAATAATATACGCACTGAAAAACATGAAAACTGAGAAGGCTTCAGGAGAGAACAAAATCATTCTAGAAATCATCGAAGAAGCTGAGAGCGCCCTAATTGCCAAGATTAAACTATTATTTAATATGTGCCTGGTAAATGGAACAATGCATGATAATAAGAATGAGGCAGTTGTGGTCAAAGTCCTACCAGAATTTTGCCGAGACTAAGGAACTTCATCTCTCGCAGGAAATATTTTACATGCTACACATCGTAGTAACATGAGACTCATATTTTTACATTTCTTGCGAAAGATAGCAGTCTGTAGAGGCTTTCATCCGCATTTTTTTGGGGATATACAATTTACGATAAATCAACTGCCAAATCAGATAGCTCGTTTAATAAATTGATTTTCGAAGATGTTTATATAAAAAGCAGACAAAGGTTAGGATTATTTAGGAGCTTTGATTTTAATGCTAGTTCGGCCGCATACCAAGCAAACATTAATTATGCAAATAATAATTTGATATGGGGCGAGTTGACGCTTAGCTGTAACAGATATTTCTGACAATGCAGCTCCATTAAATAAGATAATTTATGGCCATTTAATAAACATTGGCCTACTATAGTCGGGAGGCAGGATAGATATAGTTTTCGGTGCTGTTACAGAAACGACACAGACAATTGATAAGTTGTTGATGGCTATTTGACTAGAAATAAATTGAAATATTTTTTGTACAATTAAACTCGTCTTTCAATTTTAGGTGGGTATTTGAATACCGCCAATAGTAAAATGCAGGCTGAGAGTACCTTGGTGACGCAGTGGATAGGGTGCCAGGTTTGCAATAAGCAAGTCCTCGGTTCGAATGCACAAATAGGCGGAACTTTTTCCGTAGGTACTCCATGGATAAGTACTGTGCCGGGTGACCATTTGAAGTTGGTATACAATTAATTAACGTCACTCTCCTCTAAAGACTGGTTTATGAGGTAGAGTAACAAGAGTACACACAAAAACTACACACACACATGACTTAGAGGTAACACAATAAGTCCATTGAGGCTTAAGTGCGCGTGAACCTTGTTCACCCTCCACCCAAAAAAAGCTGTTTTTACTATTATATCTGTATGGCTGCTCGACTTATAATATCAACAAACGATGATGATAAAGAAAATACATAAAATTTAAATTAAATAGTTAACTAAACTAGTTGCAGTGGCATAAGTCAATATTTTTATTAGCGTCCGCGATTCCTTGACGGATCGTTTAGTGGTAACGATAACTATTCAATCAATGATTTTGTAGCCCAATTCTAAAAAAATTTCTTTGATGTAAGGGAACGATTTAGAGAAATTGTTTTTTTTAGTAGCTGATAAATGTACTGCAGAAAATATAAGAAACTAGAACAAATAATCGATGCTGCAAATATGGGGTGAAAGGAAATGATTCAAAGAACTTGCGAACAAAGAAATTATGACAAAAATGTTTCAAATGCAGAGCTTTTCCCCACAAAGACCTTGGACGCAAGAATGTAATGAAAAGAGAACTAGTAATAATAACCTCAACAACCCCGGTAACGAGTATCACCAATCCAGTTTCCCAGAATTAACTGTAACTATTAATAATGTAAACTTAGATAGACTCCTAAACACCAGAAGCCAGGTTAATTGAATTAGGAAAGGCATTGTTGATACTTTCAATTTTTCGCTACGCTCGAAACTATTGGCGATAACATTTTTCCGACTACAGTACATGTGATATGTTTTTCGGACTTTTTCCACTGCCTAGGGTGTAAATCACACAACGTTTCGGGAGTTTTGATTTACTCCCGTCTTCAGGTGTTCCTGGTTAGTCCTGAGAAGGACTGATATTATACGTTTTTCAACGTAAATTTGTGCCTCCCCCGGGGTTTGAACCCGGGACCGCTGATCGCTGTGATTACTACTCTGCCACTCTAACCACTAGACCACCACTGCCAAAAAATGACATTCAAAGAACTACAGTATATGTGTTATTCAAGGGGTTAATGACAACGGACGTTATAATCTACCAAGACTAACTAAACTATGAAAACCTAACAATAAATCACGTGATTACATGAGTGGAAAATGTTGTGGATATAGAGAAGAGAACCAAGATCAAGTGAATATGTTAATTGAAAATTATCGACCCAATGGAAAGACATCACTATCTGTGGAGATGAAGATAATTGTGAACAACAAAAAACCGATTCATAATCGTCTAAGAGGATATCCTTTTAGCGAAAAGGAGATATCATAACACCAATTTATGCATTACCGTATTTTGATTGAAACAGTGGATACCTGCACTTCACAATATCCAAGCCCATTGGCGAACAGTAAAGTAGGGAAAAAATGATTGTATGTTGTTACCTCGGGGAGAAATACCGTTGAATACCTACAAGATCGATCATATCGGCCCATTAGAATAAACTAACAAAAATTAGAATCATATCTTAGTCGTTATAAATTTATTTACTAAGTTCATTGGGCACTACCTTAACAAATCAATGGCAACTAAGGAATCTAACAGTTATTTGAGATAAAGGCTCATTTTTCGCTTCAGTGCAATTTAAAGATTATTGAAAACTGAGGACATCCAGCACCATAGCATTACGACCTGGCAGAAACAGAATTTAGTTATTTACCTAACAAGTTCGGGAAAGTAATTTTCCCGAATGAGCACTTTGTTTGCAGCACGACCGAAGGGAGTGCTGCATGTAGTGCGAATCCGGGAAAATTCTTCCCGAAAGAGTTAGGTACAATGTTTTTTTGTAACAAATAATTGAAAATATTCTAAAAAATTTAAAAAATATTATTATATTTAGTGTTTTACTACTTTACTGAGTTGACAGCACAAATCACTAAACTTTTATAGATACCTTACGCACATGTTAACTTTTGTCGTAGATCAACACACTAAAGTGTAAGGTACCGCCATTAGTAAATTTTTATATCTATCCTTGTCGCACAATTACCCTAGTTTTTGTTGGAAAGTAAAAAGCACCGCAGTGCAGGAAAGGTAACTTTCGGCGCATCGGGAATGAACGGGAAATATGAATTTCGAAGTCAGGAGTACAAAATAATAATTTCAGTATTAGCTTAGTTATGTAGATGGCTCGACGTAGTGGTATAAAAATGTCAATGCTGTACAAATACAACCAATCTTAAATTCCATTTATCAACACAGCATCACAACAACTCCATTTGAACTATTTGGTACAAATATGCTTAAGAATATAAACATAAGTGTGAAAGAGGAATTAGGGGAAGAAATTATAAAATGCTTCGTATGGCTATTTCAGTGATTCGTATCGCTGGAGACAATAAAATAAAAAAGCTGACTTTTTCCATGGGTACGATTCTGTTCGGCCTGTTCGAACAAGATCCATAGCCATAATGGACCAATAGGTCTCAGTGCAGCTAACAATTAACAACACCAGAAGAAGAAATAAAGGAAGGGGAACGCGAGAGAAAGGAAGTGTTATAATAGCGGTCTGTCAGCTTTACAGAGTTTTCGAAGCCCTGCAGACACTGTCGGTTGACGATTTGGAGCTAGAAAGTCAATAAATAAAGCGGCAGTTCCGTCGAGTGACGTGATAGCAAAGGCATCACCGGGAAGAGTTGCAGTCATTACTCAAAGCGGGTGACTTCGACTAAACTAGGTCATTTACTAGCGGTTATTACAGCCGGAGCAGAAACTGAATAATTCCTTGTTATTCGATGCGCACTATGCTTGAGTATATTCGCAGTGGGCTGTTAGCACAAAGGCGTGTGACTAAACACAACTATTCGGAATGCGGAGTAGAAACAGCTATTTACTTCGCGATTTATTGGTTAGCATTATTTTTTATATGAAAGTATACCTATCTGTTATTGATTTGCTTACAAATAAATTGAATTTTTATTTGACTAAATTTTTGAAACTAATATTTTCAGCTCAACCCAAATACAAGCTAACTTCTGATTTCGTTCAACAGGAGCTCTGCCTAACCACAACTGGGGTAAATAAGGTAAGGGAGATTTCATTGTCATATAGATAGCTGGCAATAGAAGAAAGGAAAAGTAATTTATTAAAGTGTATGACCCAGAACGGCCTCATTACAACTTGATCCCCAACGAAAGGGCAACCTAAGAGAATTTCACCACAGGATATTACGGGTACAAACGTTACACATTACAGCCCTTTAATTACTTCGTTTGATTTTGTACATTTTCGCTACCCCTGTCCGAACGCTCGGCGTTTTACAGTTATCGAGGTCGCCAAACTCGTTTTGAAAGACCTTCATTAGTGCAAGATAATTTATCTATCCTTTGTCGTACGTAAGTAGCATTCAGTTGTCTCCGCGAACCTGCCCTCTTCTGCTAGCATCTTCTGAGCCGATCGCACTCGTACTGCAGTGGCGTAACCTTAGTCTGAGTTTGAGGCTATTTATTAGTGATTGGTAGCGGCAAGAATCGTGTTTTAGCTCATTCGAGGTACCGCGAAACTTTATGGGTCGTATTCGTGGAAGATATTTGGGCCATATATCATTTTATTATGCATAGAATCGCATATTTCGCAATAAATGCATATTTTACAATATTTGAATATTTTCTTACATATACAGGGTGACAATGAGACTAGAGCCATGCTTATATCTCTTTTATTTATGAAAATATTTGGATAAAATTTGGTATGTGGATACTAGACATAATTTCTGATTGGCCGATAAATATAGTTGAAATGGTCAACGTCCGGTTTCACCGGAAGTGCCATTAACTTTGATTTTTTAAATGGATCACCCTATATATTTTAGGTTTTTTTGGAATGCACAGCTCAAATTACATGCGATACTTTTGCTAAATTTTAATTTTTCTAAACAAAATTATTTTTTTGAGTCGTAGATTCCGAAAAACATACAATACACAGAACAACCCATTTAAAAAATCAAAGTTAATGACATTTCCGGTGAAACCGGAAGTCGGTAATTTTGATTATATCTGTCTCTCAATTCAAAATTATGTTTATTATCCTTGTAACAAGTTTCATTCAAATTCGTTGATAAGTAAAGGTGATAAAGACATGGCATTGATCTCGTTGTCACCCGGTTATAGTACTTTTTGCAATGTTTGAATTCATATCGGTATGACAATTTTAAAACCTTTATCTTCATTGGTATTGCTATAGTCTACTTACGAAATCAATTTGAGTACTGTTAAGGACTTTATTACAGCACTTAGTGAGGTAATGGATATTACTGCACTTTACATTAAACCACAATTTATTGATGAAGATAAAATATTGAACAACACACGTTCGCTTATGGCACTTAACAAAACTCGTTTGATTGCAGCAGAATCCACTCACCGCCTTGTTCTGAGAGTCAAACTCTTTTCGTTAGGATGCTCATAATCAAAATGTGTTGTTGATATCTATAATAGCTTGGTCGGGATGTGCAATAAGATTTTTGAAGAAAACAATTTTTTTAAGGTGTCTACCCTGTGTTTGTTGAGTTCAAACTATGCCTATTTTCATCAAGGGTGAAAACCTGAGCTACGTGCAAAATATTACTTTTATTTAACCAATAGTTCTCGAGTTCGAGCAAAAATAAATAAAATTTTAATTTTTAAGGTGCTCACCCTGTATATTGCTATGTACCTTCAGTTATGGTTATATTAATATGTCTTTGAATTATATTTTTATTGTTGTCAAATTTAAATTGCTCTATTTATGTTTTGAATATCAATAATTATAATTCGAGATAGCTCCTGAAAATCAGGGGTGAATTCCTTTATCTAGATTGCTTAGTTCTGAAAATTGATGTTATAATTTATTTAATATTATTCCCATAAGTCAAAATAACTTATGTCAACCAAATGTCAAAATAGATTTGAGATTCAAATGACAAATGCCAGTTTGTTTGACTAGTACACAACAATATTATAAACATAGTAAGTAATTCTTTGATAACTAATTCGCTTTTATAGCCTTTTATTGCCTTTTTCTAGTAATTATCTTCCAATTGGTCTCCACAACGTTTAGGATGCAAACCAACCTGCTTCTCTCTACCTACTGATTCAACCTCTCACGCACCTCTCCGCAATGAAAAGGTCCCTCTTACAGACAAGACGTCTCTAGCTGTCCAGAATCAGCAACTCAAACCTTCCCACAGCATGCAGCCAACAGACCAAATCTGCAGACACCTACTTCCAATACTGCCTCTGACAACTTTCTGGAACGTGCCCTTTTAACTGATGATCCTCCTCTAGAACTCTCCCTTAACACTGAAAAGCTTGACGTAATCCAATTCAATTAATATGTGATGTTAAATGTAATTTTCCAATAAACTTTACTTTATATTCTTCTCCAGTTATTCAGGTTTGTAGATTAATTCTATTTCTAATAATGAAAACAAAGTCCTTAACGATCACAATCTCCTTTTACAATAAAGGAAGTATTGGATTCACCTCAAAAATTCGAAATTGAGTTGTTGTGTACTATGTAGATGCGACAGCAAGTGTTTGAAGAAAATCGCATAAGTAGGTGTTTACTATTGTGATTTTTCAGTTTTTTTACAATTTTAATGTGTATTGATATAAGATAGATGATTTTCCAGTTGAATACTTCTAAAATGGATTTCTTTTGTTTTTTTCTATTTTTTTATTAACTCCTATTTTAAATAGAACACCCGGTATATTATTACATTTTTGAATTTAGATTAAAATTCCAGAGAAAATGTTTCTCTTTAACTAACGCTAATTTATGAAAATTTTTGACAAATACTTAAAAATTTAAAATAAATTTTTGGGCTAATTATTAGATCAATGTAAAAGGAAATTGTGTGCTTGTATCACACCATTTTACTTTCTACACTCTATCTTATATTAATTTGATTTACACCTACTAATTTTTAATCTACAATTATGTATTTGTCATTCATTTCAAACCTTAATCTTTAAAATATTACCACTTTTGAACCCATATGCCTTTCAAATAGCCATACCCTACTCCATTACAAATTCATCTTTTACTTTTTAAAATGCATAATACTTATTCACATTCCCAGTTCAAATCTAAATAGATCTTGGTTATTTTCAATCATTGTATTTTCTTAATCTTTTTTAACCCCCCTGTGTAGATCATAACAATATATTTGACCAAAGGTATATTTGGTTTCGAGCCAGGTAGAAATCTAATCAGCATACAAAATATCGTCTTCCTCCAATTAATAGTTTTTGATCTATACTGACAACAGATGTACAGATAGACAGACGTCTTTTAGACGAGGAAAATTTTTTGTTTTTTCCGAAATATCCCAAGTGTTGAATGGCTCTGGTGAGATCAACTGCACCATAGACGTAGAAAAATTGCCATAGTATAAATATGCACCGGTAACATCTTGCTATGTACCGAGTTTTGTGAACTAGTGGTTACCAAGTCTGCTTAGAATTCGAGAAGTCGTAGGTTCGATTTCCGTGGCCGTCTGCTCTGATTTAGGATTTAGTTGGTTTTCCTGAGTCAACAGAGTACCTTCTCAGGGGCGAATGCCGGGGCAGTACTTCTCCACCTTTCCTGGCCTCTCTTCCATTCTCCACCCCTCCTTTTACTCACCCATCCTCAAAGTCTCTTTATTGGCTAAAGAGGGATGCAAAGTCCCTATAGCAGCCCGCCCCTTTTTGGGGAAATTAAAATAACCCTGAACCTTTTACTTGCTACGTCGAACGATCGTTTTCAAGATATTAAAATATTTTGTACTTGTTTGATATTTTGATGGTAATTAAACAATAGCTGTATTTGTGTTTAATTTAATCAACTTATTTCATCAATAGAAATACATTTACTTTAGTGATCTTAGTTTCTTCATATTAATAATGAATAGAAAATTGTGTGTGCCTATTTTGATTTTAAGTGCGTATTCAGCATATTTAAAGGTATATTTTGTATTTTAAGTGCATATATTGCCTCAATATTTCGACCTTTTAGTGTACCTATATAAATCCGGATTTTACTACATAGGCATTCACGTTTAGTGGATTTCAGAGTCGACTTGGAGTCGTTAAGGTATTAACAACTCGGTTGTGATACTAATTTGGTGAAGAGTTTTTGGCACCATTGTTGAATTTTCCGTTTATTGCTGAGTCCTTGTTGCGACTTTGCTTTTTCGGTTAGCAATTGTTGATGGGACTCTTTGCGGTGTCCCCGGTTGCTTCTGGTGACTTCTTATGATGGTTGATTGTTGCTATTTGCTTTCAGGTAGAGTTTCATATCATTGCTGGGAGTATTAAAACACGAATCTGTACATTAAGCGCATCGAAAGACTGGAATCAGCGACTGGTGTTGAATCACTCCGAGTTTGCTAGTAATTGCTGGAGCATGTATGGAACATTCTAAATTTCTACATACCTGGAGGCATACTATTATTGTCACCATATTGCTATGTTCGATCTGTGGCACCATCGAACATTTGTAATTGTCCGCCAATTTAATCTGCCCAGAGACTTGTTACCTTTTTGAATATTGTTAAATATTGATATGTGCTAGCTAAACTTCTGTAATTAGTGGCAACAATAGAGTTAGCTGTATTTGTGGTTTTCGCTTGTAGCATGGGTCGCTTTTGTGATTTGTACGAGTGATGAAATTGACCGATGTAACATTTTGTATCATCTTTACTGTCGTTAATTAATATAATCTTGTTCATATGTTGAATATTTTTGAAGTCAGTTTCAGGTCGTACTTAATTGGCCACGCATAGTACTTTGGTGATTTTAAGAGTTCTCGTAAGCTAATGGACTTGTCGGTTGTAAAAGACTCTTTGGCGCCCCCTGGTAATTTGAACACCCTTTGGTAATTATCGAAAAGAACCGCACGATATCTTTACTGTAGTTCGCCCTCCGATATCTCCATGTAGCCTGAACGTTTGTTTGATACGATTTGAAGCTGGTTAGAGTAATTCAGTCTGTTTAATCTAAGGCTGAGTTTAAAATTGTTCGTAGTAAAATAATTATCTACCCCAAAGTTGTTAGCTAGGAGGAAGATTGGTGTGTAAAATGTACATAATTCTACAATTCTAAAAAAGTGAAGGTACGTACAACGAGATATATAATAACGAGACGGCAGCGAACGACTCTAAACCAAAATTTAAAAAAAAATAAGTACACGGAAAAGATAGAGTAGAGATAGGTAGCCACTATCTAAATGAGAAATTTTAATCGTAAGTTGTACTAAGCATAAAATTATTTAAAACTGTTCGTTCTTCCAAATAATAATTTTGCCATGCACAAAAAAACAAACATTCCTGGATCGTAAAGTCTTATAGATAATTACAAAATAAAACGACAGCATGTCAGAAGAATATCACTATCAATATCAACTACAGTAACCACGGAATATTGATAGAAATCGTTACTATTTTTAAAAGTTTACTTTAAATAGTCGTTTTCCTGCTGAACAACTTTATATCAAGTACTTAGTCTATCGCAAAGCACTTTATAAATAAGAAAACTCCGTTTTTGAGCGTTCACTCTAATTTGTCGCCTTCTCCATTAACCGCGAGCAAGATGGGAAGTTCAGAATGTATAAGCTCTCTAACTCTCTTTAACTTTGCCCAAGAATGAAAAGTTTCGCGTTTATTGCAAGCTCCAGACACATCAGCCCCATAAAGTTTCAAGTTTAACATGTTGTGGGGTCGTGGGCGCGTCAAAGAAGTCTGATAAAACGCGTTCCGGTGAAATGCGAACGGCCGGGTTAAAAATAAGCGCCAGAGCCGGCTAAGCTCTTGATCGATTGCGGCAACTTCCTTATACCGCCCCCGTTTTCGTGACTTTTAAGAATAAGTAAATTCGAACACTGGCCGAAATAAAAAGGGTGTTGGCACGCGAGATGGTATCGCCTGGCGTGCGATTTGCAAACGTTTGTTCGAACTCCAGGTAGGGATTGGGCCGTTACCACGCGTACCTGTCCAAGAGGGGATCGATACGCCTGGGCCGTATGCTGCACGAGAGGCTTGGAGCGGAAACGGAACACGTTTGGGTAAACAGAAGCCCGCTGCGAGTCCGCTTGCTACGCCCCTGCCTGTCACCAATTTTTCTGGGGCTTCCGCTGATGTGAAGGGTGGATTTTGATTGATACAAGTTATTAATTGGGTTGCGGTTAGTAGATCTCACTTACACGTGACGGATTTGATTTTGGAAAATAACCGCAAGGACGTCTGTATAAGATGACAGCTAAGGCCAAGACGAAAATACAAAAACTTGGGACTCCGAACATTAAATTACTTAGAAACAAAAATTCCAACATGCCTCAATATGTGTCATTCCAGAAATAACAGGAAAAGGAAACTTTGAAAAACAATATGGTGAATACCTTCTAACCTACAGTGGTGTGGAAAACGAAAGGAAAGTGAAAATAAAAAACAACTATAAAACTTACATCGAACATTGCCAGCACACATCAGAGATAATAGCTACCTACTATGAAAATGAAAATCAAAGCTCAAAAAACTGAGCATCGCCTTCGTCTACACTCCAGAAGAATGAAAACTTAAAACTGAAACAACTACACCAAACATAGATTCTACGCTTTCAGTTGAAATTTTGGTCTTGGAATGGAACTGCATTCCTGGTGTTGGAATAGAAAAAAAGTTAATGGAGAACGTGCACAGGCAACGAACTAATGATTAACAATACCTTTTATGACCGTCAAGACCTATATGAATACACTTACAAAAATTGCAGAAGAGAGAAATTTCTTATAGACCACTTATATAAAAAATTTACAACTATCGGTTACCTAAGTTACCGCAAAACGCACTTAATTACTATAATTGAAAGTTAGGTATTTAAAGGTTAACAAACGTAACTCTAACTGACAGCTGATGTTATATTGTACATGCCAATTTATGCTTGATATTTCAATATTGCCTTAGCTCATCCGACATTCCCTGTTGAGAATCGTAGTATTGTGTACCAGCTTTGTAAAACTATGAGGTAGCTTCCAATTCTGATTAGGTATTCTAGTGTCATTGCGTCACATTTTGTTGGTATTTTTTAATTTTTGTTTTGGTCGTCTAGAAATGAGAAAATAAAATAAATAGCAACTTGTGCAAAAGCAAACCAACCATCCAGACCTCGAAGTTTCAATTTTACCTGAACTTAAATAAGGGATTTGTGAGTCGCCGAAGAATAGCTCTTTATTCATTATGGTTCCCGATCTGTGTGTGTGGATCGTTTTGAGATAAACACCTAGACGTTAAAGTTGAAGAAATTCAGCTATGTTTGTTTGGTAAGCCATGATTAACCCAATTGGCAACTTTGTGATGCAACTTCATTCTATTCTTTAAGATAACACTTCCGGATTATTCGCGTTGAAAGCCATTTAATATCTCGAATAATCTGTGTAAATAAAAGACACTCGTGTGCGCTAATGGCATCTTTGTTGCAAGACTTTCTTTTTTGAGGATTTTTTTGGATTTTAGTGGATTGGATTTATTTTATTCTGTTTTTTTGCTGTTATGCACCGTTTATTTTAACTTTCCGGGATTTGCGTGTGACAGGCGTCGTCCATACAGAACCGGTGAAAAATCAAGAGCACATCAATTGCTGTGATCTACATTGGAAGCGACATATAAATCCAATACTTTATTTACACGTTACTTAAACACTTTGTCACAATTCGAGTGTATTAAAGTGATGTGAAAAATCACTTTCTTTTGCCGGACTTGGTAAGACATTAATGTTCGATATGTATTTAATTGTATTCAGTTCATTGTTAACCCACCCGCTACTGCTGGATTTTAGTAAGCGGGTCCCGTTAAGCGCAGTGATCACGGAACCACAATTCGCTATCTGGCTTGCTTTGAAGAGTGTTATGGTGGTCATTGGTTTAGTTTGGTGCTATTACTTGTTAGAGCATTCAGCGGCTAACACGGTACTGGGTGCTAGAACTCTAAATTTCGAAAGTGGAAGAACCAACATTACAAATAATACAAATTCAATATTGAATCGCAGTGGAATAAATCAAGCAACCAAGTATACGAAAACACTGAACGAAAAGACAAAAGCAGAAGATAATACAGATCGAAGTTGGCAAAATATTAAAAAGAACAAAAGAGACACAGTAAATAAAGCATTAAGCACAAGAGCTGTGAAAAGAAGAACAAAAGAAAACATAATGCGCTTATGGAATGCAGACAATGTGAACTGAAATAAAAACGCTTACTCGACGAATAACCATATTCCCACCAAAACTACAAGAGAATTTGGAATGAAATGAACATTTGGAAAACATTTCTAACGGAATAGAACTTAATTAACTAAGTACCTATCTGCCCTTTTCAAAGGCAAAGAAAAGCCTGCAGTTAAAATATAATCGTCAATGTATTTCTCCTCACAAAAGCAGTGACAACTCTCATCAACAAAATTATAAACTGCGATACAATACTAGGCCGATGGGGACTACATGCACCACTAAACGTAATAACGAGCAAAGTTGTTAATCTATAGTGCATACAATATAGTCCCAGTTTTCACATGTCGATATTTTATAAATTTACAGATAGCTTTTGACCAAATTCAACTTAAAGACGTCGCCCACTTATTTCAAAGGCGAGGAATACCCTCTAATCTCAAAAATACGAATATAATCAAAAATATATTTAAATAATAACATACAAGCTAAAGTGGAATCAAAATTAACCAAATACCGGACCCATTTACTAAGAACTTTCTGGAGCCCGTAGAAAGCATCAGGAATGGGTGCACAAACGAAAACAATAATGGTAAAAATATGTAACCAAAATTAATATAGAAAGAATCGTGCAAACTTTGAAGGACTAATCGGAAGGAGTGGCCTGCACAGAGACATAAAATGTCCGAGGAAAATATTGAAGAAAACAGGTTAGAAAGACAAAAACAAGAAGAAGTCATTTTCATCCTTGGTTTAAAGTCAACTCTTAATTTGAGCTTTTAACAATCATCTATGGTGGTACGACGATATATCAATACGTTGGAATAATCGATATATAGAGCTATCTATGACGTACTCACATATAACCGTATTAATGATTAGATTGGCTCTCGTACGCCCTTTATGTAGTTTTTTAATCGTATAACTAACATCGTTTTCATCTTTTGCCATTATAGTTTGATCATCCTCATAGGAGAGTATGAATGGTGTGGCACCTCCTACAAAAGTACCCGTATTTTTACATTTATTTGTCCACTCATTTAGAAATCGATCGAAATGTATTTTAAAGACGATAAGAAATAAACAATGATTCTGTCGTAAAACTTTGGAAGTTAAAACGTTTTCTGTAGCAGAATTTCCCAATTGATTTTTTTCTGATCTTTCTTGGTAGTACTTTGTTACCTTCACGTAAAAAATTATTTTTACTTTATTACTTAACATTCCCAAGTAATTTACCTCAGCTTAGTTTTCCCTAATAGCTACTTAATTACTTATTTATTAAGTATTTTTTAAGGGTTATCGTTTTATCTGTTGCTCCTAAGCCGTAGTTATACGGGTTGCCTAAAATTGTACGAACGTGAGTTGCAAAAGGTTCAAATATCTACTATTTGCCATCAGAGTAACCGAAATAGGAAATGCAATAATTACTTTGGTAGCTAGGCAACATGTAGCTGTTGTACCTACTTGTTGCCTAGCTACGAAAGTAATTATTGCATTCTCCATTTTGGTTATTCTTAGGCAAATAGCAGTTGAACCTCTTCCAACTCATGGAATTGCCATGTTCCGTAAAATTTTAGGCAACATGTATACATATATTTGACTTAGGTTCTCTCATTTTCCCTACCCGAGTAATGTAATCACTCCTGGTTTTGTTAGGCCCCTATAAAAGCGTTATTTTGGCAATTTACATATTTACCAGTTTCAAATTAAGTGTTTATTGTGACGATTTGATAGTTATTTTCAGTCAATTTATCTGTCTTGGGTATTGTCTCTTACATGTGTATATTTATTTGCAAGATCATTCCCGTCATTGCATTATTTGGCTTATCTGACCGAATCTGCGCATAATATCTCGTACTCTTTTAGCTTTTTCAGGCGTTTTCTGTTGAATTTTACGTATCATCTACTCTATTTCACGAAACTATTCGTTTTGTTGAGGTGAGTCAGTCATAGCGCTCTTGCTTAGTGACTTTCTTCTGCGCTCAGCTTTTCTAGGGTTATTTCGTCCCACTGTAGTGGCGAAAGCGCTTATGGCCCGCCAATTTTAACATATCGGTTTCTAATAGTTTCAATTGAAGGACTTTCTTTTGGCCTGAGATCGTAAAAACAATCCATTGAAATTATCGGAGACCTCACGTCTCCCTCTTTAACAGGAATTTGTAATTGAATGGTTTCTGTATCTTCGTTATTTCCCAATCCTTATTGTTGGATAGTTACATGGAATATGGGAAAAACACCATTCGGTAGATCTAGGAGAGGATAGCGTTCCCATGAGTTCTGTTGAAAATTTGTCCTTATGTATTTTGTATTCTGTTTTAGATGGGTTTTGATTAGTCAATACCATCTTATTACTCTATTTGGAAGTGAAGAATGGTCGCCAAAACGATTTACACCTGAAGTGAGTTGTTCTCATCCATTTCGCGTCTGTATGCTAATATCGTCTTATTGTTTCTAAGCTTGTTAGTTTATGGAATTGAATTTCTAGTTTTTGAATTGGATAGATTTGCTAGTTTATAGATTTTGGTCTATTTTTGGCTTAGTTTTCGAAATCTGTTCTTTTTGTTCACGTTGGTGCCGTCCTATTTCGCACCTATGCAAGATTAAAGCTTCGTTGATCGACCCTGGATTTAACCGATAGGCTGGATTTACTTTAAGTACATATCTTTTCTGCAATTCAAAATGTATTGGCGTGAATAAGTTTACAAACTGACGATATTTACATTTTTCTGTTTATGTCAGATTTACAATTTATTGGTGTAGTTATATGTAATATGTATTATTAATTTCTATGTGAACATATTTTCTACCTAGTCTGCGCTTTGTTTACTTGTGCATTAAGCTTACATTTGAAATTAACATACATATGTTACGCTGTGACCGCTACGTGTACACGTCATGGGTTTGGTATTAGGTTCGCCTTAACTACTTATGTACCTTGTCTTTAGATATCATAAATTCAATATTTTATTGCAATACGAAAAGCTGTTCTTTTATGTTATTTGTCTGCAACTAAATATATGCATTTGATCAATTTATTTTTGAGATATCTCCCTTCAATGTAAGTTGCGATCATCAGATCACCCGGGAATCTTCCAACTTAGATTCGCGAGTTGTTGAACAAACGAGTTGGTGGCTCCCTTATTTGGTTTTAATAATTTTAGTGCTAATCCACACCTCCTCCAGAGTAGCTAAGCTACTCTATTGGTTACGTAGTATTTTGGATATTCACAGCTTGCTATCCTGCTTATATTGAAGTGTTGCAGGATTATCAATAGTTTTTTTGTACTTTAACCTATTAGAGCGTTCAGCGGTGACAGCTTTCGCATTGAATTTCTAGTTTTCAAAACCAACCGCAAAGTCTTCCACTAGAAAATTATTTTGTATATTCTCTATTTCATAATATCAACATATTCTATTATTTGGCATATTAGACATATCAGTTATTAAGTGTCAAAATCGTAAGCATATCATATTTGGCATTTTGACAACTAAGCGTAATGCACATGAGTAGTGATACCACCTCAAAAATCTTCTACTTAACTTTGACTAAGAATAGCATTCGAGGGACTATTCTATGAACCAAACTACTTTATCAAATTAGTTTTCAGTAAATCTAGCAACAAATTATGCAATTTCTATAGTAACAAAACACTAATATTTACTTTTTCTAATAGTCATGTGATACCTTCTAGGAAGATATATCCGCTGATATTTTTTTGATTGGTCGAGAAACGTCAAAATTCTGGATTTTTATTGGTCACTTTTTGACAGATGACAGGTGAATTGAATAGTCTTAGTTATTATTATTGAAATAAAATGATTAGCCATTTATTTGAATTTCTATTTTTTTAAATTTTAGGATGGTGTCAGCACTTTCTGTTTTATATGTTTTTACCTACTATAGGTTTATATTTTTTGGCGTCTTCTCTCCAGTGTGAAATTTGTTATTCTCTGGGACATTGTATGAAGAACAACTAACACCAGCATTAATTGGCTCAATCATTTTTTAATAATTGACTTAATCTTTGGGAGTGATTACATAACTTATAATCATAATCTAAATACTGATACCTTGAAACTTATTTTTGGACTGCCGATAATCCGTAGCGTAGTATTTTACTTTTTGTGCTTTTATAGGATACGATGTTGTATATAGTATATGCCTTATGTAAGCAATATTTTTGCTGATGTTTAAACACCTTTTCAAATATTATATTCGATTTTTTATTAATAGATTTTAATTCAATCATAGTTGAGTTGCTTCATTTTTATGCATTCTCTACAGTTTTACCTATTTAAAATTGATTTGTTCTGTATGTTTTTACTAACTATTTTCTTCTCAACACAATTTAAACAAACAGTAATACAATTTTCGTAGTTTTCATTTCTAATATTGATTTTGCGTGGATGGGAATATTTTTCGCCCTTGTACTTTTAACAAGGTTGTTTTGAAAACAACAGAATTATTAATAAAACAGGCTGTGTGTAGACACAAATTATGAAGAATATACCAGAAAAACGAGTCAATATTAATGGTACACAATGATAATACGATTCCATTGATTTTTACACATGCGTAAAGTACAAGATTTGATTGAGTTCACTCTCAACTATAAACCCGCATCTTAAAAAATTAAGCTTTTTCAAGTTCTTATTTTGTTTTAAAATTTTGTATGATGCGCCAAATTCCTCGAGTTTCACTATGCTAGTAGTCCAACATAATTTTGCAGAATATTTTACAAATAACTACAAGTGAAAAACTTAACCAAAATATGGTGCAGTTGGAAAACCAAGACCTACGCTTAAACTTTTAGAATTAAACCACATTACATCAGTAGAGAACACGCTAGATTTGGCTTTATGCGACATTGAAAATTGAAAGTGTAACTTTTTCATTAAACATATTGTACAGTGATTCTGCTCCATTATAAAATAAAAGAAACATCGTTGAAGAAAAAGTGCATTAATGTACGGAAGCTCGTTATGTTCATTTCTTGATCTTGGACCGTTAGTTCGTCTGTCCGTGCGGAGCTCATCAGTCTTGTACTAGTACACAAGCCCCATTGGCAAGAATCCCGGGCTCGTTATTTTTGGGTTACTAGTAAGTTGACAGAAATCAAGCAAGCTGCACGTGTTTGTGGTCAATGGGGCTTACGTGTTTCCATTTTTGTAATGCCATGTAGCTAGCAAAGGTTACCGGATAATTAAAACGTATACAGTGCTTAAACCCTTGGGGTTTCGTTTTTCGTTAATAGCGTTAAATTCGCACCCGAGGATCGATTTTTATCGAATTATAATAGCGCTTCGCATACAATTTTTGAGCTGCCTTTAGTTTCTTCTTAACGCTTGGTAAATTACATCAGCTCCCCAGCTTTCTGAAACCTATGGAGTTCTCCACAGTTGCTGCCGAAGTTCTTCGGCCAACATTCCATGAGCCCGCAGGTGCTTTTCCATCCATTGAGGTCGCCTATTCTAGCTGGAACTCAACCTTGCTTTCAGAATTAGTATTGCTAATGAAGTACTGCATTAAGCTATAATTACCCCTTTACTGTGCATAATTAGTGCACTTATACCGTATTTTTTCGTATATACAATAGTTACGCCAATAGTTACGGAAGTATCAACATTTCTAAGTAATTTACAAACGTTATGACACGTTAAACAATATTTTCATTTCTTATAACTAATTACATAAATAACTTTGTACTTTATTGTTATTTATCGTAAGCATGGAAAATTATTCTCAATGTATCACGATCAATCTTGATTTTTTTAATATTAAATTATTTTCTAATATTGTTATTAGTGATGCAATTTCTTCGTCTGACAAGGAACCTAATATTATTCGAAGCAAAAATTAAGCTTTTTTGCTGATGTTGGTATGCTATGCGAAAAAATTTACAAACCATTAAGAACAAGAGTAATCAGTTGAGGTTACGTTAATCAAACGGACGATTTAAGAATTTAAAAGCTAGCTCTCAAATTGTAATATATGCTGTTTGAATATTAGATTTAAATTAAATTTAATTGTATTGCTATGCGTGATGCGCACGCCGCAGACAGTTAAAGGTTGAGCGTCGAACAAGAACGTTTGCTAATTTATTGTGGCAACTTGCGATGTTAGCGCCTACATAAATTGAATTTGAACACCAATATTGTGTTTGAAGTTATACGCCGCGAATTTCAGTCACAACTTACGCCCGACCCCCACGATAAGAGAGCCTGGCTGATAGACCCAAAAAGGTATAAAAGCGGAATGCATAGCCCTAGAAAAGCAGATGAGTCCAGAGCTTTAATGTCGCCATCCTTAAACCGCAAGGAGAGCTTAAGCTCTGACGCCTGCAGACAGAGCAATCCGAAGCTCTGCCAGCCTAAAGCCGCTCGTGCTTCAGTTTCGAGTTCAGACCCTTTTACTAAAAAACCTTCCTAAATCCGCTTCCCCAACTAAGCCGATTCCTCGGTGGCACAATTTCCTACTGAACCCGTTTTCTAGAGTCAAGCCAATACCTCGGTGGGGTTCTTGCCTTTAAAACTGATTCATAAATCTTCGAAAGCGTCTCTACCTTCTTCTACAGCGAGAGAAGCGCTTGGGGCTCGTCACGTCAGCACTGCCTACTGCTGCGACCCTACCGTTTTTAAAACGTCGCATAAAAGCACCTGATGCCCGAACCTGTCGTTGCAGCCCGATCCCGACACCTGAATAACGACACCATAGAGTACTACTACGGTTGACGAAAAAAAACCTTGGGCTTTGTTCACCGCCATAATCAAGCAACTAATCTACAAACGTGGTGATGAAACTTTCGTTTAGCTAAAAAGGAGGGTGCTGGGCCTCCCTAGACAAAATTATAGTAACTTCTCAATACCCCGAAGATTTGATCTGCAAATCTGTAACGAAGTCCACACTAGTAAGTCACGCTCTTTATCACTGTTATAGTCCCGCACAACAGGAGAAATTTCTCCAGGCGTGTGATACGTATAAAAGAAACCCATCGGTCCCATATTTTGTTTACAAACGGCACAATTTGCGTTTAATAAGTTGTATTCCTAGAATTGTCCGCCACGCATGCAGCGCTATCCAGGACGCGTTTTGTCAGAGAGACAGCTGCTCATTGTCCTAGCTTTGCAGGAGCTCCAGAAAGTTCTAGGAACTCGAATACAGCTTTCTATTTGCTGTTTTGTACATACAGTTGTATAATTAATTCTAATTTAAAAAGTTTCTAGTTGTATTCATAAAGACCATGTTATTGAGACTGTTCTTATTCTATTTCACTCGAAATGAAACGAACTCTTGTCTTACTCAACTGTCATTAAAGGCAAGTAATTTGCTAAAATTATCCTGATCAGAGCATCAAGGCGACCAAGATAAAAAAATTAGAAAAAGCAAGTGTGTTTCAATAGTTGCACGTATGAGTGTCAATGCAGAATAGTTAAAAAAACAACAATCATTTCAAACGAGTTTAGTGGGTTCGATTAAATTTTTCGACCACAGAATTTCAGACTTTCAAGTCATTACCAAAAGGATATCGCAATTTTTTATTGCCAACGCAATTACCGATGGTGATAGGAAATGCGCGATTCTGATAGATTTCTTATCTGGTGAAACATTGGTAGGAATCATATGTTTTCAGAATACTCCCAATAAACACGCTTTCAAAGATTTAATAAAAACAATTGGTTACTATTTGTCTCGGGTAAAATTAGATTTTGCGGGGCGATTTAAAATTCTCAACGAATAAGGCAGATTAATAAATCGACATCGAAATTGGCAGCTCATCTAAAAAGTTGCCTGTAACTGTAAATTTGCTACTAATCTGAATTTGTTTAAAGTATTGAATTACCAGATCAACAATATAAATTATTATACATGTTTTCGCTATTAATTGCATTTCAGAGTTTAATTAATTTAGCTTAGAGGCCAACTAATAGTAGCTTTTAGAATTTATTTACGAGTAATTATACTTAGTTAAGTATTGTCTATTACATCTTCGGGAAATTTCCTTTTAAGCCTGGTGTGAATATTAGGACGACCGAGCTGTAGATACTTTGCACTTTCACAGAGATTTATGTTATCGAATAACTTTTTCATGTCTCTGAATGAACGACTTTATTGGTTCAATTCGGAGTTTATTATGGTTTTGCGGGTTGGTGATAAACCATTGTAGATTGTTCTAAAATAACTGGATTTTTATGTTGGTATCCGAGGTTGTACTTCAAACTGGCCAAAACCTAAGTGATAGAGATCTTAGTAAGACTTTGTAGAATAGTAGCGAAAATTCACTTAGTAGGGAAGATATTCCGTTAACTCAAAGGAAGAGTTGGGTTAGCCTTATGTATCCTTCATTTAGTTTGCTGTTTTTATGCTCATACAGTTTCGCTAAGATTTGATCCAATTGGCAATACAATTTACTAATGTGAAATGTTTTAGTAGATTCATCGAATTATTTTCCATTGAGGATGTTCGGGAGGAGGTTGTTGATAATATAGAATCTAATTTGTTCTATGATTAGGGCTATAAGTTGCATGGTGAGTTGGCTTGTGTTGTCCTTAAGACGGGAAGGATTGATTTTGACGTTGGTATTCTTGTGTTACAGCTTGTGAACAGGTTGTGTTTGATCGAGTAAAATATTGATTTGTTGTTTGCCTTGATTTGTATAATGGTGTTCGTTGTATTTGATGATGATCTTCATTACACTTTACGCATCTGAGCTTGGTTGTACAATACTTTTTGGTATGTCCGTACTCCTGGCAGTTATGACAGTGAGGTGTGTATTGTCGTTTTCTCCTCGTTTCAACTGTTACTTAGCTGGCTAAGTATTCAAGCTTTAAGATGTTGCTAGATACGTCATTAGAGAGTAGTATTATAGCACAAATAGATATTGGTAGTTTTCTTTATTCAGTCTAGTCGAGTAACGCTTTCTACTGGATATTTTAATTCTTCAAGTTCTTATTTAATTTCATATTTTATAAGCGATATCGGTACTCTTCTTATTATCACTGACAGTGCTTTTCAGAACCTAAACTTTGACATGTAATGCCTTAATAAGGTACGGTAATGCTTTTGATTTTATAGATTTATTTTAAGGTACGTATTGTTTTAGCTCTGGGATAAATTCATTCTTGTCTATAGCTATAACAGCACTGATGATTTTTTCTATGATTAGATAATGTCGCCTTATGGATAAAGATATGAGGTATTTTGGGAGTGTTGCTACTTAGTTTGTCTTGGCTAGTCGATGTTTCGCTGCTTGTTAGATCATTTTCTTTTAACTGCTCATTTTATGATTCAAGGACATGTATCTATTTTTAATTGTCGAATCGTTAGTGCTCCAATAGCATTTTTTTAGTACTTCGCCCTTGGATAGGGCCATTTACGATAGCTGGGTTAATCTGAAGCATGCAAAGCAATAACTTTAATATTCAATGTAATGTGAATTCTGGCGATGCTCGTTGTATAAATTTGTTAGTGGAAAATAATTAATCACATTTTAAGCAAATACCGGGTTTTTTAAATTTTGCAATCACAGAGAATATTTTCAATATTTATTTCAAAAATAAAAGTATATAAGAAAGATCTTACTTTAAAATATTATTTTGGTTAACAACGCAAATTCATCGGTTTTGTAAATCTTAATGTTTGTGAAGAAAACAATTCCTATATTTTAAAATATGCTGTTAAAGATGTTGGTTTTATCATGTTGGGACGAAAACATTTACACATATTAGGATTAGGCATTTCTAAAATATTGTATTCTGATTATTAGATTAATTTATTGGTTAAATATAAAGAAGTTTTCAAAGTTTGTTTAGGGAGTTTTAATAAATTTGAGGTAGAATCATAATTAAAAGAAAATGCTCCGACTGAATTTTATAAAGTGCTGCTAGTTCCTTTGCTTTCAAACCAAAAATAGAAGACAAGTTGGAAAGATTGATAAAAATTAAACATGTACTTCCAACAGAATTTTCAGAATGGGCAAGTGTTATCCCAGTTTTAAAGCCAAACATTAAATCAATTTGTGGAGTGTAACATTTATCCTTTGCCAAGAATTGGGCATCAATTTACACAAGGTGATGCAAAATTCTCTGGAGCTGGAAGCTACCCACAGGTAAAATTAATCACCAATGCTATGTAACCAAAGGAACTAAAAAAAGTGTTTGGACTGGAAAGAAATGAAGAGAAGACCAAATATGTGGAAATGAAGGAAATAGGAAACCACGATCAAGTGGAACAAATCTTTAAGGTAACGTCTAGAGGTGGGAACAGTACGGTTTTAAAATAGTGATAAGTTTTGAATATTTATGCGTAACTTTAACAAAGAAGAATGAGGAAAAAAGTTATTAAGAGATTGGCTAAGGGAGTATCAGTGCCAGGGTTGTAATGAAGATACTGAAACCAAGAAAAGTATTTAGTAATAATAAATAAGAATTTATAGAACGATCATGCGTCCAACAGTACTGTATGCGTGCGAGAGGTGGATTCTTAATAAAAACAGAGACAAGTTGAATCATGAAAAGAATATATGAAGAGGTAAAAGGAGAAGGTTGAATAAAACGGAGCAATCAGGAAATTCTGAAAATGTACAAACAACCTACAATAACAAACACTGCAAAAAAGACGATTACGATGGATTGGACACGTCGCCAGACTTAGCAATTTGGCAGTAACATTTTTAAGAAGTTGAAGTAAACATTCAATAAATTCTTGCACATTCTCAGGAAAATTGTAGTAATCACTGTTAAGTTTTTAGCAATTTTTTGCATGTTAGCCACCAATTTTCAGTAAGTACGTTTACAACAGACGTAGTAATTTGGCAGTAAAATTTTTAGCACGTTGAGGTAAACTTTCAATGAATGTTTACACATTTTCAGTAAGTTAGCAGGACAATTACAGTAAAGTTCCATAATTTTCTCAGACATTTTTAGCATGTTTCTAGTAAGTAGGTTTGCAATTTGGCAATAAAATGTTTAGCAAGTTGAAGTAAACTTTCAATAAATTTCGCATACTTTCAGTAAGTTAGCAGAAAAATTACAGTATATTAAGTTCTCAGCAGTTTTCGACTTGTTAGTTCGCAATTTTAAATAAGTAAGTCTACAACTGACGTAGCACTTTTCCAGTAACATTTTTAGTAAGTTGAAGTAAACTTTCGATAAGCTTCTTCGCATCTTCAGTAATTTAGCAAGGGAATTAAAGTTCTAGTACGTTTTCAGCAATTTTCGGCATCTTAGCCAGCTATTTGAAGTAAATAAGTGAGCAAACAGTCAAGAACTTTGGCAGTAATATTGTTAGCAATTTGAAGTAAACTCTCAAGTAGCTCTTGCACATTTCCAGTAGGTTAGCAAGGGAATTACAGTAAAGTACTAGCAGTTAAAGACCTATTTTCAGTAATTAGTTTGTAGCAGACGTAGTAATGTGGCAGTAAAATTTTTGACAAGTTGAAGCCAAGTTTCAATAAATTCTTGCACATTTTCAGTAAGTTAACAAGAAAATTACAGTAAACTTCTATTAAGTTTTCAGAAATTTTCGGCACGTTAGTCACCAATTTTAAGTTAGTACGGTTTCAACAGATGTAGCAATCTGGAAATAACATATTTCGCAAGTCGAAGTAAACTTTCAAAAGATTCTTGTACACTTTCAGTAAGTTAGCAAGAAAATTACGGTAATGTTAATTTAAGTTACCAGAAATTTTCGACATGTTAACCGCCAATTATGAGTAAGTAAGTTTGCAGCAAACGTAGCAATTTGACAGTATAATTTTTAGGAAGTTCAAGAACACTATCAACAAAAATTTGCACATTTTAAGCAAGTTAGCAGAAAAATTAAGTAAATTTATATTAAGTTTGTTTAAATGTCGGCATGTTATCCATCAATTTTCAGTAAGTAACCTTGTAAACGACGTAGCAATTTGGCAGTAAAATGTTTAGAAAGTTGAAGTAAACTATCAACAAATGTTTGCACACTTTAAGTAAATTAGCAGGAAAATTACAGGAAAACACTAGTAAATGTTCAGCAAATTTTCGGTATGTCTGCACTAATTTTCAGTAAGTAATTTTTCAATGAATTTTTGAACATTATCAAAAACTCTGCATAAAAATTCTTAGTAAATTGGTAGAACAGCATCAGTAAATTTCTAGTAAGTTTTTAGCAAATTTTCGACATGTTAGCTACCAATTTCCAGTAAGTAAGTTTGAAACATACGTAGAAATTTGGCAGTAAAATTTTTAGGAAGTTGAAGTAAATAATCAGTAAACTCCTGCAAATTTCCAGTAACTTATTAAGAAAACTTCTGTAAAGTTTCAGTGAGTTTTCAAAATTTTTTTAATACCAGCTACCAATTTTCAGTAAGTAAATTTCCAACAGACATTTTAACAATTTAGTAGTAACATTTTTTCGCAAATCGAATAAGATTTTAAATTTTTTCATAGTTGCAATAAAGTTCCATTAAGTTTCCAGCAATTTTGGGCATGTTAGCCATCAATTTCCAGTAAGTATGTATGCACGAGACGTGGCAATTTGGTAGTAAAATGTTTACGTGGTTCAACTAAACTATCAGTACATTTTGCACATTGTAAGTAAGTTAGCAGGAAAACTTTTGTAAAGTACTAGTAAGTTTTCAGTAAAATTTCCGCATATTAGCTACCTACTTCCTGCAAATAATTTTTTTAGCAACACCGTTTTTAGTAAGTTAAAGTAAATAATTAATCAGCCCTTGCAAATTGTTAGTTATCTACCAGGAAAACTTCTGTAAAGTACTAGTAAGTTTTTACCAAATTTTCGTTGTTAGCACTAATTCTTAGCAAGTAAATGTTCAATAAATATTTGCACATTATCACAAACTTCGTATATAAGTTATCAGCCACGTTTTATTAAATAAATTTGCAACAAATATTTTAGCAATTTTGCTGTAAAATTTTTAGTAGGTTGAAATAAATAATCAATAAACTCTTGCAAATTTTCAGTAACTTATCAGGAAACCTTACGTAAAGTACTAATAAGTTTTCAGAAAATGTTCGTTTTGTTAGTACCAATTTTCAGCAAGTAAATTGTTTATACATTTATTCACATTATCAAAGCTTAGCATAAAAATTATCTGTAAATTAGTAGGAAAAATTCAGTAGTTTCATTCAATTTTCAGCAACTTTCGGTCTGTTAACCACCAATTTTCAGTATTTAAGTTTGCAACAAACTTAGCAATTTAACAGTAACATGTTTAGCAACTTGAATGAAACCCTCAGTAAGTCATTGTACATTTTCAATAAGTTAGCAGGAATTTTTCAGAAGGATCTCGAAAAATGTCAGATAAGAGACATGTCTTAAGCCTCTAATTGCTTGTAGTACTACTTTATATATACTCGGTCTTTTAAAAACAAGGTGTCAAATGTAAGAAGACTATAGGTGACGTTGACACACACATTTTGTATAGAAACTGTTTATTAAATCCCTACCCGCCGAGTTAGACCCTCCTAAAGAGGTTGGTTATATTTAACTTTTTAATGGACAAAAATTTGATTATTTAAAAACATGTATTAAAAGTATACTATTTTAAAAGCGTTTTAGCTATTTTAGTTTTTTTATAACGCATAAATTTTGTGAAAAAAAGATAGAATACATTATGATGCACGGCGCACTCAGGAAAATGCCTGCATCAACATGTAATTTAGTACGAAATAGTTTGGTTAGGAAAACATTTTTATCAGCCAATAAAAAGCGAAAAATCAAACAAAACCGAGTAGCTTTATTTGTTGAGAATAACGTTTCATTTGCATATTAGCAAACTTCTTCAGATTACAGTTGATACAATTAATGTAGATACATTATAAACTTCCTAAAATGAGAGAAAACGGGTTAGAATACCAAGCAATGTTTTGATAAAAAATCTTACCTTGGATTGTTTGAAAAGTTAATAATATAATAAAAACACTAAACAATACATGACAAAAATTATTATGAGGGGAGGAATTAAACACTCCCCTTCTAAATGTTTAAATAGAGCATTTTTTGGCTAATTCAAAATTCTGAAAATTTTTAATAGCTGTCACCACAGATTAATATATAAGTCTGATGTGAAGTTAGATGGGAAATCCCGTTGAATCAAAAAGTTAAATATGAAAATATTTCCAAAAGTGGGCCAAAATAAAATTTGATAAATAATAATGAAAAAGACATCAAGGAATTAATATAAAAATATCAAAGCAAAAATCCTTTAATAAATTAATTTGATAAAAATAATTTAAGAGAAAAGCATTGAAAAAGCACAAAATTTCTATTTTTTAAAATGATCATGTTAATTATATATGTTATGGTAAACAGAAAAAAGTGACAAAAACAAGTTTAATGAAATTATCAGTCTGGAAAGATAATATAATTATTTAGATAAGATTAAAATAAATTGAGTGTAGGTTTTCAATGTCAGTTTTATAGTTAATTGAGTTAGAATTTTGTTTTATTGCAATCATTTCATAAAAAATTCGTTTACTAAGGTTTGATTCCCTTTGTAATATTTTTGGGGAGTTAAAATTGAAATTGTGGTAATTATCAACAGCGTGGTCTGATAAGGCAGTATTGGGTTTATTTGGAGTTAATGTTTTCTTTTTTATTGAAGTTGCATGTTGTGAAATCCTTTTTTTGAGGTACTGTTTGGTTTGACCAATATAACTGGCATCACAATCACTACAATTGATTTGATAGACAATATTAGATTCTGATTGAATTTCAGGTTTATCTTTTAAATTATTAAAGAAAAGTTTACCAAAGTATTATTATTTTTGAAAGAAACATTAAAATTATAAGTTTTCAAAAGTTTACTTAATTGTTGTGACAATTTAGGTATGTAAGGAAGTGATATGTAATATGAATTTTCTATATATTGATCGTTATTAAAAGTTTTTCCTAAACAATTAAGGGTATAAGTCAAAAGAATCATTTTTGTTATTTGTGTTTTTGAAATTTAGTTTATTAATTCTAATTTTAATTTTTGAATTTATGAAGTCTATGGGGTAACCGTTATTTATTAATATATTTTTAATTTTTGTTATATTTTCATTATGGTATTTTTCGGAAGAAAGTAAAATTGCACGATCTATTAGACTGTTAATAACACTAATTTTGTATTTAATTGTTGTTTGAGAAGCAAAGTGTAAATATCTGTCAGTTTTAATGTCTTTTCTAAACCAGTTAGTTTCAATTATACCAGAATCTGTTCTTATAAGTGTTAAATCAAGAAAATTTATAGATTTATTTTGTTCATATTCAATTGTGAATTGTAGTCTTGGATGATAGTCATTAAAAGTTTGAAACAATTTTTTTACGTTGTTTATATTAGTACCAATTATAATATCATCGACATACCGTTTATAAAAACCAATATCACTCAAATTATTTAAAATTTCAGATTCAATTCTTTGCATAACTAAATCGGCTATTGTGCTTGAAAGGGGTTGTCCCATAGCAACACCAAAATTCTGTTTATATATTTGATTATTGAAAGAGAAAAAAGTAGAATTCAATATGTATTCAACAGCTTTAATAAATTCTAGTTTAGGAATATTTGTATATTTTTCTATTTGAGACCAATATTGTTCAATAGTATCAATGGCTAAATTTATAGGAATATTAGTATAAAGTGAGACAACATCCAAAGAGAATAAAACTTGATTTTTAGTAAGTGAAACATTATCAATAAATTTTTTAAAAGTCCAAGAATCTTTTACACTATGTTGGTTTTTTTGAGTGATATTAATTAATATATTCGATAAATGTTTTGAAAGTTTATATAATGGGCTCATATAAGGTGCGACAATAGGTCGTAAAGGAAAGTCTTTTTTGTGTAATTTAGGTAAGCCATAAATTTTTGGTATGAGTCCATCATGTGTTATTAGTTTTTTATAGGTATTATCACATATGTATTTGTTGTCATTCCAATTTTTTAAAATTTTGTTGTTAAAGTTTTGAATTTTATTTGTTGGATCCTTATCGACTTTGCTATATGTATTTTTGTCATTTAATAGGTTCAACATTTTATTATTATAATCTGTTTTGTTTATTATAACTGTGGTTTGTGTTTTATCTGCTTTAGTAACAATAATGTTTTCATTTTGTTTCAAGAACTTTTTAGTGGTATTTAATTTCTGGAGAAAGATATCATTTTGTATGTTTTTATTTGAGTTTAAGAATTTTTTGTTATTTTTATTCTGGTGATTGGTTAAAATATTACAGAGGGAAGCTCTTATTTTGGTTTGATTGTCTGAATTCAAATTACTAATTGCATTCTCAACGTTCACTATGATTTTCTCATTTGGAACTTTATTTGTAGGGTTATAAAAGTTAAAATTTGGCCCAAGTTTCAAAACATCTTCAACATCTTGTGGTAAAGCTTTATTAGTTAAACTTTTTATCCAAGAATCCGGCTTTTGAATATTGTAAATATTAATAAAATTATTTTGGTTTGCATTATTATTGTGTTGTTGTTTTAATAAAATATTTATTTTTTTCTCATGTTTAGCTTTTAACTTGTATCTGATTTTGTAATTTAATGAAGTTCTATGAGAAATGAAAGATATTATTAAATTTTGGGGTATTTTACGTTCAAGCAAATTTTTACAGTTAATTACTTTTTGAGTTAAAAAATTTTTGTTACTATATGCACCATTTAAAAGTATAGATAGTGTTTTCATTGCAAAATCAAGTTCAATGTTTTTAAATTTCTGATTATTGTTGATTTTTGTAAATTGAATATTTCTATAGTTATTTTTAAGAAACTTTGGAATTAAACGTAAATGTTTACACTGCTTAATAAATTCTATCCGTTCACTCACCTTTACAATGGCTGATAAAAATGTTTTCCTAACCAAACTATAATACTTAATGTTTTCGCAGTGCTGAAGCTACTCTTTAGACCTGTAGTTGAGCAGTTTATTTAACTAATTTTCTATCTCGTTCCGTTCGTGAAATCGCCCCAGTTCAGCGTTGGGTGCGGTCGCGAGCGGACATACAAACCTGATATAGTTAACAGTGGTATGCCAGTGGCTGGTGACTTTTAATATTAAATTTCACCACGCCATTATGGCTTGTGTGAAATGCAATAGTGAATTTAAGAGAAATAAGAAGAGTTTGAGCTGTAATGGCCGGTGTGATCAGACCTTTCATTCCAAGTGTGTAAAAATAAGTGATGAAATGTATAAAATCATTACAGAAGTAGACAACATTTTTTTTGTGCTGCGACTACTGCTGTAACATGAAACAATTTTCGATAAGAAAAATAGTTGCGGATATGAGAGCTGCGTTGCAGGCAGTGATGTAAAATTACCGTAATATATTTTTTTGGTAATTTACCAAGGTAATTTAGTTTTTTTACCGGAATAGATTCTCTGGTAATATATATTTTTTGTAAATTACCCAGTAATTTATACTTAGAACATTAATAGAAAATTAAGAAATTATTATACCGTTATTACTTAAGAAGTACAATACATACTATTTCATCGTGATTGTATTTAAAATAAAACTATACATATTAAACAATAATTATTTTTATACGTTTACATTATGTAGAATGTAGGCACAACCGCACAATACAAGACAAGGTAAATGCTAAAACTAAATTAAACACATACATTATACTTTCATAATAAAAAACAAATACATAATTGTTAATGCTTCTAGTATGTTCACATCCGAATCCGAATAATCTGATGATTCTTCTAATGAAGTGAAAACTTCCGACTCTCGCTCTCTCTTTAGAATTTTATTTTTGAAAAGGTTTAAATTATTCTGTATATAAACCAATTTACCAGCCCTATCATTAGTCAATCTGTTACGTTTTTTTTTTCTGTGTGTATTCCCGAATGTAGAAAATGATCGTTCCGTGGCTGCTGAAGTGGGGGGGACAGTTTGAAATTTCCGAAGCTACTGTACTTAACTTTGTTGTTGAACACAGTGATTTCCACCATATTACAGTAGGCAATTTTCCTTCATCCATCCTTCTCCATACAAATTCTTTAGCAAAAAGTCCATCTTGGGCTTTATATAGTGCAATTTCACTCATAATAGTCCCCAATTGATTATCCTGCAACATAAATGATGATACTTTGGTAATGTAAGTTAAAGCTGCAATATATTCATCATTGCTCAAGTTTTTTCCAATAAAATAGGGATGCATCAAGTTAGTTGCTAAATGAACAGGTTTGAATGCCATAGCTCTTCTTTTTTGCAAAAGATCACTAACATTATTCATTTCCTCCAAGGTACTATTTTCCATTAGTGTACTTTCTAAATTGTGAAACACTTCGACAATTTGTGAAATATATGATTTGGTTGTTTGTACATTTATAATGTAGTCAAAAATAGGTTTTTAGTAAATTATAAAGAGTATCAATTTTATCCCAAAATTTGTCGTTTAATATACTGCTTTTAATCTTTTTATCCAAAATATCTCGTATGTTCGTTGAAATTGCACATGCAAATTGTACCCAACCTAGTTTCTCCTGGCAGTTTTAAAGTTTTAAGAGAACCCTTATTTTTAATTTTATCTTCTTGAATATGCTTAAATGTAGCATTTAGTATGTGAGATTTTTTTATACTATTCACGATTGCTTTAGATTCTAATGTAATTGTACGAAAATGTTCAATTTTTAAAATATTATGAACTAATAGATTTAAAATATGGGCACAGCAGCCGTAACATGAAAACATGCTTGCAGGGCTAGGATACGTTTCTTGCAAAATATTCCACATTACTCGCAAATTACTTGCGTTATCTGTGCAAATACTCATTATCTTATTAACACCGATTTCCTCAATAATTTCACACATTAACTCAGTCAAATAATTTGCGTCATGTCGTCTACTTTTGCAATCTATTTTGTTTTAGGGTTCTTTGCCTTGGATTCATTTTGTAGGGAATGTCTTAAATTTTTGGGGCAAGGAATGCATTTTTGAATTAAATGCGTTGACATCCTTGTCACATTCATTGCATAATTTTGACCACAAGACTTGCACTGGTAATTTTTTTTTGAATTAACAGTTTTTGCTTCAACAAAAGCTTGCAGTACATTTTTTTTTATATCTTTCCTACCCATTATTGTCTGGAATACAAGTTAATAAACATCAACGGTAATGATAGTCGCTCGATACCATAAATATCAGAAAACTATGAAAAATGATGCAGGTAATACTTACATTTTAATAAAAATACAACCGTGTTCAGCAATCTACTGCTACCAACGAACAGAACACAATCATGTTAGTACACACACACCCTTGAGACTTGAATGACTGGAACCTAAACTTGCCTACTTAATAAACCCAAATCTCAGCACAATTAAAAAATAAAATAAGATATGATTGCAATTTTTGCACTGCAGATTTGCCAAAGGCAAGATTGTTTTGTCTAATCTAAAATATAAGCGCCATCGCCGCCAACGCAGCAAGCGATTTTGTTTCAGATTTCAAGGAAAGTTGAATATGATGTTCGTAATTATTTACCTATCCGTAATTTCTCGGTAATTTACCGGTAATTTATGACGTAATTTTCGGTAAAAGACAGGAAACAGCAATATCTACGCTGACGGAAGCGGTACGAGAAAAATATGAGGAAATAAATAGCAATATAAAAAAGTGT